>JAPEIP010000004.1:154344589-154358228 GCA_026120095.1 Capsicum chinense | reverse complement strand
AAATATGTATTTCGTCAATCTAATAACCATACTCTAATCTTGAGCCGGGTATGTATATACTCATTATCAATATCTAAACCTGAACTGGTAATTATATAATCCATAGTACTATCAAGAGGATAATCACTAGCATAATTGATAGATGGTCGCGAGCATAGTCAATTGCATAACCACTATCATAATCAATATGCATAATCACTAATCATAATCATTAGAATAGTCAATAGCATAAGCACTAGAATTATCAATAGCAAAGTCACTAGCATGATTAATAGCATAATCACTAGGATGATCAATAACATATTAATTAGCATGATCAATAAGTGTGATAATTAGTATAATTACTAGACATCAACTCTCAATATCAACCTTCATAACTATAAAGTGCTAATGTTTCTCAATACCCCTCAATAAGCATTTCCAAAGTGTTTAGTGACCGCATAAATTATTTTAAGAATTAACACAAGCCTTAGCCTAAGATGGGCCGAAGGGACCCATTTCTAATCCCCAAATACATTCTAAGACAAATTCTACCCCAGACTAGTCTAAGGTATCAAAATCTATTTATATATGTTTAAAAAGCCATAATTATCCCTAAGATAGTAATCCTTCCCAAACACAAACAACTAAGTCAATCCCAATTAACGCTCTAGTAACTAGAGCAATATTTCTTATCTTAAGAATCTAAGGCCAATGTCACACAAGACATCGATGACAATTTCAATTAACCTGGGTATTCTCATTCTAAACAAGAGCCATGAAGCCAATTCAACTAAGACATAAGGAAATAAGCTAAGTACTCCAAGTCTATGGATTTAAGGTAGCCCAATCGGTCCAACAAACCCAAGTATTGCAATTCCTCATACCAATACCAAAAACTCATCCCAAATCCAACATAATATCATAAACATACTATTAACTAGCTCAATGTATAAGGAGGCTAATCCTAGCCTACTTGGACACCGAAGAAAGCTCAAAAGATCCACTAAATCATAGCTTTTCCCTTTTGAAAAAGCTTCCACAAGATGTCACGCTATGAAAGTCATATTTTTTCATTATTATAACAATAATGATACTCATATTTCACCATTGTGATTTGGGTCTCATACCAAAACCCTATGTGGGTCCTATTTATGAAAATTGTGTTTCCGTAGTCAACCTAATATTCCATTATGCTCAAGGAGTAATTAATCTCAAAATGGGAGAAATCTGAGCTACACTGGGCTGAAATTAGAGTAATCTTACCTCAAATCCAAAGGAGGATCAAGAATTTAGCGTTAACCAAGCTCCCCAAATCTCCCACAAGCTTAAGTCCAAAACTATCACTCTTTAGGGTTTTAGATCTCTTAGAATGGATGAAGAATAGGAAAAAACGAGCTAATAGGGGCTTTTATACCTTTTCCAAGTGTTTGGGTATCTCTATCGTGGCCTAGCACCTCGCGATCGCGTCTTTCTACGACTGTTACTTGAGTCACATTTGTGATATATGCCCGTGATTACAGCATATGCTCGCCTACTAAGGGTATCATGATTGTGAACCCTGGCTCGCTATTAGCCAGTGCACCAAATACAGTTGAGACTTGGAATTTTTCATGTCTTCATCAACCACTTGGAATTCATCTGGAATATTATATACGGAAAAAAGACTATGCAACCATACAAAATTTGATGTTCCAAAATTAATAGTGCAGTCAAAATTTCCATCCAAGTTTGTTTTGTCAAAAAGTAGGTCCCACACTCATACTCTATTTTCTAAACTTCCCAATTAATAGGTTGAAATGAGCCTAGGTGCCTCAGGTGGAACAATCGGAATTCATCTACAAGATCATTTAACTGAAGCTTTTGTCTGGTAGACAATTTGAATCAATAAAGACATAAAAATAGGGAATTAGCTCTAAAAAACAAACAAACTACTCGATAATCGAACTGTCAGTTCCAAAAAGTCTAAACTGACTCAAGGCAGCTATAGGAAGCTCTAATAATAAAAATAAGTAGAAATATAGAAAATAACCTAAAGGGTCATTACAGGTATGCACAGTAGGTGTCCTAGAAATAATAGAAAAGGTAAAATTAAGAAATAGAAATGAACAACCCAAAAAACACAATCAATAAACTACACGACCATATTCCCTAGTAATATCTCCAATATTTGATGTCACCCAAATTATACCTCTAAATAAATTTTCAAGTGATTGTTGATTAAATATAAAACCCAAATAGGTTGAGGTTGATCCCATAAGGAATAAGTTGAAATATCTATCAAGTGTTTATCTAAGAGCCTAGTAAATAATCTCAAGTAAAAAAAAAAAGGGTTTTCAAAATTAAAATCCCAATAGCTAAAATAGATAATTTTGTTGGACTTGCAATCAAGATGTGAGAGGCACTAGGACTGTGTTCCCCAATAACTTTATAAGTCCATATGTTTTTCATACTTAGTGATCTCATCTACTGCTTGGCATGTAGAATTGATATGTTATGTTAGCCTAAATGTCTTTCAATTATCCTCACGTAAGTTTTCTCTTCTCTGGAATTTTTCTCTACTAACCCCTATCGTGGATCCCAAATTAGCTCTCTTATATTATTTCCTCAGCTATTAGTTGAAGGTTGATAACTCAAAGTCTCTATTATGTATTCCCTTTTCCCGTCCTTATTCATCCTTTCGACAAAGTAAAGATAAGGTGAGTTCTAACATTTTCTACCACTAAAGCAGTCAGACTAAAGATAACAACACTATAATCTAAAACACCGTTTAAGAATCACTTAGTACAATGAATACAACTTTGTTAATGTATCATGGTTCCGACAATCCTAGTTGTGGTGTTTAGGTACTTATAATTGCAAGCACACCATAATAATTCTGAGAAGAAATAATAATTATGAACTTATGAGAATAAAATGGATCACAAATACCACTTATGAATTAAACCCTTAAAATTGGTGTTTGTACTTTAAAGAACAACAATACGTCTCAAAAGTATCAATAGAATGTAATTTGAAACAATAAACCTTATGGGAGTATTTATACACATAAATAAAACATATCCTAAACACAATGTGATTTACTCAATCAGTACATCGGACTAAGAAAGGTACAATCTTGGTTACATACCACGATCATCCTTGGTGCTCATAGGTTGTCACTTAACTTTTTTCTCTTTTAGATGTTGGCTGGCATGATCTCAGTATGATCTTATGGTTTCATTGTACGATCGTGAGATCCTCTTGTTTTTTCTAACTTTGATTTCTCACTTTACAAAATAATTCTTCCATGATCTTCAGTACGAGCTTGTGGTATCATGCATGATATGATCATGGAAATTGATCGACTGATCTTCTTCATACTTGACATCTACGAGCATGCATTTTAAAACTTCTTCCTATGATCGATCTTACGATCCTAGCATCTATGTATGATCATGGGTTGTTTTCATCTAAATAACACCTAATTATCATCTCTTTGATTCAACCCACGATAGAAATGGTATGGTCGTGGTCAGATCCCACGATTGTAGGATGGCTTGTCTGATGCCTTTAAGTCAGATGTTCTATACTTTGCTTCTCTGAGTTCTTTAACCTAAAAATACTTCAAAACTATATCATACCTGCATAAAAATACCTTGGTACTTGAAAATATCCCTAGTTTTAAGAATTTAAAGTGTTGTATGCTCATGATACATCACCCTCAAGGACTTTTCTTAAGATACTTAGGGCCTACATTGTCTGAATCATCCAGGACCACCACCTTAGGGATAATCCTTTTTACCTTCGTAGGTGACAAGGACCTCGACTAGGCCCTGGGCTCACTTCACTGTACTATGTGATTGCTTGAATGGATGGGCCCTGTCATGCATGTTGGGGCATTGGTAATGTTTGGTGTCCCCTCAAGTATAGAAGGACAAAGGAAATAAACAAAACATGGACAGAGCCTCTCTCAACATTGAATCTACATGACAAAAATGATCAAAAGTGAACAAAGCAAAGAGTCACCAAAAGAAAATTTAAGGGATTATAGCTCATACTCGGAGAACGGGCTGGATCACAAAGAAAAGGTAAAAGGGTAGCCCAAGTTTTAATCCTACCAATTACAAGATCTTGGAAAACCACTCCCTATGAAGAATAAAAAGAGTGGAGAAAATGCTTATTGCCGAACATTATTGGGAAATTGTACAATAGAAAGGGTTAAAGAATTACATGCATACTTAAATGAGATAATTGAATAAAATTGAAATAGGAGCTTACGATAAGCATTCCATGGAAAAAGGAAATAAGTTCTAGCTAAGTCCTCAGGTATGTCGACCACAAGGCAAGAGACCCATTGAGACTAAGGGAATTGTTCAAATCTTCTAGGATAGATTACGGCCCATGGGGTTCCAATTCAACTATGCCACCTAAGATCAATCTCAAAGAGAAGAAAGAAAAATATATCTGATCTCAAACTCTATGTAGGTCAAATTTCTTAGAACTCTAAGGCAGGCTATGGCTTTCCATGGGTTGAGAATAAGTTTCGCTAGACTCAATTGGAAGATAAGGAAAAATAAAATGATGACATCATTAATTGGGTTACTCAAACCTAAGAAAAATAGATGAATGAACAAAAAATTAAAGCTAGGTCTCTATGATGACCAATTGCAAGCTACTCGAATAAAATTAATATCTACCATGGATATTATAGAGGATATCTCTTCGACTGGCAGGGCACCCTTTGGTCTCTTAATCGGGCCCCAAAGTTTCCAATGATATGAAACACTGGTACCATATTCTCTACAGTGGAGCCAGAAGTAACTTTTTCTCCTTCATGACCATAGGAAAAATTGTCTAAGCTCATTAAAAATGGAGAGATCTAGAAGGTTGAGACATAGAGCGCGGTCGAAAGAAGTGTGTTTAAATAGAGAAAATTTCATAGAATGCCTTTTTCGGAAGGAAAAATATTATAAAAAGTTAGGTAAAAGTATAGAAAAATAATTGATGGTAAAACTTAAAATATAAGCATGACAATTGAATGTAAAGTAGTGGGTAAATGTGAAGCATCAGTATAACTCCTAAGAGAAAGCATCGCCTCTTTTTTAATAAACATACGTCAGAACGAGAACATGATTTGGTAGGTAATGGAATGATAGGGCCAAGTTTTTTGAATTTCAAAGAAGTAGATTGAACAAACATAAAATAAAAGGGACACTTTAAAGATTACTTTTACCTTTTGCTGGAATAGGTTTTGCATGACTAAAAAATGGAGGGACTATCTGTATAATGGTAAAAAGGATCTGAAAGGGTATTAGGCCTCCTCAGGTTGGGTATAGTAAGAACCATCCTATGAAGACATCATAATGAGAGTGATGTCGATGCATAGAAATAAAAACTTGGGAAGTAGTAGAGTATCCTGAGACCAGCTAATTAAGATGGAGACTGCCTGATAAAAGATAAATGTAAGGACAATGTGTCAAGAGTCTTAGAAGCACAAACAACCGTCAGTAAAACTGCATTTGACATACACTATTGATTTGAACCTCTTCAACAATCCTAGGCGGTCCTAGGTCAAGTGGTACTCTCCTATTGGCCGTAGGCAATCAAGGAACTCTATAAATAGTCTCCTTTTCCCCATTGTAAAGGATCTAATTTCTTCTCCTCTCTATCCTCAAGCAATTAAAATATTTACCTTTGTTCTTAATCTTTCTTTGTTTGACTCAACTGTTTTTACTTTAATTGTTTCTATTATGCTCATTTTATATCTCGCACTCACAATCAAGACCTGCTCACAACTATACGAACTATGGACGACGTTGCCTTTCACATTTTTCCTCATGATTTATTTTGTTCATTATTTGTGTTATTAATCCATTTTATTACCTTCTTATATACTCACACTACTATCACAAAGTTAAAACTGTAACACATGCTCTTGACCCACCTACAAATATGACTATCCCCAAATCGACGGTAATCAGTATGACATAAAATTTTTATCCAAAATTCATTGCATCAAGTGTTTACTGTGCTTGTTTATATAAAAATAAATAAATATTGATACTCATTATAACATGGCATTTACTAGGCAAAGGAGAACGAATATATGCTAATTACATACACTTTATAAAGCTCATCAGAGTCGTCTTTTTCACTAATTATCACACCCATTTGTCTATGTCGACCATTGGGTCAGAATCTACCACAATTCTTTCAGCTTATATCATACCAGCAAAGCAAGTCTGTGTGATGCACCTGCCCAACAACATACTATTTTAGCTTACTTAGGTGTTGGGAAACTAATCATATCATCTAACGGATGTCTCCAGGATTATCTCCCACTTTTAATATCAAATATGATAAAAGTTTTTGAAGGTTAAAATACTTCAACTTTCTCTGTGGACACAACATGTAAAAATCAATTATAGTATAAAGTTACAATATAGTTACAAAATCCATTTTGATTTGAAATATAGCTAAAACAAAAAAAATAAGTTAACAAATATGACAATTAAATTGTTTTGTGGCCTTTCTTATTTTGTGGAAGAATTTTATTTTTTTGTAAAATATAAAGCATAACATCACTTTGAAAGAGGAGATACCACGATTAAGTAAGTTTAACATACTAAGTCACTAACCAGCAATTTTTTATCCAATATATTTAATGTACTCTAAGAACGTCATCCTGCCAATATTTTTTCAATTTCTAATGCAAATTAATGTACTATAAGGACTTTGTCCCACAAATATTTTTTCAGTTTCTAATTCCGCTTGTGCATTTTCTTTCTTAAAGAGGCCATTTCAGTATTGAAGATCCTACCCCTACAATTATATCTGATTCACTAGTGATGACCTTGACGAATTACCTTGCCATTTAAGTACTAGTGATATTTATATTTTAGCATTTATAGGCATGCTATTAAATTATGTCATCACCCTAAGAAGGGATTATGGTAAAAATAAAGAAAAGAGTATCTTACAAATCAAATGCTCCAAATGCAAAGTAGCTGACAAATACAAATAAAAGCCTGATAAATAGATGAACGGCATTAAGCCGTGAAAAAATTAGGTAAGTACAAGCAATAGTATTTGTAAATTAATTCATCAGCAAAGTAGAGCTAGGCTATCTTGAACTATGATTGATGTACTAAATTACTGATTTGAATGCAACAGTTAATCTTTTACATATCATTCTACGTATGAAGAAACATAATTCTATTTCTTTTCATCACAATGGCAATGGAAAGGTGTGCTGATGTAGATAATTATAAATAGATAAAAACATACAAATGAGAAGCACTTAAGAAGTATTTATCTACCTAAATTTTCAGAAAATTTGATATCTTCCTAAATATATATTGATGATTATTCAACTTCATGAAATTTTCTTCCTCCTGTCATATTCTGAGTTTTTAGATTGTTCCTACGATGTATAGAATGTATGTCAGAATTAAATATTGCAGATTATCATAGACTTGCCTCATGGATGACAAGTCATATTTTGAACTGTTAAAAGTACCACCTACGAGGTACTAAATCACATGCGAGAAGCAAAAACATGGAAAATTAGCATAGATATGTTGTCGAAATACTTTGTAGAATCTTGGATTGAACATGGAGTAAAAGATTCACATATTCGAGAAATTGCTTTTGAGAAAATTCAATTTTCATGACAACTAATGTCACACAATAGAGTTGAGCATAAATACCAATTGTAACCAAATAATTTGGTATTTGGTATTCGATAATTCGACATTTGGTACGGAACTTTGGAGTAGAATTTGAAAATTATGGTATTCGGGTTCTGGTTTGGTACAAAAAATTAATACCATTGATATTAGGTATTTATCGATTACTGAATTATTAATTAAATAAAGAGCCACATGTATATATGATATATATCTAATTGACCATTTTTAGTCCAAAGCTCAAACGTCAAAAGGTTCACCCTTCATTCTTCACCTTTGCTTTACAATGTTACAAAGCCTCCAACTGGACTAACTCTATTTATTTAGTACATTTGTAGTTGTCTTCACTGTGAGTAGGTTGATTATCAAAAATTTACAACAAAATATCTAATATATTTTCATAAAAGTGAGGTATGAGGAGGGTAAGTGTACACAATCCATACCTCTACCTAGAGGTGAGATAGAGAGGTTGTTTTTGATTGACCCCGACTCATAACAACAATCATTTTCTGAAATTTAGTTAGACTAAATAGGAATATAGTATTACCAAATATCGTACTAAACCAAAGTTTAATTCCTGCACACAATTAGTTCCTTCTGCTTTGTAAAAATTACTTGAATTTATCCTCCCTAAAAAAGGCATATTGCACGTTTCCTATAACATAAATGTACATTGGAATAAATTAAAATATGTATAAAATTAAATTTTTACTGCACAATTATGTAAATAAAGTCAAGACTTCCTAATTGTGTCAATTTTTTTCAATCACCAGGTGTCATTTTTTTTTAAACACCAGATGTGCATTAAAAAAGTATATTTCGAAAACCAAATGAAAGAAAAACAAGATCAAATATGGATATATAATTTTAGAGGTAGAATGAAGATTGTAAATCTAAAAATCAGGACTTTGGATTAAAAAGAACAAACAAGTTTCCCAATTAAGTGAGGCTCCTTCAAGTTTTAAAAATTAGGTGAAAGGAACAATTTTTTTTCAATTTTTTTTAAATATTTTCATTTCAACAACTTTACAAAATTGTAGAACAACTTTGATAGTTGTACGACACATTTGCAAAGTTGTTGAAAACTATCAAAGTTGTTTGATAACTTTGCAGAGTTGTTCGACAACTGTGCGGAGTTGTTCGAAAATTGTGCGGAGTTGTTCGACAACTGTGCGAAGTTGTTGAAAAAACTAATGCAGTTGTTCAATAACTATCCCAATTGTTCAAGCAACTTTATTTTTTTTTAACTTAGGAACATAGTGGGACCTACTTGTCCCCTTTTTTAAATTAAAGATTTGGGAGGATCTATAGACTCATTTTTCTCCCAAAAATATCTTTAAACTGTCATGTTCATCCTATCCTTTGTTTGTTCTAAATAAGGCTTACAAAGTGCACCCACACTTATCAAAGTAAAAAATGATGAGAAGATTTTAAACGGTACACTAACTCAATAAATCTAAAGGTTTGCATCTTCTTTATCTAAATTTAAAAGAAAGAAACTAAATTAAGTACCATGAAATATTTTGATATGAAAACTAAAAGCAAATATTGATCTATTGTTAAGTATCCCACATCGGAAGAGGAAAGTGTACTTGGTTTTCTTATAAGGCTTGGGCAATCCTCCTCCTCATGAGCTAGCTTTTGGGGTGCGAGTTAGGTTCAAGGCCAATTTTCACATGGTATCAAAGCCAGGCCCATTCCAAATATTTGTTCACCGATGGTGAGCGCATATATATTGTCCATGCTCCAGTTAGCTTGGGCGTGTGGGGGAGTGTTAAGTATCCCACATCGGAAGAGGAAAGGGTACTTAGTCTCCTTATAAGGCTTGGGGAATCCACCCCCTCATGAGCTAACTTTTGGGGTGTGAGTTAGGTCCAAGACCAATTTTCACATCTATATCTAGAAAGCAACAAAAAATGGTATTTTACTTTTGCAGTGGAAAATGCACAAGATTTGGAAAGAAAAGAAAGGAAGGAAGTGGAAAGTAGAACTGATGATGGTAGGAGGACATAGATATTGCCCTTGTTTAATTACCAATGAGTTAAACCCAATATGATAAGCAGTATGACTTGTAATGCTTTTTGTACAGTTCTTTGAAGCCATGTTCATTTCTTTTTATCGTTTATATATAATAAATATTTAATGGGCTAGTTCCATGTTAAGCATGGGCCCAACATATTAATTTATAAAAAAATAAGTACGGGAAGACAATTAAGTTCACCAGAATAATAATTTTGCGAGCAGTACATGTTTTAAAATAACTTCCACAACATCAACTGATGCATCCACATTAGCATCAGTGCGATCAATATCATTTTCTTCCCTAGGTTCTTCTCTAGTAACTTCCACGGCATCAGTTGGTGTATCCACATTAGTATCAGTACAATAGCTTCAATCCTTCACTCAATTTGGAGAAGAAACCATTAGGTCTTAAGCACCAAACTTCAAACAACCTGAATAAAATCGACAAATCATTGCTAAGCCTCTCAACTTCGCCGTCAAAAAAACTTAGCATTGGTCATCTCTATGTTTATAAAGGAATGTCTATAAAACATGGATACATCTTAGTTTTGGCAATCAATAGTTTTAACATATTCTGGAGGGATTACACACTACCACCATCCTTCAAATATAACTAACATATGTATTAATGTAAAAGGAAAACTCTTTAACTATAAGATAAAAGAGCTATACAACTTCATCAAGAAATGACTAAGAGCTTGGTAATATCTCTAACAAGAGTATTTGCAGTTTTAGAATAAAATATAGCTTTGTTATAAGGCTGCAGAGTGAAAGACAACAAAGATTTTGTTTATCGATTTTTTTCTACAGTATTGTTCAGATCATATATCTAGCACCTTATTTAATTCATGAACACATGCAGGCAGCTTTACTCACTAGGACTCAAATAAAAATAACAGACAAACTTTTCCTATCACTGTTCTGCTAGGGTAAATTCTAGCCTTTTAATCTCTGTATCACACCCTTTCATGCAAAAGATAAGTTTAATCATTAAATTTTCACATTGATGTTACTATCTCAAGTGGAACCTCTTGTTAATCTTGTACTGGATATATCAATAATATCATGTAAACATATAGTAAAGAGTTTCTTTTGTATATCAGTTTGGATAAATTAAAAAGAATTTTACTAAATTATGATTTTATTCTATTTTAGGACGTGTTTATACAATATTTAACCCCCAATAGCTTGAGTGAATAATCAAGCTAAGAATTCCCACGCAAATCTTTACTTCTTCCTTCTAATAGATAAAAGTGTTATAACTTTGTGCAAGTATCAAAATCAAATATACACATGATTGTATTTTCTAATTATATATTGAGTCAACTCCATACGAAAAGGGACTATAACATAATCTAAGAGTACAACACAAGTACCCTTCTACACTTTGTATTTTTTGTATTTAAGAAGACCCTCACTAGCCCTTATCCTGAATAGGCAGAAGTAATGGGTCAACTTAATCGCCAAAGTCCAGAACAAAGTTTAAAATCAATGTGGATAACAAATTAACAAGAAATAACAGAATTTAATTCACCACTGTAAAATAATAAAATTTTAAGGCATATAGCTATCTACATCTATATGTTACTCCAACACACAAAGGTTACATAAGAAGATATTTGTTGGAGGTTCTTGTTTACTCATTAGAAAAGGAATTTGATGAAAAATAGAAAAAATATAAGGAGACAGTCAAAGAAAGTAAGGAGCGACTGAAGCAAGTTCTAGAGGTGGAGTTTAAGATAAGTCAGATGAAGGATGCTATACAAAGGTAATGAAATTTGACACATATCCGTTTCTTTATTTGAAACTGTCTTTCCATACTTGTTCTGCCTTTACATGGTTTAGTATTAACTTGGACTATCCATCATAGTTTGTCTAACGCTGAACGATAATTAGGATTTTTTCCATCATAGTTGAATGGTCTAACAACAACTATGCCTCAGTCCTAAATAAGTTACGGAGTAGAATGGTCTAATTTTAATATTTTTAATACATTATTTACCTTTTAATATTATTTTATTGTCAAAATAACTGCTTACAACTACCCAATTTATATTTCAATTATTTCAATCCACCTTAGTTTCTCCTTTAAATTGAATCTAATTTGTATTTGGAACAAAATTCATTTTGATCTCTACTAAATATAGATCCTCCCATAACTTTTGCAATTGCTAGAATTTTATTGTCAATAGAGCTCTAAGTTAGTTCAGCAGTTGAATTTCACAAAAATTAAAATTTTTGTTTTTCCAAATATTTTCATTCAATACTAATTTAGACAACCACAATTATAAAGAGCTACTACTGAAGGATCCAGAGGATGCCACAAAGTTGATGGAAGAAGTAGAGTTCTAGGCTGCAGATCAGGAGATGTCGGGCAAACTTATCACTAAAACTGAGCAACTCAAGGTGACGATGGTAGTTTAAATTGTTATCTACTACTTAATATATACTCTTCTTGAATTTCAAAGGTGAATTACAGGATTGTAAGCTATCAGTTAAGAAGGTAAATTTGCGATAGTATGTTGCAGAAACTCCATAGGTATGCGGCATTTCTGATTTTTAAATAATTTCTAAAGGTTAAGAATATGAATTTTGAATTATCTATTAGAATTTAATTAGAGTTTAAGGTAAAGGGAGCAAAAAGAAGATTACAGATAATGTAAAATTCTATATCGAATAGCTTTTGGTAGAGTTTCTTATTACTGCAGACTAAAACACCCTGGGTTTTGGTCCTAGGAAATTTCCTAAGTTTTGAGTCTTTTATAGATCATACGACTCTCTATACTACTCATATGATGTGGGTACGAGTTTAGGGACCCTAGTCATATGTTGTTCAGTGTGATATTGGGCATGTTCTATCCAAGGTATGAGATGACTCCGTAAGAGTCGTATGCTAATATGACGAGAGGTATGGTCCAAATCGTATGTTGTCCAATGTCTACCCCTTGGTGTTTTGTCTAGGGTACAACTTAGGGGTACTAGTTGTACGATGATGATATGAATTACGAAAGAAAATCATATATTGGACAGAATGTAGAGTCTAGCTTTCTATCTTGGATACGCTTAGAGGGTACCATATGTATGATGTTGGTATGAGTTGAGGAGTCCAATCATACCCACCTGTGGGAATTTTTATAGATTAAGTTGGGGATATTCCGAACATTTTCCCTCTTAACCACTTTTGGAGGCTCCTTAGCCTATTATTTTTAATCAAATACTTTCGAAACACTCTTAAGTCTCTGTCAAGCTCTTGGTTTAAAAAAAGGCTAGGGTTTCTTCAAGGTGATAAATTAGGGTTTCCAAAGGGTGGTTTCTCTCTGTCTTCCTTGGTGTCTAAGGCATATTACTCCTCTCTCATTGTTAGTTTAACTAAAAGCATGTTTTAATCAATGGTTTTCCAGGTATTATTGTGGTTGTATTTTTGTTTTGAAATATATATTAGGGGTTTTGGTTGTTCTTGATTGTATAATGTTTTACCATGTTTTCTTATAGTTTTCATGTTATAATGGTGGTTTGAATATGTGGTTGATTGAGAATGGTCAATTGATGCTTGGTTTTGGTTTTGGAAAGTATATCCCCTCAACATGTTTGATAAAATGCTAATGAGAATAATTTTGTAACATAGTTTGACTTTTATTGAAATCTTTGCATTGCATAATATGGCAATAAAACTTAAATTGATTTGATTGGTTTTAAATTTTTTGGAAAGGCCTTGGATGCCATGGCTTTGGTTTAATTAGAAATTTTGTGAGGTACATGGGAATCTCCTAAGTGTTGGATAATGATATTGCTTGCAAGCTATAGTCAGTATAGCGATACCACATCATAATCCCTTAATAATTGACTCCTGGAATTGGTGGTTTGGTTATATGCTAAATGTTTTAATTGGGCAATAATGATGGGTTGTGATAGCTAACGTGAAGGTGTGAGTTTGATAGATCAACATTGAAAACTCATGTTTCCCGATA
>JAPEIP010000004.1:154329237-154344489 GCA_026120095.1 Capsicum chinense | reverse complement strand
AACAACTTTGATAGTTGTACGACACATTTGCAAAGTTGTTGAAAACTATCAAAGTTGTTTGATAACTTTGCAGAGTTGTTCGACAACTGTGCGGAGTTGTTCGAAAATTGTGCGGAGTTGTTCGACAACTGTGCGAAGTTGTTGAAAAAACTAATGCAGTTGTTCAATAACTATCCCAATTGTTCAAGCAACTTTATTTTTTTTTAACTTAGGAACATAGTGGGACCTACTTGTCCCCTTTTTTAAATTAAAGATTTGGGAGGATCTATAGACTCATTTTTCTCCCAAAAATATCTTTAAACTGTCATGTTCATCCTATCCTTTGTTTGTTCTAAATAAGGCTTACAAAGTGCACCCACACTTATCAAAGTAAAAAATGATGAGAAGATTTTAAACGGTACACTAACTCAATAAATCTAAAGGTTTGCATCTTCTTTATCTAAATTTAAAAGAAAGAAACTAAATTAAGTACCATGAAATATTTTGATATGAAAACTAAAAGCAAATATTGATCTATTGTTAAGTATCCCACATCGGAAGAGGAAAGTGTACTTGGTTTTCTTATAAGGCTTGGGCAATCCTCCTCCTCATGAGCTAGCTTTTGGGGTGCGAGTTAGGTTCAAGGCCAATTTTCACATGGTATCAAAGCCAGGCCCATTCCAAATATTTGTTCACCGATGGTGAGCGCATATATATTGTCCATGCTCCAGTTAGCTTGGGCGTGTGGGGGAGTGTTAAGTATCCCACATCGGAAGAGGAAAGGGTACTTAGTCTCCTTATAAGGCTTGGGGAATCCACCCCCTCATGAGCTAACTTTTGGGGTGTGAGTTAGGTCCAAGACCAATTTTCACATCTATATCTAGAAAGCAACAAAAAATGGTATTTTACTTTTGCAGTGGAAAATGCACAAGATTTGGAAAGAAAAGAAAGGAAGGAAGTGGAAAGTAGAACTGATGATGGTAGGAGGACATAGATATTGCCCTTGTTTAATTACCAATGAGTTAAACCCAATATGATAAGCAGTATGACTTGTAATGCTTTTTGTACAGTTCTTTGAAGCCATGTTCATTTCTTTTTATCGTTTATATATAATAAATATTTAATGGGCTAGTTCCATGTTAAGCATGGGCCCAACATATTAATTTATAAAAAAATAAGTACGGGAAGACAATTAAGTTCACCAGAATAATAATTTTGCGAGCAGTACATGTTTTAAAATAACTTCCACAACATCAACTGATGCATCCACATTAGCATCAGTGCGATCAATATCATTTTCTTCCCTAGGTTCTTCTCTAGTAACTTCCACGGCATCAGTTGGTGTATCCACATTAGTATCAGTACAATAGCTTCAATCCTTCACTCAATTTGGAGAAGAAACCATTAGGTCTTAAGCACCAAACTTCAAACAACCTGAATAAAATCGACAAATCATTGCTAAGCCTCTCAACTTCGCCGTCAAAAAAACTTAGCATTGGTCATCTCTATGTTTATAAAGGAATGTCTATAAAACATGGATACATCTTAGTTTTGGCAATCAATAGTTTTAACATATTCTGGAGGGATTACACACTACCACCATCCTTCAAATATAACTAACATATGTATTAATGTAAAAGGAAAACTCTTTAACTATAAGATAAAAGAGCTATACAACTTCATCAAGAAATGACTAAGAGCTTGGTAATATCTCTAACAAGAGTATTTGCAGTTTTAGAATAAAATATAGCTTTGTTATAAGGCTGCAGAGTGAAAGACAACAAAGATTTTGTTTATCGATTTTTTTCTACAGTATTGTTCAGATCATATATCTAGCACCTTATTTAATTCATGAACACATGCAGGCAGCTTTACTCACTAGGACTCAAATAAAAATAACAGACAAACTTTTCCTATCACTGTTCTGCTAGGGTAAATTCTAGCCTTTTAATCTCTGTATCACACCCTTTCATGCAAAAGATAAGTTTAATCATTAAATTTTCACATTGATGTTACTATCTCAAGTGGAACCTCTTGTTAATCTTGTACTGGATATATCAATAATATCATGTAAACATATAGTAAAGAGTTTCTTTTGTATATCAGTTTGGATAAATTAAAAAGAATTTTACTAAATTATGATTTTATTCTATTTTAGGACGTGTTTATACAATATTTAACCCCCAATAGCTTGAGTGAATAATCAAGCTAAGAATTCCCACGCAAATCTTTACTTCTTCCTTCTAATAGATAAAAGTGTTATAACTTTGTGCAAGTATCAAAATCAAATATACACATGATTGTATTTTCTAATTATATATTGAGTCAACTCCATACGAAAAGGGACTATAACATAATCTAAGAGTACAACACAAGTACCCTTCTACACTTTGTATTTTTTGTATTTAAGAAGACCCTCACTAGCCCTTATCCTGAATAGGCAGAAGTAATGGGTCAACTTAATCGCCAAAGTCCAGAACAAAGTTTAAAATCAATGTGGATAACAAATTAACAAGAAATAACAGAATTTAATTCACCACTGTAAAATAATAAAATTTTAAGGCATATAGCTATCTACATCTATATGTTACTCCAACACACAAAGGTTACATAAGAAGATATTTGTTGGAGGTTCTTGTTTACTCATTAGAAAAGGAATTTGATGAAAAATAGAAAAAATATAAGGAGACAGTCAAAGAAAGTAAGGAGCGACTGAAGCAAGTTCTAGAGGTGGAGTTTAAGATAAGTCAGATGAAGGATGCTATACAAAGGTAATGAAATTTGACACATATCCGTTTCTTTATTTGAAACTGTCTTTCCATACTTGTTCTGCCTTTACATGGTTTAGTATTAACTTGGACTATCCATCATAGTTTGTCTAACGCTGAACGATAATTAGGATTTTTTCCATCATAGTTGAATGGTCTAACAACAACTATGCCTCAGTCCTAAATAAGTTACGGAGTAGAATGGTCTAATTTTAATATTTTTAATACATTATTTACCTTTTAATATTATTTTATTGTCAAAATAACTGCTTACAACTACCCAATTTATATTTCAATTATTTCAATCCACCTTAGTTTCTCCTTTAAATTGAATCTAATTTGTATTTGGAACAAAATTCATTTTGATCTCTACTAAATATAGATCCTCCCATAACTTTTGCAATTGCTAGAATTTTATTGTCAATAGAGCTCTAAGTTAGTTCAGCAGTTGAATTTCACAAAAATTAAAATTTTTGTTTTTCCAAATATTTTCATTCAATACTAATTTAGACAACCACAATTATAAAGAGCTACTACTGAAGGATCCAGAGGATGCCACAAAGTTGATGGAAGAAGTAGAGTTCTAGGCTGCAGATCAGGAGATGTCGGGCAAACTTATCACTAAAACTGAGCAACTCAAGGTGACGATGGTAGTTTAAATTGTTATCTACTACTTAATATATACTCTTCTTGAATTTCAAAGGTGAATTACAGGATTGTAAGCTATCAGTTAAGAAGGTAAATTTGCGATAGTATGTTGCAGAAACTCCATAGGTATGCGGCATTTCTGATTTTTAAATAATTTCTAAAGGTTAAGAATATGAATTTTGAATTATCTATTAGAATTTAATTAGAGTTTAAGGTAAAGGGAGCAAAAAGAAGATTACAGATAATGTAAAATTCTATATCGAATAGCTTTTGGTAGAGTTTCTTATTACTGCAGACTAAAACACCCTGGGTTTTGGTCCTAGGAAATTTCCTAAGTTTTGAGTCTTTTATAGATCATACGACTCTCTATACTACTCATATGATGTGGGTACGAGTTTAGGGACCCTAGTCATATGTTGTTCAGTGTGATATTGGGCATGTTCTATCCAAGGTATGAGATGACTCCGTAAGAGTCGTATGCTAATATGACGAGAGGTATGGTCCAAATCGTATGTTGTCCAATGTCTACCCCTTGGTGTTTTGTCTAGGGTACAACTTAGGGGTACTAGTTGTACGATGATGATATGAATTACGAAAGAAAATCATATATTGGACAGAATGTAGAGTCTAGCTTTCTATCTTGGATACGCTTAGAGGGTACCATATGTATGATGTTGGTATGAGTTGAGGAGTCCAATCATACCCACCTGTGGGAATTTTTATAGATTAAGTTGGGGATATTCCGAACATTTTCCCTCTTAACCACTTTTGGAGGCTCCTTAGCCTATTATTTTTAATCAAATACTTTCGAAACACTCTTAAGTCTCTGTCAAGCTCTTGGTTTAAAAAAAGGCTAGGGTTTCTTCAAGGTGATAAATTAGGGTTTCCAAAGGGTGGTTTCTCTCTGTCTTCCTTGGTGTCTAAGGCATATTACTCCTCTCTCATTGTTAGTTTAACTAAAAGCATGTTTTAATCAATGGTTTTCCAGGTATTATTGTGGTTGTATTTTTGTTTTGAAATATATATTAGGGGTTTTGGTTGTTCTTGATTGTATAATGTTTTACCATGTTTTCTTATAGTTTTCATGTTATAATGGTGGTTTGAATATGTGGTTGATTGAGAATGGTCAATTGATGCTTGGTTTTGGTTTTGGAAAGTATATCCCCTCAACATGTTTGATAAAATGCTAATGAGAATAATTTTGTAACATAGTTTGACTTTTATTGAAATCTTTGCATTGCATAATATGGCAATAAAACTTAAATTGATTTGATTGGTTTTAAATTTTTTGGAAAGGCCTTGGATGCCATGGCTTTGGTTTAATTAGAAATTTTGTGAGGTACATGGGAATCTCCTAAGTGTTGGATAATGATATTGCTTGCAAGCTATAGTCAGTATAGCGATACCACATCATAATCCCTTAATAATTGACTCCTGGAATTGGTGGTTTGGTTATATGCTAAATGTTTTAATTGGGCAATAATGATGGGTTGTGATAGCTAACGTGAAGGTGTGAGTTTGATAGATCAACATTGAAAACTCATGTTTCCCGATATGAGGGTTGGTCATAGTGAACCTATACTTGTAGGGTACACATATATAGCACTGGAGGGAGAAAGGTACACAAAAATCCCTTGCCCCTATAATATCTCTGATTCATGCAGTTATACGCACTGGGGCCCGTTCAAGGCGTAGCACTAGACCCATATTGCTCATGGGTGGTTTTAGGACGATAAAGTTACATAACCCAGGTTAATATTTTAAAAGCATATTAAACCCGATTCCCTTTCCAAATATGGTATATATATATGTATATATGTAGGTGATTTCATATGGTTACTTTATTTGTTTTTGAATAATGACATTATTTTATCCTTTTTCTTGAGTACATGCTAGCGTTCATCATGCTAACCATCTTTGGGTGCTCCAACCCCACGCGATACAGGAAATAACCATACTAGTCTTGCTTAGTGACTTGGATTTGGGGACAGCTCAAAGTTAAACTTAAGGGATGAGATTCCATACTCTGAAAGATTTCATTTCATGATATGGACTTCTTTAATTTGTTTTTTCTCTTAGACTTTGGTTTTGGCTATGGTCAGGGGCATGTCCCAGCCGAATATTCCCTATTTTTGGTTGGAGGCTTTGTGTGAATATTATGGTCATAGGCGGTTTCGGTATTACTGTCAGCCTTGGTATTGATATTGGCATTAGGGTTGACACCAGTTGGATATTTGACTAAGGTTATTGTATTATGGTTATAGACTTTATTTAATGTTTTTGATTTGTTCTTATTCTATCTTGCTATTTTTTCAGAATTCATCCGACATAGGTTGCAGGGTGCTTATAGTTGGGTCTTGTGGGTAGTTTTCGATCTTGGTTGGACTTGAGGCACCTTACATGATTAGGACCTGGTTTGGGTTTTGTTAGATTGGTTCAGAGCCCTAGGTTCATGGTCAATTGAGAGTCCACAAAGTTGTGTCAAGTAGAGTCTCTTTTATGAATGTGTAGTGTGCCACACTCATAAGGAAGAGGCTACAAGGTATTCAGGAATGTTTCTCTTACTTGTGTTCTGTTTTAGAGCTGTAGAGTCTTAGGTCCTGAAGCCTCCTCTAATTCCTATTTGTTCGCTTTTCAGATCATGCATCTTCAATGATTTAAAGATCACAGAAACTCCTCTATCCCAACTGAGGATAATGTTGATAGGACACACTCTACATATAGAGTCCAGACCTATTCTAGGGTTTCAGTTCCTGGTCATTCTAAATTTCCATAGGTTTCCTTTAGTCTTTTCTGAGCTCCTTAAGTTGAAGTGATGAACGCTGAGTTTTGTCAGTTTATTCATATTTTGGCATAATTGGTAGCTTCTCAATCTGAACATGGTGTTCTTGTTACTCTATCTTCTGAGGCCACAAAGGTTGGCCAGTTCATGAGGTTTAATCCTCTAACCTTTACTGGTATTAAGGTTGAGGAGGATCCTCAAGCTTTTCTAGATGAGATGAAAAAGATCTTCCGTGTTATTCATGCCACTAATATGGAGGGCGTGGAGTTTACTGCCTATCAGCTAAAAGATGTGGTGTACCAATGGTTCGAGGAATGGGATCAACTCAGGGGTGACAATGTTAAGTCAGCTATGTAGAAGGATTTTTCTAACGCTTTCCTAGACTGCTTCTTTCCTTAAGAGTTGAGAAAGCAAAGGTGAGAAAGTTTGTTAATCTGAAGCAAGGTAAGATTTCAGTCAAGGAATATACCTTGAAGTTTGACCAGTTATCATGGTATTATCTGGAGTTGGTTTCTAGCATGCAGGCTAGAATGAGGAAGTTTGCTTCCGATTTGTCCAAAGAATTGATCTTAGAGAGTAAGGTTGCCTTATTTAATAAGGACATAGATATCTCCAGATGGGTGATATACATATAGCAGATAGAGGAAGAGAAGAGGAAGCAGGCTGAGATAGTAAAGAGGCAGTACAAGAAATGTAGATTTTTTTAGCAAGGTGGGGGCCAATAGCAGAGTGGTAGGGATGGTAAAAAATGTCCCAATAAAATATGGGGCAATTCTGGGTCTTACTTGAAGGCTAGTACTCCCTACCAAAAGTTGTCAGGTGACAGATATCTATATGAAGATGACTACTTTAGGGCACAGGATGCTTAATCTCAGCCTAGTGGGGATCAATTAGCTCCATCATATCCTCTTTGTGGATTTATAATCTATTATATTAGGGGCTTTGTGATGAGGGAAGAGACAGGTGCTTCAACTATGGTCAGCCAGGGCATATGCTTAGAAACTGTCCTATTAGTAAGGTTGTTTCGGGATTAAACAAGGTTCTCACTGCCTCTTCTTTTGCTCCGACACCAAAAGGTACACCATCTGGCTTCGACACTAGTTGAAACCATTTCTATGCTCTTACTAACCGATAGTAGTCTAAGGCATCGCCTAATGTCATGATTGGTATGTTAAAACTTTTTTATTATGATGTGTATTGTTTACTTGATCTGGGGTCCACTCTCTCTCATGTGATCCTATTTATGGTTGTGTATTTTGGTTTTGGTCCCAAATGCATTTCAGACCCTTTTTCTATTTCTATCTCGATAGGTGACTATGTGATTGCTAGAAGAGTCTATAGGGGTATGTGGTATCTATTGGTAGTAAAGAAACAGTAGTGGATCTATTTGAACTAGATATGGTGGATTTTAATGTCATATTAAGGATGGATTGGTTGCACTCGTGCAATGCATCTCTAGACTGTTAGACCCATAAGGTTGTCTTTTAATTTCCTAATGAGCTAGTTATTGAGTAAGAGGGTGGTTCCCTAGCTCCTAAATGGAGTTTATATCATATCTCAAAGCTCGAAGATTAATATCCAAGGGGTGTCTCTATCATCTAGTCCGGGTTAAAGATTTTAACTTAGAGGGTCCTTCCTTGCATTCTTTTCATATGATGAATAAATTTCCTAAGGTGTTCCCTGATGTCCTGCTTGGTGTTCCTCTTGATAGAGAGATTTAGTTTGGAATTTATTTCATTTCTGACACTCATCTAATTTCTATTCTTCTGTATAGAATGGTTTTGGCTGAGTTGAAAGAACTTAAGGAGCAACTCAAGAATCTTTTAGACAAAGGTTTTATCTATCCTAGTATTTCCTCGTGGGATGCACCGGTATTATTTATTTGTAAGAAGGATGGTTCTCTTCGGATATACATTGATTACCGATAATTGAATAAGTTGACAGTAAAGAATAAGTACCCTTTTCCAAGGATAGATGATTTGTTTGATTAGTCATAGGGTTTTAAGTTTTTCTCCGGGGTATGAAATACATTTTGAGTTTCTTGATGAATAAGGCCTTCCATCAACTTCTGGACGTATTTGTCATTGTGTTCATAAAAGATATTCTAGTGTACTCTAAGAGTGAGGTGGATTATATCGATCATCTCTATGTGGTGTTGCAGAACTTGAGAGAGCAGCAGTTGTATGCTAAGTTTTCAAAATGAGAATTCTAGTTGAACATTGTCACTTATCTGGGTCATGTTATTTCTAGTAAAGGGATCATGGTAGATCTGCAGAAAGTTGTAGTGGTTAAGAAGTGGCCTAGACCCATGACTCTAACCGATATTCGGAGCTTCTTGGGTTTAGCTGGTTACTATAGGAGGTTTGTAAAGAGTTTTTCTTTTATAGCTTCCCCATTGACTAAGTTGACTTAGAAGAAGGTGACCGATTCTTATGAGGGTAGTTTTAAAAAGCTGAAGGATAAGCTAACTTTGGCTCTAGTTTTGACTTCACTTGAAGGAACTAAGGGGTTCGTGGTTTATTGTGATTCATCTCGTGTAGGGCTTGGTTGCATTCTGATCTATCATGGCAGGGTAATTGCTTATTCCTCTAGGTAGTTGAAGGTGCATAAGAAGAATTATACGACCCATGACTTGGAACTATTAGTTGTGGTATTTGTTGAAAATCTGGCGTCACTATTTGTATGGAGTGCATATGGAATATTTTCTGATTATAAAATCTTGGAGTATGTGTTTACTCAGAAAGAGCTTAAATTCAGGCAAAGGAGATTGCTTGAGCTGCTCAAGGATTATGACATTAGTCTTTACTACCATCCAGGTAAAGCTAATGTGGTTTTTTATGCTCTTAGCAGGTTATCCATGGGGAGTTTAGCTCATATGGATGAGGAGAAGTGGGAGTTAGTGAAGGATATTCACTTTTTGGCTAACTTTAGAGTTTGTCTCATGGACTTTGAGGATAGTGGTGTATTGGTACAGAAGATGGCCCAGTTGTCTCTCGGTGTTGAGATCAAGGAAAAGCAAGTGTTAGTTCCTATCTTGATAAGGATCAAGGCCTTCGAGATTAGTGGTGATAATACCTTGTGATACTAAGGGAGGTTATGTGTCCCTGATATAAATGGGTTACGAGAGACGATATTGGCTGTGGTTCATGAATCACGTTATGTTGTTCATCCTAGTTCAACAAAAATGTATCATGGCCTTATGAAGATGTATTAGTGGAATAATATGAAGCGGGATGTGACTAGTTTTATGGTGAAGTGCATTGTATGGAAACATATAAGTTGAGCATATGAGGTCTGGAGGATTATATCAAGAGATTGAGTTTCTTGTGTGGATGTAAGAGGTGATCAATATGGATTTCATTACCACTCTCTCCCAATCTCGAAATTAGTTTGATTTGATTTGGGTCATAATAGATAGGATGACAAAGTCGACTCACCTTTTTCTAGTAAGGACTAACTTCTCGGCTGAGGATTATACAAGGTTATATCTCTATAAAATTGTGAAGTTGAATAGGTTACTAGTTTCTATCATCTTAGATTGTGGTACACAGTTTACATCTTATTTTTTGGGGTCATTTCAAAAGGGTTTGGGGACCAAAGTGAGTCTTAGTACTGCTTTTCACCCGTAGTTAGATGGATAAGAGGAGAGAACTATTCAGATGTCGGAGGATATGCTTTGGTCTTACGTGATTGAATTTGGTGGTAGTTGGGTCGAGCATTTCCCTCTTAGAGAGTTTGCCTATAATAATACCTACCACTCTAGCATTGAGATGGCTCCGTTTGAAGCTTTGTATAGTAGGAGGTGTAGGTCTCTCATTGGGTGATTCAAGGTTGGTAAGACAGAGATGTTTGGCCTAGATTTGGTTTACCAAGCTATGAAAAAGATGAAGGTGATTCAGAATAGACTAAAGGCTTCCCAAAGTCACAAAAAGTCCTATACGGATGTGAGGTGAAAAGAGTTAGAGTTTGAGGTTGGGGATAGGGTATTCTTGACGTTTCTTTCTATGAAGGGAGTGATGTATTTTGGTAAGAAGGGGAAGTTTAGTCCCTGGTATGTTGGTCCGTACTTGGTTTTGAGGAGGGTTGGTAATATCACGTATGAGTTGGAGTTGCCTTCTAGTCTGACCTTCATTCACTCGGTGTTTCATGTTTCTATGCTGAGAAAGTGTATGGTGATCTATCTCAAATCGTGCCTATCAAGGCTATTGGTATTTCAAACTCCTTATCTTACGAGGAGGTCCCGGTTAAGATCTTAGATCCGTAGGTTCATTGATTGCAGACCAAAGACGTGGCCTCGATAAAGGTTCTATTGAGGAACCACTAGGTTGAAGAGGCTACTTGGAAAGCTGAAGAGGACATAAAGTCCAAGTATCCTTTCCTATTTTCTACTCCAAAAATTCGAATGGAAGGTATGTGTTCTTTATAATATCTTTATTTTCTAACTTAGTTAAAGGTCAAAGTGGAGGTGTGGGGTGTAAATCGTGTTTGTACTACCCTGTTCTGAGTTTTAGTCCTTGGAAATTTCTTGAGTTTTGAGTCTTTTGTTTATCATAGACTCACCATAATAGTCGTATGATATGGGTACAGGTCTAGGGACCCTAGTTGTATATTGGTCAGTGTGATATTAGTCAAGTTCTGTCCAAGGTATGAGAAGGCTCCATATGAGTCATATGCTATTATGACGAGAGGTAGGGTCCAAACGGTATGTTATCCAGTGTCTATACTTTGGTGTTATGCCTAGGGTACAACTTAGGGGTAGTAGTCATATGGTGATGATACGAATTAGGAAAGAAAGTCGTATGTTGGACAGAATGTGGAATCCAACTTTCTATTTCGGATACAATTGGAGGGTACCACTCGTATGATGTGGATAGGAGTTAAGGGGTCCAATCGTACCCACCAGTAAGAATTTTTACAGTTTAATTTAGGGGTATTTTGGACGTTTTTTCTCTTAACCCCTTTTAACCCCACGACATAAAACACCTTTAGAGGATTCCTTAACGTATTATTTTCAATCAAACACTCTCTAAATACTCTTAAATCACTATTAAACTCTTGGTTCAATAAAAGGATAGGGTTTCTTCAAGGTGATCAATTGGGTCTTCCAAAGGGTAGTTTCTCTCCGTCTTCCTTGGTATCTAATGCATATTACTCCTTCCCCATTTTTAGTTCAACAAAAAGTATGTTTTAATGAATGGTTTTCATGGTATTATTATGGTAATGTTTTGGTTTTGAAATATATGTTAGGGGTCTTGGTTGGATAATATTTTTCCATGTTTTCTTATGGATTTTATGTCATAATGGTGGTTTGAAAATGTGGTTACATGGGAATGGTCAATTGATGCCTGGTTTTGGAAACTATATGCCCTCAACATGTTTGATAAAATGCCAATGAGAATGATTTTGTTACATAATTTGACTTTTATTCAAATCTTTGCATTGCATAAGATGGTAATGAAACTTAAATTGGTTTTGTTGGTTTTAAATGGTTTGGAAAGGCCTTGGTGACCATGGCTTTGGTTTAATTAGAAATCTTGTGGGGTACATGAGAATCTCCTAACTCTTGGCTAATGACATTGCTTACAAGCTATAGTCGATATAATGATACCACATCATAATGCCTTGATAATTGGCTCTTGTAATTGGTGGTTGGTTATTTTCTAAATGTTTAAATTGGGCAATAATGGTGGGTTGCGGTAGCTAACCATGAAGGTGTGAGTCCGATGGACAGACACTGGAAACTCATGTTCGCGACATAAGGTTTGGTCATAGTGACCCTATACTTGTGGGGTACACAGGAATCCCCTAAGTTTATACTTGTATATATGAATTATGGAGGGTGAAGGATACACGGGAATCCCTAGCCTCTATGATATCTCTGGGTCATGCGGATACACGCACTAGGGCCTGTTTAGGGGATAATACTGGACCCATATAGCCCGTGGGTAGTTTTAGGATGGTCAAGCTACACAACCCACGTTAAGGTTTTAAATGCATGCTAAACCTGGTTACCTTACCCGGCATGGTATATATATGTATATATGTATGTGATTGCTGAGTACATGGTTACTTACTTTGGTTTTTAATAATGACATTATTTTATTCTTATTCCTGAGTACATGTTAGCGTTCATCATGCTAACCGTCTTCGGTCACTGTATTCACACGCGATGCAGGAACTAACAATACTACTCCTCCTGCTTAGTGACCTAGATTCAGGGACAACTCAGAGTTAAACTGAAGTGGTGAGCTTCTATTCTCTGAAAGACTCCATTTCATGATATGAATTTCTTTACATTGTTTTTGTTTCTTGGACTTTGATTTTGGCTATGGTCGGGGGCATGTCCCGACCGGATATTTTTTATTTTTGGTTAGAGGCTTTGTGCAACTATTATAGGCATTTTCGGTGTCGGTATTGGTGTCAGCCTTGGTATTGGTATTAGCATTAGTCTTGACACTGGTTGGACATTTGATTGAAGTTATTGGATTATGGTTATAGACTTTATTTAATATCTTTGTTTTATTCTTGTTCTATCTTGCTATACGTTCAAAATTTATCTGATATAGGTTCCAGGGCGGTCATGGTTGGGTCTTGGGAGTGGTATCTGGTCTCGATTGGACTTGAGCTACCCGACACGACTTGGCCCTGATTTGGGTCATGTCAAACCTTTTGAATCTGTTCTGAACCTCAAACACAAGTGAGCTAGCATCAAGACAACACAGTGTGAATAATATTCTAGAAATGATTTTTCAATTCATGTGGGGTACTTGTCTAGGCCAAAAATAAAATACCTAGTAAAAAGACAAAAACAATTCTCTACATTCGAAGAGATCATATTTTAGAGCTAAAATAGCATTCACCCTACTAGAAGGAAAATTTTGCACTTGGGATTTCCAAAGAAAGAAAAGAAAAACATCAACCACAGAGTGAACTTCACATAATGAAGAATGATAAAAATTATCGTATTATGTAATAATACTCAGTTGAGAGTAAAATTCGATTGTTTTTAACTTTGCAATGAAGAATTAAAAAAGAAAGTCGGGTTTTTTTCATAACTGAGTATTATGACGACTTCGACATTATGACAGCATAAATGTAACACCAACATTTGCATTATTGTTTCAGACATATTATCAAACACCACATGTGCATCTATGTGAAAATCATAGACCAACATAGCATGCATATAAAATATACAATACGAAAACTATTGTCCAAAATAAATATTTTAGAAATTTCAGAGAATCAAAATTTGTAAATGGATTGCATGCGTATTTTACTTTTTCAAAAATGGTAAAAGATGACCAAAATCTCCAACCATCGACTATGAAATTTGGTGAAATTGTGGTGGTGAATTGAAAGAACTTCAAGAACTATCATTCACAGATATCATTGAAGTTTCATTATTAATAAATCAGTGCATTAAACGAAGAAATATAGATGAAAACTTACCTGAACTAAAAAATGTAGTACATACTGAGATAAATTGAAAAGCAAAAAATGGGATTTATTTGTTCTAGTGGTTAAAAAAGAACGGAGAGAAGAAATAGAGGAATAGGCAAAAGAATTAAGGTGAAGATCCAAAGGGAGAAAATTAATATTGTAATGTAAATGGGGATTACACCTATTTTCATAAATGTACTACACATGTACATACTATATGAGTTTATATCTGTCCAATTACCGACTCAAACTTATAGTACAACTTTTGTTTCTTGTCTTACAATTAGTTTGTGCAATGTTCATCTTCTCATTGCTGGCTTATACATATGATTATTAGGGGAAAGGGTCAAATATATTTCTCTATTTTAAAAAATTGGCTAAATATATCTTTCGTCATATTTTAAAGTCAAATTTACCCTCGCTATCATACTTTGGGGTCAAATTTACCTTCCTACTTTGAAAAATTGGCTAAATACATCCTTCGTCATACTTTGGTGTCAAATTTACCCTTGGTGTCATACTTTGGGATCAAATTTATCCTCATTGTTAAGAAACTTTTCGTATGTACCCTTTCTTAATAGAAAAACTCAAACCAACATTAAATGGCTCAATTTTTAATAATAAAATAAACCTTAATTTAACCCATCCAATCTGACTCGAGCCATAAAAAAGATACAAGAAATATACCCCTTTCAGTTCTTTTGGTCAAAATTTTTCAATGAGATTAAACCACTGGATATTTATCAGTGCATAGCTCATGAAAAATTGATCTGCATCAATGCAAACACTAATAAATATATCGCCTCCCCAGTTCATTGATCAGCATCAATGCAGAGCTCATGACTTAACAGTCAAATGTAATAAATTAGGCGCATTGGATATTTCTCTGGATAATTGAGTTAAGAGGTCTTCTTATTTGTCAATTGTGACATCTCTTCATTCATATACCTTTATATGCAATTTAGATCTACACAATTTTTTTTATCATATCATCCGCTCAAAAAATTTATTCATTGGTTCTAGAATCTAGATGCACATAGAATGACATACCAAATTTTAAAATTTGAACATCATTGAACAAGAGCAAAGTTTGTAATAGACATTTTCTCTAGTTTCATGCTTCTCCGTTATCCCATTTCACTTTACATTTTGCTCATTTCTAAACAACCTAACCGTGTTGCACGTTAAAAGAGAAATATTTTTATTCGTTGAAAAAATTCGACCATCAAGACTGACGGAGGAATATAATTGTTTGTTTATTTTTTGTAGATTGGACCGAGCGAATTAGATTAAGGTGTGATTTATTTTAAAAAATTAAGCAATTTATCATTGATTTAGGTTTTTCAATTAAATGGTACAAGTGAAAAGTTTTCTAACAATGAGAAAGATAACCCCAAAGTACTAAATCGAGGGTAAATTTGGCCCCAAAGTATGACAAATGGTATATTTAGCCAATTATTCCAAAGTAGAGGAATAAATTTGGCCTCTAAGTATGACAATAAGGGTAAATTTGACCCAAAAATATAACGAAAGATATATTTAGCTAATTTATCAAAATAAATGGGAAAATTTAACCATTTTCCCTATGGAATAATTATATATAGTAGAATGGAAAAAATCATACCAATATAC
>JAPEIP010000004.1:154287518-154309187 GCA_026120095.1 Capsicum chinense | reverse complement strand
CCCACCCACCCACCAACCAACCCCCTTCCCAAAAAAAGATTTACTTTTTTTAATTTATTTATTAAAAAAGGATTCTAAAATGTATTTTTACGCTTTAGCTAAACACTATAATGTATTTTTTGAATTCACTAACCAAATACTAAAAAATATTTTCCTGAAAATATTTTCCATCCACCAACCAAACATAAAAATACAACTTGTTCCATGGAAAACTTTTTCCTTCATACCAAACACACCCTTAGAGGAAAAAGTTTTTGTTCTTTACTAAACCAAAAACTAAAGACCAGAAATATAAGCATAAGGAACATAACTCCTAAAATCAATGATTTGAAAAGCTCGACGTTCCTGAACCAACACTATTTCCCCATAAAATATACAAAATAAAGGTAATAAAATTCTTGTGATTTCCTACCTACATCCATTTCACCATTACCTTTTAATTATATAGAATAAAGGTACGAAAGTTCTTGTGACATTTAATCTACTTCCATGATGAATCATTGAACAAAAAATATCAATTTGCACACTGAAAAAGATTAATTAGATTTTCCTCAAAGATAAGCGTCCCAGAAAAATGTCTAAGAGGGTCTAGATACACTTGATGCATGTTAAGCCAAGGCAGGCTAACGTGCACTAACCATGGTACGACGGCATAATACAACAATCTCTACACGGTAATGGATACTTCGGCAATGGGAATACGATGGAATCTCTCACCTTTAACATTTGGTAGCTTTTTCACAACTCAATTTCAACCTATTCACGAGGAAGAGGAACTTGAAGATAAGGAAAACATTGAATTTAATAGTGTTCACAAGGAAAATTATAAAGGTAAAAAACCAGTGAATGCAACGACGACCCTCCCTCGGCAACTTCAATTCTCTGATGTTAGTGCTTCAACGAGCTCAAACATGAAATCCAACTGCATTGGCAACAGAGACAACAGAGATCCCTCAATCTCCAAAGAACAGGATTGCAAGTAAAGTGATACAAAATAAACCAAAAAATGGCACAAAACAGCTCACAACATGACACAAAATAGTCCATTCACAAGATGACCAAACAACATCAAAAATGGAAACAAGAAGACAAGCACAAACACACGATTTGTATTATATTAAAAGGATAGAAAGATAGATAAATGAAGGTATAAATCTTAAGAACCCTATGATATATCAAATCTAAGGACCCTTAAAACCTACACACGGAAATCACGTAACTCATATGTAGACATAAGAGGGACGTTACCTTCTCTAGCACAAAGGTTTCAAGCCAAGTTGCAACTCAAGTGATTCTAGACTTGAATTAGCCCTCATTTTATTTTTGTGGCTTTTTTAAGCACTACAACTAAGGTATTACACTTTCAAAGAGAGAACTTTCAATGATTCAAATATTCATCATTCATAATCTAAGTGAAAATAACCCTAACATATTCTATTTATTCTATACAAAATAAGACAAAATGACAACAATGCCCTTAATGAGGAGGGGCGGCCATGGAGTGCATTTGGACAAAATAAAGTGACCAAAATGCCCTTAATAAAGGTGACCAAAGCCGCGAGCCATTAAGTGTTGTCCTAGGCTGTGTGTCCTCAAGTCTCCTATGCTTCAAGTAATTTTTCACACACGGTATTGATCTTTGATGTGCTTAAATTGGCCCATCCATACATGATCCCGTGCCCTCAATGCGACCAAATATTGATTCTTCACGTATTGACTTTGAATGATGTCATCAAGAGCAAAGGAGGCCATTTGGCTCATATTATCCTCCCCTTCTTAAAAAAGATTTGACCTCGAATCCAAACCTTGTAAGAACAAAGAGAAGACAAACAAGCACCACATCCTAATGACATGAGGGTTAGAGTTAGCACAATAAACAACATCAACATGCCAAGGAGGTAGACACTTGATATATAAACATATATCCTTTGTTTTAATCATGAGGAACTTTGTAAAAATAATACAAAGGAGTTGGAGGAAAGAATCACCATCAAAGGGGGGTGCCTTAATTGAGAGTAAAGTCCATACAACACATATAGCAATGTCATTCAAACAAGTGGACCTACCAACAACCATCCGTCCTTCACACCATAAGAAGTTACCGAGGTCAAATGGAAGACGTAACCAAGGACTTAGGTCTCGGCCACTCCCACTCTCCCCTAGGGTGCCATCCTAAAAGTTAAGTGTACCCTTTTTATCACCATTGGAAATGTCAAGAGCAAAAAGAAGGTTGAGAAAGGTGTTCCACCTCATGCATGCACTTACTACTAGTTTCAAAATCTCCACTATGAGTATGCCCAACATAAGAAACACATAAAGAAGAAGTCGATGAAATTTCTAAGCACTCACCACCTTCTCTTTCATAAGAGAAGTCCTCACGTATATACAAACCATCACGGGCAGCTAAGTGACCATAATCAAAACCTTCTTCACAAGAAAGGGACAATCACAACTCGGGTTTTCTACGCATTCAAGAAAATCAATATCATCGTCACCCGGTTGATTATTTTGCACACCCTCACTAATTGTTGGCAACTCACATACCAATGTAGACTCACCTTGGTTTTCATAAGGGTCAACTAGTGTGTGAATACTCTCGTCACTTGATAATGGAACCTTAGTCAAGTTATAAGTGCTAGCACTAAATGGACACAAATATTCTCATGAGAAGAATCAATTTTATCTTTTAAAGGACCAACTAGTACTTACGTACCTACAATAAGAGTTTAGTCCTCATGCGACCTAACAATACCAAGAGTATCACAAAAGGAAGACTCAAGCACCTCTACTTTAGGAAAAACCACATCTACACCCATTTGGCTACTATTAGCCACAACACAACATTCTAAGTTCATAGGAGTGTAGGGAATAACATTTTTACCTTGTAGCTCACATAAGCTACGACCTTTCTCTTGATGATTTTCGGGCAGCCCACTTGAACCCTTTGACCTACCCTACGATCCAACCTTTCATTTATCATAGCCAAGTCTCAGGAGATAGTGTCAAGGAGGGCAAAAATGGCATTGGTGACATTGTTGTTCATTGGTTGAGAGGTTGAAGCCACGGGTTCCATTGTAATTGTACCTAAAACAAAACAAACTTACAAAAAAAAAGAAAAATAAAACAATTAGTTCACAAAATCCTCACCACACTCTCACACACTTTGATTGTCTCACACTTAGTTTCATAAGGGTTCCAAGTCAACTGGTAGCTCATGATGAGTCGAGGGTGAGTCTACTCCTTAGTCAGAATGGATTCTTTGCTTGAAGACTCAAAAAGTAATGTTCGAACTTGAACCAAGAAATACTATGATTCAAAAACAATAAAAGCACAAAAATAATGCTAACACGAAGAAACACATTCAAAAACTAAATTACAACTTAGTAGGTAGTTACTAGTTGACAATTAGTATACGAATCAATAAAATAAAAGTACGAATCAACAATAAGAAACTAAGAATCCAAGATTTTGAGCCAAGTTTCGGTATTGTACAAAAATTGGTGATGTGGCGGTCTAGGATTGGTTGTGGTTTTTGAAAGGATCTTATTTTTCCAACTTTGAAATTTTGGTTCAATTTTCAATTCTTGAAGAAGTGTATTTTGGTCTTGGTGAAGAAAAAATAAAGATTGGAGCCCTTTTCACATTCTAAAAGGCTTGACTTGTCTTATACTTTTCGGGCAAGACACATTTTTGAAGGGTTGGTGGCCCTTTCCTCTTTTGGACACCTAGAAAAGTGTTCTTTTCTTCTTTTGGTACCAAGTATTTTGTAGATCTTTTTGTGCCCCTTCCCTTTTGGTAGGTCCTTTGGATTTGTATTCATGACTAACAAAGGCTCACTTCTTTCTACTTGGCTTTTGGATCAAACAATACTATTGAAGATCCTTTTTCTAACTAGACATGAAGATGGTCTAGAACAACAAGAACTTTCAATTGAAGATTAAAACTCTAGCCTCACGTGGAACCTCCATCAATCAACAACACCTTTTTAAAACTTAAAAAACCACAACAAAATACCAACAACATGATTTCAAACCACATCTTCAAGTTTTGGTCCACACAACAACACCAACAATGCTCAAGTTCTTGAACCCGCCAACAACAATACCACACAAATGTTCAAGGTCACTTGGATCTAGACTCCAGGTGTTACAAAATAAGAAAACTAACACAAGAAACACTCAAAACCAGAAAAATACACATAGATCTAGACACACAATATTTGTCCAAGACAGCACAACAGTAAGGACTTACTTCTCGGCTGAGAAAACCAATACGTAGAATAATTTTTTAAAAATTTTCTATCTAACGAGCCTAAGATTGGTCTTGTGGGAACAAAACCAGCCATAACTCTGAAACCAATGATAAAAAATCAACTAACAAATGGTACAAAATATCCCAAAACGTGACACAAAATAGTCCACTCACAAGATGACCAAACAACACCAAAGACGAAAATAAGAAGACAAGCACAAACACACGATTTGTAATATATTAAAAGGATATATAGATATACAAATAAAGGTATAAATCCTAAGAATCCTAAGCTATTTCAAATCTAAGGACCCTTAACACCTACACACGAAAATCACTTAACTCCTAAGTAGACACAAGAGGGATGTTACCTCCTCTAGCGCAAACGTTTCTAGCCAAGTTACAACTCAAGTGATTCAACACTTGAATTAGCCCTCATTTTGGTTTTGTGGTTTTTCCATTCCTTAAACCTAAGGTGTTATACTCTCAAAGAGAGAACTTTTTATGTTTCAAATATTCATTATTCATAATCTAAGTGAAAATAACCCTGACATGTTCTATTTATTCTATTACAAGACAAGACAAAATGATAATAATGCCCTTAATAAGGAGGGGCGACCATGGAGTGCATTCGGACAAAATAAAGTGACCAAAATACCCTTAATGAAGGTAACCAAAGTCGTGAGCCATTAAGTGTTATCCAAGGCCGTGAGTCCTCAAGTCTTCAATGTTTCAAGCAATCTTTCACACCCGATATTGCTCTTTGGTATGCTCAAATTGGCCCCTCCATACATGATTCCGTGCCCTCAATGCAACCAAAGCTTGATTCTTTATGTATTAAGTTTGATATGTCATCAAGAGATAAGAAGGCTATTTGGCTTATATCAAAAAGGTAATACACTATCATACAAACCACCTAGTTAATGGGAAAGAAAGAAAGTGGTTAAGCTAATTATGGAGGATCTACAAGAAGATGATGACCATTGGTCGACAACTCTTATTGGGTATGTTCTTGGAGTTACTAATTATGAGAAATCTATGGATAACTTTTTAACCAATTTTTGGAATTTTTTGAAGAAACCCCTAATCCTGTACCAAATAGGTACACCGTAGAATTAAATCAATTTTCTTATGCTAGAGTATTGGTGGAGGTTGATATCTTCTATCCACTCCTAGACTTTATTGAGATTGATACACTATTTGGTTCTATTATGTAAGGAATTGAATATAATTGGAGGCCAAAATTCTGCACTGATTATTTTAGATTTGGACACACAGATGTGGAATGTTGGATAAAGTGGAAGAAACCTATTCAGGATAATAAGAAAGAGAAAGAAAAGGAGGGATTTAAAGAACCTCCTAAAAAAGAAGAAGAATAAGAGGTAGAAGAAGAAAGAGAGTTGTGCAGACATAGAGAGCTCAACAAAATTATGCTACTATCAAGGTACATTGCTGATTACAAAGGGACATCATGAAGTACCTATACTTGAATTTGCTACTTTGAATGCTACAGAGAACAATGTACCAGGTAATAGATTTGCCATATTGAATAGATTTAAGGAGATGGAGATGGACCCTCGGGATCTACCCAAGTAATGCCTCATCAACCTCCATGAATATCTGCACTTAAAATGCAAGAGGGCTTAACAAACCCTCTAAATAGAAGGAGGTTCTTCTCTTTCTAAGGAAGAATAAATAGATGTGTTTGGATATTTAGAAAGTAAAGTTAAAGAAAGAAATGCCCACATAGTATGTAATTAAATTTACATAGTAGTCTTATGTATATAATTACCCACATAGTGAAATAGTAGAATTTGGTTGTTTTGAAAAAATATTTAAATGTATAAGTATTGGAAGTTCATGAGTAGCATATGCATTGTAAGGTACAGAATGTGTCCATAGATTTCTCAGCCATAATCACTATTGTGCATGCTAAAAATGAGTTAAATCAAAGAGAATAACTACAGTCTGATCTTCAAGCATTGGTGGGAATGTGCATGAAATATGGTTGCTATGTGGTGATTTTAATAATGTCCTAAGAACTGATGATAGAATAGGCTACAATTTACAGAGAATAAGGCCAAAGGATCTAAGGATTTTATTGACAACACAAAAATAACCCCTTTGATTACTTCATCTTTAGTATAGATTGGTGACTGAAAAAATATCTCCTCTAGATTTACCATTTTTTGATATCCTTGGAACATCTTTATCATGAAATTCAATATCTAGAGAAACAGAAACAATTTTACTTCCACCTAAGATGCAAGAGATTTAACTTAATTCATATGTATTTTTCTGATGACCTATCAATGTTTTACAAGGATAATATAGAGTCTGTTATGTTGCTTTAACAAACATTCTATAAGCTCTCAATAGCTTCTGGTTTGGAAGCAAAAACTGACAAGAGCTCTATATATGTGGTAGGACTAAGTAAAAACCTAATACGTGACCTTTTATAAGCATTGGGACATGTAGAATGGATATTACCCTTCAATTATGTGGGTGTCCTACTCTCTAACAAAAAGCTAACAATTACATAATGCATGCCTTTGGTCGAGAAGTTTTCTACAAAAATTAGATGCTGGACTGTAACGACCCAATTTTTTTGGAACTAAATGTCACACGGTGCTCATGATCCTGAAGGACCACAAGCTAACCCTGTACTGATATCTATACTTGGACACTGCATAATATAGATAATAAATACAAAAACTAGCCATAAGGTTCAAAACATCTAAAAATACTCAAAATTTAAAACTGAATACTGATATATCTCTTCGAAAAGCCTTTAAACTATATAAGCTGTAGAGTTGATGGGACATGTCCCCAACTAACTCCGTCTACTAAAAATAATCAAAATATGATGCAATAATGATAAAAGGATTATCCTCGAATAAAGAGGACTCACTGCTATGTCTACTGCTGCTGACTGGGACTGAGCTGCTAAAGGTACTCTGGATCTCATGCCTCTGAACCTATAGTGACAAATAAAACACAATTGCACAAATGCGTCAGTATGGGAATGAACCAAGTATGAAGATGAGGTAAGGATAAATGCAAGGGCTTATTCATGAACATTACTTGACTAAATAATCATGAGAGTACTGAATGAGAACACATGCATGGATGCGCAAATCATAAATACAACTATCATGACTCTGAATACTAAAACTCGGATACTGCATTACTATCATCTAAACTTGCCACTAATACTGAGATACTGAACAACTGAATTATCTGATACCGATAATTAAGTACTGGAGTTGAGATCAGTCTTATCTAGCTAGTGATCTCAAAATCTGAGGATACTAAAGCTGATTGACTAAATATACTCACGTCATTGACTAAATTTTGAGCTTTCTACTCTCAACTGACTTTATCGGAGATTAAACCTCTTTAACGGATAATTCCAAAATCTACTATCAGTGATAAGAATATATCATGTCTGAATCTGATAACAAAAATACTCAACTGAATCTGAGACTGATATCAAGCCTATCTGATGGGTGATCTCTAGATCTGATAACAAGAATACTCAACTGAATCTGAGACTGAGATTAAGCCTATCTGATGGGTGATCTCTATATCTAATAACAAGAATACTCAACTGAATCTGAGACTGAGATCAAGCCTATCTGACGGGTGATCTCTAGATCTGATAATAAGAATACTTAACTAAATCTGAGACTTAGATCAAACCTATTTGATGAGTGATCTCTAGATCTGATAACAAGAATACCCAACTAAATCTGAGACTGAGATAAAGCCTATCTGATGGGTGATCTCTAGATCTAATAACAAGAATGCTTAACTGAATCTAAGACTGAGATCAAGCCTATATGATGAGTGATCTCTAGATCTGATAACAAGAATACTCAACTAAATCTGAGATTAAGATCAAGCCTATCTGATGGGTGATCTCTAGATCTGATAAAAAATACTCAACTAAATCTGAGATTGAGAACAAGCCCATCTGATGTGTGATCTCTAGATCTAATAACAACAATACTCAACTGAATCTAAGACTGAGATCAAGTCTATCTGATGGGTGATCTCTAAATTTGATACTGAATAACTTTATATGAGACCAAGCCTATCTGACGGGTGGTCCATAAATCAATAGAACTATCTGAGTTCCTCACTGAGATAGATGACTGTATCTGGCAGTCCTAATTTCTGAAGATCAATACTAAAATTATAACTGTGGGAAGTAGTCACTTAATCTACATGCCCCGAATCTCAACTGGTGGGGTCCAACCTATAATCCCAACTGGAAGGGTATCAATATTATTCCACGGGTAAAGACCTCTCTGGTCAAGCCTATCTGATGGTGACCCTCGCAGGAAGGAAGTCAAGCCTAAGACATATAATAGTCAAGCCTATCTGACGAGTAACCAGCCTTTTCTGACGGGTGACTCCTGTATACTACGCTGGCTATGCAGTTTTGGAGTTTAGGGATTTTTCCTAATAACTCTACCTCTCTCACGAGGAGCCGCCATCCCTGCCCTCGCTCGGTGCTAGCTCCTACTCCCAACTAAAAGACTCTAAACTAATTCTTTACTGAACATAAACTAAGCTGAATCTGATACTGATTATGTTTCTCGAATGGTCTGACTGAGTTAAGCTAAATTCACTTGATTCTATATCTGACGAAATACTACTAAATCTCGTTACCTAACTGAACAAAACTGAGCTTTAAATAGAGTAGTCGAATACTACAGAGGTCAAAACTGAACACTTGAATACTACTAGATCTGAGCTGGGTACAGAACTGAGGCTAGATTACAAGTGATACTAAGATTACGGCAATTACAGATATTACTAAGATTTCTTAAGTTCTGTATTTATCTGAGAATATAGATTTCTATAACTCACTGAGTTTTGAGAATCATGGCTCGACTGGAATTATCGTGAAAACTAACACAGGCTCTAGATAGCAGCTAAATTATCAAGTATAAATACCCCCAGGACTCGATAACATAAAAGTAAAAGATAACCATTCTTGAATAATCAAGACCATGGACAATCATTCACCATCGCGATCACTAAGGCATCACTTCAAGCATTGGATCATACTCCATTCAACAAGGTCTTGCATATAACACTTAGCATGTATTAAAGTCTTAGCATGTATTAAAGAGTACATAATTGGGGAATTTCATCCTATCATATCACAATTCATTCACTAAGATGTTTCAACAAACACTTGATATGCATGGGCTTGCACACAATTAGGGATTTCTAGTCAACATGCTATAATGACTCTAATTCCTTGACATAAGCATTTTATCAAACATATGGGGAGCATGATTTTCTTATTATAACAATTTTCTTCACTTAATTGACATGAACACATCATTTAACAAGCAATTTGAAGAGGGTTTATTATGAACATCACATGAATATCACATACTAGTGTCAAAGCTTGAACAGCTTGCAAACAAACATGAATCAAAACTCAATAATAGCATGAACATCAATTTCAACTCACATGAATCATGAAAACCCATAAACATAAGATCTTTGAACTTTTGTAAAAGGGTTATTGAGCTTATTGGATGAAAGGGACCCAAGAATCAACATCTACATACCTTAGAGAAACTCTTTCTTGAAAGCTTTAGGAGAGATTCTTGATTTCTTAATTTCTCTTAATTTTTCTTGAAGAAGAAAGAAGGGTTTTGATTTTGTAGAAACTCTAATTTTTTGATGTTGAAGATGAGAAATGTAGTTGTTATCCTTGATCGGATATAAATAGGATCTGAAAAAAGTAGGAAAAGGATCAAAAATCCCTTTTTAAAAATGAGTTAAAAATACTGAACGGGGTCTGTGACGATCGAAGTGATGGTCCGTCGCTTAGTTTGACGATCCGTCGGATTATCCATTGCATAGCTATCAGAAAAATAACACACTTCCTTTATGCAACGGTATCAGCGATGGTCCATCGCAAATCCAATGGTCCATCAGATTTTCCATTGTACGTTGGCCAGGATAAGGCCACACTGCCTCAGCGCAATGGTCCCAGTGATGATCCATCACAGCCTCGACGGTCCGTCGTCATGGCTGTCGTACTAGGGTTTTAAAAGGGAGTCACTTCCTTGGTCTTTACGGGTTGGGTGATGGTCCGTCTCAAGCTCAAGGTCTGGCTTCCCGGCAGTAGCACCTGGGCGGTTTTGACAGCTTTCTATAAAATGACCATAACTTCATCCTTCGATGCCGGATTTTGATGAAATTGGTATCGATGGAAAGCTTATTAAATACTCTACATGATATTTCTAACTTGGGAAGACACTTCTCAACCTTTTTAGACCAGATTTATGCTTCACTTGACACACTCTAAGGCTCAGACTACGAGAGAAATTTGCGGGATCTTACATGGACAACTAAATAACTCTCAAACTCTGGTTTATTTCAAATCATCAAAGAAGTGTTATTTGGTATGCAAAGGTACTGGGCAAAAATCTTTATCTTGCCTAAGAAAGTAATTATGTGTCTAAGATCCCAAGTTGTACTATTTATAGACATTGATGTTTTATTGTGGCTACATTGTTTAACTTAAGGACAAACAAAGATTTAAGTTTGGGGTGTTGATGAGTTGACAAATTATGATTCTTTTGCCCTAAAAATATGAAGAAAAACATGACCTCAACATTAAATTAGAGAATTTATAATTTTGATTTGGTTTAATCAGAGGTTGAAGGCCTTAAGGTTATCAACAAAGCATAAAGGGGCAAAAAAGTAAAAAAGATGGAAGATTGAAGGAAAAAATTGCACAAGAGCATGAAAAGTCACTTTGGCACATGGCTAAAGTGAATGGAGGATTGCCGAAGTGAACGGCGGATCGCTAAACATGAATCCCAATCACAAATTTTCACCAAAAGGGGATAAGGGAAACTGGAAAAAATGACAATTTAAGGAAGCATTTTAGCGGATCATTCTATAAAGCGGCACACCTGTCCATGCATCACCAAAAAGAACAAAATCTACCCCAAAGGAGACTAACATTATAATAAATCAAAGAGCCTAATATAAATTGATGCTTTACCGATCCACTCGATGATGATTCTTGCTCAGCCAATGTGTTAACCAGTGGCATTCCCTTAATTTAGTGGTCCATTTTCCTGATGCAATATAAGTTTTTTGGTCTTTGGAAACCCTAAATATCATTGATTTGGAGACTCTAAGCTTTTAGTTTAATACTTTATTATAAGAATTTATCTCTATAATTTGTATATTTGAAATTATTTTATTACTGTAATTTGATTCTATGGCTCATATGGAGGAAAATTTTGTTATATCTCTTTCTTGCTTTGTCATAAGTAGATGATTTTCTATACTTAGGGTAATGTATATGTGAGTGTTGAATAATGTATGGGTAGTTGTGTTTGCTCTAGTATTTGATTGATTATTATGATTTTAGCCAAATCTTTATGTATTAATATATAGGTTGGGGTTGAAAACTTAATTTATCCTTGAATATCTTTATTAACTTGAAAGAGTAAGGAAGAGTGATAAGATTTGGCTAAAAAATGTGAATTTTTAACTCATGTGGTAGTGATGCTAGAAATAAATCAACTATATTGAGGTAATAGGTTGCTTGGTCTTATTTGCGTTTGAGTTTTCAAAAGAAACACATGCAATATTTAATAATAGATTGAATGATTATTAATGATCCTTACACCTAGCCTAATCATAATTACTTTCAAATCTATAGATGTGATAAGTTGTCAATTTGATGACTTGTTAGCACCTTTTAAGCTTAAATTATCATGCTTTTATATTAATTCAGTGTTAATCTCATGTATAATGCTCATTTGTGCAGGTAAAGGTTGAAATGAAGATAATCAAGACATTCAAGTCAATGTAATGTCAAATATGAAAGAAAAAGAGCCATAAAGATCACATGAACAAACCAGGAGGCCAGTCGTACAAGCGGCTGGACAATACGGCCAAAAGGCCTTATCTTCACCTAATCTACACTAGATCTACTCAAGTAGATCAAGAGTGTTATGACATTTTAGTAAATTTCTATCAAACTTGAATTTGGGGCAAAGGGTTTTCAGTTCATTTCCACCATCATTGAGCATTATTGTTGTACTCTTGAGCTAAGAACATATTACAGTGACTCTCAAGTGAAGAAATAGTGATTTCTATTTAAGATTTATTGAGATTAAGCTTGCATTTTGCATTCTCTTTATTTTCAATGTATCAATTTGATGGAAATTTCGGTATATCTCTATTTTCTTTCTCTATGAGTAGCTAATTATTCTCCTTAGGGTTATGCTTGAATAAGTTGTGATTAGTGCATGATTTTTTTTTATTTTTCTTCCTAATTATCTATTTAATATCGGTTCTGCATCATTCAATGTTTTAACTATTAATTAGGGATTGCAAACTCATTGCCTTAAAACCTGTATCATCCTTGACAAAGGAAATATGGGTGAGGAATGAGTATAAGAAATAATTTGAATTAGTTCATTTAGTATCATCTCTTAGATATAAGGATGTTAATTAAGGTCATAGATTGATAAAAATGTTACACTTATGAGGTGTTCAAAAAAACCTATTTATGATATTTGGTGTTTTATTGACAAATTGATACCAAAAACTTCTGGATCTAAACTATAGATAAATTTGGACAAATAATCAAATACCCATGCATGAACCCACACCTAGGAAGTCAAACCCCAAGTCCCACCAACACGTGATTAATATCTAATTGTTTCTTGTATCGAAATAGTGCTCTTAAAACAACCAAATTGTTAAATTCAAAATCATTTAACTAAACCCCTATTTTTACTTTCATGTTTGTATACCATACATTACGGGTCAACTCCTAGTTAACTTCTAACACTCTCGAGCACTAAAATCCTAGTCTTCACTCCTCATGGATTCAACCCCAACCTTAGTTAGGTTACTATACTGATGATGATCGCTTACACATTAAGGGTGTAGTTTGAGCGACATTGAATTTTGGTACTATTTTCGGGGAGTCATATTGTAGTATTTTTAGTCACTTTGGGTTAGCCATAGTGTTTTATTTTACATTGTTTGTTGTTTTTTCTTTATTCTGTAAGGATAATAGTATACACAATACTATGATCCAATATTGTATTAAAATACTAGTACTTTTAATAGGCATCACAAGGACAAGGATCACCTCAGAGATGCAGGTCGAGTAAGTGCTATTTGTATTCCACCGATAAAAGAAATTTGAGTGTTTTATATTACTAGCATGATGCTTCATTTTCTTTAAATGAAAGATTTGTTTGGAGGTCAATCATATGACAATACGAATCTACAGTTGAAGAATATTGTTGATGTGTGTTCTTCATTTGGCATAGCCCTCATATCTCATGAATCAATCTGTTGGACTTTTTTCCCATTCTTGTTGATGGGAGAAGTGATATTATGATTGTTGTCTTTGACTATGGGATATATCACTCCATGGTTAAACACAAGGACGCATTCTTGAATATATACTTTCTTTCTTATCGGATGATACAACTAATGGATGAATTTATAAATTTTACCAACTTAATAGTGAACCATTATATGAGGCTTGGCAATGATTCAACAATAAGATAATGCAATTCCCAAATCATGAGGTACCAGATAAAGTGCTTTTTCAAATATTCTATAAGGTATTAGATCAATTGAACAAGATGACATTTGACGATGCGGTCAGAGGATCAATTTTTAAATGATCTTATGGTGTTGCAGAGACTTCATTGGATCAAATGACCAAACAAACTAAAAGTTGGCACACAAAATACATTGAGGTGTCAGTGGGGGCTCTCTACGCATCTTTTGTAAGACAAGAACAAAAGAAAAAGGATAATGAAAGAGATAAGAACATGGCTAAAGTGATGACAAAACTTGATCTTCTCACCAAGAATGTAATGGGAGCTACTAAAAAGGTGGTTAACACCGTTGCTTCTAAGAGTGTTAAAGCATATGATGATGAGTAAGTGGAGTCTCTTGATGAGCAAATTCAGTTATTGTCAAAAAAAATGGGGGGTTCCCTTCCTACCTATTAAAGGAAAGGTGGGAATCAAGGTTGGAAGAAAAGGGATCGTGATAGAGATCATAATAGAGACCATGATTTGAGAGATAAGGATAGGAAATATGATCAGTACGTACCTCCACACGATTGGGCCAAGGGTAAAGAGTCATCTTCATTGACTAGAGAAGTTCAAAAGTGAAGCTGTACTTACTTTTATCTTAATGGGTGTTGAGGAAATCGATAAGATGGTGAGAGAGCTGAAAAGTGATTTCACACAACTCAATAAAAGGGTGATATCTAATTCGGCCTCTATCAAAAAAACTTGAAACTCAAGTGGGTCAAATCTTGGCTTATTTCAATGCAAGGACAAAGGGTAGATTGCCTAGTGACACTGTTACTAATCTTAAGAATGATTCTCATATCATGGACGTTATCACTAAGAATAGTTGGACTCTTTGTAAAGATTTTGTTGATTTTGAACAAGACCCAATAAAATGGGATGTGATGAACAAGAAAATGAAAAGAAAAAGCAGCTAAAGAGATCTAATGATGCAGTTCTAAAGACCAATTGTAAAAAAGCCAAAGGTAGTTAAAGAAAAGGGTGAAAGTGAGGAAGATCCAAAAACGGTTGAGGGTAATGCTCCAAAATCGGATGAATCTCTGATTTCTCCTTTGTCACAAATCAAAATTTCTACCCTATTCATACAAAATCTTAAGAACAAAGAAGATGATACCAAGTTCAAGAAATTTGTTGCAAAATTTAGCAACCTATTAGTGAATATTCCATTGTTAGAAGCTTTACAAGAGATGCCCAGGTATGCAAAATTCATGGAGGAGTTGGTTACAAAGAAACGATTCATGGATATCAAAACTATAGAGGTAACCTAAAATTATTGTGACATAATGTCTAGTACAATGGTGGTCAAGAAGAAAGACTCAGGTGCATTCACTATTCTTAGCACTATTGGGGTGCACAAGTTCGGAAATGCATTGTGAGATATTAGGGCTAGCATTAATTTAATGCCATTTGTTGTGTTTTAATAATTAGGTTTGGGTGTCCCCTCACCAACCACAATGAGGCTTTTAATGGCTGATCATTCTATTAAGAAGCCTGTAGGAGTGCTATGTGATATTCTTGTGAATGTGGACCGATTCATATTTCCAGCCGACTTTGTTGTTCATGATTATGTATATATCATAAGGTCCCCATCATACTTTGTGGGTCATACTTGGCTACCGGAAGAGCCTTTGTGGGTATTCAATGTGGTGAAAGGTCTAAGTAAATAATAAAGAGGTCTCTTTAAATGTGTGTAAGTCTAATGAAACAACCTAAGGATTTACAAGTTGTTTTGGTGATTGATATGCTTGATTACGAGGTAGCTAACACCATAAAGGTAAATCTTGTGGATGACCCCTTGGTGGGTGTATAGAAAAACTTAGAGAGTGAGGTGATTGAATAAAATGATGAGATAGTTGATTTGATGACGAGTCTTGGATCTTACAATAGAAACCCTTGTTAGAACAAAACTTTGCCAACTATTGTTGCGGATGATCTATTGCCTCGGCAAATGAAAGCCTCAAAATCTATGGTGAAAAAGTTCATTCATACTATTGGGTGTCCCGTAGTGGACATATGTCACAACCCAAACTCGGGCCTAGCCATGACGGGCATCCTAAGCCAACCAAGGCCAAAGATCATCCCCTTAGCCTTTCCTTAATAGCATAGTAAAATAAATAGTGGAAACCAACCAAGCTACTAAAAGAAAGCATGAAAGTCGAAGAAAATTTTGAGAGTCAAATAAAAACAACAACGATAACCCAATACTTTCCAAAAATACTCTTATCCAAAGATTTCCAACTACGTCGGTACATGTCTCCGACTAAGCCAAAAGAAAACCAAAAGTTCTAGAATAGTAAATGTAACTAAAGAAACTGGGCCTTCCCAAAAGAGGGAGGGCACACCACTTCAATAGTTGTAAAATTAGGATACCAAACCACCTAACATTGCACAAGGACACTAGAAAAGACCTAAGAACCTACATCATGAAATGAAGTAGCGGTCGGGTGCAGTACAGTGAAAACTGGTATGCACCTAAGGAACGGGATAAAATATATGCATTTATCAAAAAGCCAATAAAAACTACATGCACAAAAATTATATATATGAATATATAGGATGCTAGGATATGGACAAAGGACATGTTTCATGATCATTTGAAAACTACATCCTGAATTGTGTAGCTCATACCGACTTGCAGGCAGCTACGAGCTATATGGGTCGACTACCCTTGCTAGAAGGATCCCAGTCCAAGTTAGCCGCATGTATCGAGGAATGGCTAAAGACACCAAGGTGATATCCATCAAAAATATAATGTGTAGATTAAACAAAATGGTCATATAGACCCCCTTAACGTCGGGAAACATGGTTTTCAGGATTGGTCCCCCCGAGACTACACCTTCTCAGTGAGCTACACAATTCCCTTTAAGTCCAAATTAAAACAATTTACAAATAAACCAATCATTAACCACAGAGTCTTTTATTTAGGAATTTCCAACATGGTATCGTCATACCAATGGGCTTGCAAGATATTCCAATTATGCCAAACCAAATTCATTTAACCATTAGACTCCAAATTCAATTTAAGATCCTAAACCATAGTCACCAAGGGAATTCCAAAACCATTTTTATCCTTTTTCTATTTAATACAATGCAAAGTTTTCAAGATAACTAAATCTTGTAGAATCCTTGTTCAAAACCAAATTAACAATGTGGGTTGAGGTTCATATCATTACCAAGCCAAAATTCATCCATATTGTGAAAACCCAACTCACCAAATTCACCATAATAACAAATGCACAAATTCAATTTAAAATCCATTACTAAAAGCATGAATAGTCCATTTATAACAATGGAAAAACAATGCAAGATTATCACAATCCAAAGACCCTCAAGCATAGTTTAAACCTATTATTAAAAACACATAACTATTGGATAAATTGATGCAATAGTTTAAAGTCAAGTTAAGGAGTGTACTACCTGTCTTTCAGATGAACCAATTTTGTGAAACCTTGAATTTGAGCCTTGGAAGTTGAACCTTGAGAAAAAACCCTAGTTTTATTTCTCTTAAGAGTGAAGAGGAGAAAGGGCAATGAGAAGCTGATATTTAATAAGTAAATAGTGTTTAAAGAGTGATTCAAGTTGTGGGGTAGTATTTGAGGCAAGGAAATACCAGAATACCCATAAAGTAACAAAAAAATTATAGGAATTTCTCAGTTGACAACTCGTTAACTTAGTTGTCAATCTCTAGCTAGATTTGTCCTTACATTAGTTAAGGTTGGTGACTTGAGTTGACAGCTCGTCACCTAGTTGACAACTTGTTAACTTTGTCCACACCTAGTTGATAGCTCGTTAACTTAGTCTTCACCTTCTAGCAGACAAATACTCCCAAGTAAAAAAGGCATAACTTTCTACCCTGATATTGGATTAACGTAAAATCAGATGCGTTGGAAAGAAAACTCAAGATATTTTATTTGGTTTATAGTAGGCCATCTAACTCATTATATTCTAGGAGTAATGGTAGTTGGAAGTTAAACAAAGTAGGGATATCCTCTAAAATTTAATTGATACAAGCGTTCTCAACTCGTCCTTAATTTAGGAGACTTTTATGATCTCAATTCATCTCCAAAGATATTACCACAATATAAAGTTGATCATCCCACTTATATTGACATAGAATAGTTGGGTTTGGGTCTATACACATCGAAATGAAGGTTCAAATTCTAGCTAAAAAATATGAGTTGTTACATTATCTTTCCCTTGGAATTATTTGTCCTTGAATGATGGGTAAGAACTTATTGAAGATATAGAAGTAAGGAATAAAGGATGTAACTTCACATTAGGAATTCTCCCTCAATAGAACATAATAGGCATCAAGAGAAAAGAGCTTCAAGACATCACCAAGTAAATCATGTAAGCACGAATCATAGGCCAATAAAACATGACATAGACATGATCTTGGGCATGAGTTCTATGGAACATGATCATAAGATCATAAGGCATGAATTTTTCTTGGAATCCTTGGCCTAATTAAGATTGCTACTAGAATAAATGAGATTTTTATGGGATAGAAGAATAGAATAAAAGCATTCTCCCCCTTAAATGATACGTCTTGTAGACCTTAAATATAGCCACAATTTTTAACTATGCTTTTAGCTATGAATACCACACTTCACCATTTCAATTTTACTATTCCCCTAGAAAACAATTAACTACAAGAGCCTGAGTATAATTTCACATTTCATCCATGTTAAAGCCTATCTTGGAGCTAAAAGTTGAGAACTTAAGCTATGGGACCCTATACTATACACCCCTCCAAGAATATTTCTCTATCTTACCACTATGATCAAACAACCTCAGGTCTTAACCAAGGATTACCAGATACATAACACAATGGTTTCTATATTTATTAATCACAACATTCAAGATCTTTACTACACCAATTTTATGGATCTCACTACCCCAAAACCCAAAAATTCATTCACTATCACACAGATTTTCATCACCTCTCCCCTTCCTATCTATTTCAAATAATGAAAGTTCATATCATTCCTCTCTATTCATGTATAACCTTAGCCTATGTGACATACCTAAAATTTTTATATTAAAGAACATCTACTCTCATCTAAAACATAACTATGCTTCCGTAGCACTACTATCCCAACCTAAGTAGAGTTACTAGGGAATAGTGTACAAGCATAAAAAATCGGAGCAATACTGCTCAATTATGACACCTATTTATCATACTACTCAAGGTGAGACCTACGAAGTAACATAAAATACAATAGATAGGAAATACTTCATAGCAAATATCTGGATCACAAATAAAGAGTCATTTAGACATAAATAAAACATAGCATGAGTTCTACGGATTGGGTACAGTAAGAAACATGGGTGCATATATAATGGGTCATATAACATAAAGTCAAGATTTATATATTCAACGAATAACAAAAGTATTGCCACTTGAAGCTACTGTTTCTCATTCTAAGAACTGAGAATGGTAATGAGTTTGCATAGATTGCATCACTTTGGGGTGAGACATGACATAAAATGAGTTGGTAACATATAGAGAGTATAGTATCTTAGAACTAAGCATAAATGAGACATGAGTTGATGGACCATAAGCATCATATCATACAACTTGAATACTTGTAAGATTGGATTGCCGAGAGACATTATCGCTTCTAGATCAGGGGTTAAAGCATGGACATAAATTGTAAAGACAACTCGAAATTTAGGAATAGGAAAAATTTTAATACATAAGACATTAGTAGAATGCCCTTTTAAACCAATGCGGGAGGAATCGCTCGAATAGGAATAGAGTTATCATGACTTTTCCCTAAAACTTACCACCAAGAGAAAATTAGAGTTATGTCTTAGTTCACAATTTCCCCATTAGCTCCAAGGTCACCATCCTAGACGTGCAGAAATATCGTCTCTTTAAATCTATAAGCAGAACACTCAGCACAATAGGGGTATCACCATACCCATAAACAACATACTTCCCTGAAAACTATAATATGAAGACACTACCCTTTAGGCATACTAATCTTAAATTTTACAAGGTTCCATATGAATCACCTCATAACTCACACTCTTATAAGCATACACCTCGATGCTTCTCTAACACATGACCATCCATTCTACACTCCCTAATATTGCTAGCATTAAACCTCTGATTGCATAACCTTAAAACTCAACAAAATATTTAAGAGTTTACCAAGGGCTCACATTGTCTATCTATATTTTCCTCAATTCAGCTCTAAAAAAATCCATATAAGAACTCCATAGACTTCTCCATACTAAGACATTCAAGAACCTAAACTAGATATATAGGGCTCTTATACACTTAAAACCTCATCTAACAACATGCTACCTAGGGTTCAACTTATTTGTATATACTTAACACTCTTATAAGCCTAATGAATCAGCCACAATTCATTATTTTAACACTAGTTATCTTGTATAAATATCATAATTATCTAATAAACTTTTTCATAGGTTATCAACCTAAGCTCTTACACACATCAAATCAAGTCTACTAATTTACTCCCATAATTCTCGTATCACTATTCTCAAGCTAACATTCTTATCACCAAAATCAATATCAAAAGTTTAAGATTAACATCTATTACTAATCATAAATTGCCAATAAAACATCCTATATGCTGTACTAGTCTATCAAAGTATATAAAAAATTGATTAATGTAAACCTCTTATTCCATTTGACTATGACCTACAAACATATCTTCTTCACAACTTTACTACTATGCCTTAAAATTGACTACACATCTTCTACCTACTAGATCGACTTACAATTACTAGCTAAAAGATCAAGGGATTATCAGTGTAGTAAGACCATATAATCAGGATAGTCAATCTTAATCTTATAATATAACTGATTACTGTAATACCCCATATATTTCTAAGATAAAAAATAAACTATTGTTCCTACACATAAAACCTCCTATTCTGCGATTCATATTGGAGCACATGAATTTGGATGAGTATACTAGTGATAATAGAGATTATTATGTGTTAAGCATTTTCATATGAGTCACTTAGGGTAAGCCAAGCTAAGAACTTTTGACTCCACCAAGTTTTTGTGTATGATTTTATATAGGTCATCTTCGAATAAGAATATCTTGGTTTATAGGTGGTATTTTGGAATATTTATACCATCCAAATTGTAGAGAATTGAATAAGCTTTCCTTCAATACTAAATTCGCCTAAAATGGACACCCGGTGAAAAAGTTATGGCAATTTAAAGTTTCAGCAGAGTCATTTCAGTCAGTGGCGCGTCGCGCCACAAGCCAAAATGACATTTGTCAATTTCCAGTGTCTCTCCACAATTCCACCATATTGCGGTGAGTTTTCAGGTCACAAATAGGGGGCAACGCGATATCTCCACATCTCGTTGAGGGCCTAAATTGGGTAATTTTCATAGAAATTAAATGACGCATCTAGAGGGGTATTTGGGTTATCTTTCCACCCCTATAAATATTCCATAAACACATAATTAAGCCCTTATTTCACCAAAACATACTCTTTCTCTCAAAATTCTCTCAAGAACACATTAGGGTTTTCAATTGGGATTCAAGTTCAAGCAAATTTCTCCATCAATCATCAAGAATCTTCCATCTAAGGTATGCATAGTGTTCATCTATGGATCCATTTTGTTCATAGAGCTCAAGAACTATCTTTTAAATATTATATTGTGATTGTCTTGTTATGATATGACCATGTACATGTTGATGATTGTTGTTTAAGTTTCAAGATGATATCTAAAGGTGTTTTCATGAAGTATATGTGTTCGTTAGTTGAAATCCATGAACTTTATGTGGTTTAAAAT
>JAPEIP010000004.1:154267428-154284182 GCA_026120095.1 Capsicum chinense | reverse complement strand
TATAATGTCGAAATAGGGACAAAGGACATGTTGAATGATTGTTCAGAAACTTAACCCTAAACTATGTAGTTCATAAAAAACTTTAGGCACCCATAGGCTATATGGGTCTGGCTCCACCTATCGAAAAGGCCCCAGTCCATGTTAGCTGTATGTACTAAGGAATGGTGAAATACCCCAAGGCGATAACCATAATAAATATAATGTGTACAACAGATACAATGGTCATATAGACCCCCCCTAATATTGGTAAATATGGTTTCCAGTGTTGGTCCCCTGAGACAACATCTTCTCGGTGAACTACATAATTTCCTTTAAGTGCAAATTAAAACAATTTGCACATAAACCAATAATTAACCATGGAGTATTTGATTTAGGAATTTCCAACTTGGTATCATCATACCAATGGGCTTGCAAGCTATTCCAATTATGCTAAACTAAAATCATTTAATAATTAGACTTTAAATTCCATTTAAGATCCAAAACCATAGCCTCCAAGGGCATTCCCAAACCATAGCCACTAAGGGCATTCCAAAACCATTTTTATCCTTTTTCCATTTAATGCAATGCAAAGTTTTCAAGATATGTAAATCATGTAGATTCCTTGTTCAAAACCAAATTAACTATGTAGGTTGAGGTTCATATTATTACCAGGCCAAAATTCATCCATATTATGAAAACCCAAATCACCGAATTCTCCATAATACAAATGCACAAATTCAATCTAAAATCCATTATTAAAACTATGAATAATCATTTAAAATAAAGGAAAAACAATGCAAACATATCACAATCCAAAGACCCTCAACCCTAGTTTAAACCCATAATTTAAAATGCATAAATATTGGATAAATCAATCCAATAGTATAAATTTCAAGTTAGGGAGTGTACAATATGTCTTTTAAATGAACAAATTTATGACACCTTGAATTTGAGCCTTGGAAGTGTAAACTTGGGAAGGAACTCTAGTTTTATTTCTCTTACAAGTGGAGAGGAGAAAGTATGATGAGAAACTGATATATGATAAGCAAATAACATTTAAATAGTGATTTAAGTTGTGGTGGTAGGTTTGAGATGAAGAAAATACCAAAATACCCCTAATTCAACCAAAACAAATTGCAGGAATTCTCAGTTGATGACTAAGCTTACAACCCATCAGTTCATTGAAAACTCGTCAACCTATTATCAATCTCTAGTTCGATTTGGCCATTTATTGGTTAAGTTTGACGACTTGAGTTGATAGCTTTTCACCAAATTGACAATTCATCAACTCAGTCATCACCTAGTTCATAGCTCGTCAACTTAGTCATCACCTTCTAGCAAATAGACACTCCCAAGTAAAATAAGCATAACTTTCTACTCTAATAATGGATAAAGGTAAAATTGGATAAGTTCAAAAGAAGACTCAAAGATATTTAATTTGGTATATAGTAGGACATCTAAATGATTATACTCTGGGAGTAATGATCGTTTGAAGTTGACCCAGGTTGAAACATCCATTAAAACCCAATCAGTAGAAAAGTTCTTAACTCATCTTTGAGTTAGGAAACTTTTATGTTATCAATTCATCTCCAAAGAAGTTCCCATACTATAGAATTGATCATGCCACTTATATTGACATAGAACAATTGGATTTGTGTCTATACATGTAGAATAAAGGTTTAAATATAGGTTGAAAATGTTGGTTGTTATATTATAAAATGCATTTTTATTGAAAGTTGTTCAAATAAAACTAAAAAAAGAGGTGACATCATGTTAATACATTCAAATGATAATTTTGTAATGGTTAATATGTGATCATTTTCCACTTTAGGTTGAAACATTTTGTGAGAAAACTTAAAACTATGTGGTCAGGCTCATTCATGGTCCGAATATCTATTTAAATGGAAAAATTGAATTAGAAGATTATAAAAAGAATTAGTTTATGGTAAATGTACAAGGATTGAGGCATTACCCCATGGATGGATTCAGAGCGGCTACGGTTAAGTCGTTTCGATTAAAGGATCCAAAATAATGATAAAATAATGTCGTTCCACGACTATAAGTAAGGCACTTCTTGTGAGGCAATCTAAGGTTTTTTTATTGATGTATTCCAATATTTTTATAATAATTTTTATTTCTTTTTATGTTTGTAGGTGATTATCATAAGTCAATATATGTGAAGTAAGGTTCAGGGGATCAAAACTATGCCCCGATCAAATATTTCATTCAAAATTTTGCTAAAATCTGAACCTGCTCTGGACTTGCTTGAGCAGTCCAGAAATAACTAGAACACAATTGAAGGTTGTTTTGACCTACGCTAGACCTGCTTGAGTGACATGAGTAGTCGTCTGACCTATGATAGATCGGGTGACACAATTCTTAAAGGTACAGGGTTAATTTTATTTCTAGTGGTTCCGTGGATGTCTATGAGATAAATTAGCAAAGTGTGAAGATAGTGTGGCAACGTAGAGTCAATAGTGGCGTGTTGTGATCAAATAGTCCTATGAGTTTGATTGATCATATTACCTTAAATCCACCTTAATTTTTCTTTAACCTTATTTTTTCCTTAATATATGAAAAACCCCAAAACATGTTTTATGTTTTATCTTTTACTTTGGTTTGGGTATTTTCCTTTTCATAGATATGTTTCCAAAGTTGAATTTTCCATGGGATACTAAGAAGGGAATCACCTCAGATAAGGATAAGGCACAAGAAACAACCAAAAATGGCAAAAAACCACCCCCTAAAGTAATCAAACAATGCCTGCAAGTGCAAACCTAAATGAGTTGCCTTTTGTAGCAACCCCACTTAAAGGATCCTATTCCAATGGGGATCTTACTAAGATTATAGGACGACCCACTAACATGCACCAGACAACCTAGTGCACCACAGAAAGTCCTTACCTTTCTCTACTATTTTTTTCATTAGGGATAATGCAATGATTTTCTGAGGAGGTAGGGCATTATGGGACATTCTTATTATTCATTTAATGTTTTGTACCTATTATTTTATTTGATTTATTGTATAGACATACAAATAATCTATTCTTATATTTATCATTTCTATGTCTATTTTCATTTTACATTTGTATTGTTTATTTAATTTACCCCTGGTGGGGCTTGCACTTTGATGCCTAGTTACTTTAGCCCTCGCGTGTCTTGTTCCCTATTATAGACATGAATTTAGACTATCCCTTACTGGGTATATTAATGATAATTTCGGATGGTGCCTTTCTAGGCTTGTGTCATGCACTTAATCTTAATGTGATACCTATTTTGTTTCTCATTGTTCTTGTCGCCTTTTGTATATATGTATCAAATAAAATCCAATGGTTTTCTTTGAAACTCAATTCTTTCCTAAGGAGCAAATTTTTTTTTCTCTCTTTCTTTTGACATTTTGTCTTTATTTTAGTTTAGTTTCTTTGTCGAACTAAGTGATATTTCAACTATGATGGATGATAAGGCAACATCGTTAGATGAAGTATCTATTATTTTAAGTTTATTTGAAATATAAAAAAGTTTGAAAAGATTTTTAAAATGTCATTGGAAAGTAATAAAATTATTTTTAGAAAAACCAAAATATAGTTCTATTTTTTTTAAAGGAACAAGGATGTTTTTGAGCTTTCTCTAGAGTGAGAGCACTAAATTCAATTTTTTGCTCTCTCTTTACAAGGATGATTCATTGATTTGGAGTAACTTATTGAGCTCAAATTGCTTAAATTAGCTGGGAGACTAACTTTTTTCTATAAGTACGATGCCATGTGTGATAAGATTTTTTAATAATTCTTGTACATATGTGTAGTCTAGAACTCGCCTCGAGTGTATTTAAAGAAAAATCCTAGGCAAGCTTTGTTTAGAGGATGGCCCGAAACCATTTTTGATCCACCACATTCCTAAAGTACCACCTTAACATTGTTCCCTAATGAATCTTTTTGATCATTATGCCACTTTCTTCTTGAAATGATAAACATGCTAAAATACCTAAACCCTTTTGAAAATCTTTCTTTTGGTATTTAACCTCCTTTGATACATCAAATGATTCTAAATTATAAATTATAGGTAAAAGCCTATAGTTGGGGTGTCGTGTATTTGGGAGAATAATGTAAGGATGGTTCAAATTACAAGTTTGGGTAAAGAATATGATATGCTAAGATGAGCCAAGAAAGGCTTATGTAAAGTTGTCAAATCATGTGCGTAAGAGATAAGAGATATGTTTGATATTAAAGTTTAATAGCCTAGCCCATAGAACTTTACGAGAAATTAGAAAAATGAGGGGCTAAGAAGAGCTGAAAGTTAGAAAACATCTGACAAAGACAAATAAGTGAAGAAAGAGAATAGTGGATTGGATTTATTTGGTAAATGCTAAGCTAAGGGTTAAGGGAAGCAAGAAATATAATTTGAAGGTGAATAAGGTGGATAATTTGAAATTTGGAATAGAAGGGGATGGAAGATTATTTTGGAGGGTTTTAGTCACTTGATCCATATATTCCTTCCCGCACCTTAAACATTTATCTAAACCCGCAAGACCTTGGCGATTCCAAACTAGGTAAGTAATAGTTGCAAAAAAAACACATAGGGAAAGCATATGGTTATGCTCATTTTACTTGAATTTTTTTTGAGAGTGAGTGTAAATTCTTTTATTATTTGATCCCCTTTAAGAATTGAAATGTCTTGTGTGTATGGAGCTAACTTTTGCATAGGATCAGGATCGATAATTTAGGGTAGAGGGTGATGTCTTACTCTCGATTTGGATAAATCGGTGAGGTAAGTTGCATTGTAAAGATTGAGATGATCTTTGAAGATTTTGGGTCACCTCCTGAGATGCTTTGTTGGTTAGAAAAGGTTCTGATATAAATTTGCATCCTTTCTTTATAGATATGTGCTTATTGTAAAATTTTGGTTTACTTGTTTCCATGACATCATTGAGAAGTATTTGTAGAGCTTTGTTAGCCTAGATCATTAGTGTAACTTTCTTTTGAGTGGTTTTGAGTTGTAAATACCCTATCTCATTGGATTATTCTTAGGTACTTGAGGACAAGCAATAATTTAGGTTTAGGGGGTTGATAAGTCATAAATTTAATGACTTGTTAGCACCTTTTAAGCTTAAATTATCATTCTTCTCAACTGATTTGGTGTTAATATAATGTATAATGCTCATTTGTGTAAGTAAAGGTTGAAAATAAAGATGAGAAAGCCATTTAAGTCAATGGAAGTCCAAATATGAAAGACAAGAGCCCTCAAAATCACATAGACGTATCGGGAGGCCACCCGCATAAGCGGGTAGCAATAATGGACAAAACAACACTATCTATGCCACCTGCTCTAGATCTTCTCTGGGTTTACTCTAGATCTTCTCAAGCATATCAATAGTGCAATGGTGTTTTTATAAATTTGGGGAAATGTGAATTTTGGAGCTACATTGGTGGTTTTTAGCTCATTTCCATTATCATTAAGCATTATTATACTATTGTTGAGCTAAAAACACATTAGAGTGTCACTAAAGTAAAAAATTAGTATTTCTATTAAAGATTTATTAAAATTAAAGCTTGCATTTTACATTCTCCTTATTTTCTATGGATCAATTTGATGGAAATTTTGGTATATCTCTACTTTCTCTGTCAATGAGTAGCTAATTCTTATTCTTGGAGTTACGCTTGAATAGGCTATGATTAGTGCATGAGTTTAGTTTATTTTTCTTCGTAATTAGCTATTTGGTATGAGTTTTGCATTCATTCCATGTCTTGACTAATAATTGGGGGTTGCAAACCCAAGTACCTTAGAACCCACATCATCCTTGACAAAGGTGATATGGGTGAGGAATGTGTATGAACAATAGCTTGAATTAGTTCATTTAATAGCATCTCTTAGACGTAAGGATATTAATTAAGGCCATATATTGGCAAAATTGTTACACTTATGAGGTGTTCAACAGAACTCATTTGTGATATTTGGTGTTTTATTGACTAATTGACACCAAAACTTCTAGATATAGCCTACCCATGACTTATAGCTAAATTTTAAAAAATAACCAAATACCTATGCATGAACCTACACATAGTAAGGCATAACCCCAGGTCCCATCAACACTTGATTAATTATAATTGTTTCTATCTTAAAAATAGTGCTCTCAAAACAACAAAATTGTTAAATTCAAAATCATTCAACCAAACCCCCAATTTTTACTTTCATGATCGTTTACCATGCATTATGGATCAAATCCTAGTTGAATTATAACACTCTTGAGCATTAAACTCCTTGTCTTTACCCCGTATGGGTTTAACCCCAACCTTGGTTAGGTTAATATACTAATGAATAATACTTACACTTCAAGGGTGTAGTTTGAGTGTCATCAAGATGTCACTACTTACCCATACATGAAATCATCCCCTTGGAAGCATAACCCAAAGAACTTTTAATTATGTTAATTATACGTCTTAAAAATCTTTGTTGGTAATCTTGTTTAAAAATCATTTAATTAATTGGAATTTGTTACTAAAACCCCCCAATTTACATTCTTCGTATTAGTTTCTTTACATTACGCATTACTCATGGTTGTTAATAACACTCGGTAGCTTACCTCATTCTCATTTCCTAAGGAATTGACCCCGACTATTATTGGGTAAAAGTACTTCACAATGCCCGCTACACCTATTCAAGAGTGTAATCTAAGCAATATAAAAAATGGTGCCATTTTTGGGGAATGAAATGTAGCATTCATTTTTTATAGTGTTATAAGTTACTTTGATTTAGCCGTAGTGTTTATATTATATTGTTTGTTGTTTTGGTCTTATACAGGTGATAACATGAGTTAGAACTATAGAGAGTCCAATACTTTTGATGGGCATCACAAGGATGAAGATAACATCGAAGATGCCAGGAAAGCTAGTGCTATCCGGATACCGCCTGCATAGGGCAATTGTGTGATTCACGTTACTAGCATAATGTTTCCTTTACTAGCATAATGCTTCCTTTACTTTATATGAAGTGATTATTTTGGGGTCAATCCCACAAAGACTATAGCCTTCATTTGAAGAATTTCATTGATGTGTGTCTTAAGTTCAATATCACCCACATATCTCAAGAATATCCTATGACTTTTTTATTCTCACTTATAGGGAAAGCACTGTTATAGTTGTGGGAGTTACTCATGCATTCTATCACTTCATGGGTAGAATTGATGAAAGCATTCTTGAATCGATTCTTCCCTCTACCATAATGTAATAATTAAGTGATGAAATCATAATCTTTTATCCAATTAAGAGGTGAACCACTCCATTAAGCTTGGAAAAGGTTTAATGAGAAGTTGTTGCAATGGCCTAATTATGAGATCCTAGAAAAAATGCTCCTTCAAATTGTTTATCAAGCATTGGATCAATTGAACAAAATGGTGGCAGATAATATGGCCGATGGATCATTGTGAAACAAACTTATGGTGTTGTGGTGGCATTATTGTGTCAAGTGATAAAGAAAAGTAGAGGTTGACATACAAGAGACACTGAGGTGGCCGTTGGGCACCCTCCATATCTATTGTAATCCAAGAACAGAAGAAGAAGAATGAGCAAAGAGACAAGAATATGAACAAGGTTATGACACAATCAGATCTCCTTACCAAACATGTGATGGGAGCGGCCCAAAAAGCTATCCTTTCAAAGGCAAGAAGGGAATCAATGTCATAAGGAATAGGACTGTGATTAAAAGGATCATGGGTGGAAAGAGAATGATCAATAAAATGATTAGAGAGATAAGAAGAGATATCAAGAATGTTATTAAAAAGATAAGAATCATGATCATGAAAGGTATATACCTACAAATAACTAAGTGAAAGGTAAATAATCGACCTCAATTTATCTAAAAAGGAATAAAACCAAAGATGTTCTTGGCATGTTCTTGTGGGGGTTGAAGAAAGTGACAAGATGCTAAGAAAGATGAAAAGTTATCTTTTGCAACTAAATCAAACCATCACTTCACACTTGGAATCGATCAAATATCTTGATATCCAATTGGGTTAAATTTCATCCCATTTGAATGCAAGACAAAATGGGGGTCCTTCCAAGTAAAATGGTAGCAAATCCAAAGATGGATGCACATGTCATAGAAATTATCACTAGGAGTGGGAAAACCCTAGGAAATGATATTGTGAATCTTGATGAATACCCTAATAAGAAGGGAGTTGATGAACAAGTGAGTGGAAATAGGAAGCTTCTTAATGTATCAAATTAAAAAGTTACCATGCCAAATGAGTCTAGCTTGTAGAAGCCAAAAATTGAAGAAAAGAAGAGTTGATATTAAGAAAAACAACATGTGGTTGAAAATGATGTGCCAAATTCAAATAAAGACTCGGTCGTCTCAAAGACAAAGGTTAAAATTCCTCTCCCATTTTCTCAAAGGCTCAACAAGAAAGACGATGAGTTAAAATTAAGAAGTTTCTTGAGAAGTTATCAAGTTATCGATAAATATTCTACTGCTCAAAGCCCTATAAGAGTTTCGGGGTATGTGAAGTATTTGGTAATAAATACGAAAGTCATCGATTCCAAAACAACTGAGGCAACAAAAAATTATAGCACGGTAATGACTAGCCAAAGAGTGGTAAATCAAGAAGATCCAAGTATTCACTATTTCATGCACTATAGGAATCTACAAATTTAGAAAATCCTTATGTGATCTAGGGGAAAGTATCAACTTGATACCATTAGCCGCGTATCATAATCTAGGTTTTGGTGCTCCCACGCCAACAACAAAGTGACTTTTGATGACCGATCTCCCTATTAAAAAGATCATAGGTGTGTTATATGATGTACTTGTAAAAGTGGCTAGATTTGTTCTTTTGGCTAATTTTGCGATCTTGGATAATGAAATTGACCATGAGTTTTCATTATTCTTTGTAGGACATTCTTAGCCCCCCGTCAGGGGTCAGTTGATGTCGAGTGCAGAGAGATGAAGTTTTGGGTGAACAATATAGAGGTTTTCTACAATTTATGCAGGTCTTTAAAATAACCTATAGATTTGCAAGTGATCTAAGGTATCAATGTTATTGATGATAAAGTGACCAATTCCATTGAAATGGATTTTGTAAGTGATTCATTAGTAGAGGTGTTGTGGAACCATGTAGGAATGAAGTTGTGTAATACAACGAGGTGGTTTCACCATTGTACGGTCTTGGGTATTATAATAAGAACCTGTGCAAGTTGGTCCTCAATTTGAAAAATTAAGAAACACCTCCCATAAGACCCTCGATAATTAAACCTCATCAACTTGAGTTAAAGTCGTTACCTTCTCATCTTTGGTATATCTTTTTTAAAGAGGGTAATACTTTGCCAATCATTGTTGTGGAAGATCTTTTGCCTTGGAAAGTGGAGGCCATGAGATTTATCAGTGAAAGCATATTCTATCCCTAGGGTGGACCATAGGGGATATTTTGGATAACTCCTAATATTTGCACACAAAAAATTAAATTGGATATTAAACATGTGCCTAGTAAGGAACAACAACAGAGTTTAAGCTCACTAATGCATGAGGTGGTCAAGAAGGAAATTATTGAATGGCTTGATGGGGGCGTTGTGTACCCGATCTCAGATAGTACGTGGGTGAGTCCGATCTAATGTGTTACTAAGAAGGGTGGTATGACGGTTGTCCCAAATAAAAACAATGATCTTGTATCTGTCCATCTGGTCACGAGACTAAGGTGTGCATAGATTACCATAAATTGAATTCTTAGACCGAAATGGATCACTTTCTGATGCTTTTAATGAACCAAATTCTAGATCACTTACTTGGTTCAAAGATGGTATTATTTTATCGATGTGTAATTCAAATATAATTACATTTTCATTTTTTCCAAAGATCAAGAGAAAACCACATTTACATGTCCTTACGAAACATTTTCCTTTTAATGCATTCCTTTTTGGGGTGGTGACACAACAAGGAATAATACACTTTCTTACCCCATCTATTATGCTAGTGGGTGTGGTGATAGATCAAAGGAAGGATAAACTTTTTCCCTATTTATTATGATAGCAAGTCATTCAACGATGCCCAAAATAATTACACGGTGACAGAGCAAGATTTGTTTGCTAGGGTCTATTTTTTCAGAAAGTTCTACATATTAGATGGGTAAAAGGTGGTTGTGCACATAGATAATGCCACTCTTCATTATTTGATGAATAAGAAAGAGGTAAAATCGAGATTGATTAGGTAGATCTTACTCCTACCTGAATTTGACATAGAAGTTAAAAATCTAATGGGATGTGAAAATCAAATGGCGAACCACTGGTCTCATCTAGAATCGAATGAAGTATGTAACAATAAGTTTGATATCAATGAAGAGTTTCTCTATGAACTTGTGATGGACATGTTGGAAAAGGGGGTGCCTTGGTATGTTGATTTTGCAAACTACATAGTGTGTCAGGCACATCTCGAGGACCTTATGTTCCATCAAAATAAGAAATTTTTACAAAATGTGAAGTGGTACTATTAGGATGATCCTTACCTATTTAGGGAGTATTCGGATGAAGTTATTTGGCGATGTACTATAGAGATAGAAATGTGAGTCATTCTTGATACATGACATTCATCACCGATTGGAGGCCATCATGGTGGTGTCTGTACAACCATGAGTGTTCTTCAAAGTGAATTCTACTGGAAAAACATTGTATTGAGATTCTCACAAATTAGCGAGGGCTTGTGAACAATGGAAAAATGCAAGAAAGGATCTCTAGGCGACATAAAATGCCTTTGAAACCAAGCATTAATGATAAGTTATTTGATATGTGGGGGTAAGACTTCATAGGCCCCTTTGTTATTTTGTATGGAAGTTGTTATATCTTGGTAGTGGTTGATTATGTTTCAAAGTGGTTTGAAGCCATAGCCTTGCCAAACAATGAAGCTGAAAGTGTTACTCTATTCTTAAAGAAGAATATTTGTTACTCTATTCTTGAAGAAGAATATTTTCACCTGGTTTGGCACCCCTTGTGGTGTTGTATGTAATGGAGGATTTTACTTTTTCAATCAATCATTTGAGATTTACTTATGAAATATAGGGTCAAACATAATATGGTTTGTCCAAACTATCCTCAACATAATGGGCTGGCAAAAGTGTCAAATTGAGAAATAAAGGAAATTTTGTCAAAGACCGTAAATGATAGTAGAACAGATTGGGTACAAAAAGTTAATGATGACTTATGGGCTTAAAATACAACATTCAAGACCCTTATTTACATGTATCTCTAACAATTGGTGTTTGGAAATCTTTCTACCTTCTAGTCAAACTTAAACACAAGGTATTATGGGCCTTGAAGAGAATGATGAGTGGTAAATTCAACACTCATTTATGTCTAAATTCATGTACACTACTATGGTTAAAAGGTATTAATGAGACAAATTTGTCATTTGAATGCACTAATTCCCATGTTTTGCAGGCATATAGGTGATGGGAAGAAAAGAAGTGAAATGAGTTGAAAAGAGATTAAAAAGGGAAGAGTCAGCGCAAAAGCTAGAAAAGCAAAAGCAGGAACTGACCATCAGTCACCGCGATTGTGGAAACCATGATTTATATCAAGCACAGGAGACTACGATAAAGCAGAAAATAGCCCAGGGACAGATTTGTAATTTTCCACAACTGATTCCAATCTTTCAAAGGGCAAAAACCCTTTTACTTTAGGATATCACCAACTAGAATCAATGTTTTGGTTTGTAATAACCCTACTAAGTTAGGAAAGATTCTTGTAGATAATTTTCAAAGGATTTTATTTGTAGTTAAAGTTGGATTTGAGAATATTCTTGCTTTTCTCCTTCAATGAATGCATTGAATGGCAATTTTGGTATATTTTTTCTAAAACTTCATGAGTAGATAAATATTTACCTTGGGTATATGTTGGAATAGGGTGAAAATATGTGTGGGTCTTGATTATTAGTATAGGTTCTTGATTAATGATGTTGGGTTTCACTAATACTTGCTTGTTGAATTGAAATTTGTGGGTGAAAATGCTAATTCCCAGAATCTAACATCATCCTTTAAAGAGGGATACAGGTATTCTTTTAGATCCTATATCATCCTTAAAGAGGGATATGGGTGTCAAGGTATTGGTGAACAATAATTAGAGGTTAACTTATTCATTTACATAATGCTATAAATAAGGATTGATTGGGAATTCACTATGTGTTAGGCATCTTCCTAGAAATAGGGATGCCCAATTAAGGTTTTGGGTTGATTTGTTTGCTACATCCATGAGGTATCCGAAAGAATATATGGGTGACATTTTGGTGTTTGGTTGAAAACCCAACATCAAAAACCCTTACCTAGCCTAACCATGTAGTCATTAACTGGAGTTTCACTATTAGAAATTAGTCCTATGGCAACAGTTCAAAAACTATTGCGATAGATAAAAAATCGTTGCCATAGATCTACTGCAACAGTTAGGAAGGCGTTGCATATGTGACCATTCAGATAGGTTTATCGCAATGGTTATTGCGATGATTACGACAACTATTGCAATAGATATACCTATTGCCAATAGTTTTTCTAACCTTCTATTACCGCGCTTTGTATCATCTATAGCAATGGTTAAGAACCATTGCTATAGACTATATTGCAACAACAAGAAAGAGTTGCAATAATCCTATTACAATAATTTTTGGATATCCACTGCAATGCTTATTGGTCTTTTGCAACGATTTTTAACAACCTATTGTAACTCTTTTGGACACCTATTGCAACAGTTTTTGTGTCTTGTGCAATATTTTTTTGCTACCTATTGCAACAATTATAATTAACTATTGCAATGATTTTTGTCACCTATTACAACTACTTCAAATACCATTAACAGTTCAAATGAATTATGCTAATACCCAATTATATATATATTCACACACATCACAATAAAATCTTTCATTAATAATAATTCAAATTAAAATATCCAACAAACTAGTAATCTAAAGCCAAAAGCAAAATGTTAAAAGTCAAATAATCATTAGTTTTCACATATAGTATCAAATTTGAGTGGCGATAAGTTTCATGAAATTCAAAATGAAAAAGATTGATATTAAAGCATCTATCAACAATTCAAAAATCTTCTCAACTAAGGTCAATTTCTTGATCACTTCTTTCTTTATCTCCTTCCTTTTAGACACCTATAATAGAGAATAAATAATCATAATTAGCACTTAAATGACCACATATTTATAGAGGATAAGTTGGAGCAAGGAGGAAAAAGAAAAAAGTAAATAAACATAGCTCTTCACTCCACAAAAGAAATCAAAAGAGGATAACTTATTAACATACAATACCATAATGATAGTATATGATAACCATTATCTATGATAATTTGTTTTCAAACTCAAGCAACAAATTAAATAAATGTGGAAACTAAGTGTGTGTTGTGTAGCACCTACTAAACATCTTTTATTTGAATGTGTAAATATTACAGAATGGGTAAAAAATTATGATTTGGATGAAGTGGAGGAAGAGGATACCATTTGTTACAGCTAGACAACCCATCCACTCCTCTGCTTACACATACCTGGAAGGCTGATATAATGTCGAATGTGTGTCCTTGAAAATGACTAGGCTGTACATTCAATAAAATGTAAAGGATCAATAATAAGTAAGAAGAAAACAGAATAAGAGATCTACATTTGATGCAGCAAATGACCTCAAAATATCATTAACGATCAACATCTCCAATAAAATATTTTACGATTTCCATTATGCACTTGTATCAAGAAGAAACAAAGTTTTAGTATTTGGTATAAAGCCTCCTGGACCAAGAAAAATTACAAGTTTAACCTAAAGAATAGGACATATCCAGTTTCTCCACTGGTGATCTTCATATGCTTCGCACAGATGAAGCTTGGAGGTAAGCCTCCTGTTTATATAAAAGTCTATAAATCAACATAAGAAGCTGGTCCAATTCAACAAATCAGCAATGTCACAAGCACCATAATCAGGTTACTAAGCTGAAATGAATCAGACTAAATGAGCTAACAAAGTGGGTCACAACCCAACTCACCCACTTCTCACTAAGCTTTCATTGCTTTATTTTTTCTTTTATAGGTTTTTAGTGCCTGATAAAATTATCATTGTTCTTTATTATGACTACATATAACATATGCTTTAAAAATAGTAATCATATTTCACAATGCACTCAAAAGTTAATATCCAATTCTAATCTGGTCTATACGAACCGATCCTCTAGGAAAAAGATGAGAATTTGGTACACACTAATCAGGATTGTAAATGTAGTAAGCAGAAGGATATAGTTCACCTTCTTCTTCTTTGCTGGGCCTCTATCACTTTCCTGTAAAAAAGAAAGATACCAATTAGATGGTCAAGAAACAGTATTAACTCATTTTTGCATCAATATATGGTAAGGTCACTTTATTGAGTCCATTTTTTTCCTGAAACACGAAACCATACCAGCTATATCAATGGTTTAATTCAAAAAAAGAAGAAAACTACTAGCAGGACATCACCTGCTGCTGACCAAGTGCTTGAATAAACTTTTGACACACTAAAACCTGTAACGCACCTTAGCAATTACTGGTAATAAAGTATATAAACATCATTCTTGTTATTTTACCAGCCATCTTGAGTCTGCAATTTAGTATATATACAACTGAGGACCTGAACAAGTTGTCTAACCTGAAAAATATGATTCATGGTTTGAAGAAATTCATGTTGAAGCGGCTTGATAAGAATGAGTTGGGACTTGGACATTTCAGAAAATGGACTTGGACATTCTCGTATTGTAAGGCCTGTTGATCAAACAAAGTGTTACCCTACAAGAAATATTTGATCTCAAAATGAGTGTCATCTTAGAATACTAGATGCTCATTCTGATCAATAGGCCTTACAATACCAGAATCATCAGCAAGGTCATCATAACAAAACAAATCTTGCATCTTCAAATAACTCTGCTGATCTATAAAACTTCCTTTAAAATAAAATACTTTCTCTATGAAGACCAAATCTCTACAAACAAAAACTGACCTATTGTCAAGATCATATAGCTTATAACCTTTTTGAGTGGGACTATACTCAAACAGTACTACTTTAACTTCTCTTGGACTTAATTTGTCCTTTTGTATGAGCATTGTAGCAAAACACAAGGAACCAATAACAGTCAAGTGTGATAGAGAAGGCTGTTTACCTTAACAAAAGGACCTATGTAGCTGCTACCTCCCACTAGTATATAAAGTAGTGTACAAAGATTGATACACAATGTAAAGTAGTCATGCTTCATAGATTAATTTAGCCAGATAACATTTGCTTTACCACCATTATCATATAGTGAATGCATGACAAAAGTATGCGATTCGACATGGGTCTTATTTTTTTTTGTATAAATAAGAAAAAGTCATTTTATACTCATCTAATATTATACATGATGAATGTAAGATACTTTGGAGACTTTACTGAATAAACTTGAAAGGTTGAGCTTGTAATGAGAATATAACATAGGATCATTGAATTGACACTGAATTTCCAAGTTATGTAAATTTAAAATATAATTAAATTTTTCTACAAAATTCCCAAGTTATGAATTGGATGTGTACACAGATGTGTTGACGTTACCAACAACCCAATTAGTAGAAGCTACATTCATTATCTACCAACAATTAAATGTTTGACCTTCATTGAAACTTGTTTTGTTTACCAATGCATGATCATTTTATATCAGATTACTACTCGTAACATACAAAGATATTGGTTGAACACTTTGAGATTTAACACCCACCACTTAAAATTGCTAGCCTACCGCTGTAGAGCAACCAAACTAATTCACCAAAAAGATGGACTAAGCCATTATATACATAAAAAAGAAATATGCCTTGTAGAAATCATACCTCTAACCTATCTTCTTGTTCAACTATGTTAATTTTAAGGATCCAATCATCTTTCTGCTTCTTTAAATTACATACATTCTCTGAAATCACTATTATCTGATACTACAAGATCTGACTTCACCAAATCATATCCATTGCATCATAGAAAGAACAGGTAAAATAAATTGACTGTCTACCATTGCTGACCATTAATTTGCTCATTAAAAGAATAAAAAGGGATCAGAAATAGCCTCTCTACTTATTCAGGGGTAGCGGTATGGACTGCGTACATTTTACCCTCCCCAGACCCCACTGTGTGGGAATACACTGGGCTTGTTGTTGTTGTTGTTGTTGTTGAAAGGAATAAAAAGGGAACTGGTAGAAGAAACAGCCTCAGAGCAATGTGAAGACTACAACAAAAGAACTGAAAACTCTTCTTGATGTTCAGAGGGTGATGTAGGCTACTGTACAGGGGATATATCAATTCCTATTTTGAAATCTCCCAACTCCATGTGTTTCACTAAGAGATAAAGTCTAAGGACTTAGAGAGACAACTGCAAGGTGTGCATTAGAGGGACAACTGCCTAGATTAAATACAACTGTTAGCATAGGTTTTTCTATACTATTTGAATCTGTCTAGTACTAGTATAGGTCAGCTGTGATTAGTAAAGTAGGGAAATGGGTGGTCTGGCCTATTTTTCTTTGTAACCATTTCCTTGGTATCAAGGGTGCTTGTTGATTTGTTGGCTTTACTTTCTCATTTTATTTTCAGGAAAGATTAATCATTTAACGGCTCTCATCTCTCTCTAACGGCTCTCTCTCTTCCTCCCTACCCCCTCTCTCGCTAGCTCCGGTCACCGGCCCCCGTCGCCGTCGCCGACCGTCGGCGCCGACCCGACCCAACCTCTGGGCCCGACCTCCGGCTCCGGCGCCGACCCTCTCTCCCGCACCGGTCCC
>JAPEIP010000004.1:154213074-154255079 GCA_026120095.1 Capsicum chinense | reverse complement strand
AAAGAATAGCTAATGAAAAACCAGAATCATCAAGCTCATCAAAAAGAACAAGTTATGAAACAAATTCAATAAGTAATTTAAACCAATATTACATAACAGGAAAAATAAATGAGAAAGAATATCTAATACTTTTGAATACAGGACAAGAAGAAAATTATATAGCAAAATATCTAGTAAAAAATGAAGAAATAAAGACTGATAATGATATGTGCCCAGATCTACCAAGAAGTTTAATTTGTAGGGACATGATAAAGAAAAACCCAAGAGGCTTGATGAAAATTTAATACTTGGCTTACTACTCTAGGGTTTCCTACTTGGCCTATCAAAGGCAAAATGACAACCAAGGGTGGACCGATCGTGAAAGAGAGTGTGTGATAGGGATAGAGATCATGATTGGAGGGACAAGAAAATGAAGTGTGATAGATAAATTCTCCCTATGACTGAGTAAAGAGCAAAGATTCAAATCTCGTTGATCCCAAAAAATTCAAGACCAAAGATTTGTTAACACGAATCTTGATGAGAGTAGAGAGGATGGACAAGATGGTTTGAGAATTAAAAGGCAACTTTTCTCAAATCAACCAAATATTTGTATCACACCCCACCTCAATCAAAAAAATTAGAGACTCAAATTGGCCAAATCTTCAATCAAATTAATGCTAGACATAAAGGGGGCCTTTCTAGCGATTCCTTTGTGAATTAAAAAAATGGTGGCCATGTATTGCAATCATAACTAGGAGTGGAAAAACCCTAGATGATCTTGTGGTTAAACTTGAAAAAGGGACCAAGTTTGAACAAGAAAATGTGAAGAACAAGCTGCAGTTGAGTCAAATGGGAAGGCTCCAAAGTATCAAGAAGGGGATGAAAAAGAACCAATGATAATTTAAGAAATGGTTCATGGAGAGAGAGCTCCTATGGTAGTTGAGAGTGATGAAGCACAACATCATCCATTACCTACCATGTAGGTTCACTCTCCATTCCCTCAAAGTCTCAAGAAAAAAGAGGATAATGTCAAATTCAGGATGTTCCATGTCAATCTTAGCAATATTTCTATTAATATCCCATTGTTATAGGGCATTCAAGAGATTTTGAGATATGCTAAGCTAGTGAAAAAGTTGATGTCAAAGAATCATCTTGTTGATGGTAAACCATCAAAGTTACACATGGGTGTAGAGCTATCATAACTAGTGATGTAACGAAAAAGAAATAGGATCCTATGGCATTTACAATCCCTTGCACCATAGGGACACATAAATTTGAGAAAGCCTTGTATAACCATAATGCAAACATCAATCTCATTCCATATGCAATATATCAATGACTTGGTTTAGGCACTCCTACTCCAATAACAATGAGGCTATTGATGGTGCACCAGTCTATCCATAGATCGGTTGGAGTTTTGTTTGATGTCTAGGTGAAGGCGGATCATTTTATCATTCCAGTGGACTTCATTATGCTTGATTTTGAAATATGCCAAGAGATACCTTCTATACTTGGGAGACTATTCCTTGCAAACAAAAGATAAATTATTGATATAGAGCAAGGAGAAATGAAATTTTTGGTCTAAAATGATGAAGTGTCCTCTCAAGTATGTAAGATTAAGAAAAAACCAATGGAACTATAAGTGGTGTTCGTCCATGATGTAATGGACACAGAGGTAGATGATGGGTCCCTTGAGGATCTAACTTGAAAGTTAAAGAATGTCATGCTGCGATGCTAAATTAGGCGTTAGGTGGGAGGGAACCCACCAACACCACGAAACTAGCCCGTATCCTTTAAATTTTAATTGTTAGAGTAGGTTTAATTTTTGGTTTATGATTAATCCATAAAATTATGGTACTATAAGGTGTTTTGAATAATATTGAGAAAGAGGAAGTGTGGTGAATTTAAGTAGCAGACTAAATAGGGAAATAAAGAGAACAAAAATAGGTCTCAGTTATAGCAATTATGGTAGCTGCATGACCCCAATCACAGAACTTTGATCAAGATCATGGTAATGACTGGTTAAATAGATAGTCGACCATCATTTTCCCTGAAAACTCCCTTTCAATTTTCTCTCAAATTTCACCCATTTGAAATTATGTGATTTTCATCCAAAAGTGTTTAAACATTCACTTTGTATCCCTCAATCGGGTATGTTCTTCCAATCTTCTTTATGCTTGTGTGTAGGTATTAGAATTCATGTCTTAGGAGTGTCCTACTATTGAACTTTTCATGCTAAATCTTTTTATAAATTATGCTTGCTTGGTGTAGTTGGCTTTTGTTATTGGTGTGCATATGCTTGGGGAAGTCTTGAGTTCCCAAAATTATTCAAAATGATATAAATAGATTATGCACATCAAGTGTTAGATTAAAAGCCTGAATGAAGTTCTTACTAGTTTTCCCATGTTCCAAGGGCATAATCAAACATCTAGAGTCTAAGTTACATGTTCATAATGTTAATTTTTTTGAAACAAAAATTGGCATTGAAATTGAAAGTTTTGAATTTTGAATATTTTGGTCTGATAAAGCCTTAGTTATCGTGATGACGATCGCGTTGGCATGATTGTGGTCATAAAACTGTGATTGCATCATGAGATTGGGGCTAGCAGTCTGTAATCATGGCATCTGAGGCTATTTTCTAGCCTTGACCAAAAATTCGTCAAGTCCATTTCTTGCCCAAAAATTGCTGAGGCACCATGCCATTATCTTAATTGAATAACATAACATAGTTTTTGCATGGAAATTTTGATGATTAATGTTATTGTGTTATTCTTAGGTTTTCAAGGCTACATAATAGGAGATAATGACCAAACCGCTTCATGGCACCTGAGTGCCAAAACTTGTATTATATCAACATCTCCAAGACAAAGTTGCTTCCTGAAAAGGGCATATACTTGGATAAGGTGTCGAAAAAACTCTCGGCATTTCATGAAGGTCTTGTAGCCCAGGGTGGAGGTGTTTATACCTAGATCAATATTGGGCAAATGAACATTCAGTGAGGGAATTCTACACTAACCTCAGCATAGTATTCTTCTCTGAACCAGTTATAAAGATTCAGGAGATGAATATTCACTTTGAGGATGAACAGATTAACGATCTATATGGGCTAGTAGATAAAGTCATGGAACAATTTGAGGCAAAGTGTTGTGAAATGGGAAATTGGTTGGTCAAAAAGTTGAGTCCTGATAGAGAGGTCTCTTCAGATGCCACTAAGATAAGGATATCATTGCATGACTTCTCAACTAAGGTGAGTATATGATTAGCCATCATTTATATCCAGGTCTCCCCATTCACTCACATGACCTATGTTTTAGATATGCAATCCCGAATGGTTGCATGTATTTTAGACAATATTCCTTTGAATGTTTGACAGCCTGTGCTCTCAGACATGAGGCATTTCAAGAACTAAGGTGGCTCCCTACTGTTGTTCCCTTCTTTGATCACAGAGTTGTGTAAGAGATTCGTGGTTGAGGAGTACCCCAAGTACACATGGGTATGTCCAAAGACCCCATAACCTCTTAAGATTTGGGGTGAGGGTGCACCTGGTAAGAGCAAGAAGAAGAAGATCAACTTAGGTAAGTTGATAGATGAGGAGACAAACTCTTGCAGGCTATCCACAGTAGGGCCATTTGAGGAGATATCGGTTGAGATAAAGGCCATCAAGAAGCTTATGGATGGGTTACCTTAGGGGCTAGGAGAGTCTTCCAACACCTACCATTCCTATATTGCTTAGTTCGACTACAAAAAGTTCCTGGAAAATAAAACGAAGTACGGGGATATTATTTATAGGCTTGAGAGGCATACTTATCTTTAGCATATTCCCATAGGGAGCTCAAGGATTCATATTATAAGATGAAAAAAAGGGAGAAGAAGAGGGATAAATTCTTCATAAGGATATGGAAGCTGGTGAAGGGCCTTTGAAAGGTCCTGAAACCCAGAGGCAGACTTTCTTCTCCTAGAGCTAATGGTGATGATGAGGTCCCAGTTGAGTAGTCATATTCAGATAATGCTGGAGGCGGTGGAGGTGTTGTAAAGACTGAGGGCGGCAATAGTTCTCGATGTGGTTCTAGGGAGCACCTTTTACTCTTTTTATGCTTTCTTGATTATGCAGTGAGGTCACTGCAAACATTTTAGTTGGGGATGACCGTATCCATATTTACTTATTGTTCTTTGGTCTGTATTATCTAGATATTTTTTAGATTTTTTATGTTGATTTGGATGCTTTTTTACTTTGGGTTGTAATAATTTAGCCCCCCCGATGGTGCCTACATTTTATCGATTAGTTGTTTGTTTCATTCTTAGATTTTTATTTTACCCTTATCTTGTTTATGATGATATCGGATGAGCGTTTCCCTATGAAATATTGAGTGACAACATTCTTAAGGGGAAATCATTGTGATTGGGTTTGGAGCCATAGATGCAGGGGAAGCCTTAGTATCCATAGCATTAGAGTTTTAGGATCACCTTTATACTATGGTGAAGTCTGAGTACCCATATGGTTTTCCCGCATGAAAGATGAAATGTGGGATAAAGGCTTGGTTTGGTGCCATCAATAGTAATTTTTACATTATGTAAAGGCAAAGCAAACACCCTCCTCCGTCAAAAATATTTTGAAATCCAAGGGAATGTATGTGAACAATTTTGTAATAATACTTTACCTCTTTATATGACTCTAAAGTCCTTAGTTTGTAATATATCGTAAATAGCTCCTTTTGTCTCTAGTATGAAATGCAATTAAACCTCCTCGAAAAGTTTGTATGTGATGTACAGTGAGCGTAGTTGTTTAACTCTCATACATACTTGTATCATCTAGAACTTGCCCCATTAGTCTCTCAAGGCTAATTTTTATTATGCTTGGTTGGTGAAATGATCTTAGGCCTTCTTTGTGAACATAGGAACCCACTTTAGCCTAAATATCCTAGCTGTACATAGAATAGTATCCTTAGTTTCCCATTTCAACCCTTTAAGCCTTTCTTTGGCAACAACATTACAAACGTTGAACTATTTAAAGTTTATCCATCTTTTTAACTTTACCCTTCTTGAACTAAAAAAAAATAAAACTTGAGGCCAAATACCTAAGTTGGGGGTGGTAAGTCTTGGAAGAGGTGACCTTGGGACATGATATTGAAAGTGGATGCCTAAAAAGCCAAGCAAAGAGAGAAAGTGAAAAAGTAAAAATGAAAGGAATCATCAAAAGAAGTAATATCATAGATTGCAAAAGAAATAGTCAAAAAGAGAATGCTTTCAAAGAGATGGGTAGATCAAGGTAGTGAAAGTAGGCATGTGTGAATTTTAGAAACAAATGAAGTGGTCCATGGTCAAAAGTAGGGTTGAAAAGTGTGATGTATATAGTCAAGGAGGGTGTAGTCACCTTATTCCTAAATGATATCATGTCCTCTCCCGAACCTACGTTATAAGATTGAAAAACCCCTTCAAGATCTCTAACCAAGTGTATTCATTGTACTATTGATTGAAAATAAGGGCAAACATATGGTACGTTACTTATTAGCATGAAGAGAGTCTTTGTGAGAGTGAGTGTTTTGCACTTAAATCCCTTGTTGCATAATAGATAATTTGGTGTGTGGGTTTTCTTTTTTGTAAGTAGGCATATAGAATAATTGAGATGAGTGAAATTATCATCTTTCAAAAATGAGGCAAAGAAGTATAATTGAGTCGCTATCGATGGGGAGTCATTTCTAGAGTGTTAGTAATTGTTGCATTGTTGTTCTATAAAGTCTTTTTCATCTTTGAAATTGTGTTTCATGTTGAGGGGAGTAGTGAGAATAGCTTTACCCATGCCATAGAGTTACATGTTAGTGTTAATAAAGTTTGAAGTTATTGTGATCATTTGGTTGTATAAATGGGTTTAAATTTCCATAGTCTTGTTGCTTGAGGACAAGCAAAGGTTTAAGTTTGGGTTTTTGATGAGTTGTAAATTTACCACTCATTTATGTCTAAATTTATGCATACTATTGTTGTTAAAAGGTGTTAATGAGACAAATTTATCATTTGAATGCACTATTTCTCATGTTTTGCAGGCATACAGGTAATGGGAATAAAAAAATTAAAATGAGTTAAAGAGAGATAAAAAGGGAAGAGTTAGCGCAAAATATAGAAAAGTAGGAGCAGTAACTGACACTCAGTTACCACAATTGTGGTCAGAGGGTCACAAGCATGACCAACCTAATCAGTCAAAGCATGCAATCAGGATGGGTTCACCGCATCATGGGAGCCGCAATCACGATCAAGCACAGATGACTGCAATGAAGCAAAAAGTATCCCAAGGGCAGATTTATAATTTCCCACAACTGATTTCAGTTTTTCAAAGGGTATCACTTTGGGAGATCATTAACTAGAATTGAAGTTTTGGCTTTGTAAAAAACCTACTAAATTGAGAAAGATTCTTATAGGTAATTTTCATAGATTTTAGTTGTAGTTGAAGTTGGATTTGAGAATATTCTTATTTTTCCTCTTCAATGGATGCATTGAATGACAATTTTGGTATATTTATATTCTTAAACTTCATGAGTAGCTAAATATTTACCTAGGGGTTATGCTGGAATAGGGTGAAAATATGTGTGGGTCCTGATTGTTAGTGTAGGTTCTTGGTTAATGATGCTGGGTTTCACTAATACTTGCTTGCTGAATTGGAATTTATGGGTGAAAGCCCTAAATTCCCAAAATCTCACATCATCCTTGAAAGAGAGATGTGGTATCCTTTTAGATCCTATATTATCCTTGAAAGAGGGATATGGGTGACAAGGTATTGGTTAACAATCATTAGAGGTTAGCTTATTTCTTTACATTATCTTATAAATAATTATGGATTGCGAATTTTCTATGTCTTGGGCATCTTTTTTGAAATAGGGATGCCCAATTGAGGTTTTGGGTTGATTTGTTAGCTACACCCATGAGTTATTTGAAAGGATCTATGGGTGATATTTTGGTAGTGGTTGAAAAACCAAGATCAAAACCCTTAACCTAGCCTACCCATGTAGTCATTAACTAGACTTGGAATTTGATTCTTATGTACCCATGCACTATTTGACCCTAAGAAAACATAATCCTAAGACTCTTCTCCTATTGAAAATTCATCTATAGTTGTTGCTCTTAATGGGTAGTTTGAGTTAATTTTTTTTAAGTAACCTTTCAAAGTTGACCCCCAATTTCAATTTATGTTTTAATTTGTCTATATTGTGGGTAACCACTTAGTAGCCTTCAACACCATAGGATTCGAATACTGGTTACACTCTTTGTGGAATCGTCCCTAACTCAAGTTGGGTTATTATATTTGACAATGATTTCCTTCACCATAAATCATGGAGTAAGTTGAGCGTGATCAGATATTAAATGTGTATTGGAAGGGTACAAACAAGTTGTGGGTATACCAACTTTATGAGGTAGAAGAGTTTGGTATGAAGGGTACAAAAGTTCTGAACTTTACAAGAAATGTATGAAGAGATGAAATAATGTAAAGATTCTAAAGAGATATTTCAAGGTGGATGATGACGATTTATTGTTCATTTTGAGATATAATATAATTTTGGGTAAACACCAAACAAGATGATTGGGTCCCGTTAAAGTGGTGATTATTTTCCTAATGGATGGGTTTTATTGGAGAATGACTTGGGGTCCCGATTTATCTTGAATGGGCAATGAATTAAACATCATAACATGATGCTATCAAAGATAATTTTATTGGAGGCGATCTACCTTGATTATGCTAGAAAAATGAAGGACAACGCCGTGCCCCGATGTTAACTAAGGTGCTTCTTTGGAGGACACCCAAGTTTATTTTTATTATTTTGAATAATGTTTATTGATCTGTTCAAGTGAATGATGGAGTTCAAATGTGGAAAATCTGGTAAAATCCATGTTGAAGAATAAAAAGTTGAAAAATTAGAGCTTCACCAAAGTGGTTGTCTACCTTAACAAAATCTATGAAAATTGGCAAGGGAAGGAACCAATTGGCGCCTTGCTGAATTAATCAGTGAAAAACTTCCATCATCGATTGTCTTTGCTAAAACAAGTCCCAAAGGTCCAGTACTCTATTTCATTTGGTGATGGAGTTTCAAATTGGTGCTTCACCGATGATGTTGGTGGTAGAAAAGTTCTATTCATGACTTTTGAATTTCTAGTAACCATCAATGCTTGGTATTTATTCAAACTATCTTCTTTTCCCTCATTTTTCATCTGTCTTTTCACCCTTTCACTTTATCAACTTACACAACACACTTTAAATCTTAGAGTCTAATTTTCAGCACCATACGTGGGCTTTGGTTCCTTGTTCTTGAGGTTCATTGGTGTTTTATCCACATGTAGAAAGGTTAGAGTTCATTTCTATTACTAATAGCAGTTTAAATTACTGATAGTTGAGGGTTTATCATAATGCTTTTATTTTGAAATAATACGCATGCATAGATTATTTAATTTTTGTTCTTGGAATTGTAGATAATGATCATTTTTACTTCATGATTAATTCTTAAAAGTCAAATTGGCATGAATCTAAGTTTTTTTTACAATGGGTTTGCATTCATTAGTTCTTAATTGTGTGGTTTATTACTAAACTAATTGATTTTGACTAGTGATATATTGGGTGTCATCATTCTTTAGGTAAAAATGTTTATTTGGTCATGCAAGAAATAAAACTTGGGGAAGTCTGCGTTCCTATAGTCGAAATGTTAGGAAAAATCACCATCAAAAGTGAAGGGATTTGAGTAGAAGCTAAGGGACATTTTCATTTCAATGCAGGGTTGAGAAATTTTGCGATACGCCAAACTGTGTATCCCATCACCAAAGTTCTTCCTTTTTCACCAAGTGTTACTGAAAGTTTGGCTAACTAAAGTACTGTTTGGTTATGCCCTAGAGAATCAGCTATACTCGAGTAGTGTCACTGAATCCTTTGGCGCATCGATGATTAGCACTTACCTTCACTAATTTTACATGTAATTTTCTATAAATTTTTATTATAGCCCCTTACATCACCGATTTAAATTGTGATGTAACGATTCATTTGGTGATGCATGACTAGAATTTTTGACGTGTTTTTTGTTTTTAACATTGTCCAAGCCTATTTTTACTCTTATGTGAGGTATGCTTTATAAAAATTAGATATATTTAAGAGACAAACCAATTCACCTCCTCCATATTCCAAATTAAATAAAGGGTTCATCATTTAAGAAGGAGGAAGGCCAAAGAGAGTTTAAGAGAAAGAGAGCCGACAAGGGAAAGGCTAAGGCCACAATGGCAGAAGAGGCTAGCTCACAACTTCAATTCTGAAAGATATATCCGTGGGTTGTCCAACAAGGAAAACTCCACACCAATTTTTGAACCTCTTCGTACCTCAAATGTAGAACCAACAAAGAAAACAAGAGTAGAGAAACCCTCTACTACTTCAACTATACCTTTTGTTCTCCTATATAGAGACCAACATATTTTTAATTGTCTAAACGTGAAAAATCAATTTATTATGATAAATGAGTAGTGTCTTAGCTTGCATGGTCTTGAGGGAAAACATCCAAAGGTCCTTTTAGCACTCCGCTATCATGATTTTGAGGTAATTAGTAAACCCCTCAAACCTTATATTGAAACTTAGGTTAGTAAGTTCTATGAAACATATAAGAAGTTACTGCCCAAAAGAAAGAGGAGAGGACCTCAGGTGACGAGGGATATTATGAAATTGAGGGGTATGGATGTTGTTTACAATATGGTAACTATAAATAATGTGCTGAAATTTAAGAAGGTAACTAAGCATACTTTTCAGCTCGACTGAAAAACTTGGGAGAAGATCTATGGGCTTCGTTGGCCCTTTTGTTGAGCGATGTCTTACACAAATGTCTTAAGCTTGGAGTTTAAATTCAAAAATCTTTCATTTACTTAGAGGTATGGTATTTGTTGAGATTTTTGTGCAAAAATAACCCATACTCTCAAAATTAGTCTATTTTAGTGAGTCCCCTCATTGGTTCAATCATAGTCAATGAGGAGCTGAACTTGGGATCCCTCATAGTATAGAACATTAAAAGTCATGCATAGCAGAAGCAGACATCCTTGTCATTTTCTTACTTGATTACTGAGTTATGCCGTCATTCTAAAGTGTTATTTAACAAGAATAATTATTTTAAGTACATCACCATATCCACAGTTGACATTATAAGGATTGAGTTTGTCGAGGAAGAAAGAAAAAAGCCTGGGAGGAAGGTGCCCTAATGATTGATTTGACCTTTGGTGATATTGGTACCATCCAACCTACTCCTATATATGTTCTAGGTTCTAATACCCCTAAATTTACTCACACACCTGCTATTTATGCCCCAACTATTGTCCCAGATCTATACCTACCTAGAACTAGTACCTTACTCATCAACCTTCTACTACTATGAGTTTATCAAGAGCCCTATTGACCTAGGTTGATATTATTAGAATGGGGAAGATGGCTCTACAAAAGATTCTAGGTCGTCTATACTAGAAAGAGATATTTTAGGTATGATTGATAGTGCTCGAGAGTTACTATAGGCCTGGTACATAAAGATATGTGTAGCATTAAGGAGACGTTGAGGTATTTCAAGAAAAAGTTAGATTAGTTGAGTTCCATTTACCAGTCTATTTCTTTAGAGATTATTGCTAGCATGAATGATGAGTTAGAATTCCTTTGATGTACCGCCTTCCCTAATGTTACTCAGTTATGGAGAGCTTCATCTGAGATACTATCCTAGAGCATGGACTTGTTCATGAGACTATGCCATGGAAGAGGATGTTATTGATTCACACCGTGCTTTATATGATGTAGTATATAGTTATAAGATAGATGGAATATTTAATTATCAAGCCATATTAGGATCCAAATTGATGCACAAGTAGCTGCACATACTAAAAGAAAGATAACTGAGGATGCTATAATTGTTACCACCATAGTGATGTCAGTTCATGAGACTATACAGAGGGGACCTCTATGTCACTTGCTAATGTTGTACCAAATCCTCCCTTTTAGATAGGTGGAGTTGAGTCGGGCACTGATGCCTAGATAATGGTTACTTTGGTGAGCCAGTCGCAGCCTCAGGCTTAGCCATATTTAGAGGGACCCATAATCTCTCTCTTTGTTTTATATTTTTCCCATTGCAGTAAGATAATGGATATTTTATAGTAGGGGTGGGGTTTTATTTATTAGGATCTGTAATATTAGTGTTTGATTTACTTTCTAGGTATTGGTCATTTTGGATATTTGGATACTTCTATGTTTGTTGGTTCTGGTGCGTGATTTGATATTGGGATTTTGTTTCTATTTTTCATTTGAGTTGTAATATTTAGATAATGGTGCATTTAATTTTATTTTATATGTTGATGCTTTGGATTCTATTTTTGAGGTGTGATGTGCAGTTTTTATCTCTTTATTAACTCATTTTTTATTTTACTTTAGTAGTTTTAATTTTTTAGCATATAAATATTCATTTTAGCATGCATTCGCAAGAGGAGAGTGTACTAGCAATAGAGCACTTTGAAGTAAATTGTACACTTGGATAGATATCTCACGTGTAACTCTTGAATCTTATTTTCATTGTGAGGTTGATCTAATCTTATTCATAACATGACTATTTTAAAATTATTCAATTGGTCAAGTTAACCTAGTTTGGCTCTCATTTTTGCAAAAATCTTATCTTATTTTGGCTGTTTGGACACTCTCTTGATATACGCTATGAATGCGGCATAATAATTAAGAAAGTATGTCTTGGGTGTATAATTAAGTTATATGTGCAAGAAAGGTTTTGATTAGAACTTATGCATTGAGTCCGCTTAAAACTTGCAAGGTTATTTTGTCCCTAAAGCAAGAAGTGTGTGATATAGGATACATGATCTTAGGCCATTATTGAGAGCAAACCACCATTTATTGACAAAAAATACCCACCCTATGGTGAGATGAGTGACCAATTTTGACCCTTATTAAGCCTTGGAACCCATTTCTCTTGAATAAACTTGTTATAAGCCAAAACCCTATGTCTTAAACCCCTCTCTTAAACCAAAACCTCTAAAAGCATCTAGGTAAGCTTAATGTCCAACTTAGGCCAAAAGCCTCAGTTGGGGGTGGTGAAGACCTTGATCATAGCACATAATTGGTAGTCATAAATATGGAGATGTAATACCCTAAATTTTGGTCCTCAATTTTTTTTTTGAGTTTTTGAACTCACTTTCCAACCTACGACTCTCCCTGCAAGTCGTAAGGTGTCTATACGGGTCATAGGACTCTAGTCGTAGGGTGACCAGTGAAGACTTTCTCTGTTATTATCTTGTTTACGAATGGTGCCTAACGAGTCATATGGACTCTTTACTAGTCGTAGTTTGCCTTCCATAACAAAACCAATTTGATGGCTTAAGTTTCTGCTAAGAGTAAGATTACCTCCTTACGAGTCGTATGTTCTGTACATGTGTCAAAGTGTACAACTCATAATGTAACTAGTAAAGGGTACATGAGATACATACTTGACTATAAATCATGGTGATAAGTCATAGTGAGTTCTTACGAGTCGTATAATGACTCGTAGTCACTGGGGATAATTTTTTAGCTTTTTAATTAAGGGAACTTTGGACATTTCCCCTCTTTCCAAATCATGACCCACGACTTACAACACCTTTAAGGTATCTTTATCACTCTAAAATAAATAAAAATAACTTCTCAATCTCTTTCAAATCCTCATGGTCAAGAACAATTAGGGTTTCCAAGAAGTTTGTCAATTAGGCCTCTCAAGGGTGATTTCTCTCTATAGTTAGTGATACTTTCAGGCATGTTACTCTTTCTCAAATTTTAATTTTATGAAAAGCATGTGTTTTAAATGATTTAATTGTATGGATTTGAATATGGGTTTTGACATGCGTTGAGGGTTTTTGAATAGTTGATCTTTAAATTGTTTTCCATGGTTTTCATGAGTTATTTATTCTTTGAATTGAATGTTTTTGAACTAATGGGGTGCATGTGTGTGGGAATTTGAATGGGGGTCGAGGTAATCCCCTAAATTGATGTTTTAAACTTGAAAATTTGTATTGAACAATTATATTCCCTCAAACCATTTGGGTAAATGACTTTGAATTGTGGAATTGTCACTTGGTATAACTCACACACCTATACTATTGTATTGTATAAATTATTAAACAATGAACATGGATTTCAAAGGCCTTGTTGTCTATTTTTTGATTTTATGAACATAGGGGGTCGAGTCATTCCCCCAAGTTAATGGAATTGTGATGGCATAATTATGAGATTGCAAGCTAAATGGTATGACGATAACTGTGGTGTGTCTTAATGTATAATTCCTTAGTTAATGAATGGTTTATGTGAAACTTATTATATTGGTATGAATGGGGGTTATGTAGCTAAACCGTGAAGGTGTTGGTCTCGAATAACTTATCTAGGAAACTCACGTTTGCCGACGTGAGGGTTGGTCTTGATGACTGTATGCATGGTTCACACTATTGATATATTTTGTATCTAGGATTGACGTGGGGTTATGGAATTCCTAGATCTTCCTTGATACCTTCGGTTCATTTGGTTAACACACACTAGGGCCCTTTAAGTAGAGAGAGCTGAGCCTATATAGCCTGTGGGCACCTATTTATGATAGTTGAGCTGCATAGTCTAAGATATGCTTTATTATCATGATAAGCCTTGTTCCTTACCTCAACATATATTATATATATGCATGCATTTATGTGAATATGTACATTAAGTTTGGAATTGAACTTTGACTGACATTATTTGACCCTTATAATGAGTTACATACTAGGTCTCACTCCACTAACCATCTCTGGACACTGTATCCTCATGCGATGCAGGGTCCGAAGGCACTCTACTATTCTAGTGCAGTGATAGATGATATAAGAGTCGGTCATTGTGATGAAGTGGCGAGCTTTCATTCCTTGAAATACTTGATCATTCCATCAGTTTTCCTTCCATAAATTAAAAAAGAAGACTTCACATTTATTTTGTCATTGTCAGGGATGGAGGCATATCCTCACATAGGTTGTTTTCTGGATTAGAGGTTTTGTGGATATTACTATGGAATGGGTATTGATTTTGATACTCTTAGATGTATTTGAACTTGTTACTTTTTATCTTGTTATTAGTTTGGAATTCAGCCGATATTAGATATGTTATGTTTTATTTAGCTAGGCAAAAGGGATGGTCTTTGATCTTTGGTGGACTTGAGATGCCTGGCATAGCCAGACCTTGGTTTGGGTAATGAAAAAGTTGGTTTTAAACCCTAGGTTCATGGTCAATTGGGTGTCCACAACACTGTGTCAAGTAGAGTCTCTTTCATAGATATCTAGCACCCCATATTTATGAGGGAGAGGCTATGGGACATTTAGGAATATTTTTCTTTCTTATGTTCTACTTTCGGTCATTAGAGTCTAAGGTCTTGAAACTCCTTTACTCTTTATTTGTTTGTATTTGAGATCATGCCTTCTCGAAGGTTTGATGCTCATGGAACTTCTTTTGCCCCGCTTGAGGATAATATGGTCGGAACTCATCCAACTTATGCAGTTTAGACCCGATCTAGGGCTTCAACTCTTGATTGTACTGCCCCACATAGCGTTTCACCGGACCCTATCAGTCCTTCTCAGGTTCCTTGGGTTGATTATGATCATGCCCCACTACCCCAAGGAGATATTTCTAATACTAAGTTTTGTTGATCTATTAATCTGCTGACCTAGTTAGTGACATTTCAGTCATGTCAGCGAGGTCCTGTTGGTTCTTCTAAGCTTACTCGAGTCGGGTAGTTTATGAGGCTCAATCCTTCGACCTTTACTTGCTCTATGGATAAAGAGGATCCTAAAGGATTCATACATGAGATGGAGAAGATCTTTTGATTTATGCATATTTTTAATACTGAGGGTTTGAAATTTTCCACATATCTGTTGAAGGCTGTAGAATATCAGTGTATGAGGAGTGTGAAAAGTCTAGGGGTGATGATATGGTATTGCCCTATGGATGAATTTTGGGTGCCTTCCTGGACCGTTTCTTTCCTCAGGAGTTTAGGAAAGAAAAGACCAAGGAGTTTGTGAATTTGATGCAAGACAGGATGACTGTTAAAGAGTATGCCTTGAAATTTCATCAATTGTTCCGCTATGCTCTTGAGATGGTATCTAGCATGAGGTATAGGATGAGAAAGTTTGCTTCAGGTTTGACATGGGACTAGGTGCTAGAGTGCAAGGCCTTTTTGTTGAACAGTGATATGGATATCTTTAGGTTTATAGTGGACATAAAATAGGTTGAAATGAAAAGAAGAGACAAGATGAAATAGAAAAAAGAAAAAGCAAGAGGTTCATCTATTCTGAGTAAGGTGGATGCCAATAGAATAGTGGTAGAGATGGAAGACAATGGTCTAAGAAGAGGTGGGCTAAAATAATATAGGAATAGGACCCTTGTAAAATTTGTCGATTTTGTACCTCTTTTGCTTGGTATGACTCAATGGAGTCACTCGTACCCTTGTATATGACTTATGAGCTATGTTGAGGGTTGAATCATACCCTACACAGTAAGGTTTTCTTAGGTACTACCTAAGGTATGACTCAAATAGGTAAGAGTCATATAGGAGCATACCAGTGGCATAAGGCAAGTCATATGGTGCAGGTGTATGATGTCTTGGGGAAATTTGTCCCCTATATGGGTGGTGGGTATGGTTAGGTATGAGTTCGGGAGGGTGGGTCATATAGAAACTAGTAGGTAAGGTCATGGCAAGTTTGGGTACGATTTGGGGTACCATTCATACCCTTAGATAAGACCGGTAAGGAGCGAGAGCTGAGATATCCATTGTCGAGAGTCGTTTTTCTTTTTAAAAGATGAACAGGTCCTTCTGACGCATGCTGTGGATGGGGCGCGAGGGTCAGGCTATTGATTTATGTATTCCTTGGTGCTTTTCGTGCTAGGGTTTGTTATTCGCCCAATGCGCATGCTGGACACGCACGCGGGATACGAGGGGGAGGCGCTCATACGGAGGGATAAAACACTTAGTCCGTGCGGACTCCCCAGTTATTAAACATATTGGAGTCATACCCATGTACATGGATTATTTTAATTTAAGGTCAACGGTAGTTCAGATATTTCCTACTATTAAAATCTTATATCATCACATCATAAAACTCTATATGGCCTTCCAGAACACTTATTAAAGGATCATAACATATCAAATACTTTCTCAAACACTCTCTTAAAGATTGGAGGCTAGGTTTTCTACAAGTGTTCTTTAAAGGGCTCAAAGGTCGAGAATTCTTCCGTGAATCAAGTTGTATAAGGAATGGTTTTCTTCCCTCATTGTAATTTTAACTAAAGGTATCATTTATATGATTGATTTCATGGTTTTACTATTTAATGATTATGGTTTTAAACAATTATTTGGAGGTTTTTATATAAAATGCTTGGTTATGGTTTCCTATGGTTTTAATTATGATTTTATATTATACCCCTAATATATTTGATAAAATGCTTATAATGATATGTTCATTTTATTAACTTCTTTTAATGGACCTCTTGTAAGTTTTAAACTTGTTTAAGGAATCATACATGGTTTAAATGGTTTGAAAAGGATAAAGTCTAAATTGTTATGATTGTGGGGAACACGATAGTCTCCCAAGTGGTTTAATATTGTATATGGAAGGTCACTTGAAAGTCCCCTTAACCTAAATTGTTTGGCTATGGATATTACTTGCAAGTAAGGGGTTGTATGATGATACCACTAATATTTTCCTTCAATAATAAAATGATAAATATATTGGTTGGTCATTTGGAAAGGTTTTAATTAGGCATTAATATTAGGATGTGTAGCAAATCATGGAAGGTAGCGGTCCTGGGGGGACTAAAACTGGAAACTCATATTTGCTGATACAAGGATTGGTCTTAGTGGTCCGTATGCATAATATCACACTATTGAGCGATGTACTAGTATTCCCATGGGATAGTTCTTTGATCATGCGCTACACGCACTGGGCCTTTTCAGTAGGGGGGCTTTACCCATATAGCCTGTGGATAGTTTAGGACGGCCAAGCTACACAACCTAGGTAATCGTTTTCATGAAATGCTAAACCTGGTATCCTTTCCCGGCATGGTTATATATATATATTGTTATGTGCATTGGTTGGTTTTTCTTATTTTTCACTAGTTGGAATTAATTTATGCTTATCTTGAGTACATGCTAGTGTTCACCCACTAGCCAATCTACTGGCAGCTGTATACCCACGCTATGCAAGAATCGACCATTCAACTCCTATTCTTAGTGATCAGATTTGGGTACATTCAATAATGGATAGAAGTGGTGAGCTTCCATAGTTTGGAAGGCATTTATTTCATGTCATGGTTTATTTTACATAATTCTTGTCTTTCATAGGCATTGGTTTTTTGCTGTGGTCATGGGCATGTGCCGACTAAGTACTATTTGGTAGGTCTAGAGGCTTTGTTTGGAAAATTGTGGACTTGTGTATGGTATGGATGGTGTATGTTATTTATACATACATTGGCTTATCATTATGGTATTGGTTTATGGTTTCCGCATTAGTTTGGTTAGTTTTTAGGTGGTTGGACTTGATTGGGTTGGTCTCAGTTATAGACTTCTCTTGGGATCGGTTTCAGGTCCTGGTTGGGACTAGGATTGCCCATTCAGACTAGGCCCTGGTTTGTATCATGTAAATTTTGTATTAGAGTTTTACGTTTTGGTGTCATGGGGTGTCCATAAAGCCATGTAGAGTAGAGTCTTGCTTATAGGTGTTTCGTGCACCACACTTATAATCAAGAGCCTACGAGGTATTTAGGAATGCTTCACTTTCTTTGTTAATCTACTTTTGGGCTACAAAGTCTAAGGCCTTTAATTCTTCTCTAAACATTATTTAGTTTACTCTTTGGATTATACCTCCTCAATGACCTAAAGGTTCATGGAAACTCACCTGTCCTACTCGAGGAAAACATGGATGGATCTAGTCGAACTCATGGGTTACTAACCTGGTTGAGAGCCATCACTTCTAGTTTTCTCTATGGAATTCCACCAGTATCCGCTAACCCTATCTTGAAAGGTGCCATTAATTCTTGGTTTCCTCAAGGGGAGATTACTAAAGTTAAGTTTTATTTTACTAGTCTATTGACCGAAATAGTGACAACTCTATCACCCCAACCCTATCCTATTAGTACGAGGAGGAATGAGGTGAGGTTGGAAATAGGCAAGGTAAAAAGTCATGGTTTCCTGCTTAAACGAGAGTGTCCCATAAGGATTGCCGCTTAGGCAAATAGGGTATTGGTTACTACTTCTCTAGCTCTTGCGCCAAGGGTGCTATTTTGTCTCCGACACTAGTATTCTGAAAACTCTTTTCATTGTGGTTTGTATGGTTTATTTGGTGTGGGGTACTCTCTTACATGACCCCATTGGTGTTTATGTATCTTGGTTTTGGCCCAAGGTTATTTCAAACTCTTTTCTTCTTTTAATTCTACCTCGGTAGGTAACTCTACAACTTTTTAAAGGGTCTATGGGGGTGTGCGGTGTCTATTGGTAATAAAGGGGTCTTGGTGGAGATTGTTTGACTCAGATATGGTGGATTCCAATGTCCATCGAGGGATGGATTTGGTTGCACTCATGTTTTTCACTATTAGATTCTCGAACTTGTTAGGCTCCATGGTGAGTCAGTCATGGAATGTGAGGATGGATTCGTTCCCTAATTATTAAGGGGAAAGGTTATATCATGCCTTAGGACTTGAAGATTGGTCTCCAAAGAGGGGTGTCTTTACTTCTTGGTCTGGGTTATGGATTCTAACTCGAAAGTTCTTTCCTAGATTCGGTGGTGAATGAATCTCTTAAAATCATTTTGACAAACCTTATGGTGTCTTTATAATAGGAAGGTTGGTTTGGGATTTATCTTGTTTTGGACACTTGTCCAATTTGTATCCTTTCCTAATAGAATAGTTCTGGTTGGGTTAAAAGGGGCTTGAAGGAAAATGAAGGGATCTTTTAGATAGAGGTTCCATTTTTCCTTGTATTTCTCTGTGAGGTTCTTTCATGCATAAGGGGATGGTTTCTCGAGGAGTAAATAAGTTTTCAGAGGGTGAGTAAGGAATTTAGTGTGTCCTTCTAGTAGGGGAGAACCTTATAGATGTATTCTATTTTATATGGGGTACTTTGATAATAGTACATGGTGATTGGCAGATACTAGGCTTGAACCTAGATATTTGATTGGAATAAAGGAAGTATGTTATCTCGGGGATAGCAATGCGAGAATTGTAAAGGTAAAATGGTGGGTTGGGGGTTAAGTCATGGGATGGGATAGAACTGAGAACTTGTATGTGTCCTTGTTCCTATACTTGTACCTTATTGTTTGCATGAAATTGATTTCTAAATTTATGGTTTTGAATATGAATTTTGGCATAATTGAGGATTTTGACATGATTACTCATTAAATTGATTTTCCATGGGGTATGATGCATTATCCATGCTTTACTAATGTTTATGAACATTGTGTGATGCATGGGACTGCTAAATGAATTTTGGGGTACTATGGATTCCCCAATTACTTGATTTTGGTCTTGAAAATTGTCAGTCCTCAAATTATTTGTTAAAATTTCCATTGAATATAATTTTGTCATATGGTTTGACTATTCTAAAATGTTTGCATTTAATAAATGGTTAAAAGAACATAAATTGATTTTGGTTAAAGTTCAAATTATTTTGGAAAGGCCTTGGTGGCCACGGTTTGATTTTAAATGTTTTTGTTTCAATTGGCTTTAAGGTGGCTACTATAGTTAAGGTTCGAAAGTGAGGTAAGGTTTGATGTCATGATAAATGGTTAGGGAGAGAATATGTGGTGAAAATTTATTATAAAATGATAAATGGCGTTAGATCTTTTTATGGATAGGTCATACTGCATGTATGTAAGAGGCAGGCTTGAATTGTTATGGTTGTTAGATGTGCCCATGGTTGTGTTGGCTTTGGTGAGGCATAGTTTTTATGAATGTTTCATGGTTTCATTGTTTCATGATTTTGGTGTCCAATCATAGGTTGGGGATTTTGGTTATAAATGGTTGGATATGGGTTTACTTATGTCCTTTACTCATAGTTTCCATATTATAAAGGTGATGAAAGAAGAATAGTGTTTTAAGATAAGTGTGGGGAGTAGATCTTGGTGGCTTAAGTTAACTCCTCTTAGCTTTGGATAGGCTTGAACATAGAGGTGGTGGTGAATAGTTAGACTCAAGCTCTCATAGTGATCTGTCTCGGTAAATTCTAAATCAATTAGGACTTGATTTTTAGAATGAGTCCATTCATCCGGTAATCTATATTTTGTGAGGATGTGGATGGTCCTTGGTTGGTTAGGTTCTTTTAGGTGGTTTTAGTATCTCAAATTACTTGTTCTTTAAGGGGGTCCCTACGAGGATCATGAATTAGTAAAGTTCGCCGATTGCGAACGAAATATATGGCCTTGGTAAAGGTTCCATGGGGGAACTAAAAGTCTGAGAAAATAATTTGGGATGTGGAGATGGACATGGAGTCCACAGATCCGCGTAGGTTTCTTGTTAAAAAAAATTTCACGTGTAAGGTATGTTTTCCTCAACACATCCTTTTTTTCTAACTTGGTTAAAGGTAAGAAATGGTTCCACTTGCATCTTTGTTTCCTAACTTAGTTAGAGGTCAGGATGAAAATGTTGGGGAGTAAATTGTGCTTGGGGTATGTAATGATTTTCTCATCTTGGTTTGTGTTCTTATCCTCATTTTTGGTTTGGGGAAAGTTTGATGTTTTTTAATGTGTTACCTCATGCTTATCCTTACCCTTATCGGCCATTCAAGGATAAATGATCCTAGTGGGGGATACTAAAACACCCTAGGAATAGGACTCTTGCAAAATTTTGATATTTTTGGACCTCTTTGGCTTGGTACGACTCAATGGAGTCACTCGTACCCTTGGGTACGACTTGTGAGCTGTCTTGAGGGTACAATCATACCCTACATAGTAAGGTTGGTTTTGCTACTGGCCAAGGTATGACTTATAAGGGCAAGAGTCGTATAGGTGCATATAGTGGCATAGGGCAAATCAGATAGTGCATGTGAGTGTTGTCTTGGGGGAATCTATCCACTATACAGCTGGTGGGTATGGTTGGGGTTGTTACTCATACCTTTAGGTATGAGTTAGGGAGGATGAGTCATATAGAAACTAGTAGGTAATGTCATGACAAGGTTGGGCACAAGTTGGGGTACCACTCGTACCCTTGGTTATAAGTGGTAAGGTGGAGTCATACCCTTGGATGTGGCTTGTTTTAATTTAAAGTCAAGGGTAGTTTTGAAATTTCATACTACTAAAACCTTATGTCCTTATGTCATATAGCCCTATATGGCCTTCCATAACACTTATTAAAGGATCATAACACATCAAATACTCTCTCAAACACTCACTTGAAGATTGGAGGCTAGGGTTTCTTCATGTGTTCTTCAAAGGGTTCAAAGACAAGATTTATTCTGTGAATCATCTTGAATAAGGAATGATTCTTTTCCGTCATTCCAATTTCAACTATAGGCATGGTTTATATGATTGATTTCATGGTTTTACTGTTTCATGATTATGGTTTTCAACTTTATTTGGTGGTTTTGCTATTAAATGCTTGGTTATGGTTTCCTATGGTTTTAGTTATACTTTTATATGTATTAATAGTGGATGTGGACAACTGGATTTTATGGTAATGGTTTAATGGTCTTTGGGATTGGTTTTGGGTATATTATGCCCCCAATATGTTTGATAAAATGCTTATAAAGATATGTTCATTGCATTGACTTCTTTAAATGGAACTCTTGCATGTTTTAAACTTGGTAAAGAAATATACATAGTTTAAATGGTTTTAAAAGGCTACAGGCTAAATGTTTATGGTTGTGGGGAACATGGAAGTCTCCTAAGTGGTTTTATAAGGTATATGGGAGGGCACTTGACAGTCCCCTTAACCTAAATAGTTTGGCTATGGATATTACTTACAAGTAAGAGGTGGTATGATGATACCACTAATATTGGCCTTGGTTTATAAAATGGCAAATGGATTAGTTGGTCATTTGGAAATAGTTTTATTTGGTGATTAATGGTGGGATATAGCAAAGCCGTGGAAGGTGTCGGTCCCAGAGGGATCAAAACTGGAAACTCGTATTTGCCGATATGAGGATTGGTTTTAGTGGACCGTGAGCATGATGTCAAACTATTGGGAGATGTACTAGACATCCCATAGGATACTTCCCTGGTTGTAAGGCTAGCACACTAGGCCCTTTCAGCAGGGAGGGCTATACCTATATGGCCCGTGCATAGTTTAGGACGTCCAAGCGGCACAACCCAGGTAATCGTTTTCAAGGCATGGTAAATCTAATCCCCTTTCCCGGCATGGTTATATATATGTATGGTTATGTGCACTGGTTAGTTTTAATTAGTTTTCACTGGTTAGCATTATTTTATCCTTATCTTGAGTACATGCTAGTGTTTACCCACTAACCTATCTACTGGCGGCTGTATACCCATGTTATGCAGGATCCAGCCATTCTACTCCTCTTGCTTAGGGATTAGATTTGGGTACAGTCGATGTTGGATTGAAGTGGTGAGCTTTCATTGTTGGGCCTTGCACCTATTTTATATCATGATTTACTTTACATAATTTTTGTCTTTCATAGATATTGGTTTTTGGCTATGGTCGGGGGAATGTCCTGATTAAGTACTTTTTGGTCGGTCTAGAGGCTTTGTATGGACAGTTGTGGACTTGTCTATAGTATGGATGGTATATGTTATCTATACATACATTAGCTTATCATTATGACATTGGTTTATGGCTTTCGCACTAGTTTGGTTGGTTATTAGGTGGTTGGATTTGATTGGGTTGGTCTCAGTTATAGACTTATCCTTAAGTCACCATATGGTTGGATATGCTATCTTGTTATATGTTTGAACTTTAGCTGACTTAAGGTATGCGTTTGGTTGTTGGGTTAGGTAACATGGGCTGTTTCTAGTCCTGGTTGGGCTTGGGATTACCCATTATGAAAAGGCCCTGGTTCAGGTTCTGTAATGGGAAAATTCCGGTTCATATTCTACCGCTAGTGTTCCGTATCATAAGCCATCCGGTGATCACTACATTTAGAGAAATAGTAGGTTTGAGGCATAAGGTACCCAATCTCAGGCTAGTGGGGCCCAGTCAGCTCAGTTGTATTCTCCTTGTAGATTTTATGGTCTGTTGTACTATGGTTTTTGTGATAAGGAGAGAAATAAGTGTTTTGAGATATGTCTAGCTAGGCCATATTTAGAGGAACTATCCATCTGATGATGTTGTTATTGGGCTAATAAGGTCCTATTTATTGCTTATTCACCTCCTGCACCAAATGGTGATATTTTGGGATCCGGCATAGTCCTAAACCATCTTTATACTCTTTCCACCTATCAGGAGTTTGAGGCGTCTCCTAATTTTATTATATATACCCTAAAAGTTTTATCTCATGATATATATTATCTCTTTAATCCAGGGTCTACCCTTTCTTATTTGACCCGTTATATGGCTATTATTTTTGGTTTTGGTCTCGAGTGTACTCCTGATATTGTTTTTATGTCTACCCTGGTGGGTAACTCTATTATGGCTAGGAGTGTTTATAGGGGTTGTATAGTAACTTGTGATAAGGAGATGTTGGTAGATTTGAGAGAGTTGGAGATGTTACATTATGATGCTATTTGGGGATGGATTGTCTCCATTCGTGCTATGCATATCTTTATTGTAGGACCTGAAGGGTTAGTTTCCAATTCCTAAATAAGCCAGTGATTGAGTGGGAAGGTAGTTCCCAAGTGCGTAAGAAAAGGTTGATTTCTTATCTTAGAGCATGAAAAATTATTCGAAGGGGTATCTGTGTCACCTTGTATTGGTTAAAGATTCTAATTCCTAGGGTCCCTCATCATCAGTCCCTGTAATTTATGAATTTTTGAAGTATTTCATGATGATCTTCCTGGAGTCCATCCCGATAGGGAAATTGATTTAGGATCGATCTTCTTTATGAAACTCATCTTATATTTATCCCTCCTTATAGAATGGATCCAACTGAGTTGAATAACTCAAAGAGAAGTTAACAAATCTTCTTAACAAGGGTTTTATTTGTCCTAGTATTTCTCCATGTGGTGCTCTAGTACTCTTTGTGCGTAAGAAGGATTATCGCCAGGTTAATGAGGTAATAGTTAAGAATAAATATCATCTTCCTAGGATTGATTAACTATTTGACTAGAAGTACTTTTCTAAGATTGACTTTCAATCGTGTTATCATTAGTTGAAGATTAGAAAGGTATATATCCTTAAGACTGCTTTTCGAACTTGATATAGTTATTTTGTGTTTTTGATGATGTCTTTTGGTTTGAAAAATGCACCAGCAATATTTATGGATCTTATGAACTGGGTTTTCTGTCAATTTCTGGACTTATTTGTCATTGTGTTTATTGATGACATCTTGGTTTATTCAAAGATTGAGGAGGATCATGCTGATCAATTTAGTATACTATTGCTGACCCTTAATGATCAACTTTTGTATGCTAAGTTCTCGAATTATGAGTTCTGGTTGAGTGCTGTTACTTTTTTGGATCATGTTGTTGAGTGTAGGGATCATATTCAATCCATAAGAACTTGTGGTGGTTAAGAAGTGGACTATACCCACGACTCTAACTGATAATATAAGCTTCTTGGTCTTGGCCAAATATTATGGGAAGTTTGTGAAGATTTTTCTTCTATTGTTGGCCCATTGACTAGGTTGACTCAAAAAAATGTGAAGTTTCTATAGTCTGATGCTTGTGAGGGTAGTTTTGAAAATTTGAAGGATAAATTGACTTCTGCTTTGGTTTGACCCTACTCGAGGGTACTAATGGCTTTGTTGTATATTGTGATGTATCTCGTGTGGGACTGTGTTGTATGTTAATGCAGCCGAGCAAGGTTGTGGCATGTGCTTCTAGGTAGCTGAAGGTGCATGAGAAGAACTATCCGACTTATGACTTAGTGTTGTTGGCAGTAGTCTTCACTTTAAAGATTTGGAGCCATTAACTGTATGGGGTTTATGTTGATATCTTTTCAGACCATAAGAGTTTGTAGTACGTGTTCACTCAGAAGGAGTTAAATCTCAGGCAAGAGAGATGGCTCGAGTTGCTCAAGGACTATGATATGAGACTTTATTATCATCTAGGTAAAGATAACGTGGTTGTTGATGCTATTAATAGGTTATCTATGGGGAGCTTGTCTTATGTTAATGAGAAAAAATAATGGTTAATGAAGGATATTCTCCATTTGGCTAATCTTGGAGTTTATCTTTTGGACTCTGAGGATGGTGGTGTGATTTTTCAAGAGGTGGTGAAGTTCTCTCTGGTTGTCAAGGTGAAGGAGAAGCAGGTTTTGAATCCTATTCTAATGAGAATTATGGATGATGCGGGTCACCAAAAAGTGATGGCTTTAGAGATTGGTGGTGAGGGTATCTTTAGGCATCAAGGTAGATTGTGTGTTCCCAATGTTGATAGGTTGTGAGATAGGATCTTGGCTAAGGCTTATGAGTCAAGGTACACTATTCATCCAAGTTTAGCGAAGATGTACCATGATTTTAAAGAGATCTATTGGTGGAATAACATAAATATGGATGAGGAAATTTTTTAGGTCAAGTGTATGGTTTGTCAACAAGTGAAGGTTGAACACTTGAGGCCTGACGGTTTGTCTCAAGAGATTGAGTTTCCTGTGTGGAAGTGGGAGGTGATTAATATAGATTTTATTACAGGCCTTCTACAATCTCAGAATAAGTTTGACTTGATTTGGGTCATCATTTATAGGATGACTAAGTCCGCTCACTTCATTCAAAAGAATTCTACATATTCGACAAAGTTTTATGCTAAGATTTTCATTCAGGAAATCATCAAGTTTCATGGTGCACGTATCTTAATTATATGTGATCACAATACGCAGTTCTCGTTTTATTTTTGGAGTTATTTTTAGAGAGGTTTGGGGACTAAGGTGAACCATAGAATTGCTTTTTATCCTTAAACAAATGTTCAAGCAGAGTGAATGATTTAGACATTGAAAGATATGCTAAGGTCTTATGTGCTTGATTTTGGTTGTAATTGGGTTAATCATTTGCCTCTCATAGAATTTGTTTATAATAGTAGTTTTCACTCTAGTATTGGGATGGATCCTTTTAAGGCCCTTTATGGTAGTAGGTGTAGGTCTTCTATTGGGTGGTTTAAGGTTGGTGAGGATAGGTTATTTGGTACTGATTTTGTTCACCAATCCATGGAAAAGGTAAAGGTTAATCGAGATAGACTTAAGGTGCCTAATATTGCAAAAAGTCCTATATGGATGTGAGGCTTAGGGAGTTGGAGTTTAATGTGAATAATTTGGTGTTCTTGAAAGTATCTCCAATGAAGGGAGTAATCCGGTTTTGAAAGAAGGGGAAGCTCAATCCTTGATATATTGGTTCCTTTCGTGCCTTGAGTCGAGTGAACCTTATGGCATATGAATTGGAGATGCCGACTAATTTAGGATATGTTGATCCGGTCTTCCACTTTTTGATGTTGAGGAAGTGTGTGGGTGATCCTTCATTGGTTGTTCCTTTGGAGAGTGTTAGTATTTTAGATTTCTTGTATTATGAGAAAGTCCTAGTTGAGATCTTATATCATAAAGTCCATAGATTGCAGACAAAGTATGTGGCTTCAGTGAAGTAACTATGGAGAAATCATAAGGTTGAAGGAGCTACTTGGGAAGCCGAAGAGGAAATGAAGTCCAAATATCCATTTCTATTTTCTGCCTTGGATAATTATGTTTGACGAATGTGTATTCCTTAATATCTTTGTTTTCATTCTTTGTTAAAGGTATGTTTGGTCATGTTCTGTGTTAAATCAAGCTAATGGATACCTTGTCTCGTCATTCAGGGATGTATGATCCTAGGGGGAGAATGTAACACCTGAGATTTTGGTCCCTAAAAAATTTCTGAGTTTCAAAACTCACTGCCCAGCCTACGACTCTCACTATGAGTCATAAGCTATCTATACGGGTCATAGGACCCTAGTCATAGGGTGACCAGTAAAGATCCCCTTTGTTTCTGTCTTGGATACGAGTGGTGCCTAATGAATTGTATGGACTATATATGAGTCGTAGTGTGCCTTCTATAACAAAACTAGTGTGATGGCCCAAGTTTTTGCTCAGGGTACGATTAGGTACCTACGAGCCATATGGTATGTACACGAGTCGTAGTATACAACTTGTAAGGTAACTAGTGGAGTGTTCCTAAGCTACTGCCTTGACTACGAGTCGTAGTGAGTCATTATGAGTCTTATTGTGACCCGTAGTCATTGGCGATAATTTTTTAGATTTTTAATTAAGGGAACTTTGGACATTTCCCCTCTTTCCCAATTGTGACCCACAACTTAAAACCCCTTTAAGGTATCATTATCACTCTGAAATAAATCAAAATAACTTTTCAATCTCTCTCAATTCCCTAAGTTCAAGAACACTTAGGGTTTCCATATAGTTGGTCAATTAGGGCTCTCGAGAGTGATTTCTCTCCATGGTTGTGATACTTTTAGGAATGTTAATCTTCCCCAATTCATATTTTCTCAAAAGCATGTATTTTAAATAGTTTAATTGTATGGATTTGAATATGAGTTTTGACATGGTTTGAGGGTTTTGGAATGGTTGATCTTTTATTTTTTTCCCATGGTTTTGATGAGTTGTTCAAGCTTTTAATTGAAGGTTTTTGATCTAATGGGGTGCATGGGTATGTGTATGTGTGTGTGTGAGGGGGAGGGTCGAAGTAATTCCCCAAAGTGATTTTTTGAACTTGGAAATTGGTTTTGAACAATTGTATTCCCTTAACCCACTTGCGTAAATGGCTTGGAATTGTTGGATTGTCTCTTGGTATGACTTATAGACCTATACTATGGCATTGAATAAATGTTTAAACAATGAACATGGATTTAAAAGGCCTTATTGGCTATGTTTTTATTTAATAAACAAAAGGGTTCGAGTATTCCCCCAAGTTAATTGATTTGTGATGGCATAATTATGAGCTTGCAAGATAAATGGTATGACAACACCTGTGGTGTGACTTAATGTATATTTCATCGGTTAATGAATAAGCTATGAGAATTTTTTTCAATTAGGTTTAATGGGGGTTATGTATGTAAGATGTGAAAGTGTGGGTCTCAAATGACTTATATTGGAAACTCATATTTGCCGATGTCATAGTTGGTCTTGATGACTGTGTGCATGGTTCACACTGTTCATATATTTTGATTTAGTATTGATATGAGGTTAGGGCATTCCTTGGTCTTCTTTGATACCTCTGGTTCGTGTGGCTAACACGCACTGAGGCCCTTTTAGCAGGGGGAGCTGAACCTATATTGGTCTTGGGTGCCTGTTATGATTGTTGAGCTATATAGTCTAGGATAATACTTTACTATCATGCTAAACCTTGTTCCCTACCCCAGCATCTATTATGTATATGTATGTATGTATGTGAATATGTATAGTAACTTTGGAATTGAACTTTAACTAATATTATCTTACCGTTACCCTAAGTTACATGCTAGTGCTTACCTCACTAAACTTCCCCAGACATTATATCCCCATGCGATGCTGGATCTGAAGGCACTTATACTTTTCCTGTGTAGTGATATGTGATCTTAAAGTCAGTCGTTGCAATGAAGTGGTGATCTTCCATTCTCTGGAAGACTTGATCATTCCTGGTTTTTCTTCCATTAACAAGAATTGAAGACTCCATATTTACATTGTCATTGTCGGGGTCTGGGGCGTGCCCCGATGTAGGTTGTTTTTTGGTATAGAAGATTTGTGGATATTACTGTGAATTGGGTATAGATGTTGATACTCTTAGATGCCTTGAACTTATTACTTGCAATCTTGTTATATGTTCGGAATTCAGCCATTGTTAGATTTGTTATGTTCAGTTTGGCTAGGCAAAGTGGGTTGTCTACGGTCCTCAGTGGACTTGAGATACCCATTAAGTCCAGGCCCTATTTTGGGTTAAGACGAGAGACCACTAGCATCCTCATATAAATATCCCTGTATCATGGATAAATAAATAAACAAAAAAATGGTAGCTTGCATTTCTTTGTAAATGTGTAAAGTTGTTAAAATTCTAGAAGGATAGAAAGAAGAGAAATAGCTAGACTAATTTTAAAAAGAGTGGTTCTACAAATTGTCAAAAGAGCTAGGCGTGGGAAATAGACTAATTGGGATCTTACTAGATGGTGATGCTTTGTGAGGTAGAGTCACTAGAGCCTAAACAACCCCTACCTATGCATTACCTATACTACAAACCAAAGATAAAACCTAGGTGATCTTCGAAATATCATGTTTCAAGTTGTAAGGTGGAGCTTATTGTCAGGCTTATGGTGTTGCACTTTTGTTCTTGATCCTCCTATGAAGGGTGAGAGATTTTTTATAGTTCTGATGTGCAATAGAATTATAGCACTTTCGATGCTTAAAACAAAGTAAATATGCAAGTTTCTAAGGTTGTTTTGTTAGATATGATGCGTTTTGGGTATGTTTTGCAGTTAGTCATGTTTTAAATGCTAAGTTTGTGAAAAATATGAAAAATGTGTTTTTAACTACTTTTTGGAGCAATTATGGATGTTTGGGAAACTTTCCAGCTTGATCGTGATCAAAGCATGTTCGGGAATTGAAGAAGAGATGAAAAGATGACTCTCGACACTTACTAAGTCAACATATGGATAGCAAGTAGCACTTATGGACTCCATGTGGGCAAAGCAAGTGTCAGAAGTCCAAAATATCGAGAGCTGACTTGTACAAAATCTTTGTCCTGGCACTTGCTCCCGGTACTTGTGCCTACCCTGTATACCGCAAATAGGGAGAGTAAGTGGCCACCAACTCTATTTTCTCCTATTTCATCCGAGCTTTGATTTTAGGGTTTCTTATGTACTATAAATACCCTTTATGTGTTTTTAGTAAAAGTTATACACTTTTGATACTCATAAACATATTTTGATTCCAAGATCCGATTTTGATCTTAGGATTCTCTTGTATTGACTTTGGTTTATTCATTCAGTTACGCTTGTGGGTTTTTCTACTTTTTATTAATGTGAATTCATCTGTGATTTCGATTATGAATGTTGTTGATTTCTTCACAAGCATGAGCAGCTAGAAACCTATTCTAGGGTTGTCGAAACCCCGGTAGATTGACGAAGTAGTGGATGTGCTATTATTGATCTGAACCGATACCCATGCATTTATTGCTTTATATCCATCATAACAGTTTTCATAATGGGTGATCACATTAGGATCCCACCTAGATTATTGGCACTTACTCTAAATGAGGAGTAATGACAAGGAAAAATAAAGAGAAATATAATTTGGAGTTTAATTGTCGATCCACGCTTCTAGGTTTTATCTAAGTAAGTTGGTTAGGATTTACCTAATAAGTAGAGACTCAAAAGGTAATAGTTAATTGGGATCAATATACGTGTTTGTAAGGTGACATCCCGAGACTCAAAAGGTAAAGGGTGAAATCATTGTACTCGTCTAAAATACTGTAGAAGGTATAGAACTTATCAATTCTGCATGCAAGGTATTAGGTTGGTTCAACAAAGAACGATAAGCCTACAAAGTTGATAAACCAGGGGGAACAAATCCTAGTGTTCCCGTACGACTGATTACAACCAGAGTTTATATTAGTTACTAGTTTGACACTGATACTCAAACCCCCAATTTATTTTTCTAGTTCATCCTATTTATTATATTAACTGAGAGCCGTGAATCCATGTATTACTTTGATATTTGACACCAACCTTTGTTGTGTTACTATATTTTATAGAGATCGTAAAATCTTTTCAGAGAAGGTGTAGCTTGAACGTCACCAAATTTTACCACTGTTTCCAGGGAATATGGTGTTGATTTGTGGTTTAAAATTGTTGTAGTTTCTGGTTTTTTTATTTTTAGTTTTATTCTTAGTTGGTCATACGCCGGTGTATGCCTAGCACACGTAGTAGAGGCAATTCCTTACTCCCACTAAATCTGAATCCAGAAAGGATCCTACAAACATCTAGTAGGATGTTAGAGTAGTAAAGAGATGATCTTCTTGAAGAGATTCATAATGTTGTACCTCCCCCTCCTCCCAAAGAAGTACAGGACATTATTGATTGTTAGACTAGTGAGATGTTAGCTTATGTTGAGAACGATAGGAGGGAAATAGAAGAAGCTCAACAGGTAGCTCGGGAGGCAGAGCTAGCTGAGCAGAGAGGTAGCAAAATATCAAACAACACTCAGTGGCAATCAGAACAGAGCTAGAGGTACCCTTGTTTAAGTTATCCTAGCATATTAGTATGTGCAACTATATATAGATGATAAAGAAGATTTGGGATACGTTGAGCCGAGAGAGACTAGAGCCATTGTTCATCCCGTTTTACTCCCAGGCATTAAGTTTTACATCATGAGCGCAATGATCCAGCTCTTATATCTATAGGGTCTGTTTGTAGGTCTGTCTACAGATGATGAAAATTTGCACCTTGCTAATTTCATTGAGATTTACAGTTTATATTAAAATCTAGAGGTAAACCAGAAGGTGCTTATATTAAGGTTGTTCCCTTTCTCTCTTACATAAGAAGCGTATTTATGGTCAGAGGAATTTCCACGAGTATCTATCACGACATGGAATGAGTTGCACAGACAATTCTTAAACCAATTTTTCCTCCATCCAGGATATTCTAGCTTAAGGATAAGATCTATAATTTCAGGAAGATGTAGTCTGAGTCTATGTATGAGCTTTGGTTCAGGTTCAAGAAGAAGTTGAGTATGGTACCTAACCATTGGATTTCAGGGATGAACTTATTAGAGTTATTCTATATAGCCCTGACAATCAATTCCAGAGCCATGGTAGACACTATCTCTGGAGGAGAATTTATGAGATTATGCTGGGAGGTAGATTGTTATATTCTAGGCCATATCTCTCTCTTTAACTAAGGGGTTCAAAATTAGGAGGTAGAGAAGGGTTCTAGCCCTTATGCTATTGGAGATGCTAGTGAATAGAGAGTGGCTGATGATCCTGTAGTGCAAGATATTGAGCTACTGAGGATTGATCTTGGGTTGTTGGAAAAGCAGTTCGCGACTGTGAATTCTAAAAGGTTCATATAGTAGGAGCACAGGGTGCATCTTCCAAAACTTATGAGTCTGTATTAGAAGAGAAGGCTAGGTTTTTGAATCATTATTTGGAGGGTTTTTGAGCCCAAGGGAAAGGAAACCAATGTCGGAACTACTATGATGACCAATATAGAGACCAAAAAAAGGACAGAGAAGGTAACTAGAGTGGAGAGATGATTACAAAAAGAATAAAGACAGGAACATTTGCCTGGCAAACGAGATATGCAATAAAGCATGGAAGAAATGCTGATTAAACTGGTGAAGGGTTAAAAAAATTAGGAGAAACAGCCTTAAGGAGATTAAGGATGACATTTTAGGGTTGACCCAGTAGGTAGAGACTCATGCCGCTACTATCAAGCAGTTGGAGCACCAGTTCGGGAAAATATCTACTATGATCAAATAAAACAGCCTGTTACCCTTTCGAGGAAAAAGTTCAGAGTCCACCAACTATAAGTCATTATCTAGCTATCCCCACTAATTTTGGTGCCACTAATAATGATCCCTCTGTACCTACTATTAAGGAGTTGAAGATTGATATCATTGAGAGGGATGAAATACCTAAGACAGAGTCTCAGAAGTCAACATAGGGTGATGATGATTTTGAGTATTATAGCAATGAGGATTGGGTCATCAAAACCAATAATCATGTGAAACCATATTGTGCGACCCCTCTCTTACCGTTAGTATAAAAGAAGAAGGATCCTGGAGCAGTCACCATTTTGTGTTCTATTGGGCCTTTCATTGTCAAGAAGGCTTTATGTAACTTAGGATCAATAGTAAATGTGGTGCCACTGGTTGTGTACAAGCTGTTAAGGATAGGAGAACTCAAACCACTGTTCATAAAACTTTTATAGCTGACCCATCTATGAAAAAACCGGTAGTTTTTTTGTGTGACGTAGAAGTAAGGGTGGCATCCTTTATGTTCCCCACTTAATTCATGGTTATTGATTATGAGGTGAATTTTCAAGCCCCCATTAGATTGGGTATACCTTTCCTATCAACTGGTAGGGAGTTGATTGATATGGACTTGGAGGAGATCACTTTCAAACTGAATGATGAGAAGGTAGTTTTTGAGGTGTGTATGATTGTACAATAGCTAGATGATATGTGAGTGGTGTCTGTAATAGGCACTATTGATAAGGATGTTGTGACAAGGTTTAGTAAGCCAAATATACCTGGTGTTGAGAATAAATAGAGGAGACGGCCACTCGGATACTGATTGTTAAGATTTAGGTGGTGACATTATATAAGCATATGCAGCCACATGTTTAGACTACACTAGAGACTGTTGAGGCTAGACTGTAGTTTGTGCATCCGATGTTTGAGCTGTGAGATAAGTTTCATGCACAGAAAGATGCTTTTGAGACTCTAGAATCAACCCAATTTAGCAGGATTGAGATGATATATCTAAAATATATTAGGGAGGAGGTAGACCTACTTAGAGCAGAGGTATGCTATCTTACTGAGAGCCACATATCAACCATCCCTCCAGTTGTATCCCTAGTTGTTCAAACATTACCTCTATGTGGTCCTGGATGCTTTAATTTATTTGCAGAGAATGATGTGGTGGTCCCCATAGTTGGGACCAAGAGAGGCCGAAAAGGGGAATTATAGAATCTAGACATGCCACATGGGCAAGCCCTAAAAAGGGCCACCCATGATTCTATGGAGACTATGTTTCTAGATAAGCAGAGACATGTCGAGATAGCTGCGATTTTATCTTATTATAGCATACTGCCATTAACATTGTCTCTACTAGTGGATAAAACCCCGTCTTGGGAAGATCATGACATGGATGCCTAGTGCATCCCAGGTATTTTCTCATTCCCTTTGTTTTCTATTATTTTAGCATATTAGGGACAATGTATAGTTTTTAGTTGGGGGTGAGATGTACCATTGCCGCCATGATTTTTTGTTGACGTTCTTTTCTTTCTATTGGCCGCGGTATAGTCATAGAACTAACATGTCTAGGATAATTTATGTAGTATTGTGTTTTGTTTTTGTGTAATTAGTAGTTTTTTTTTTTTATATATATTTAGGGTAGTAGTCATGTTTTTCATTGTTTTTTTTGAGAAAAATGATACCTCTCCAAATTTTTTTTAGAACTGTATGAATGTATATATGTGTGAACTCTGTCGATCTTGTTATGACATTAGGATTAGGGACATGATAATCACTTACAAATAATTGCATGAAACTGATAGGTACAGGTTGTATTATTAACTCTATTCTATGAATGTGTGAGATGCTACTTAGTTCCCTTTGTGTTTTGAATTCAGAACTTGCTTGGTTAGTCTTGCCAAGATTGAAAGATAGTCGGTTAGGAAAGGATCATAGTTCATTTTTGATTTTTGTCCACTTTGATCCTAAAATACCTTCTATGTGTGTATTGTATCCCTTGATCCCAGTTTTGAGCCTTGTAATCTATTTTTCTTATTTCACCATTAACCTTTTATTTGTGTTACAATAAATCTGTGTTGACCCTGATCCTTCTTGGACATTATACAACTCAACTCAGGAAAAATGCCTAAGTTGAGGGTGGATATCATAGGGGTGCATAGCGTAAAATGGGTATGTAAAAGGGCAAAATTAGAGAAAAAGTTAGTAAGGCTGGTGTGGTAGCAAAAGATAAAGAAAAAAAAAAGAGAAAAAAAACTTTTGAAAAAGTTAAAAAGAAAGAATAAAAGACAAACCCCACCTGAAAGTCCATTAAAATAAAAAGGGAGAAATAAAGGTGGAAGTAAAGTGAAAAATTTTCTAGTAAGTGAGACCCCAAGGTTAGTGTAGTGCCAAGGAGGCTTAAACACATGATATGTCTATGTGTACCATACCTGCCCCCAAGATTACATTACAAGCCAAGAAAAGTTCTATTATGATTCTAGCTAGACTGTTTGATGCATATTGATTGAAACTTCTCATCTAAGTGTGAGTGTCTCTTTCCTATCCCTGAATTGACATGCATTATTTTATATAAATGAGAGAGACATCTTTGTTGAGAGGACACTTGAATCATATTGCTAGCTATTTTCTTGTTTCAGGAAGTGTAACTTTTATATATGAGTGGTTGTCTGTTGCTAATGTAATTTCCATACCTTAATCCCATCGTGTCACAATGTTGTGCTTCATATTTCATACACAGTTGGTTTTGAAAAATATGATCGGAAGGGGTGTTGTGTTATGAGATTTAAGTGTTAACTAACTGCCTTGAATAACTTAAATTCTCCTAGTTAAGCATGTTTTTATTTTTTTTGTGTCTTGTTGCCCGAGGACATGTAAACATTCTAAGTTGAGGGTGTTGATGTACTATTGGAATATATTACTTTCGATGCTTAAAAAAATAAAAATATGCAAGCTTATGAGGTTGTTTTGTTAGATATGATATGTTTTGGGTATGTTTTGTAGGAAATTACGTTTTGGATGCTATGTTCATGAAAAAAGATGGAATAATGTGTTTCTAGCTACTTATTGGAGCAATTATGGAAGTTCAGAACACTTTTAGCATGATAGTAACCAAACATATTTGGGAACTGAAGAAGAGATGAAAAGATGACTCCCAGTACTTACTAAGTCAACATGTTGACATCAAGTCGCAATTACGGGCCGCATATAGGCAAATCAAGTGCCAGAAGTCCAAAATCCTGAGAGTTGACTTATAGGAAATTTTTTTCCTAGAACTCGCTCCTGGTACCTTCTCCCATCCTACAGGCTGCAAGTGCACCTGCGCCAAGGGCAAGGGCGCAAGTAGGGAGAGTAAGTCGCCGTCGACCCTATTTTCTCCTATTTCATTCGGGCTTTGATCTTAGGGTTTCCTTATGTACTATAAATACATTTTATGTGTTTTTAGTAAAAGTTACGCACTTTTGATACCTATAAACATATTTTGATTTCAAGATCACAATTCAGTTACAGTTGTGAGTTTTTCTACTTCTTATTATTGTGATTTCATATGAGCTTTCAATTATGAATGTTGTTGATTTCTTCATAAGCATGAATGGCTAGAAACCTGACACAACCCAACTCGGGGCCTTGTCATAATGAGTGTCCCACGTCCAATCGGGATTGGAGACCACCCCCGCTACCCAACCCAATCTCCATTTGCGTGCCCTGAGTTGGATGAATTTCGAGCATATAACATGATAGCGTATTACAGACTCTGATAGGTTTATTACCGAGATTGACGCAACCGAGTCCAACCGTCCGAACCTATCCTTTAACCAAAACCAACCAAAACAATAATCCAAACCATAACTATATGAGTTTCATAATAATTATATATAATAAAAAATAAAAGAGGATGGAACAACCAATAATATAGTCAGCCCATGTCAGCCCCAATACCAATACTAATGCTAAGACTGATACAAATACCGATCCCACCCATACCAACCCATAGCAGTTTTACAAAAGCCCTCTAACCAAAAGAATACCAAAATCCGATTGGGTCATGCCACCAACCTTAGTCAAAACCATTATTTAAAGTAAAATCAAAAGTATGGAATAATATTAATGAAATGGAGCCTTCCAGAAAGATGGAAGCTAACTACTTCAATCTAGTAGTTGATCCCAAATGTTCGATAGCTAAGTAAGAGGAGTGGAATGAATGATTCCTACATTACGTGGGGATATATCCACCCAAATACGGATTAGCGGATGAATGCTAGCATGCTCTCAGGATAAGGATTAAATAATTCTAACCAGTAAACCCCAAGTAAACCAACCATGCGCATACAAACCATACATATATATATATATAACCATTCCGGGAATGGGAATCGAGTTTAGCATTCATTTAAAACCATTTACCTGGGTATGTAAAGATTAACCATTCTTAACCACCCAGAGCTATATGGGTCCAGTGTAACCCCCTAAACGGGCTCAATGTGTGTAGCTGCACGAACTAGAGATACCATTAGAGTAATGGATTCCCAAGTACCCTCACTCTCCATGATACATATGTACAATGTACTTAGAGGATTCCCACGTACCTCATTGTATAATAAAAGGGTGCCATGTCATACCCCTTATGTCGGCAAACATGAGTTTCCAATGTTTGTTCATTGAACTCCCACCTTTACGGTTAGCTATCACACCCTGTCATTATTACCCAATTAAAACCATTTCTAACCAATCAATCAATTATTATTAACCAAGGCTATACATAGTGGTATCATCATACCAACTATAACTTGCAAGTATTGTCCTTAGCCAAACCTTTTTAAGGACAAGTGAATCCCATGTACCCATAGATCACATTACTAATTAACTTGGGGGAGTCCCATGTACCCTACAAGTGTTCTATTATTATGATTACTTGGGGGATTCCATTGTACCCCACAAGAATGATTGTCAAACCAAAAGCATTCCATTTTGACCATTCCAAGGGATTTAACCATTTAGGATACCATTACCGAGTTTAAACCATGTAATAGTTCCACTAGAATCCAACAATATAGTGAAAGCATTCCTATAGGCATTTTATCAAATGTATTGGGGGCATAGTATTTCCAAAACCAAAACAAATTACCAAATAACCATTCCCATTCAACCATTTATCCAAACCCACCATTAAAGCATATAAAAGCATAATTAAAACATAGGAAAACCATAACTAAGCATTTATAAACAAAACCCCCAAATTATATTTGAAAATCCAAAACCATACAATAATCAAACCAGGAAAACATTGTATAAAACCATGCCTTTAGTTGGAACTATCAATGAGGGAAGAGAACAAACCTTAAAAAAAGAAGATGATGGATAGAAATCACCAACACAAGCCCCAAATTAATCCTTAAGTTTTAATGAATAGAATAAAAGGGAAGATAACCTCCCAATAGGAATATAAGTCATGGGTACTTATTAGGTTAAGTAGGGAAATGTCCAGATTGCCCTCACTTAAACTCCCAAAAATCCTGTCAGGTGGATACGACTATCCAGACCAGTCGTAGCCTCCAATTCAAGTGGTATCCAACACTCATATCTAAGGCCATTGCTTTTAGACCTAACACTATCAAACATATGACTCACCCCAAACTATGTCATATCTAATTATACTACTAGTACCCATGATCCGTACCATTGGAAGAATGGAATCCCAAGAGGTTTGGAAACTTACCACCATATAGTCCATAGTATGACTCGTACCCATTCTTATGGATCTTGGTGAGCCACTCGTACTCAGATCCAACTTAAGTTACTAAGCCTAATATTAACTGAAGTAACCAAACAACCTGTATCCACCGATTCGACTCATACCACCTAAGTCATATCCATTCCAAACCCAAATCCAACCCACCAACCAACATGGTTAGCATATGACTAACCCATACCACTCGTATCCCCGTGTACAAATCATTTCCCCTAGTTGTATCCAATCCAGAGACCAAAAATTTGAGAAATTACAAAGAAACCCAGGGTGTTTCAATCTCCCCCACTAGGAACATTTATCCCCGAATGACAGACAAGGTAGGGTAACCAACCACAATTTATTTCCATTATCAAATATCAATACAACCTTTAACCAAGTTAGGAAACACAAATACAAGGATATTAATCTTTCATTTAACAAAGTCAGAAAATAAAGATATGTTCAAAAACACAAAGCTTCCACATGAATCCCAGGAGCAGAAAACAAATGCAGATACTTGGACTTCATGTCCTTCTCTGCTTCCCATGTAGCCTCTTTCACCTTATGGTTCAGCCATATAATATTAACCGAGGCCACATCCTTGGTCTGTAACCGACAAACCTGCCAATCCAGTATCTCAACTGGGACCTTTTCATAAGATAGAGAATCCGAGATACCCAAGTTCTACAAGGGAACCACCGAAGAAGGATCACCATGGCACTTTCTCAACCAGAAAACATGAAATACCGGATGAATGGAGCTTAAACTAGAAGAAAACTCCAATTCATAAGCCATATTACAACCCTCTACAAAATTGCATAAGGACAAATAAACTAGGGACTGAGCTTCCCCTTCTTACTAAATCTCATTACTCCTTTCGTGGGAGATACTTTTAGGAACTCCTTATCCCCAACCTCAAACTCTAAGTCTCTATGCCGTATATCCATATAGGACTTTTGGCAACTTTGGGAAGCCTCAAGCCTATCCCGAATCACCTTCACCTTTTCCATAGCCTGATAAACTAAATTCGGACCTAATATGTTTGGCTCACAAAGCTCAAACCATCCAATAGGAGATTTACACCTCCTACCAGATAATGCCTCAAAAAGGCCCATACCAATACTAGAATAATAGCTATTGTTAAAGTAAACTCTACCAAAGGTAGATACTCAACCCAGTTGCTGCCATAATAAATCACACAAGCCCGAAGCATATCCTACAGTGTCTGAATAGTCTGTTCTGCTTTTCCATCCGTCTGAGGATGAAAAGCAGAACTCAGACTCACCTTAGTATCCAATACCTTCTGAAAATATTGGTAGAAATAAGATGAAAATAGCATCCCAAAATCATAAATGATCAAAACAGGTACCCCATGCATCTTCACAACTCCTAAAGATACAACTTGGCATAATCCTCCTCCGACAAAGATAGTCCTCACTGGCAAGAAGTGAGCAGACTTTGTCATCCCATCTACGATGACCCAAATCAAATCAAATTGGTTCCATGATCGAGGAAGACTAATAAAAATATCCATATTGATCACCTCCCATTTCCACTCGGGCAAATCAATTTACTGATACAACCCTCTAGGCCTCATGTGATCAACTTTAACTTGTTGACACACCATGCACTTAGCTACAAAATTAGCCACGTCCCTTTTCATACTATTCCACTAGTATATCTTTTTGAGATCATGATATATCTTCACAGAACCGAGATGAATAACATAGCGTGATTCATGTGCCTTAGCCAAGATCCTTTGTCGCAACCCATCGATGTCAGGAACACACAACCTCCCTTGGTATCGTAAAGTACCATCACAACTAATCTCAAATACCATTACATTTTACCCACCTACATTACTCTTGATTTTCAATAGGATAGAATCTAGCACTTGCTTTTCATTAATATCTACACTGAGAGATGATCTAACCACTTTCTGTTCCAACACACCACCATTCTACGAGTCTAAGAGATAAACTTCAAGATTATCCAAGCAGTGAATATCCTTCACTAATTCTTGCTTTTTCCTATCCACATGAGCTAAGCTCCCCATGAATAACCTGCTAAGAGCATCAATAATAATATTAGCCTTACCTGGATAATCGTGAGGACTCATATCATAGTCCTAGAAAAGCTCCAACCATTTTTTTTTCTTGAGATGTAGCCCTTTTTGAGTGAACACGTACTATAGACCATTATGATAAAAAAAGATGTCTATGTGAACTCCATACACATAATGTTTCCATATTTTTAAAGAAAATACAACCGCTAATAACTCTAAATCATGAGTAGGATAATTTCTCTCATGCACTTTCAACTGCCTGGAAGCATAGGAAATCACCTTTTCATGTTGCATCAAAACACAACCAAGTCCTACCCTAGATACATCAAAATAAACCACAAACCCCTCAATACCTTTAGGCAATGTCAAAATTAAAGAAAAAGTTAGTTTATCCTTCAGCTTCTTAAAAATACCTTCGCACGCTTCGACCAAGGAAATTTTACCTTTTTTGAGTTAACTTAGTCGAAGGAGTAACTGTCGATGAAAAGCTTTCCACAAACTACCTATAATACCTAGCCTAACCTAATAAGCTCCGAATGTCAGTTAGATTCATTGGTCTAGGCCACCTCTCAACCACAACCACCTTTCAAGGATCCACCCTGATCCCTCACTAGAAATAATGTGACCCAAGAAAGTTACAGTGTTTAACCAAAACTCATACTTGGAGAACTTGGCATATAACTACTGTTCTTTTAAGGTATGCAACACCACACGAAGTTGATTGGCATAATCCATATTACTTTTCAAATATACCAAGATGTCATTAATGAACACAATAACAAAAAGATCCAGGAACTACCTGAAAACTATGTTCATTAAATCCCTAAATGCCATCGGGGCTTTAGTCAAGCCAAATGACTTAACCTAGAATTCAAAGTGCCTATAACAAGTGCGAAAAGTTATCATAGGGATATCCTCCTCCCTAATCCTAAGATGATGATACCCAGATCGAGGGTCTATCTTAGAAAAGAACTTGGCACCTTGCAACTGATCAAACAAGTCATCTATCTTTGGAAGAGGATACTTTCTTGACAATTACCTTATTCAAATGCCAAAAGTTAATCCATATTCTAAGGGAGCCATCCTTCTTGTGCACAAACAACACCGATACACCCCACAGGGATACACTAGGATAAATAAACTCCTTATTTAGTAAGATCCTTAAGTTGCTCTTTGAGTTCTCTCAACTCAGCCAGAGCAATTCTATAAGGAGGAATAGATATTGGACGAGTGTCTGGAACCAAATTAATACCAAACTTGATTTTCTTATCCGGAGAAACACTAGGAAGATCATCTAGAAAAACTTTGGGTAACTCATTTACTATCAGAACCGAGTGAAAAAAAGAACCCTTCAAGTTAGAATCTTTAACCTGGACCAAGTGATAAAGACACACTTTGGAGATTAATCTTCTAGCTCTAAGATAAGAAATAAACCTCCCCCTAGGAGCTAGGGAACCACCCTCCAACTCTATAATTAGTTCACCAGGGAACCTAAAGACAACCTTTTGGGTCCTACTATAAGGATATGTAACAAGAGCGTAACCTATCCATCCCCAGAATAACATCAAAATCCACCATATCCAGCTCAAATAGGTCTACCAAGGTCTGCTTGCTACCAACAAGTACCACACACCCCCTATAGACTCTTTTAGTAATAACTGAGTCACATACCGGTGAAGAAAAAGAAA
>JAPEIP010000004.1:154175803-154212974 GCA_026120095.1 Capsicum chinense | reverse complement strand
AGGAGGAATAGATATTGGACGAGTGTCTGGAACCAAATTAATACCAAACTTGATTTTCTTATCCGGAGAAACACTAGGAAGATCATCTAGAAAAACTTTGGGTAACTCATTTACTATCAGAACCGAGTGAAAAAAAGAACCCTTCAAGTTAGAATCTTTAACCTGGACCAAGTGATAAAGACACACTTTGGAGATTAATCTTCTAGCTCTAAGATAAGAAATAAACCTCCCCCTAGGAGCTAGGGAACCACCCTCCAACTCTATAATTAGTTCACCAGGGAACCTAAAGACAACCTTTTGGGTCCTACTATAAGGATATGTAACAAGAGCGTAACCTATCCATCCCCAGAATAACATCAAAATCCACCATATCCAGCTCAAATAGGTCTACCAAGGTCTGCTTGCTACCAACAAGTACCACACACCCCCTATAGACTCTTTTAGTAATAACTGAGTCACATACCGGTGAAGAAAAAGAAAAAGGATCTGAAACTACCTTAGGATGAAAACCAAAACACATAGACACATATAGGGTCACATAGAAAAGAGTGGACCCCAGATCAAGCAGATAAAACAAGTTATAAGAAAAGTGTTTTAATATACCAGTAATGACATTAGGTGATGACTCAGATTCCTACAGAGATGCAAGAGAATACAACCTATTTTTACCAGTGCCGGTACCAAAAATAGGAGCAGACTCAGAAGCAGCACCACTAGGGTAGGAGGAAAGATGAAGCAATAGGAGCCTTGACCACTCATGATGCACCCTTACCAACTGGATAATTTCTGGGCTTATGGCCTGGATGACCATATTTAAAACATTTATCCCTCCCTTCATTACAAAATCCCCGATGGAAATCACCATAAAACCATTAAGAAGGGAATAAAGAAGCCGACTGTGCTCTATTCGCCTGAGTTTGGGCACTTTATGCTTGGAAATTATCACCACCTTATTGACGCTCGTCACTTGACTAGTTTGGGTAAGGCGCGCTAGTAGTAGAGAAAAAATAAGAACTCCCCTACTTCTTCTTTAGGCATTTCCACCATCCCAACCATTCTGTTGCTGAGCACTACCCTCCTATGAGAACCTACTCCTCTTACCTTGTCTTTTCCCAAACTCTGCTTGTTTTCTCTTTTCATTCTCCACCTACTGCATATGGACAACCAACCTCAAAATATCTATATTCTTAATTAGCAAGGCATTTTTGCTTTCAAGGATTAAATCTTGAGATAGCCCAGAAGTGAACTTTCTTATCCTTGTCCTTAAATCAGCCACCAAATCTGGAGCATACCTTGATAGCTAATGAAATTTCAAGGTGTATTCCTTGACAAATATTTTTCCTTACTTAAGATTCACAAACACCTCCATCTTTGCTTCCCTCATCTCATAAGGAAAGAAGTAATCTAGAAAGCCATTAGAAAAGGCCTCCCATAAGGACAACTTCTCACCATCACCTTTATCCCTATCCGACTCCTTGTACCATTGGTATGCAACATCTTTGAAATGATAAGCTGTAAAATTCACCCCTTCCACGTTAGTGGCCTACATCACTTTAAATATCTTCTCTATTTTATCCATGAAACCCTGAGGATCCTCCTCCACCTTTACACCAATAAAAGTAGAAGGATTCTTCTTCATGAACTGGCCAACCCTTGTGGCCTTAATAGATAGAACACCAGATGTATCTCGCTCAGCCTAAGCAGTTATTAATTGATCAGTAATATGAATCAACTGAAAAAATTCTGCATTAGTCACTTCACCTTGAGGGGGACTATTAGCAATCAAAAGAACTCTAGAACAATTTGGGATAGGACCCTAAGATCGAGTGCGAACTCCAGGTGTATAGAATACTCCATCATCATAGTCCCCAGATGGGATAGAATGATTTACTTGTGTACCAGATCAATGAGGCATGATCTAAAAAGCGAAGAAACAAGTATTAGAGAAAATTCCAGGACTTAGACTCCAAGATTAAAAATAGAATACCAAGAAAGTAAATATTCCTAAATGCCCTATAGCCTCTCCCTTATGAGTGTGACGCGCTACACATCCCTAAAGGAGACTCTACTAGACATAGTTTTGTAGAATCCCAATTGAAGATGAACCTAAAGCTCTGATACTAACTTAACACCACCCGCCTCGGGGCCTTATCATAATGGGCACCCCAAGCCCGATCGGGAGAGGAGACCACCCCCATTACCTAACCCTACCTCCAGCCTCTACTCTGAGTTGGCAGAATTTCAAGCATATAATAAGATAGCATAACTATCCAAATTACAGACTCTGGGGTAGGTCTATTACCGAGATCGACCCAACCAAGTCCAATCGTCTGAAACTATTGATAACCAAAACCAACCAAACCATAGTCTAAACCATAAAATATGAGCTTCATAAAAATTTTATATAGTACCAAAATTAAAAAGGATGGAACAACCAATAATACAGTCAGTCTATGTTTGCCCCAATACCAATACCAATATTAAGGCTGACATAAATACTGATCCTGCTTATACCAACCCATAATTGATCCACAAAAGTCTCTAACCAAAAGAATACAAAAATCCGGTTATGATATGCCACCAAACATAGAAAAAACCAATATCCAATGTATAATCAAAGTATGAAATAACATCCATGAAATAGATTCTTTCGGAAAGATGGAAGCTCACCACTATAATTTAGTAGCTGATCAAGAATGTTCGATAACTAAGTAGATGAAGTAGAATGGCCGATTCCTACATCGTGTGGGGATAGAGCCATCTGAAGATGGGTTAGTAGGTGAATGATAGCATGAACTAAGGATAAGGATAAAATAATGCCAATAATTAAAACCAAGTAAACCAACCATATGCATACAAACCATACATAGATATACATAACCATATTGGGAAAGGTAACTGGGTTTAGTATGCATTTAATGCCATTTACTTTGGTATGTGAAGCTTAACTGTCCTTACCCACCCACGAGCTATATGGGTCCAGTGTAATCCCCTGAACGGGCCTTGATGCATTTAATTGCACGAACCAGAGATACCATTAGAGTAAGGGATTCCTAAGTACCCCCACTCTCTATGATACATGTGTATAATGTACTTAGGCGATTCCAAAATACCTCATAATTTCATAAAAGGATCGCCATGCATTACTCCTTATGTCGGAAAACATGAGTTTCCAGTGTTAATTTATTAAACTCTTACCTTCATGGTTAGCTATCACACCCCACCACTATTACCCAATTAAAAACATTTTTTACCAACTAAACCATTAATATTAACGAAGGCTATATATAGTGGTATCATCATACTGACTATAACTTATAAGTATTGTCCTTAGACAAAACTTTTTAAGATTAAGAGAGTCCTATGTACCCGTAGATCATATTACCAATTAATATGGCGTAGTCCTATGTACCCCATAAATACTCTATTATTATTATTACTTAGGGGATTCCATTGTACCCTACAAGAATGATTGTTAAACCAAAGCCATTCCAAACCATTTAGGGTACAATTATCGGGTTTAAACTATGCAATAGTTCCATTAAAATCCAAAATGTAGTGGAAGCATTCTCATAGGCATCTTATCAAACATATTGGGGGCATAATATTTCCAAAACCAAAACCAATTACCAAGTAACCATTACCATACAACCAATTATCCAAAACCACCATTAAAACATATTAAAGCATAATTAAAACATGGAAAAACTATAACTAAGCATTCATAACCAAATCCACCAAATTATATTTGATAATCCAAAACCATAAAATAATCAAATAATGAAAACATTATATAAAACCATGCCTTTAGTTGGAAATAATAATAAGGGAAGATAACATGCTTTAAACTACGAAGATAATGGAGAGAAATCACCAACACAAGCACCAACTTAATCCTTAAGATTAAACCCTAGCCTTCTTTTACCCAAAAGCCTTAGAGAAAATTTAGAGTGTTTAAGAAAAGTTTCTAAGTGTTAATGAATGGAATAATAAGTCATATAACCTCTCAATAGGAATATAAGTCATGGAACCTTATTAGATTAAGTGGGGAAATATCTAGATTGCCCTTAATTAAACTCCTAAAAAATCCTGTCAGGTGGGTATGACTATCCATACTAGTCGTACCCTCTAATATGACTGGTACCCACCACTCATACCCAAGGACATATTTCTTGGACCCAATACTGTCCAAGGTATGGCTCACCTCAGACCATGTTGTAACCAAGTATACAAATTGTAATCATGATCCATCCCCCTTGCAAAATAAAATCCCAAGAGGATTGAACACTGACCACCATACGAGTTTATGGTAAGACTCTTACCCTAGCTTAAGGCTCTTGGTGAGCCACGTGTACTTAGATCCAACTTAAGTTACCAGGCCTAAGATTAATCGAAGTAATCAAACAACCCATATCCACCGATACAAATAGTACCACCTAAGTTGTGTCTATTTAAAAACCCAAATTCAACCTACCAACTAATACTAATTAGCATAAGACTAACCCATACCACTCGTATCCCAGTGTACGAGTCATTTTCCCTAGTAGTATCAGTCTAGAGACCAGAAATCTAGTAAATTTTCTAAGGGTTAAAAACCCATTGTGTTTCAAAACCTATAGCTAGAATTGTGGAAACCCTAGAAGATTGATGAAGTCGGGGAAGAGATATTATTTTTCTAAATCAATACCCATGCATGCATTAGTTTATCTTTATTATAACAGTTTTTCTTAATAGGTGCACACGTTAGGATCCCGCCTAGATTATTGCTACATACTCCAATAAAAGGACTAGTGACTAAGACATGATAAAACCAATGATATTTTGGAGTTTGACTGTCGATCCACGTTTCTAGGTATTATCTTAGTAAGATGGTTAGGTTTTATCTAATAACTAGAGACTCAAAAGGTAATAGTTATTTGAGATCAAGATAAGGGTTAGTAAGGCAACATATTGAAACTTCAAAGGTAAAAGGTTATATCCTTCCACTCATCCAAAATACTATAAAAGGTACATAACTTATTAATTCTATATGCAACTTATCGGGTTGGTTCAATAAAGAATGATAAGATTATATAGTCTAGAAGCTAGGGGAACACAATACTATTGATTACAACCGTAATTGATATTTGCTACTAGTTTAACCCTGATACTCGAACCCATATTTACTTTTCTAGTTTAGCCCATTCATTGCAATAACTAAGAGCCATGAATCCACGTATTCCTTTAGGATTTGACCCTAACCTTTGTTGGGTTACTGTAATACCCCAAAATTTTCTAACTTAAATTTGTTCCTAGAATGTTATGGGATAGCTTCCAAAATGAATAATATTTATTACATATGGAATTTTAAAGATTTTGAATTTTCATTGTGTGGGAAATTGAATAAGCTTTCCATGATACCAAATTTGCCTAAATCCAACACTTGGTGAAGGAGTTATGGCATTTTTAAGTTGACAGTGTGTCACCTGGACTCTCAGCACATCGTGGAACTAAGCAAATTAGCAGTAGTCAAATTCCTGTGAGACTGCATGATTCCACCACATCATGGAGGAGTCCAATTTCACATTTTTCAATTTCCAGCAAGCCTACACAATAGAGGCGCGACGCGCCAGTGCCCAAAATGGCAAAATGATAGGGCACCATGATAGTTCCGTGTCAAGGAGAAAACCTAGTTCCCATTCATCCTTTTTTCCAGTGAGCCACCGTGATTTTGGTGCATCGTGGTGGCCATCAAAATTGGGATTTATGCTTCTTTCCAATATCATTTAAAAGCTTAAGGAGATGTTTGGGTTAGTTCCCAAGCCTCCAAATCCATCCAAACACACGATTTAACCCTATTACAAGCCTTCTATGCCTATATTCATCAAAATTTCTCTTAACCAAATCCCTAAGCTTCATTATTCAACTTTAAGAATCCTCAAGATTTCCAACATTCTTTTCATAACTCAATTAAAGATTCAAAGTTCCCAATTCAAGAACACCAAGAGTTATCCTCAAAGAGCACAAATAGGATGTCAAAGGCAAGCTTGTTTATCTAGTTCATCATCCAAGATATGTGGGGTTTTGAACAAGGATAAATCTTTCATCCTTGTACCCAAAACTTAATTTTGATTTCAAATTTAATGAATATTCTATGATTTTCCATGAAATTAAAGTTAGGGTTGATACCCAAATCCTTATTATTTTAGTTTATGAAATTTTTATGACATTTAAGGCCCCAATTGCAAGAAATATATATATTCACATTATGTGTTATATATCTTTATCTTGACTGAGATTGTTGAAAGTTTTAAAGATGATTATTGAGCATGAAGTTTAAATCTTATTATTTATGTCATTATTGATGCATTAAATCTTTATACTTTGAGTCCTAAGTACCATTGATGACTTTATAAGAAGATTATGATCTCATGTCCTATTGACAAGTTTAGATTAGTTTTTCAAAAGCAAAGATTGATCTTTTGGTCCAAGCTAAGATAGGAATCCACATGATTCATACAGTTTATGATTTAAAGCAAAGTAAAGCATAATTAGATTTTATTATAAATCCTTATGCTATTTTAAGGTGGATTTCCTAAATGTTTTGAGCAATAAGTATGGGAGTAGTATTTAGCACCCATAGTGGGCTAAGCTAGTGATCACTTAAGATAAGGTTATTCTCCCTGGCAAGAGTATAATACCTCTCCCAAATGTGAGGTTTTTTCCTTAGGAGGATGAGATGTTGCACTCCTTGTCAGCTCACATGGTTTATATCAGTTAGAAGAAACTCCCAAAGTCCCTCAGTCTTAAAGTTCCAAAATTTCTATAGATCCCAAAGTTTCTATGTCCTAATGTTTTGAAAGCATTCCCTGCAACTTAATAGTAAAGGTTTTCAGAATAGTTTTAAAGTATCTCCCTTCAAATAAAGTGTTTCCCTAAAGGTTTAAAGCTTATAGACTATAGATTCTAGAACAGAAAGAGTAGCAAAATAACTTTTAGAAAACTAAGTGTTAAGGCTCACAAGTTTTCCTCAGATTATGATTTTACAGAAAGATATTAGCTATAGTTTTCAGCTTACAGATTAAGACTGAGTCCTCTCTACACTTAGATAGTATGATTTAAAGGGAGAATTCAAGTATAATTCTGATAACTAAATGTTATGGTTCACAAGCATCATAAAGTATGTTTTTCTTCTTATTGCCTCATATTTCAGTATTTCAAATATTCAAACTTGTGTGAGTCATTTACATTTAGCATACATTATTTTACAAATTATGATAATGAGATGATCTTTTACTTATGTATTTCACCCCCATATACTCAGTACATCCTCAAAATACTGATTCATATATATGTCTATGTGTTATATTATCTCATAATGTAGGTATCAGTTAAGTTGTAGCACGCATCTATATTGAGACAGATTGTAGCTTCCAGTCAGTAGGTGATGAGCTCTCTTGATTCAAGGGCTCGAGTCAGTCATATTATTTGAGTAGTATCTTATTTTTCTTTGTTTAGTTTTATTGATTTGGGTAGTTGGGGGTCATTTCCTAGCTACTTATAGTCAATACTAGTAGAGGCTTCATAGACAGTCAATAGATTTAAGGTATTTGACTCCAGTTTTGTTTGTAAAAGTAGATTTGTAATTATTTTAATTTAGCTTTATATTGATCAAATTTAGAAAGGATTTATCTTCCGCTTATTACATTTAGATTATGTATTTTATTTAGTTGCTTATGAGTTATACCATTAGAAGGGTTAGCTTGGGATCACTTGTGGTCCTAAGAACCGTGTGACATCTCACGACCATTTTCGGGGCATTATAGTTACTATATTTGGTAGTGACCATATAATCTTCTGAGAGGAGGTGTAGCTTGGACATCACCAAGTCCCTAGATAGATATATAATCATCTTGTGAAGGAAGGGATATCCTTATGTGAGGGCACTTAATTGTCGTGCTTATTAAAACTAGATTAAAGTGTATGATCACTAACTTGGCTTGGAAAATATAGCCAATGTTTGATGCATGTTGTTGATAAATTTAGAGCTTGATAGGCAAAACATAGGCCATAGTTTTTGAAATCATTAGGGAAAAATATTTTCTCAAAATATGTATTTTTCTACAATCCCAAGTTGAGCTATCTATAGACATTAATGTTTTATTATTGGTGCATTGTTTAACTCAAGAACGTGCAAAGATTTAAGTTGGGGTGTTGATGAGTTGGAAAATTATGACTCTTTTGCCCTATAATAGGAAGAAAAGAATTCCCTCAATGCTAATTTAGATTGTTTATAATGTTGATTTGGTTTAAATAGAGTGTGAAGGCCTTAAAGTTATTAAAATAGAATAAAGGGGAAAAAGAGGCAAAAAGATGAAAGATTGAAGCAACAAATTGCACAAAAGCATAAAAAGCCACTTTGATGCATTCCTTAAGTGAATAGAGTATCGTGGAAGTTAAAAGTGGATCACATAACATGACTCTTCATCATAAATTTTTATCAAAAAGGGATAAGGAAAACTGGACCAAATCACAGTGCAAGAAAGAAGTTTGGCAGATCACCGTATCAATCAACGTACCAAGCCATGAATTGACAAAAATAATAGAATCCAGCCTAAAGAAGCCCAACATTATGAAAAATTGGAAAGCCTTATGCAAATTGATGCATCTCTAATCCACTCAACGGTGGTTCTTGCTTTGCTAATGCATCAAGCAGTGGCATTCTCATAATTTAGTGGCCCATTTTCCCTGATGCTATATAAGCCTTATGGTCTTTGGAATCTCTAATTATCATCAGTTTGGAGGCTCTACGATACTTTATTATGAGAATTTAGATCCTTAAACTATAGATTTGAAACTTTTTTCTTAAAGTAATTTAATTCTATGGTTAATATAGAGGAAAATTTTTGTATATCTCTTTATTGCTTTGTCATGAGTAGCTAAATTTCTACTCAGGATCATGTATATGCGAGTGTTGAATAATGAGTGGGTAGTTGTCTTTGCTCTCGTATTTGATTGATTATTAGACTTTAGCCAAATCTTTATGTATTAATCTGGAGGTTGGGTTGCAAATTTAATATATCCTTAGATATATTTCTTAGCTTGGAATAGGAAGCAAGAATGGTAAGATTTCGCTAACAAAACATGAGTTTTTTACCTTATGTCATAGTGATGCTAGAAATAGATCAACTATATTGATGTAATATGTTGTTTGGTGTTGTTTACGTATGAGTATTCGAAACAAACACATGTGAGGTTTAACAATAGATTGAAAGATTGTTATTGATAATTTAAGCCTAGCCTAATCATAACTACTTTCAAATCTAGAGATGTCACTGCTCACCCATGTAAGAAATCAACCCCATGGAAGGATGACCCTAAGTACTTTTAATTTTGTTAATTACAACTCTTAAAAATCTCTATTGGTAATTTTGTTTACAAATCATTTAATTAATCTAAACTTGGTCATAAAAACCTTATTTTTTTTACTTTTTTCATATTAGTTTTATCATATTACGTATAACTTATAGTTATTTTTAACACTTTGTAGTGAACCACATTCTCATTCCTTGAGGAATCAACCCCGACTCTTATTGGGTAGAAATACTTGGTAATGTTTGTCACACCTTTTGAATTGTTTAATCTAAGGATTATCAGACACCAAATCCCCATAATGTTGTTGTACTTGATTTAAAGGTATTGACTGAAAAATAAAATCAACAAATTCAAGAGCAGGAAGAGGATAAAAATTTGAAAGACAATATTCAAAGTACAAGAAAAGTTGCAGATTCGTCTCTCAAACAAATAGCTGACTCGAAAAACACAACAAACAAAGGAATGCAAAATTAGCCAACATTACCTTTACAACTGAAAGCAAAGAGCCATATAGACAAGCCATTCTATCGTGATCAATGATTGGAAAACTATTATTTTGGAACATAAGAACTATGAATTCTCAAAAATGCTTATGAGAGATTCATGGAACTTAACAGTAGAATATAACTCTAATGGAAACTTTTCAAGGAGTAGAAGAGCTCCATCAATAAAAAAATAGACTTGGTTTCCAACATGTAATATAAGTTTTTTCTTAAAAAATACAGATATTTTGAAAAGATGATTGGGAAGGACAAATTTTGAAGCATAGTACACAACAAGTCACTATGTAATTCAAGTTACTCAGTAATTAATTCAAAGTCACATTGCCCCTAATTACCAATACTTTATGGACTATGCATGCTCACAAACAACAAAAAAAATCAAAATCTACCTTGGCATATGTAAATAAAAGGATATGGGCCACTTTTTGTGGCATGATGGGTTGCCTCCCATCTAGCTCTTAGTTTAACATCACAACACGACAATTTACCTCCTTCTCTTTATGTCTCCACTTAGAAAATTTAAATCTCCATCCCATCTTTCGCTCAATATGGAATGAGTGTCAGAGGAACAAAAATTCAAATCTTCTAAGATAAAACTTTGAAAAGGTGGTAAAATGGAAAAAAAACTCTGATCTCACCATTTTGAAGACTTGAACATTTTACCCAACTTCACATTAATCTTCTAGATTCGCTCCTTTGGTAAAACTAAGAACATTAATAAGACATTCCTAGTACTTCAGAAGTTGAGTATCTTGGCTTTTGATTAATGGGGCTCCATGTGCTACTTCAGAATAAAAAATACCAAAATGCAAGAGTAGGACTCCACCTCCTTACAATCCTTCATTTGTTTAGAAGGATGGATCCCTATCACATCCTCTATGCTTATTGTTGAAGAGTAGGTTGAACGAGGTTCAATACCTAACTTTGGGTTAGCTTCCTCTAAATTATTGTAACCCCAAAATGAGCTAGAGTCATCATAAAATGTTGTTTTGCTTCTTATTTTGGATCTAGTCCCATTTCCTTATTATCGTTTCTTCTTCCTTATATGAGTCAGATAATTGAGAAGTCATTGAGAAATCTTTGCGACCACGTTCATCATCATAGCTTGGTTTCTCTTTTTGATAGAACTCTTCTCGAGTAATGGAAAAGGTATTAATAGTTTCAAGCTTTTCTTCTTTGCTCAATAAATCTTCCTTGACACCCGTCCATTATTTGTTTATGTATTCCATATTCTCCCCCATTGTATCTACTCGGTCCAAAATATTTTGTAGTATTGCTTCAAAACTGATGGATTTGGATTGTTGCTCTTCTTTTTTTTCTTCATGGGACCTATTAAACTCATAAGAAGAGCTACCAACTCAATTAGTATAATAGGGAGAAGGGGTGTTTGGACACTCATCCCAATGTCTTTGTAGACTGCATACATGGGACTACCATATTCCTACTCAGATTGAGTTGGTAAAATATCTTCCTAAGGAGCATACTTATAATCTCTTCTGAAGTGTGGTCCATAACAATATGAAAATGGGGGGTCACGATATGACATCTAATCATTAAACTCATATTTGTTAGAATATGCCATCAAGAAAAGTAAATAAAAAATGAAATCTACTTACAGGGAAAAATCACAAACAAATATTTACAAGCGTGAATTTAAGCAATTAAACTTAAATTCCAAAATAACTCAATACACCAAATTGTTCCCTGACAACGACGCCATTTTTAATAACGCTCAACTTATACATCAATTAAGAGAAAGAATATCATCGTCAGTACATTTACCCAAGTTTGGAGTCGGGGTCGAATCCATGAGGAACAATGTGATTGGCGATAAAATTAATTCAAAATAAAAGTTACAAGTTAAATTCAAACAAATGTTATCAAAAGATAAAACAGGGGAGATAGTTCCTACCCTAATATTTTTTTTTGGGATTTTCTAGTATAAATTCGGGGCTATGAATAACTAGAGTTTTAATAATTATGCACGGATCTTGGGATTATGCATTACTAAGGGAGTCACATATGGGAGTTAGCCATCAACATCGATTTAGTAAGTCAAATATGGGTAGGCTTGGTTATAGATTTTGATGCTAGTTTTTCAACAAAACACTAAACTTTAACCCATTGATCCTTTCGAATACTGAATGGGTGTATTCAAAAATTAGCAACCACAACCTCAATCAAGACATCCCTATTTCCAGGATGAAACCCATTGCATAGTTAACCTCACATTCACCCTTGTGTCTAAGTGAAAATTTAGCAACTATACAGATAATTATCTATCATTGCTTTTGTACCCATATCCCTCTTTCGAGGATGATATGGATTCCTAAAGTTCTCCAAAAACCCTTCTTTCAAAGCTGGCATTGAACTTTCTAGAGCTTGGAGCTTTCGCTCATAAAACCCACGTGGGTATTTAGAGCTTTCACCTATCAAATCCCAACCAATATAACATAGAAATAATAGAACCCATAAACATGAACTACCAAATACATGTTAACAAACACAACCCCCATACACTTTAATACCTATTCACACAAAACCTCAAGAGAGAGATTTAGCCATACATAAGATAAACACGCATAAATATACCCATAATCTTCATTGAATCAAAGTTGTAGAGGATCTAAGTAAATGTTACTTTAAACATGGCTCTCCCACAAATTCAAAAATGAAAGTGAGCAAATCTTCCACATAGAAAGTCTTCAATGTATTCTTCACCCAAAATTTACACAATATTTTCTTCTCCATAAATGGAGGCTATAAAGTCTCAAGCCAAAAACTAGAGAGGGAGGGGGAAGATGAAATAGTGATAGAATGAATGATACATCTAATTAGGGTTTGAATTTTTTGCTCAAATTTTGATCAACACATGTAATTACATTTTTCCCTTGGGATGGACATTTCAGCCAAGTCGTGATCGCATAAGTCCAGCTGCGACCGTGGATAAACGACTGCAATTGACTTTTGCAATCGCGGTTGATTGACCATCTTGACTGACTACGACCACAACCAATAGACTGTAACTGGGGTAACTAAGGCTATTTTACTGTAGGTCTTCAACTGCAGTTTCTCTGCTTTTTTTTGATCATTTCAAGCTCCAATCCATATCTCTTTGTCTTTTCAACTTTTATACCTGTAAAGAGTGGATAATAGTGCATTAAATCCCAATTATGTCTGAAACTCATTTAAGATAAAGTAATGTGCACTAAAACTGAATGCAAATAAGTGGTAAAATCACCACTCATCACTTCTCCTATCTTATAAATGTATTATTATGCATGATTATTTTATGTCTATCTATGTGAATAAAACTCCCTGAGTATGATAGTATTTAAATCATGGTAGTATTATAATAAGGTCTCAAAATGAGAATATGATGATATAGGTCATGCGTTGAGATGACCTCATGTTTATATGTACTTATACTATATATATATATATCTAGCTATATAAATTTATTATACTACTATATATCCCTTCCTTGTTGTTCATTTTGTGTAGTGATACTTTTCTTTTTATATTACTATATATCTTTCTTCCGCTTTTTATTCATAGTATATTAACCCTGGATATATAATATAGCATTGATGTATATTGAATGTAGATGGAAAAGGATAGTTCACCATGATGCTTCCATAGTCTTACTATGTTAGACTCTTGGACATAAATAGGATAGTTATCCCTTATTATTCTCATTGACTTGTGTATGATTTCCGAACTCTTAAGTGTAGCCTCCTTTCTATTTATATGTTGTGTTTATCTGCTTTATCTTTGGAGCTCAGTTCATAGTAGCCTACTGAGTAGCATTCTTTCAGTACTCATACTACACTTCTGCTACCTGTAGATCATAGTACAAGTTATCACCATTAATGTGTGAATCACGTGGAACAGCCCTGGTTTAGAGATTTAGAGTGATCCTTTATATTTAGAGTATTACTTATCTCTCTTTTATGTATTAGACTAGTCTCTAAGTTGTATTTAGAAATAAGTTGTATCATTGTATTTCTCTTGATATTACACTTTTGTACTCTTTTTATATTCGAAGCTCTTGTACTGATACTACCAGATTTTGGAAATCTTTTATGTATTGATCTTTATTTCATTTATTCTGTATTCTTTTCCTTATATTATTGAGTAGTCCTTTACTAGCCATTCCAGATTACGGGTTGGTTTGCCTACTGGTGGGTTATGGTAGGCCCTATTATGACCTGAGGAAATTAGGTCATGACAAACCTATCCTACGCTGATGACACTATCTTATTCTTCATAGGGGACAAAAAACTAGTGAAAAAAATATTGGGGGAATTGAGTGGATAGGAACAGTAATAAGGTTTTTTTTTCATCTATAGGAAAACTCCAGCAGGAATAGGAGAAAAGTTAAGAAAATAGATAGGGATTAATCACGAATTATCTTTCTTGGGTGTCCAATTTTTTAAGGTCGAGAAAAAGAGTAACTTTGAAGAATTAGTGTAGAAAGTAGGAAGAAGAATCTTTTCATGGAACACCAAAAACTTGTCCATTGGAGGTAAGTATATTTTAATATCCCATGTGCCACAAACTATGCATGTTTATATTTTTGTCTTCTAAGAACCCACACAAAGGCATTATTGATCAACTTCATAAAATTTTTGCAAAATTATTTTGCAGTAAATCTAGTGGTTTAAAAGGTAAACATTGGGTATCATCGGATGATATGTTTTACCCACAAATAAATCAAGGTTTGAGATTTAGGTACTTTCATGATGTGTCTAAGGCTCTTTTTGCTAAAATATGGTGGAATATTTGAGTATCCACCTAATTCTTATGGAGTGTTTATGTAACACCCTAAATCAGGAGGGAATCCCACATCGGCAAAATATATGAGAGATTCTAGGTAATAAGTAAAAAAGTCTTACTCCCTAGTGACGCATTTTAAAGTCGTGTAAGACTGGGCCCAGAGTGAATAATATCACTAGTGGGTTGGGAAGAGATAGGGGTCTCTTAAACCTTGATGGTTCGGGATGCCCATCACGGCCAAAGCCTCGACTCAGGTCATGACAAAATAGTATCAGAGCCGCTCCTATGTTAGCCCTGTCGATATGGGCCAGAGTTCAAACTAAGTATAGGAAAATCCCAGTAAGGTGGGGCAAATCTCAGTCTTGAGTATAGGAAAATCCCATTTGGTAGAGCAAACCTTAGCGAGGATGCTGAGTCTATAAGAGGGTGTATGTAACACCCCAGTTTAGGAAGGGGTTGTAAGACCCCGCAAAATTCTAAACTTGATTCAGTCTTTTAAAGTGTAATAAGGGGTCCCAGACTTAGAAAATTTTAGCTACGTATCAAGACATAGAGTCATTTTTGCCTTCCAAATTTTGAGGATTTTATTTTTTACCTTCCCGGCCTTAGTTAGTGGATTTTTAAATTGATTCATGATCAGGGTCACTTGTAGGTTATCTCTGGCAAGTTTTTCATTTTTTGGACTAGCATAAGGGCGAGTTTAGATGCCTAAAATAGTGAAGGGTCATATTAGCCCCGCGTCGCGAGGTCCAGTCAACCCAAATAAGGGTCATGCTACTTGACTTGGGTAGGGGTCTCGTCGCGATGGCTACTTGACCGAAGCAGGGGTCACGATACAAAAGAAGCCTTGTTCAGCTTTATTTTAATATGAGTTATGGGGGGTAAATAGGTCATTTTCCCCTTCTTATAAGCCTTAACACAAAATGAATCTGCCTAAAGGGAAAAATATCATTCTTTCTCTCGAACTCTCTCAAAGGGAAAAATATCATTCTTTCTCTCGAACTCTCTCAAGAATAAGTATTAGGGTTTTCAATTCAAGATCCAAATCTCAAGAATTCTACCATAAATCTTCTTAAAAATAATCATAAAGGTATGTGAAGTATTCATCCAAGGGCCCTTTCACCTTTTGGAGTTCAAGAAACCTTTTTTAAAAACATAAATTATGATTTCCATATTGTGGGTTGTTTGTATTTATGTTAATCTTGTTGTGTGATTTCCAAAATGTTTTCTTTAATGAATTTTTGTGAATTTATGTTAGCATGTGGGTCAAAATCTTTGAAATGGAAACGATTAATGTAGCTATGATGTATTGAATTATTATTCATGCCCAAATATAATGTGATCCTTTCCATGTGTTTGCCAAAATGCCAAAGTGAATTAATTGTACAATTTGATCCATTGTTGATCTTAATTATGAACTCATGAAAGAACTACATGTCTAAAGGACTCCCATGTTAAAGCTATGCCTTGAAGGTGTTTGTTTGAAATACCTATGTTAATTGTTAGTGTACTTATGACATTATAGCATGCATCCCTATACATGTAAACATTCAATATTTACAAGTATTTGATGAAGTGCCTTAGAAACTGAATTATGAACATGTGTCCATTGTTGTGCCTTCAAGATTTATTTATGCTTTAATCTTTACGCTATTGAGTCCTGGGGGTATTTAATACATGACAATTTAGCTTTATACCTAGAGCCAGTATCAGTTATAGAATAGTATCAGTCAAGTCACGATTAGTGGTACTTTTAGTTAGTTCTAGATTCCAGTAAAAACTTAGTAAACTCTGTAATAATCCAGTTCAGTTCAGTAAAAGTTCAGTCAAGCCTAGTATGAACTAGGAAATTAGTTCAGTGACTATTCAGTTGGGAGTAGGATTTAGCATCAAGTGAACCTAAGGATGGGGACTCACCTTCTAGTAGAGGGTGTTACTCTTAGAAGCAATCCTTTCATTACATAACTACGTAGCCAGCATAGGTTGAGACATCAAACCTACCAGTCGAGGGTTGATGAGGTGTTTTAACGTGTCATTTGAGGGTTCCACCATTCTCATAGAGTACCTACCAGATAAGGGTATCTCTTCAGTTGATTTTACCCACGACACGGTACTTACACCCTTCCAACTGGGGTATAGGTTGGTCCCTAAAATCTATTTAGAAAAGGGTCATGTCGGTTAGATAATTACCTCCCACAGTCTTAGTTTCAGATTCAGTATCAAATTAGAACTTAGTATAGTTCTACAGACTTTAGGACTGTTACATAAGATCATCAAGATAATAAGTAATATAGTATCAGTAAATTCAGATATCTATAAATTAGTATTCTGACTCAATATCTGGTATTATTACAATTTTAGTTACAGTCTACATATTCATGCATGCACTCCTATTTAGTCATATCCATGTTATTCAGTTAGTATTGTTCATACAGCATGAACCTATGTATTTCAGCCTACCTCACTGAGCATACCAGTACTTGTATGCTTTTATGCTATGACGTCTTATATCATAGGTTTAGATGTACGAGCCCCAGAGCATCCTCAATAGTATTTTCTCAGTAGATAGAGTAGTGGTGAGTCCTCATATTTTAAGGACATGATTGTTTTTTGCATTTCAGTTATTTCAGCAGTCAGTTGGAGTTAGTTGGAGACTTATCCCATCAACTCCATATTTTATAAAGATTAGAGGCTTATCAGACTAGTGTATTTTCAAACAGTTGTTTTCCAGAATTCTGTTTTTCATATACAGTATTGTTTTCAGATTTGAAATTTATGGTAGTTCCGTATTTACTTCCTTATTTTGTTATTATAGTATCTTTATGATTCAGTGCTCATAGCAGGTACCAATTATGGGTTTGCTAGTGGTCCTATGGGATTATTGGTGCTGTGTAGCATCTGGGGTATAGACTTGGGGCATTACAAAACATGGTATCAAGATTAACGTTCAATAGAGTCCTAGGATATCTGGAAGCTACATCTAGTAGAGTTTTGTGCATGGATATGTAGCATGCCACACTTATGGACAGGAGGCTATATGATATTTTAGGCCAAATTTCTCTTCTTTCAGTATTCATGTCATGTGAGTGAGAATGATCACCAGTTAAACTCTCTATCTCATCAAAGTTTCTTTTTTATTTATAGACCACTCCTCCCAAAAGAATTAAAGGAAGAGGAATAGGAGACCAGCCAGAACCCCAACCAATCCAGTCAGATCCTCTAGATGAACATGTCTCCTATGTAAGTTTAGAACAGCTTTCACCACCTTAGATCATGTTGTAGCAGCCCAGAATGAGTGCCCAGCTATTGTTTTGGCCAACCTGATGGCCAATATAGTAGTTGCTGGGATTCCAAATTTCCCCTAATGAACCCTCCATCTTTTATTGGGTCTAAGTCAGATAAAGATCCTTAAGATTTTTTTGATTAGGTGCAAGAAGTTACTTATGTTATCGGGGTGACAACAAGTGAGAGTGCTGAGCTAGCTACATATCAGTTGTAGGATGTGGCTCACTCATGGTTCAAATAGTGAAAAGCAGAAAGGGCCGCAAACGCAGGTCCCATAGAATGGAAGAAGTTTGCAACTGCTTTTCTGGATAGGTTCTTCCCACAATAGTTGAGGAAAGCAAATATTCTAGAGTTTATCAATTTGAAGTAGGTCAACATGATGGTGAAAGAGTATTCTCTATAGTTTACTTAATTAGTCAGATATGCTCCTCACGTGGTAGCAGATAGCAGGTCTAAGATGAGCAAGTTTGTGTCTGGGGTGAATGATATTATGGTTATAGAGTGCAGAACTGCGATACTGATTAGTGAGATAGAATTATCTACATTGATGGTCCATGCTCAATAGATTAAAGAGCAGAAGAATAAAGAGAGGGAGAGAAGCAGAACAAGAGGGCTAGATTAGGTAGTTTCAACTTACTTCAGCCTAAGTCAAAAGGTGGGAATCGTTCTCAGTTCCACCCAAAATCTTCAGTTCTAGCCCCGTCCTCAGCTAGTGCTCTAGTGATGATAGAGATGGCAACAGAGATAGGGCATCGGTCCCTAAACCTCAGGGTAGTGCTAGCAATGCTCAAATGAATTCTCTCTATCAGTAGTGTGGCATAAACCATTAGGGTGTCTACAGAGAAGAAAGTGATGTATGTTTTGGATGTGGCAAGCCATACCACAGAGTAAGAGATTTTCCCCAGTCAGGTTCCTAGGGTTAACATAACCGTCCTCCAACTCAGGCCGGTCGCCCAAATCAATAGGGTACATTATCCAGTGCCACCAGTAGGTAAAGCCCAAATAGACTCTATGCTCTTTAGTTCCAAAAGGATTAGGAAAATTCTCCTGATGTGTTCACTGGTACGTTACACGTTTATCATTTGCATGTATATGCTTTGCTAGATCCAGGAGCTTCTTTGTCTTTTGTTACTCCATATATAGCAGTTGATTTTGGAGTCAGTACCAAAATCCTAGAAAAACCTTTCTCAGTCTCTTCCTTAGTGGGTAAATCCATCATAGCACGACAGGTATACAGGAACTGTTCGGTTGTGGTATCTCAAAAAGTCACTTCAGTGGACTTAGTTAAATTAGAGATGACTGATTTTGATATCATTAATTAACTTCATTCCTTTTATGCCTCAGTTGACTGTAGAAATAAAATGGTCTAGTTTCAATTTCTAAATGAACCCGTCCTAGAGTAGAGGGGTAGTACTTCAGCACTTAGGGGTCAACTTGTTTCTTACCTTTAGGCTAGAAAAATAATATCTAAGGGGTGTGTCTACCATCTTGTTTGAGTCCAAGATTCCAAATCAGAAACCCCTACTCTTGAATTAGTGTTAGTAGCTTGAGAATTCCCAGAGGTGTTTCCCGAAGATTTTTCCATAGTCCCTTCCTAAAGGTAAATTGATTTCAAAATTGATCTCTTTCCAGATACTCATTCTATCTCATTCTGCCATATAGAATGGCTCTAGCAAAACTTAAAGAATAAAAAGAGAAGTTAAAGGATCTCTTAGATAAAGGATTCATCAAACCCAGTGTGTCCCCATGGGGTACACCAGTTTTATTCATTTGAAAGAAAGATGGTTCTCTCAGAATGTGTATTGACTATTATTTGTTAAATAAAGTCATAGTCAAGAACAAGTATCCACTTCCCAGAATTGATGACTTGTTTGATCAACTTCAGGGTGCCAATTACTTCTCTAAGATAGACCTCAGATCTGGCTATCATTAACTCAAAGTCAGGGAATGTGACATCCCAAAAATAGCCTTCAGAACTCAATATGGTCACTTCAAATTCTTAGTCATGTCCTTTTGTATTACCAATGCCCTAAATCTTTCATGGACTTAATGAACTGTGTGTTCAACAGTACTTGGACATGTTTGTCATAGTCTTCATAGATGATATTCTTGTTTACTCCTGCAGTACACATAATCATGCAGACCATCTCATAATAGTATTGCAGATTCTCAGAAACCATCAACTTTTCACCAAATTTAGTAAGTGCAAATTTTGGCTAAGGTTCATAGCTTTCCTCGGCCATATAGTTTCTAGTGATGGCATTAGAGTTTATCCCCAAAAGACCAAAGCAGTGAGAAACTAGACCAGACTTATCTCTCCATTAGATATCAAGAATTTCTTATGTTTGGCTAGCTATTACCAGCAGTTTGTTAAGGGATTTTCATCTATTGTATCTCCTATGTCTAGATTGACTCAGAAGAAGGTCAAATTCTAGTTGTCATATTTTTTGAGAAGAGTTTTCAGGATTATAAGACTCGACTCACTACAGCACCAGTTTTGACCCTACTAGATGGTTCCAATATCTTTGTTCTGTACTTTAATTCATCTAGAGTAGGTTAGGGTTGTGCCCTCATGAAGAGTGGTGCAGTCATAGCATATGCCTCTAGACAGCTTAAACCCCACGAGAAGAACTATCCTGCTCATGATCTTGAGTTAGAAACAGTAGTTTTTGCCTTAAATATTTGGAGGCATTACTTATATGGGGTGCATGTTGATGTGTTCACAGACCATAAGATCTTACAATATGTGTTCTCCCAGAAAGATCATAACATCCATCAGAGAAGGTGGTTAGAGTTGTTGAAGATTCTGACATGAGTGTACTATACCATCTGGGCAAGGCCAATGTAGTGGTTAATGCTCTCAGTAGGCTATCTATGGGTAACGTTGCTCATTTTAAGGATAGTAAGAAGAAGTTAGCTTAGGAATTCCATCAACTTGCCCGACTAGGTGTCCGCTTAGTCGACTCAGTAGAAGGAAGTATGTGGGTTTAGAACAGTTAAGAATCATCTCTAGTTTCCAAAGTAAAGAAAAATTAGGATAGAGATCCCAGTATAGTTAAGTTGAAATAGTCAGGCAGCGATCAGAAGGTAGAGATTTTCTCCCAAGGGGGAGATGGTGTATTGCATTGTCAGGGTCATCTGAGTGTGATGAGTGTATATGACTTGAGGCAAAAAATTCTTGTAGAGGTGAACGGTGTACGTTACTCTATTTATCCAGCGGACACGAAGATGTATCACAATTTGTGGGAAATCTACTGGTGGAGTGGGATGCAGAGAGAGATTATAGAGTTTGTAGCTATGTGGTCTACATGTAAATAGGTTAATATTGAGCATTAGAAAAACAAGTGGGTCCATGCAAGAGTTCAATATTTCTACTTAGAAGTGGGAAGAAGTGAACATGGACTTTGTGACAAGTTTGCCTCGTACTCGTCCTCTGCATGATTCAGTTTGGGTCATTATAGACAGGATAACCTAATAAACTCATTTCCTACTAGTCCATACCTCTTATCAACCGAAGATTATGCCAAAATCTATATCAGGGAGTTGTTCATATTGGACGGTGTTCCATTGTCCATTGTCTCATATAGAGTTACCAGTTACCTCTCATTTCTGGAAGGCATTCCAAAAGGTTTTGGTATTTGAGTTTACCTTATTATCGCTTTTCATTCTCAGATAGATGGTCAGGAGGAAAGGACCATCCAGACTTTAGAAGATATGTTGTGAGCATGTGTGATTGATTTTAAAGGTAGTTGGGATGACAACTTTCCTTTGATTGAGTTCGCATATAACAATAACTATCATTCCAGTCGTCAGATGGCTCTGTTTGAGGTGCTTTATAGGAGGAGATGTAGATCTCCCATTGGTTGGTTTAAAGTGGGGGAGGCCACAGTGGTAGGGCCGTACCTCGTATTTGATGCCTTGGAAAAAGTTTAGTTGATCAGAGAAAGGATTGAGACAGCTTAGATCCGACAGAAATCATACGCAAACATGCGCAGAAAGGATCTCAAGTTTGAAATTGGTGACTATATGTATTTGAAAATCTCTCCTATGAAAGGAGTGAAGAGGTTTGGCAATAAAGGGAAACTCATTCCCTGATATATCATTCCTCACCAAATTCTCAGCCATTTTGGAAAGGTAGCTTACGAGCTTGAGTTGCCTTCAGATCAAGATTCAGTCCATCCAGTGTTTTATGTCTCCTTGCTAAATAAATACATAGTTGACCCAGCAGCCATAGTCCTGATAGAGGGCATAGAAGTTCAGAACAGTCTTTCTTATGAAGAGTTTCCCGTCGAAATCCTTAGCTATCAGATTCGTAGACTGAGGAACAAAGAAGTCCCTCTAGTCAAAGTTCTTTGGCAGAATCAGTCCATCAAAAGAGATACTTGGGAACCAGAAGTAGATATGCAAACCAAGTACCCTCACCTTTTCTATGCCAACTTAGACTTAGCTCAAGGTAATAGTTTTCCTTAAAACTTACTCAGAATTCCCTTGCAAAACTTGTTATCAGTTACCGTTGCATATTCAGTCATGCATTCATGAATTGTTTTTAGTCATGTATTCATTGCATTCAGATATGGATATTCAATATACAAACCCAGTTTATCAGTATATTCAGTTATGTATTTGTTACATTTAGATATGCATGCTCAGTATGAAAAACTCAGTATATCAGTAGTTTCAATCATGTTTCATTATTTGTGTCAAGTAAATAAGTTTAGTACATCAGTAATCTTAGCTTAGTCAGCCTCATTCGAGGAAGAATGTTCCTAAGGGAGAGATATTGTAAGACCCCACAAAATTCTAAACATGACTCAGTCCTTTAAATCCTACTAAGGGGTCTAATACTTAGAAAATTTTAGGTAAGTATCAACAGTTAGAATCATTTTAGCCTTCCAAATTTGGAGGATTTTATTTTCGACCTTCCCAACCTTGGTTAGTAAAGTTTTAAATTATTTCATGATCAGGGTAACTTGTAGGTTATCTCAGGAAAGTTTTGAATTTTTTAGACTAGTGTAAAGGTGAGTTTGGATCCATCAAATAGTGAAGGGTCACAATATCCCTGGGTCGCGAGGGCCAGTCAACCCAAGTAAGGGTCACGCCGCGATGGCTACATGAACTGAGTAAGGGTTGCATCGTGATGGCTACTTAAACCAAGCAGGGGTCGCAACACGAGGGCAACCCTATTCAGAATTATTTTAATATGGGTTGTGGGGGGAAATTTGGTTATTTTCCCCACCTTATTCAGCCTTAACATGAAATTAATCAGTATATAGGGCAAAATCTCATTTTTTCTCTCAAACTCTCTCAAGAACAAACATTAGGGTTTTCAATTCAAGATTCAAATCTCAATAATTCTACCACTAATCTTCTAAAAACCAAGCATAAAGCTATGTGAATTATTCATCTAAGGGCCCTTTCACCCTTAGAGTTCAAGAAACCCTTTTTAAAATCTTAAATCATGATTTCCATATTGTGGATTGTTTGTATTCATTTTAATCTTGTTGTGTGATTTCCAAGATGATTTATTTAATGAATTTCATGAATTTATGTTCGCATGTGGGTTGAAATCTTTGAAATTGAAGTGATTAATGTATCCATAATATATTCAATTATTATTCAAGACCAAGTATAATGTGATGTCTCCCATGTGTTTTCCAAAATGTCTAAGTAAATTAATTGTGCAATTTGATCCATTGTTGATCTTAATTATGAACTCATGAAAGAACATGTCTAAAGGACTCCTAGGTTAAAGAAATGCCTTGAAGGTGTTTGTTGAAATACCTATGTGAATTGTTAGTGTACTTATGGCATGATAGCATACATCCTTATACAAGTACAAGTTCAAGATTTATAAGTGTTTGATGAAGTGCCTTAGAAAGTGAATTATGAACATGTGGCCATTGTTGTGCCTTCAAGATTTATGTTATGCTTTACTTTTTATGCTATTGAGTCCTGGAGGTATTTAATACCTAAAAACTTAGATGTATACCTAGATCCAGTGTTAGTTACAGAATAGTCTTAGTGAGGTCATTATCATTGGTACTTTTAGTCAGTTTCAGAATCCAGGAAAAACTCAGTAAAATCAGTACTAATCCAGTCCAGTTCGGTAATAGTTCAGTCAAGCCTAGTATTAACTAGGTAATTGTTTAGTGTTTATTTGGTTGGGAGTAGGATTGAGAACTGAGTGAACCAAGGATAGGGACTCACCTACCAGTAGAGGGTGTGACTTTTATAAGAAATCATTGCGTTCTAGAACTATGTAGCCAGTGTAGGTTGAGACATCTAACCTGTCAGTAGAGGATTGATGAAGTGTTTTAACTTGTTAGTTGAGGGTTCCACCATTCTCATTAGAGTACCTGCCAGATAAGGGTATCTCTTTAGTTATCTTTACTCATGGCATGGTACTGACACCTTCCAACTGGGGTTACAGGTTAGACCCCAAAATCTATTTAGAAAAGGGGCATATAGGTAAAATGATTCCTCCCACAATCTCAGTTTTAGATTCAGTCTCAGATTAGAACTCAATATAGTTCTACAGACTTCAGGACTGTCAGATACAATCATCAAGATAATCAGTAATACAAGATTAGTAAATTTAGATACTAATAAATTAGTATTCAGACTCATAATCAGTATTATCATAATTTCAGTTATAGTCTATGTATTCATGCATGCACTCCCATTGAGTCATATCCATATTATTCAGTTAGTATTGTTCATGCATCATGAATGCATGCATTTCAGCCTACCTCATTGAGCATACCGGTACATTCAAAGTACTAACGCATGTTTTTTGCACTATGATGTCTTATATCATAGGTTCAGATGCACAGGCCCCAGAGCATCCTCAGTAGTACACCTTCTCAGTAAATAATATAGTAGTGAGTCCTCAAATTTCAAGGAGATGATTATTTTTAGCATTTAAGTTATTTTAGTAGTTAGTCAGAGTTAGTTGGGGACTTGTCCCATCAACTCTATATTTCAGACAAATTAGAGGCTTATCAGACTAGAGTGTTTTCAGACAGTTGTTTTCCATCATTCTATTTTCCTTATACAGTATTGTTTTCAAATTTGAACCTTATAGCAGTTCCGCATTTACTTTCTTAATTTGTTATTACAACATCTTTATTATTAAGTGCTCATAGTAGGTGCCAGTTATGGGTTAGACTCGTGTCATTACAGGAGTCCCATATCAGCAAAGCAAAAGAAGGATACTGTGTATATAAGTAAGAAAGCCTTACTCCCCAGTGATGCATTTTAAAGCAGTGAGGGCTTGGGCTTAAAGAAAATAATATCGCTAGTGGGTTGGGCAGAGACATGGGTCTCTCGGACCGTGATGGTTTGGGATGCTCGTTGCAGCCAGTGCCCTAGCTCGGGTCGTTACTATTTATATGTGGAATAAACATTTCCATAAGGTATATCAAATTTTATCCCATAAAATAGGAGCATCTTATGAATGTAGGAAGTTGATTAAGGTAAGAGAGGAAGTTAAATATGAAATATAGTGGCAAATAAAAGTAGGAACACCTAGTTTTGGTTGGACAATTGGACCTAACAGGGTGCATTGTACTAAATACAAGATAAAAGTAAAGTGAAAGAAGGAATTGAGGTTAAACTATTCATAATTAATGGAAGATGGGATAAGGAGAATTATTGGGAAGTATTTCAGAAGAGATGACAGAACTTATTATTGAGAATTCCAAACCAATAGAAAGTAGTAAAAATTATAAATCTTGGTAGAGGGGTAATATGAAAGGTGTTTTCATAGTCAAATTAGCATACAAAATGATAAGAAAAAGAAAAGAAAATGTAGAATGTATGTCTAATATGTAGGTGAAAAACTTTCTTTGAAGATAGGTTTCATCTTACGGAGAACTTAGAAAGGAAGAATTACTACTCATGATAACCTTCAAAGAATGAGTATGTAGATAGTCTTAAGATGTGATTACTATGAGAACTACAATTAGGAGACAATGAATAATTTATCTTTAATAGCCTATTTTAACCCAATGCTATGGAGAAGTTCTGCTAATTGTGTAGGTGTAACAATGGAGAACATGCAATTATCACAAGTGATTTGGTAATGATGACATAGCCAAACTCGCACAAAGATAAAAGAAATATGTCAAGAAGTACGTAAAGAAATAATTTTTCATAAATTACTTCAAATTTATCAACTAATAGTACATATGTTTGTTAAGGATATGTCTGATTTGGATACCAAGGTTTATTTTAGCATTTGGCCTTAGTTCAGGCTTATTGGCTGAATTTTGGATTTGATACTTTGGAATAGTGATTTGGAGGTTATGATAGATTGGGATTGTGGATTCTTACCTATCTCTAGGTTTTGTTTGGGTACCTGAGATTGAGCTTGGATGAAACCTTTATTTTCTGATTGGCCTTAGTTGGGGTTTCATCCATAGGCTAGTTAAGTCTAATCTTTGTCTACCTATTCAATCTTCATCAGTTCAGATGGATTGTGGTTTATAGGTGTTCAAATGGTAGTCCATTGGCAAGGTGTTGGTTTCTTCCACTTTGACTTTAATTTTTAGCTTTTGTTAGGATTTTCTTAATGATATACTCAGTAGTAGTATGCTTGAATTGGATTCAAAATGGCTTAATTTTTAGTTGATGGAACATACCATAGAGGATGGATTATTAGTGAGTAGTTTCTCTTTAGACTCCAAGATTCAAGTTTTTGAGAGTCATATAGACCAGTTGTAGAATTGGGATGGACTGCAAACCTTGGTTATCTACGATTATGAGCACATTTAAAATCTTATTATGTTATTTGCATGCTTGACATTATGGATTGTTAGTGGATTAACTTTAGTTATTCAAGGTTAGTATGATGGAATTGCACGAACAGAACTCGATTGAATTTCTTCTTGGTTTGGAGTAGATTGAAAGTTAATAAAAGCAAAAGGAAGTTATATTTGGATTTTTGAGGTACTTTCATAAATCACGCCTTAGTTTGCCTTTGTATTGGATGAGTTTTCATTTGATTGTGTTGGTATTGGTGTGGTATCAATGTATATTAGTTTGAATTTGAGTGTATCATCCTTCCTCGATTCAGTTGGTGGCTAGTTCGTGGTTGAGGTTGAGTTTTGGTTGTTTGAGAAAGGAAGAAAGTAAGTTGGTTGAAAAAGGGATACCTATAGCCAAATCCATTGGAAGTGTTGTCTCTTCTAGGATGTTATCTTGGAAGTCGTGCTCGATGTATGCGAGCCTCGTACCTCATCTATTCAAGCATTCATGATCTTTCTTTCCATTAACTATCGCAGATGAAAGTCTTTTTAGTAGTGGATACTATAATGACCCTCCAGGATAGTTCTTTAATTTGCATGCACTTTCGACATTTGAAGCCTTTCCACAGTGGCTACATGACACGGACCAAAGCAAGGCCTAGTTGTGTTGGGTATCTCATGTCCAACCAAAACTAGAGACCACCCCAAATACCCCACCATTAGCTACCCTATACCCCATGTCAGATGAATTTTTAACATATAATAGGATCAAATAATAATAACCTAAAACAATAAAGTAAGTCTTTAATCATAAAAAAAACAATCACAACCAAAAGTCCAACCAATACCAATCCCAATGCCAATACCAATACAAAACCTAACACTAATATCGACACTGCCCATGCCCATAGTAGTCTGACAAAGCCTCTAACTATAATCAAAGAAAATCCTATTGGGACATGCCCCTAGCCATAGCCAAAATAATAACCAAAGAAATAACAATAATGAAAAGAAGTCCATAGCATGAAATGGAGTCTTTCGGAGTATGGAAGCTTACCACTTCAATCTGAGTCAAAGTTTACCCTAAATCCAAGTCACTGAGCTGGAGAAATTATAGTATGGCTAGTTCCTGCATCGCGTGGGGATACAGTGCCTAAATATGGTTAGCGGTGTGAACACTAGCTTGTAACTCATGCTTAAAGATAAGATAATTCCATCATTTTAAAAACCAAATCAATTAACCATATGGAATCACATGTACACACACACAAACACACACACACACATAATATATATCGTGCTCGATTAGAAAACAAGGTTTAGCATTCATTTAAATCCTTAACTTACACTGAGTAGCTTGATCATCGTAAAATAACCCAAGGGCTATATGGGTTTAGCTCCCCCTACTGAAAGGGCCCCAGTGCGTATTAGCCACATGACTGGAGAAAAGAACTTGATATGACTAGTACATGTCCAAAAATAAAAAGTATTACAAAATTCATATGATCACTAAGACCAACCTCACATCGACAAATGTGAGTTTCCAGTATCAGTCTCCCCAAGAGCCCCACCTTTCATAGCTTCGCTATTCGACCCTCTTTATGCCCATATTAAAACCATTAACACATTCCCAACCATTTTACAAGGAGTCTTTTAATTAGGCATTAACCATTGGTATAGTCATACCAAAATTAGAGCTTGTAAGTCAATTACTTATGCCATATAAACTATTTAAAAAAATTAGACTCGATATTTTACAATTAACCAAAACTATTTATAATCAAACAATGGCCATCTAGGCCTTTCTAGAAACATATTAAACCAACCAAAACCAATTCATGCTTCTTTAACCATTTATGCAATGCAAGAACTCCAAGAAAATTACACTATGATAAAAAATCATTCTCATTGACAATTTCACAAACAGGTTGATGGCATGGCATTATCAAACCCAAAATCATCAAATTTAGGGTTCAACCATGAACCCTCCATTAAATCATCATTCCCATTATTCCACATGTGCAAAACCATAATTAAAAACATGCGTAGTCACAATTTTAAAACCTAGAAAACACTATTCAATAATAAGAATTCAAACCCTTAAACCTTGGTTTCAAAACCACCATTAATGATTCATGAATAGAGTTTTAAGCATATGATTTTAGTAAACTGACAATAAGGGAAGCGTCACAAGCCTGAATTTTAAAGATTTATGGAGAGAAATTGATCTTTAACCCCGTAGATGACCACTTTGGAGAAACCCTAGCCAATTATGTGTGAGAGGATTTTGAGAGAGTAAAGAGGATTTCTTGTGAAGTGTAAAATGAATGAGCAAAAAGTTGTATATGGTTGTGGGGTCTTAACGGTTGTAAGTGAGAAAGGTCCAAATTACCACCAGCTAAATCTATAAAAAGACCGCAAATGGTTACGAGTTGACTCCATTACTTATGACCACAACATAAAAATTGTACCCATTAGTCGTCACCTAGACAATGAGTTGGATACCTATACACTGGCTACCCTATGACTCCATGACCGTACTCATTACAAGAACATACGACTTATATGGTCTAGTTATTTCCAAGACAGATCCCAAAGGATTGGACGGTGGATAACACACAACCTAAACTTATCACTCATAACCTATCCTCATGGCTTTTAGTGAGCCACTTGTACTCAAAGCCAAGTCAAGTCACTAAGTTTCTGATTTTATTAAGGATCACCCTAACAACTCATCATCAACCCTAATTACCCATGCCACCAAGTTATTACCGAGAATAAAAACTCAACCATAATTCTTTGGTAGCCTAACAACTAGGGTCACCTGACTCGTAACCATACCATAAGACTCGTATGGTTAAGTCATCAGAAGGACAATGAGCCCAAAGATCAGGAAATTTCTTAAGGACAAAAACCAGGGTGTTTAAATTATCCCCTACTTTAGATCATTCATCCCCAAATGATAGGACAAGGTAGTGACTAGGATGATTGAACCCCCAAATATCTCTACTATTAACTTTAACTAAATTAGAAAATAAAGATGTCAAGAATAACATATTGCTTATGCACGGTCTTTTGGAGCGAAAAACTAGAATAGATACTTGGACTTCATGTACACTTTAGCTTCCCAGGGAGCCTCTTCAACCTTATCGTTCCTCAACAAAAAATTTACCAAACCTAAGTCCTTGGTCTGCAACCAATAAGCCCGCTGATCTAAGATTTCAATCAGGACCTCCTCATAAGACAAGGAATTTGAAATACCAGTTTCCTTGATAAGCAAAATTTGCAATGAATCACCCTCACACTTCCTCAAAATCAACACATGGAACACCGAGTGAATGGAGCTTAAACTAGAAGGCAACTCCAATTCATAAGCAACGTTACCAGCCCTGCTTAAAACTAAGTACGAACCAACATACCGAGGACTAAACTTCCTTTTCTTCCAAAACTGCATCACTCCCTTCATGGGAGACACCTTTAAGAACACCCTATCCCCAACCTCAAACCCTAACTTCCTATACCTTACATCTGTATAGGACTTCTAGTGACTTTAAGCGGCATTAAGCCTCTTTTGAATCACCTCCACCTTTTCCATGGCCTGGTGAATCAAGTCTGGACCAAATATATCTATCTCACCATCCCCGAACTACCCAATAAGAGACCTACACCTAATGCCATAAAAGGCCTCAAATGGAACCATCCCAATGTGAGAGTGGTAGCTATTATTGTACGCAAACTCTATACATGGAAAATGCTCAACCCAACAATAACTATAGTCAATCACATAAGCTCGAAGCATATCCTCCAATATTGGAACAGTCCTCTCTGCTTGTTGATCCAATTATGGGTGAAAAAATATACTAGGATTCCTCTTGGTTCCCAAACCTTTCTAAAGCAACCACCAAACGTGAGATGAAAAATATGTACCGTGATATGAGATTGTAGAAATACGCACCCCATGCAACTTCACTATCTCTTGGAGGTATAAACTTGCATAATCCTCGAATGAAAAAATGGTCCTTACTAGAAAAAAATAGGTAGAATTTGTCATCCTATCCACAATGACCAAAATAGAACCAAACTAATTTCAAGACTGAAGAAGACCGATAACGAAATCTATGTTGATCACTTCCTACTTCCACAAGGGCAACTCAATCTCTTGATACAATCCTCTGGGCCTCATGTACTCAACTTTCACTTCTTCGCACACCATGTACTTAGCTACAAAACTAGCCACATCTTACATCATATTATTCCACCTATACATTTTCTCAAGGTCATGATACATTTGCATCGAACCAGGATGAATAGCATAGTGTGACTCATGTGCCTCAACCAAGATCCTCTCTTACAATCCATCCATATTTGGAAGGAACAATTTTTCTTTCTACCACAAGGTACTATCACCACTAATCTCAACAACCGTTACTTTCTGCATGACTACATCACCCTTCATTCTCATTATGATAGGATCTAACACTTGCTTTCCTTTTACCTTAGCACCTAGGGATGACTCTGCCACTTTCTGCCCAAACACACCACCATTATAAGAGTCCAAGAGACAAACTCTAAGGTTAGGCAAATGATTAACATCTTTTATCAATTTTTGCTTTAAGTCTTCCCCATGAGCTAGACTCCCCATCAATAACCTACCAAGAGCATCAACAACTGTATTAACTTTACCTAGATAGTAGTGAAGACTTATGTCAGAATCCTTGAGAAGCTCAATCCACCTCCTTTACATGTAGTTCAGTTTTTCTAAGTAAACACATATTGCAGGCTTTTATAATTTGAAAAGATATATGCATGCACTCTATACAAATAGTGATGCCAGATTTTTAATCCAAACACCACAATCATTGGCTCTAAGTCATAAGTTGATTAATTGTTCTCATGAACCTTCAACTTTCTAGAGGCATAAGCTATCACCTTGCCATGCTGTATCAAGATGCTCCCAAGCCCCATACGGGATATATCATAATAGACCACAAATCCACGTATACCTTAGAGCAAATTCAAGACCGGTCCTGAATTCAACTAATCTTTTAGATTCTCAAAACTACCCTCACAAGAATCAGATAACAAAAAATTCACCTTCTTCTAGGTTAACATCATCATCGGGGCAGCTATGAAGAAAATCTTTCCACAAACCTTCTGGAATAACCAACTAAACCCAAGAATCTCTGGATATCAATTAGAGTCGTGGGTTTAGGTCAATTCTTAACCACTACAACTTTCTACTAATCCACCATGATCCCTTCACTATAAATGACATGACCCATAAAAGTGACAACATTAAACAAGAATTCACATTTCAAAAATTTAACATAAAACTATTGCTTCTTTAGGGTGTATAATACAATGCAAAGGTGATCAACATGATCCACCTCACTCTTAGAGTAAACTAGAATATCATCTATGAACACGATAACGAAGAAATCTAACAACTGATGAAAAATTCTATTCATCAAGTCCATGAATGCCGTCAGGCATTGGTTAACCCAAAGACATAACTAGGAACTTAAAATACCCATACCGATTACTGAAGGCCGTCTTAGGGATATCCACATCCCTAATATTTAACTAATGATACCCAGATCGATGATCAATCTTGGATAAAAACTTAGTACCCTAAAGTTGATCAATCAAATCATCGATCCTTGGAAGAGAGTACTTATTCCTTATTGCTACCCTATTCAATTGCCGATAATCAATATACATACAAAGGAAATCATCCTTCTTATGAACGATTATCACCGGTGCACCCATGGAGACACATTAGGATGGATGAAATCCTTGTCTAAAAGATCCTTTATTGCTCCTTAAGCTCCTTTAACTCAGCTGGAGCCATTCCATGCAGGGGAATAAAAATAGGATGTGTGTTCGAAATAATATCAATTCCCAAATAAATCTCCCTATAGGGAGGAACACCAGGAAAGTCATCAGGGAAGACTTCAAGAAATTTATTCACTACCGAGATGGAATATAAAGGACACTCCAAGTTATAATCTTTCACCCAAAGAAAATGGTAGAGACTCCCCTTGCAGATAAATCTCGAGCCCTAAAATATGATATAAACCTCCCCTTAGGATCTAGGGAACCACCCTCCTATTCAATAACTATCTAATTAGGGAATTTAAAGACGACTATTAGCAGTCTAAAGATATGTAGCATGAGTGCACTCTCTGAGGTAGAATCACTCTTGTCTAATTCAAATAGATCCAACTAAGTCTCTCATCCACACACAGATACCACACAACCCCTATAGACTCTTCTGGCAATCACAAAGTCACCCATCAGGGTAGGAACAAAAAAAGGATTCAAAATACACTCAGGACCAAAACCATAATGCACAGCCATAAATAGGGTCATATAAGACAGAGTGGACCCTAAATCAAGTAAACAATACATATCATGGGAAAAGAGTTTAAACATACTAGCAACGATATCAAGTGTCGGGACATGCCCCTGACCATAGACAATACCATAACCAAAGAAATAACAATAATGAAAGCAAGTCCATAGCAGTAAATTGAGTCTTTTAAAGTATGGAAGCTCACAACTTAAATTTTATCAAAGCTATCCCCAAATCCAAGTCATAGAGCAGGAGGAATGGTAATATGATTGGTTCTTACATTATAAGGGGCTACGATACCCAAAAATGGTTAGTGGAGTGAACATTAGCATGTAACTTAGGGATAAAGATAATATAATTCGATTATTTTCAAAACCAAATCAATTAACCATATTCCTTCATATGTACATATATATGTCATACAGGGATAAGGAACAAGGTTTAGCATGTATTTAAATCCTTTACCTGGGATAAGTAGGTTGACCATCCTAAAACCACCCATGGGCTATATGGGTTCAGCTCCTTCTACTGAAAGGGCCCAAGTAAATGTTATCTGCATGACCAGAGAAAAGAACCTATGATGACTAGTACATCTCAAAAAATAAAAAGTGTGACATCATGCACATGGTCACCAAGATTACTCTCTCCTTGGAAAACATGAGTTTCCAGTGTCAGTACCCCCAGGACCCCACCTTCCATGGGCTTGCTACTCTACTCTCTTTAAGCCCATATTAAAATTATTTACGCATTCCCAACCTTTTTTCAAGGAGTTTTATTTAGGCATTAACCATAGTTATCGTTATACAAAAATTAGAGCTTGTAAGACAATTACCTTATGCCATATAAACCATTGAACCTAATTCGAATCCTTCACTTCGAATTGACCAAGAACATTTATAATCAAAACATGAACACTAAGGCCTTTCCAAAACCATATGAAACCAACCAAAATCAGTTCATGTTTCTTGAACCATTTATACAATGCTAAGACTCTAAGAATAATTAAACTATGAGATAAAATCATTCTCAATGACAATTTTACAAATAGGTTGAGGGAATGCCATTATCAAAGCCAAAATAATCTAATTTGGGGTTCAACCCTGGCCCCTCTATTAAATCATCTTCTCATAAACTCATATATGTAAAACTAGAATTAAAAACATGCATAGTCACAATATAAAGCATAGAAAATAATATCCAATAATATCCATTCAAACCCCTCAATTTCGTTTAAAAACTACCATTAATGATTCATGAACAAAGCTTTAAAAATATGCTTTTAGTAAACTAACAATGAGGTAAGAGTCACATGCCTGAATTTCAAAGATTCACGAAGAGAAATTGATCTCTAACCCCTTAGATGACCACTTTGGAGAAACCCAAACCAATTATTCTTGAGAGGATTTTGAAAAAAGGATGTTTAATCCTGTATAGTATGGAATTAATGACCAAAAAGTGTTATAAAAATGTAGGGTATTAAGGGTTTTATGTGAGAAATGTCAAAAGTATCTCCAGCTAAAAACTGTGAAAATAACATATGTGGTTACGCGCTGATCCCATGACTCAAGATAATAATATACGATTTGTACCCATGAGTCATCACCAAGACAATGAGTTGGATACCTATACACTATTAACCTGTCGACTCCATAACCCCATTAATTACTAGACTATATGACTCATACGGTCTAGTCATTTCCAAGAAAAAACCCAAAGGATTAGACACTAGACAACACACGACCCAACCTTACTACGCGTAACCTATCCTCATGGCTCTTAGTGAGCCACTCGTAATCAGAGACATGTCAAGTCACTAAGTTACTAATTTGATTAAGGATTATCCCAATGAATCGTAACCAATATTAATGACCCATACCACCAAATCAGTACCAAGATAAAAAACCCAACCACCATTCACTGGTCACCTGACCTATACTCACACTATACGACTCATATAGTTATGTCATCAGCAACAAAGATCAGAAAATTCCAAGGTCCAAAACCCAGGGTGTTTTACTATAGGTCATTTATGACTTGTTGGAATTATTTGTTCAATTATCGAACAGTTTGGTTAAAATTTTAGGCTCATTTTCCTATTCTGGCACTTTTTGATTTGGATTTGGTCTCGAACAAAAAATCATACTAAATTATCTTAGATGTCAATTATGACGACGCCAACTTCTCTGGAACATTTATTTTAGGCTGGGGGACCTAGGTTCAGGTCTTAAGGCTTTCGGACTCATTTTGGACAATTAGACGGATTAAGTAAAAAAATAAAACTATTGGTGTGGGCCTAACACTTAGTCGAAATGGTCTCAAATGAAAGTATCAATGGTTTCATTGAGTATGGCATACCGAATTTGGTATGGTAGCATATTTTATTTGTACGAATGAGGTTCCAAGCAAATCCTTCTCACCCAGTGAGAGTCCTTTTTGGACTTGGCAAAAATCTAGTAGACGACACCCGATAGGATTGCTTAAGCCCCTGTTAGAATGCTTTAGCACTAAGTGCTTTAGTAGCACCTGGCCCATTAATAGTGGTGCGATTTAACGACCAATGGATGCTAAAGAGGTGCCCGCATTAGTTCCATTGGCACTACTTTCGCGGCATCTAAGACTTTATGTCAGACTGCTAAAGTAGTCGAGATACCATTTTAGAGGTAGGTGCTTTAGCACCTAGGTTTCCACTTTAGCAGCACCTATAGCTCTTTTAACCCTATTTCTCCACCTAATTTTCCACAATTTATTCCACTATTTGCACAAAAAATTAAGAGCTCAAAGAGAGGAAAAAGTGGGAAATCATCCATAGAAGTTAAGGTAAGCTAGCCTATCTCTCTTTGGTCACTTCCCATTAATTTTCCCTTTAATTTCCATTATAATAAATGGTAAAATTCATAGAAATTAGGTCTTGAATTCCTAAAATTTAAGGGATTAGTTGAGATTCAATTTATACTCTATTTGTGCTCAAATTTTGAGCACAAATTGCTTGTCCTTTGGGGTATCTCAAGACAGATTCAATTTTGGATTCCATTCGCGAGCTCTGTGGGCCTATTATATATCTCACCTTTATTTTAGAAATATGGGTCTCATTTAACTCCTAACGATATATACATTACTATTTTGATAGGATGATGACCTCTTGGTATGATGGAGAAATGACTGATAATATTTGGGAAATTCAAGGATTGGATGTTTAGCATCGATGTATGATTATGTTTAATCTTTTTATTGATATAGTGTTTTATAGACATTGCATGTTAGATAGGAATGTTAGGATGTGATTGTGGGTAGAACAACATGAATTAGCCTAAATTATGAAGTTAGGGGCTAGAAGGGTTATTGACCCTTAAGGTAAAATACTTATTATGCCTCTATAATTTTATTACATTTGGTTTCTAGTATATTAGGCACAGTTAGGAAGATAATCCTTTAGTGTAATGTTTGAGGCATTACTCACTTGATTATGATTGTCTTCATAGATTATGATTTTATTCTTTCTGTTGTGATTATTATATGGGTTTGATACCGAGAAGTATTTTATCCTTGTAAAGGAAGTGGTCATAGTTTATAGACATATTGACCCTTAAAATTATTTTATTTAGATACTGGTGATGATGTGCATAGATTCGATACATTTATGATCTGTAAGATAGTAATATCTGCGATTCCAACTAAAAATATGGTTTTATTACTCATTTTCCTAAAAAGGGATTTATTTCCACTTTTCACTTTTAAAATGGGTTTCTTCATAACAGTAATTGTACCATCTTAATGGTAACTTCTGAGTCTTTGAGACAAAAAAAGATATTTTAGAGATCTGATCGAGATAGATTCTAATCCATGATTTGTCGACTATATTTACCTCGATTAAGAGAGATTTTGACACTTTTTACACTTTTATAATGATTTAGTCCAAGAGTTTACCCCGAGCAAAAGAGCTACAAACTTATACTTTTTTAGCCATGTAGTTGGCTTATGTATATGTAACACCCCGGAAAATGGGTCCTAGAGCGTCACATGATGCTTGAGGCTACGAGTAGCCCCAAGCTAACCCTTTGAGCCATTTTTATTCAGTTCAACACAAATCAACGGGGTTTCCATAAATAACCCTCAAATATCAACAGAGTAATCATCATCCAAGAATAAAA
>JAPEIP010000004.1:154143719-154156427 GCA_026120095.1 Capsicum chinense | reverse complement strand
ATATCTTTCTATGTGTTGTTATGGTATTACCATATATCCCTTCCTCTATTTATTAATGTTGTATATCCATTCCTTTTCCTTGTAGGCTATTATATATTATTTTTGTACTCTTTATTCATATATTGACCAGTGATATACAATATGGTGCTTAGATCGAAGAGTATGGTTTCCTTACCTTTACTATGTTAGTTTCCTTGATGTTTTGCTGTATTTTACATTATTTGTTGCATGTTGTGTTTATTTCCATTATCTTTAGAGCTCAGTTGGCACGGCCTACTGAGTACCACCTATTTGGTACTCATACTATACTTTTATAGCTTATAGATCATTATATAGGTTCTTACAATTGTTATGTGCATCATGCAGAGAAGCTATTGATCAGAGAGATATCATGAGTTACATTTGAAGTATTGCTATTCACCCTCTTTTGTATTAGACTAACGTCTATTTTGTATTCAGATGGGTTATATCAGTATATTCATTTAGCACATCATTTTGTAGTCTTATTATTTTAGCAGATCTGGTACTAATTCTACTAGAGTTTGGGACTATCTTTTTTATTTTAGTCTTTTGAGACATTTGTTATACATTCTTCCATCCATTTGCTTAATAGTCCATTACTAGTAGTTTTGGAGAATGGGATTGTCTTATCTACTAGTGGGTTAAATTAGGTTCTATCATGACCTAAGAACTAGGGTCACGGCATTTATGGAATGATTGTTATTCAAATTTCCACTATTAATATACATCTATGGTTTGATTTTGCTCTAGAAGTCTCTCCTCAAGATTTATGATTTTCTTTTGCATGTTAGATTTGGATACTGGCATACTTTTTAGACTTAGCTACGATAAGCACTATCATGAGTGAGTTTTTGGGTCATGAAAAATTGGTATCAGAGCATCAGGTTCACTAGTCTTATAAATGTAATAATAGGGTGTCAAGTAGAGTCTCGTTTATTGGTATATAAACGTCTATATTTATCTTTGAGAGGCTATAAGATATCTATAGGAAATTGTCTTAATTTGTTCATTATCATATGGTTCTTTCCGTATCCTATATTATAAATTAATTTTTACTTTTTTCTATACAGACGATGAGGATTAGATTTTGTGAGGCTAGGGATGTTGAGATGACATTTGAGGAGGAAGCATAATATAGGAGTCCAACATGGGGTTGCGGGCGGGCTCAGGTTGAATACGGGCATAAGGGTCTTTCCCTTCTAGAGGTAGTACTAGAGGGATCTCCCCTAAGCCCGAGTTAAGCATAGTAGAGATGTGGTTCCTACTAAGTTCCCACAGAGTACTACAACCCTAGTCTTTTAATTCATTTGTTGACTCATTTGGATGGTGTTCCTTTAAGTGCACCTGCTATTTCTCCAGTTTTGAATGTTGTACCTTTATCTATGCTAGAGACTTTTTATGGTGTTCCTTTGATTTAGATTGTGGTTGCTTCATCGGTACCGACATCTACTTATGCCATTCCATAAGCTCTATGTGTTGTTTTTTTTAGACCAGTACTTGAGTTTGGTATTCTATGTTTGGGGTTTTATTCTTTTATGCTAGTATTTGTGTTTGGTATTCTTATTTTGGGGGTTAAACCTTCATCTTTACCTCTATAAGTTTGATCATAACCAATTAGATTTACCATGTCTCCTATTGCTTTAGGTCTTGTTATGTCTTCTTCGGGATGTTTGAGAGATCTATGTGCTTGGTTCTGCTTATGTTTACTGGTGTTATGGGATAAGATGACTATGAGTTCTTGATTGATTATTGGAAGAGGTTGTATACTTATGGATCTCTTGAGTTGCATGGAATTGATTACATAACCTACCATATAAGAGATATTACTAGAGATTAGTAGAGGTTACTTATTAGTTGCAGACCTCTTGGTTGCTTAAGATAACATCAGTTTGTGAAGGCCTTTTTAGATAGAATTATGCCATACATTTAAAGAGATCAAACTATAGACGAGTTTGATCACTTGGAGGAGGGCACAATAATTGTTGAAAAGTATAAGGAACCCTTCCATGCCTTTTATAGACATTCTATTTCTAGTATTACCACCGAATATGAGAAAATTAAAAATTTTAAGACGGGATTGTATACTACTTTCCAGTTAGCTACCGCCTAGATAGTAGCGCCAAGGGCATTATTTTATAGTTTGGTGGATCACGTAAAGATAACTGAGCCTATTCTTTAATCCACTAAGGGGAGGCTTCAAGATGATGTACCATTTGGGCAAGTTAAGAGTTTACAATCCTTGAGGTAGAGATTTCAAAAGTTCCCATGGGTACCATGGTACACCAGTGCCAATAAATTTACAAGTTTAAAGTAGTAGGTCTTCTAGTTTAGCAACGTTGAGTAGCTAGGTGTTGTCCCAAAATTGTTGTTCTATCTCAATCGTACCTCCCAGATTGAGTTGAGCCATAGAGGCTGCTATATGTATAATGAGTTTGGCTATATGTTGCTATAAATTTCCCTCATTTTATCTTCAGGCCTACTTTTATATTTTTTGGGAGAGGTGACTATCAGGGTGGTAAAGGTGCTACTAGGGGTGCTTTAGTCTAAGGTATTAATACCCGTGGTTATGGTCATGGGGCTTATCTATTTAGTAGTTGACCTAGACAGCGGTATGCTATACATTCTAGACTTAAGAAAGAGGCTTCCAATGATATTTTCACATGTATCATCCCTATTTGTTTTAGATTTGCATTTGTTTTATTTGATCAGGGGTTGACTTCCTCCTATGTGTCTGTATATGTTTCTTCAAGTTTTGATTCTACTAGTGATCCTCTTGCCATTTCTATCCATGTATCTATCCTTTGATCTTTTTCTGTGACCTTAGCGGGTCATGAGACATAGGTAGATATGATTATCCTAAATATGGTAGATTTTGATATTACTTTGAGAGTGTAATTTTTAGCTCCCTATCATATACTTCTAAATTATTATGCTAATACTATGACTTTACTTTTTCTAGGTGTGCTAAGTATATCTCTGAAGGGTGTGCTTCACTCGGTTCCTAAGAGAGTTGTATCTTTTCTTTGGGCTCCTCGCTTAGTAGGGAGGGGATGTTTGTCATATTTGTCTCATATTTATGATACTAGTTTTGATTTATTGCATTTTTTTATTCTATCCATATTGTTCATAAGTTCATAGATGTCTTTTCTCTGGATTTACCTAGTAAGCCTTCCGATTATGATATTAATATTGCTATTATTTTGAGCCAAGGAACAATTCCATTACTATTCCTACTTATAGGATGGACCCAGTTAAGTTGAAAAAATTGAAGGATTAGTTGAAAGAACTATTGGATAAGTGATTTATCCGATCTAGTGTATCACCGTGGGGTACACCTATCTTATTTATGAAGTAAAAGGATGGGTGTATGCATATACGTATTTATTATTGATAGTTGGTTAAATAGACGGTTAAGAATAAGTATCCTCTTCCATGTATTGATGTTTTAGTCAATTAGATTTAGTGTACTTTAATGTTTTTGAAGATTGATTTGAATTTGGGTATCACTAATTGAGGATTAGAGCTTCGGATATTTCTAAGACAACTTTTTAGACTTGATACAGTTAATATGAGTTTTTGTTCATGTCTTTGTAGTTTACCCATGCCCACGGAGTTAATGAATTAGGTATTTCGAATGTATTTGAACTCTTTTTTTCATTTTATTTATAGATGATATCTTAGTTTACTCCAAAAGTGAATTGGACCATAAGGAACATTTATGGATTATACTTTAGGGGTTGAGAGATGAGAAGTTATATCCTAAGATCTCCAAGTGCGAGTTTTGGTTAGAGTTTGTCTGTATTTTAGGTCATGTTATGACTAAGGATGATATCATGGTTGATTAGGCCAAGATTGTGGCAGTTTGTACTTAGACTCGACCTACTTGTCTTACCATGATTCAGAGTTTTATTGGGTTAGAAGTCTTCTGTGTCACTTTGTTTAGGGTTTTTCATTTATTGAGTCTTCACTAGAAAGGTTGGGCTATCGAACATAAGCTAAAGTTTAACAACCTCATATGCCAATTCTGGCAGTTCCATTTGCCTCAAAACACCAATTTTTGACTAGGGACCTTTGGTTTGTGTACTAAGGCCTTTGGACTCATTTTTGGCTATTGGTCAAAATTTGGTAAAAGTAGCCCTTGGGTGTGGGCCCCATATATCATCAAAATAACCCTAGATGGAAATTTTAATTGCTCTATTGATTTTGAAATGTCAATTTATTTGGTAGCATTATTTATTTTTATACAATGGATTTTGAATAAATCCCGAGGAGTCGGTAGAAACTTGCAAAATTCCAGGTTTTAATTGGTGCATGGACTCAACTAGTGCATATGCTTAAGAGAACCTCTGGTGTCTTAAGCCGAGGCTAGACTCAACTAGTGCATATGCTTAGGAGAACCTCTGGTGTCTTAAGCCTAGGCTTTTGTAGAGGCAAGGTGATCACTTGAGTGATCAAGGATGGTCCAATTTTCCACATTTGTGAAGGCTCGTCTGCTAAAACAAACATTGCTTGAGCAGACTCCTGACAGCTTTAGCAGAGGTCAGCCTAAGGAGAGGATCACTTAAGCAATCCGTGGAGCTCTTTTGCATTGACTGCTTGAGAGAAACCTCATGTATTTACTATGATATTTCTCCTTAGTTGAATCCACTGAGCTTATATGGGCCTACACTAGGTTATTTACTTTTGTTGTCTTTTCTGGGCTTATAGGGGCCTAATTGTGCAAAAAATAGTTGTTTTCTCATTGTTATTGGTATTTCAGTTAATTACTTTTCGTAATTGGAGAATTATTCTAGGTTTTCTATTTTCCTTTTACTAAGCTTATTCATCTAACATTTTATTATGCATATATTATGATTAAGCTTTCTAAACTGATGATGCCTACTGAGTACTCATGGCTTTGTTATTCATACTATATTTCTATGCCTTTTTGGTGCAGATCTAATTACTAGCTACCACCATTGATATTGTGATTATGTTGATTAGAGTTTAGAGATTGGGTGAGCTCGTAGAGCCAGAGTTGACCTTTTCTCCATCTTCTATATTTTGATAGCTTTTCTATTTGAACCTGTTGTATATTTGACTTTGATAGTACTCATATTATTTTGTATTAGAGGCTCTTATACCGACCTTACTAGGTTATGGGATGATATTATTCTTCCTTTTATTTCACTTCCATTATGTTATTGTTCTTATCATTTATCGCTCGTAATTAATTTAGTTTCATATTTTCAACACTTATGCCATTTTCTACCATCTAGCCTATTACTTATAGTGTTGAGCTATAGTTTGGCTTCCTACTAGTGGGGTAAAGTAGTGCCACCATGACTTGTGAAATCAAATCGTGAAAAATTGGTATTAGAGCCTAGGTTTACCAGTATTGTTGGTACAAGAGCATGTGTATAGTAGAGTCCCGTGGATTAGAATGATGACATATATTCCTTATATTTGGGAGGCTATAGAACATTCTTAGGAAATCTTCACTTCCTTTACTAATTTTGTGCTATGAGTCTGTGTTGTGTTCTAAGATTTATTTAGTTTCACTCTATCGTAGAAGGATGCGACCTTTAACTACTAGATATGAGGACCCCGTGTTTATGATAAGGGATCCAACTGAGGTATGTGGATTACCTAGAGGTCAGGGATGAATGAGATATTCATCCCTAGATAAAATAAGGATTGGGAGTAGTCACCAGATCTTATCCCTTCTCCTAAACCATTGATTCCTCTACCCCTGCCAATAGTAAGCCAGGGGTAGCCTGGGCTCTATCAAGGTTTATTTCTTCATCACTGCTTAGAGATGCTCTAGCTTAGCTTTTGTGATTCGTTTGGTATCATTTGATGATGCCAGTTCTAAAGATCAGTGTGGTACTAAGGTAGGGGTACTACCTATAGTTGCGGCTCCCAGAGTTGACATTTATCCAACATAGGTAATTTCTCAATTGGTAGTATCCCAACCTGCTATGTCTTTTAAGAGTACAGGAAATTGGGTAGATCTTTGAGATTGACTCTGCTAGATTTTCTAGGAAACCAGTCTAGGATGTATATAATTTTTTGATTTTTTGTAAGGATCGATATCACTATTTGGGCCTAGTGAAGACTCGTAGGGTCAACTACATTACTTATTAGTTGGATGTAGAAGGTTAACATTGGTGGAGAGTTTATGTTGATTCTAGGCTAGCTAGATCTGCCCCATTGAAATGGACTCAGTTCTTTGACATTTTCTTGGAGAAGTATCTGCCTTGTAGACTTAGATATTATCTGAGATACCAATTCTTAATGTTAGAGTAGTTTTCTATCACCATTTTGGAGTATGAGGCTCGGTTTCATGAGGTGGCCAAACATTCTACATCTATATTGTTAATCGAGTATTAGTGGATTCCGTGTTTTGTTTGGGGATTGATACTTCCTCTACGCATGGCTATGCAGAGTATAGTTGTGACCATAGATCTATTATTAAGTTTTTGTCCATGCCCAAATTATGAAAGAGATACATCGCGAGGACCAAGGGGTAAGTAGTTAGGGGTCGTAATACCATGACAGTTTCAACAAAAACTAGAGTATCTCATGGTTCACAGGCAGTGGTTCTCAGGATAGTTACCCTCCCCTCTAGTCTTATCTATACCTAGGTTAGTCTAGTAGGCCTATTTAAGATGCATTTCAAATTAGTGATGCGGGTCAACCTAACTACAATGATCATCCTAACTAGAGTAGTAGTCAGTCATCAAGAGGTTCATATTTTGGGTTTTCTAGACGAGATTGCAATTTTAAGTTAATAGGATCTTTTGGCAATAGAGCAGTACCTAGGGCATGTTATGATTTTAGGGAATTTAGCTATTTTTTATGGAGTGTCCCAAGCATGGGGAAGTTGTACTTGTAGCATAGAGTTTTCTATCGATTAGGTTAGTACCTTCCCTAACTAGAGATAGTATACAGGGTTGTAGAGGTGGTCCCTACGGTTCTTGTAGACGCCCTCAATCAGTAAAGATAGGTGATTGGTTAGGTGTCTAGCCATTTGGTGGGCGAGGTAATTTATATATAGTACCTGGTATACCGGAGGCATTGTCTTTAGAGGCTATTATTACAAGTACAATCTTAGCAGGCTATCAGCCAAAATTTTCTTTATTTGATTTGAGATCCACTTATGTATCTTTTTACTATGCACTATGGCAAAGTTATCTTGGGATTATTTATATGTGTTGTTATTTGTATCTACTCCTGTACTTGAGATTTTAGTAGTTGATCCATTTTACAGATGATATGTTGTGACTATTTGAGAGTTTTATTCTCAGGTAGATCTTATTATGTTAGATATGATGGATTTCAATGTGATTTTGGGAATGGATTGGTTATCCCCCTTTCATGAAGTTTTGGATTATTTTTCCAAGACCGTTGTCATACACCCAATTATGTGGAAAAATCTTTTAGCTGCGCGCCGATGGGTATAATTTATTATGTTTGGGATAGGAGATTTATATCAAGGGGTTGTAAGTCTTATCTTTCGTATATTCATGATGTTTGTATTGAGAGTTCCTCGCTTAAATCTTTCCCTATTGTTCATGATGTACTGACCCTCTAGGTTTTTGCCTTAATTTACAAGTATTTGTAATTTCTCAAGCCTTCCCACAACTGCTACAGGTCATTTATTACTTGCCTGATTTGTTGGTTCCGTTATTAGATAGTTTGTTTGGGTTTTATGCTTATCTCCTTATTTTGGAGCTTTCATTGTTTAGAATATGATATCATACCAAAGATTCTAATAGTCTACCTTGGATGAGAATTTGATAGCGCCACTAGCTTTGAAATATTTATTTTAGGCTATGGGTACCCTTGGTTTAGGACTCTAGGCTTTCAGACTCGTTTGGGCTATTGGGTGAATTATATCAAATATGGAACAATAGGCGTGGGCCTCATATTTAGTAGAAACAATTTTGGAAGAAATCTTTAACGGTTCCTTTGAGTTTGGAATGTTGAATTTGGTATGGTAGCATTCTTTGTTTTTCTGCATAGGGTTCCAAATAAATCTCGAGCACCTAGTCGGAGTCTATTTTGGACATAGAAAATTTGATGCATCAGTTTATTGGTGATTGCTTAAGTTGTTGTCACTTTAGTAACAATAGGTTTCTTTAGTGGCAATAGCAATCTGGCCAAGGGCCTCTTAAGTGATCAATGTCCGCTTAAGAGATACTTACACCTATCTTTCCTTACTGCTTAAGAGGTCAAGGAGCCGCTTAATTGGTTTTTGCTTAAGCAACTACGTGACCGCATAAGTGGTACCTTGAAGCTTTTTAGCTCCTTTTCCATACCCAATTTTCCATCATTTTAACACAAAATTGAGAGCTCAAAGTGAGGAAAAAGTAGGAAATCATCCATTGTAGCAAAGGTAAGCTGGATTAACACTCCTTGGTCATTTCCCATTAATTTTCCTTCAATTTCGACCCTAATCCATGGTTAATTCTTAGATATAGGTCATAAAATCCTAAACTTTAAGGGCTGGTTGTTGACCTGATTTAGGCTCAATTTGTGCTCAACTTTTAAACACGTATTCCTTGTCCTTTGAGGGACCTCATAAGTATTCGATTTTGGATTTTATTTGCGATCCCCGTCGGCCCGTTCTTGGCCCAAATATTAAATCGACCCTTAATATATAAATATGGTCTCATTTTATTCCTAATGATGTGTAGATTATTATTTTGATATCGTGGCAGTATTTTGAGATCGTAGAGAAAAGATGGATGATTAATGGGCAATTCAAGGATTTGTAGTTCAGCATCCAGGTACAATTCAAGGATTTGTAGTTCAGCATCCAGATAGACTTCTTTCTACTCTTCTTCTTGAGATAGTGGATTATATATGCTGTGTGTAATATTGAGATATTAGGATGTGATATTTTGTTCAACAACGTGACTTAGAATAAATTATGAGTTTGGAGATTAGAAGGGTGAATCGACCCTTGAAGTGAAGTACTTATTATGTTTCTAGAATCTTATTACCGTAGGTTGCTAGCGTTATAGGTAGTTGAGGCTAATTACCCTTTAGTATAAAGTTTACTACTTGACTTGGTGGGTTATGATTATTTTCAGGATTATGATATGATTATATCGGTTATGTACTTTTGTGCCCAAGGTCGTGATTATAATATTGGTTCGATTCTGAGCACATGATTTATCTTTGTAAAGGGCGTGGTTTAGTTTATTGAAGTTTTGATGATTATAATGGCATTGTTTGGATACTGGTGACGGCATGTATAGATTCTGTACATCCATGCTCACTTAATGGAACAATTTTAACTAAAAATATGATTTTACAACTATTATCTTAAACAGAGACTAAATCCCACTATTAACTATTAAAACAAATTCTTCCATAGAGGGAACCATACTACCTTAATGAATGAGTTATGAAATTTTGAGGCTAAAAATGATGTTTTAGGGGTTTGATCAAGATAGATTCAGTCCACAATGTTTCTACAAATAATTTCTTTGGTCGAGAGAGTATCAGATCCTTTCTATACTTTTATGATAATTCAGTCCCTAGATTACTTCAGGCAATAGATTTACGAACTTATGCTCTTTTAGCCAAGTTTAGAGTACGTGCATTCATATATGTATATATATACAGATACCCATACATATTTCTTTTGGAATGTATGTGGTATAGAAAGGATTATGATGATTATTAAAAATCCTGTATCGAGACCAGGTCGGTATATAAGGGTACTTCAGAACCCCCTAGCGGCCCTTTTGTTCGTGAACCGTCATGATAGAAAAGAGAGCTCATCATTGGTCTTGTCGTTTGAGCTATCGAGCTAGATAAAGTGTATACACTAGGTTACTTTATGGAACTTAGATTGGTTATGGTATTATGGATTTATTTTTCAGTCATTATTGCATACACATTTCCTATCACCAATATGCCCTATATCTATTAGCCTTATGAAGGGGTTGCATAGGTATAGGTGATGAATGTTGCTTGCTGTGTGTTGTGTGTTGATTGTACCTTCTAGATTATGGGGACTAGTTTATGTATTGGTTGTTTAGGCTATATAGTAACATTATTTTTGTTATTATTATTATGGTTAGTGCATGACAGGTTAAATAATGGACTGGTATGAAGATAAGAGCTATGATTATGATTCCTTTCTCTTATGGTTATTTTATTTTGAATGATTATCTCATGGTTAGACATTATGGTTTCAAGCTCATATTATGTTAGAACTAATTCCTACTATGAATATGTGGCCTTAAGTGGTACTAAAACTACCTTAGGTTGTACCTTTGGGTTTGCCTTGTTTATGCATACATATATATATATATATGTATATACATAGTTATGGTACCACCTTATATCCCTCACTTCCTTTATGTTGTATATCTATTATTTTTCCTTGTATACTACTATATATCCTTCTTTTACCCTTGACTTGTATATTGGCCAGCTATATACGATATAGTCTTAGGTCCCCAAGTATGGTAGAATAATATAATTTAAATTTATTACCTCTATATTTTTTATGTTAGTCTCTTGGATATTTGGGTATAGTTTTCATTCTTGCTTGTATGTTGTTCATATTTGTATTATCCTTAGAGATACTAAGTATCATTTGTTTGGTACCCTGCAGATCATAGTATGGGTTCTTACCATTATTCTGTGTGTCGTGCAAAGCAGCTATGGTTTGGAGATGTAGGGTGAGCTCCTTGCATTTATTTTTCTCCCTCTTATGTATTATACTAATCTCTATGTTGTATTCAGAGATGGGTTATAACTATAAATTCATTAGTACTTCATTTTATAATCTTATTATTATATTAGAAGCTCTTGTACTGAGACCACCAGGTTTTGGGATTCTCTTATACATTAATTTATTATTATATTTATTTTACATTTTCCTTCAATTTTCTTGGTAGTACATTACTAGCAGTTTCGGACTACGAGTTGGCTTGCCTGCTAGTGGGTAATAGTAAGTGCCGTCATGATATTAGAAATTAGGTTGCGAAAAATTAATAACAAAGCCTAGGCTTACCGATGCGTCGGTAAAATAGTTATGTGTCTGGTAGAGTCCTGCAGATCGATACAAAGACGACCATAACATATTTTTAGGAGGCTATATGACATTATAATGAACTTTTGTTCTTGACTCCTTATAGTATGTCCATAATTCCTTAAACCTCAAGTACATACTTTAACTCTACTCTTTCCTAAATGGACTGTATGAGGCTTTCATTAGAAGCAGATGGGACTTCGACATGAATTCCCAGAGCTTCAATGCAATATTTGAACAAGGTGTTAGTGATGGATGTTTAAGACTTACAACATCATCTAGATGATTTGGGGCCAATACAGGATCCGGTGGAATTTGTGACCGCTTTAGCCTTTCAGTATTCAACATTGGATCCCTAGACTTTTGTGGATACCTCACAAGTAGGGATGAAATTTGATACTTCAAGCAGTTCTTAGAATAAATTTGGGTTTGTCAATGTTCAGCAAGGTTCCCTACTGGTTTTGAAGGATGAGATTGAATTTCTTGAGTGGGTCAGGCATATTCCAAAGCTATATCCTTCAGAGCATGATATGGTGCATGGATTTATTAGAGGATTATCTTTGGAATTCCATTTTTCATTGGAGCATTTGATAGAAGCTGGGTCTTCCTACCCTTTAGTTGTTGACCATGAGAGGGCCACATATAGAGCATGTATGGAGACTTATGGAGGTGGCAGTAAGAGGCCATGCCATCTGTATAGTTCATTTGGCATTTAATCTATGAGTAAGGATTCTCTTGGCGAAGGTTGGATTTAGCAGCATATCTGTTCCTCATAAATAGTATCTTAGACTATGGGTGGCTCTCAGAGAAGTCGTGATTTTCACAGTGTAGCATCGAATCGCACACGCAAATGTACGTGGTCTCCTATGTAGTAAAATGGCATTTTAAAGCCAAGTATTAATCCCATAGGGACTTGTTTTTAGCAATAGTCTAATTCTAGTCTAACTATGGAGATTAAACAAGTGCACTAGTAGCTATTAACATTTTTGAATTTAAAACTAAAAGTAACCATAAATAATGGGGTAAAATAAATTAGTTGAACAATAATGGGGACAAACCTATTGTTAAGGTACTCTGAAGAATCCTACTTAGCCAAATAATCTCGTTGGTTCAGTTAATTATCTTTGTTGTTGATTCACAATGTTGATATCATGAATATTGTATCCCTTATACGAACCAAATAGGGAGAATTTGGTATATTCCTATCCTAAATTCAAATCTTAACTTCAATCCCTTGAATGTTTAGGATCCTACTCCATATATCCCAAATTCTAATCTATTGTTCCTTCTTTAGATCTCACAATAGAAATAAAAGTTAATCCTAATGGTCGCGAATCCATAAATACAAGGATATATGAACAACCAATAATGATAATTGACATAAACCAACTCAAATTATAAGCTTAAGTATTCATATTCTTGTTCTCAACTTTTGACGAGGGTGTTTATCCACTCATGGATTTATAGTGAATCACAATAATTAAATTAATGTATAAAATCAAAAACTAAACTATAGGAAAGGATTAAAACCCTAAGATAAGTCTCCTAAAGTGTATTCCATTACCTAAAGGTCATTCAGGTGTGTATAACAAGATAGGAGTGTCCTATTTATAATGAGAGCCAAGTGCCTATTTTTAACACATAGGTAT
>JAPEIP010000004.1:154108221-154143619 GCA_026120095.1 Capsicum chinense | reverse complement strand
GATCTCACAATAGAAATAAAAGTTAATCCTAATGGTCGCGAATCCATAAATACAAGGATATATGAACAACCAATAATGATAATTGACATAAACCAACTCAAATTATAAGCTTAAGTATTCATATTCTTGTTCTCAACTTTTGACGAGGGTGTTTATCCACTCATGGATTTATAGTGAATCACAATAATTAAATTAATGTATAAAATCAAAAACTAAACTATAGGAAAGGATTAAAACCCTAAGATAAGTCTCCTAAAGTGTATTCCATTACCTAAAGGTCATTCAGGTGTGTATAACAAGATAGGAGTGTCCTATTTATAATGAGAGCCAAGTGCCTATTTTTAACACATAGGTATGCCACACAAAGAAATTGGCACAATAAGGGAGTGGCATACCCTTATAATGGATACTCACTGTAATTTTTCCATTTTAGTTTGTGTCTAAGGGCATTTCATGCCTTAAAAACGTAGATCCAAGGGCATGGCATGCCTTTGTGCTCAGATTTTCTAGATTTCGTCCACGTACTCTCCATTTACTTGGGCTTGAGATCCTCACTTCGTTGATGCTTTTACATCATATGTAGACCTTTTCTCTCTCCAGTATATCAACTTTAGCATCGTACAAAGTATCCTATATCATCAAACACCATAAATTAGTGATTAAACAAAATAAAATACAACAAGATCGAACTAGATCAATACATAGCTCAAGTTAGTAACACTAGTTTTCTCGTCTAAACTCTAAGTGGTTGTTTTAATTCTAAACATGTTTTGAACATGGTTTAAACTTTATGAACAAGTAATTAAGCACTTATATGCTCAATTATATCCTCGTAAACTCATTATGCTCATAAGAAGCCCTCAAAACTAGGCCAAGTACGTAGAGATTTGGACACTTAGGCGTATAAATCCACTTAAGATCATCATCCCACACTAAAAGCTTTATTAATCCTCTAATAAATATTTACATTAATAATATTCTAAGGAAGACTCCAAACTTAAAAATATAAAAATCAAGACACTCAAGCTAGCACGACAATGACTACACAAATAGCAAGTTCCACACTAATCCTGTCATATACATTTGAAAACGTATGAACACTACTTAAAAACATCCTAGACTCTTTAATTTACTCAACAAAGTTGTGTAAATCGTTTATATTACTCCATAAATAATATCATACAGGTCTCCAAACTATTATTAAACATGCGCCCTCACACAAGAGAGTTAACTATATTCACTCACAGAGATGCAATTTATCACAAGAATAGGTATAGGAATAAGGTTTTTCTAAATATCACTAGGAATTTTTATGCCACACAAGATGAAACATAGTATTGCCCTTACTGTAGTACTACACTAATATGGGAATGTTAAGCCGTAAGATCAAATAGGACTCTTAATGGTTGTATATAGGCTAAGGGATGGGTGGGAACTATTCTGGCTAGCAATAGTGACTATGTTCCCTATGTGCTTTAATACATCACATTATATGTTAGACTCTTCTCAAAACAACCACAGTTTCACCACTTTTAACTTCCCACACTCTTTTATTTTTTCCCATTTCTATATGCTAGTCACATATAGAATAGAGAGAGTATTCTTAATTAACACATGATTCAATTTTTATCTTTTTATTACATTACTCCCACCCACCACACACACACTTTTTCAACACCACTAGCTACTACTTTGGGCTTAACTTTAACCTTTTTTCTTCCTAAATTTTACCCTACTCAATCCTTACTAATTTTTCAACAAAAGGACTTAAGAACTTTTTAGTCAAATTTAGGTAAATCAATGAAGGGTAAGAAGCTATATGAGGCTGTCAAAGATTAGGCTAAAAGATCAATAGGGCTAATTAAGATCATGCACAAGGGTAGATAATAGAGGGTGTGAAAATGGCTATAAAGAAATACCTATATCACCTCCTAAACCCAATATTCATTTTTTGATTTGCATAATGTAAAACCCTAGAAATTTAGGCCCTTGAAAATTTTTGAGTTGAGCTTACTTCCCAACCTACAAATTACCACATGATTTGTAAGGTATCACTATAGGTCATAGTACCCTAATAATAAAAAGACCAGTGAGGTGACCTAAGATGTATATACTAAGTACGACTAAACTCAGTGAGTTATCAAGACTCTATACAAGTCATATGGTGTGAGTTGTAGAGTCACTATGAGGGGGTCCCTAAGTTACTGTCTAGACTAAGATTGGATCTAAGGAGTCGTAAGGTTTAAATATGACTCAAAGCGTATGACTCATAGTCAGACCTATTTGGATGCCCTAATATTTGTGACGACTCATATGCAGTCATCACGAGTGGTAAGGTGACCCGTGTTGACTGCCGTTACTTTTATACTTTTATTTAAAGTGCACTTTGGATATTTTCTTGTTTCACCAGTATGGACCGAAGATCTAAAATACCCTAAGGGGAACCATAAGCTCTCATTACTAAAATAATTGTTGTCTTCTCTTCTCTCAATTTCCCCATTCAAGGACAGATCTAGGTTTCAAGAGTTTGGTTTTTAAAGGCTCAAAAGTGGTTTATTCTTCATATTTCTTGATGATTAAGGCATGTATCTCTTTCCCTAAACTTGTGTTTTAAATTATGGAATAAATTTATTTGGTATTTTTATGATTTTTTTATATAGGTCTTAAATAATGGGCTAAGGGTTTTGGATAATGATTGTTTAAATAGTTTGACATGTACTTTATAGAATAATTATGATTTGAGTTGATGATTTGTAAAACCATTAGGGTGAATGGGTGTGCTAATGGAATAGTATTATGGAGACCCCTAAATAATTAGATTTTGGTATTAAAATGATAAGAACCTTACTCACTTGCATGATTGATTTTGGTATGTGGAAAATTGTTTAGCTTTGCTTAATTGTAATACCTCATACTTTTATTGGCTCATTTTAGCTACTAGTGACCTCTATAAAATCCTTACAACCTGAAATTTCACTAAGTGTTGTCGACTTAGTCATATTTTGGCCTCTTAACTTCAAGGATTTTTAAATGGGTCTTCCCGACCCCAAGACATAGATTTTTGAGTTATTTCATGTTCAGGAGTGTAAGGATCATGTTTCATGAAAGTTTCATATTTTTTGGATGAGGATTGGGTTTGTTTAAATTTCGATTCAAAGAAACCCTAATCATCCCCCAATTTCAACAAATTCAATTACCTCCGCTTTAAGAAAAATAAGAAATCAAGTTCCCAAATCCAACAACATTTAAGGAAGGTTAAATATTTGTGTTTCTTTTTCAAGATATAAGGTTTAAGATATGTGTGATATTAATCCATGGGCCCTTTTCACCTATGGATTCCAAGAATCCCCTTTTGATATCAAATTATGAATTTCTACCAGTTTATGATTAATTATCTTTATGAAATCATCATTGATTTTGATTACAAGTTATGTTACAAGTGTTTTTCAATGGAATGAGCCCTTATATGATTTTAGTATAGAAATCCTCATGTTAAATCCCTAATTCATGGTTTTAGTATTGTAACTATGTTTTTAATCACATTATTTACCATTCCCATGCTTATATTCATGACTTATATGTGTTTGATGAAATGTCTAAACATTGGGTTTTAAGTAGTGATCTATTATTATGGTTTTTAAAGATTCATACGTTCTTATTGTTATTCCCATTCAATGCTGGAGGGTTTTGAACAGTCGATACTTAGCTGCTAACATAATTTCAGTATCTTTAGAACAGTTTCAGATAAACCATGAGCATTACAATTCATTTATCTATCATGATCAGTTATTTTTATAGTTAAACTTAGTTCAGTCCAGTAATCAGTGTCAGTTCAGTTGGGAGTAGAATTTAGCACCGAGAAAAACTAGGGATGAGGGCTTACCTGCTAGTAGAGGGTGTTCAGTATCTTTAGAACGATTTTAGATAAACCATGAGCATTGCAATTCAGTAAGCTATCATAATAAGTTGTTTTTTTAGTTAAACTTAATTCAGTTCAGTTGCGAGTAGGATTTAGCACCAAGAAAAACCAGGGATGGGGGCTTACCTGCCAGTAGAGGGTGTCATATTTAGTATCATTCCCTAAGTTCGAGAACTACGTAACCAATATAGGTTAGAGATATCAACCCACTAGTTGAGGGTTAATAAAGTATTTATCTGCCAGTTAAGGTAACACATATCTCATTAGAGCACCTACAAAATGAAGGTGACTTATTAGTTCTTTAGGACATTAGTTTAGTGGATCCACACAACCATTATTAGTACCCATGGCAATGTACTGACACCTTTCTAAATAGGGTTATAGGTTGGACCCTGATTTTCTCAAATTGGGGCATATTAGATAGATGATACCTCCCACTATCTTAGTTCAGAATTCAATGCATAATTTAGTTTACGTTTGCTTGACTATAGCATAAAGTTCATTAGTTATTTAGTTACCAGATTTAAGTATTTTAGTTTACAGAATATTTTAGTATATGTTATATTCTTGGTCACACATTCTCAAATTTTATAGCTTTCATACATTTATACATCGATTATTTCATTATATTTAGTCAGTCATTATTTCATGCACATGAACCTATGCATTTCAGCCTAAGCTCATCTCATATACAAGTACATTCAAAGTACTAATCACAAACTTTTATTTATGCTATGATTTCTTATATTATAGGTTTGGATGCTTATTTTGCTGACTGCGCTTAGACAGTCTAGCTTATTAGTAGCAGTAGTTGTGCAGATTCCTCATATGTCGAGCACCTATTATGTTATTTCAATATTTCTGTATTTCTTTTTTTAGTTATTTCTATTTGGAGTTTGTTGGGTCCTGTCCTATCAACTCTTTACTTAGTTTAGAGAATTTAAATATTTTTAGTCATTCAGACAGTTAGTCAGTTTATCAGTTGTATGATCATTCTTTTTAGTATGTCTTCAGACGTTCAGACTTATTATTTAAATTGTATTGTTAGTATTTGAACCTTATGGTTTTATTTAGTTATTTCCACATATGTCATTCTCATTATATTACTTATTGCTCATAGTAGGTACTAACTCGTGGGTTAGATTATGGTAACTTGTGACCATAAGAACCGTTGTCGTGACTAGAGGTAGCATCGGTTTATGAAAAATCTTGGTATTAGTGCCTATGGTTTTACAGTTTCCTAGGGAGTCTGAAAGTTACGTTGCGTAGAGTCCTGTGCATGTTTGTAAAGAGCGCCACACTTGGACAAGATCCTACAAGATGTTTGAGAAATTTTTTTCCTTTTTTCAGCATTCATGTCATGCGAATAAGCATGAGATCAAGTTAAACTCTCATACTAATCCATCCTTTATTTCATTACAGAAAATTCCTCTTAGAAAGAATAACGAAAGAAGGAATGGGAACTAGCCTGCACCTCTGCCTATTAAAGAAGATCCCCTGAATAAGCACGTATCTCATGCTGAGTTTAGAGCTTAATTCACTACCTTATCTCACTTAGTAGCTACTCAAAACAACCAGTAGGGTGTTTTCCTAGCTAATCCAGTGGCAAATACAATTGCAGCTTGGATTCATGACTTCACCCGAATGAATCCCCCTTTGTTTTTAGGATCCAAGTTTGAGAAGGATCCATATGAGTTTTTTGATATGGTTTAGTAGGTGAAAGATATCATAGGTGTCACTTTTAGTGAGAGTACAGAGTTAGCTACATAACAGTTATAGGATATGGCTCACACCTGGTATAAATAGTGAAAAAGTAATAGAGGTGATGAGGCAGGGCCTACAGAGTGGGCAAAGTTTGCCACAACTATTTCAGATAGGTTGTTTTTGTTAGAGTTGGGGGAAGCTAAGGTGAAGGATTTCATAAACCTAAAGAAGGGTAGTATTGGTGCGAAGAAATACTCGCTTGAGTTTACTCAGTTGGTAAGGTATGCTCCTTCTATGGTGGCTGATAACAGGTTTAGAATAAGTAAATTTGTGTCTCATATATCTGATAGTGTGGTCAAGGAGTGTAAAATTGTTATATTAACTAAGGAGATTTTCATATCTAGGCTTATGATCAATGCTAAACAGATTAAGAAATAGAAGCTTAAGGAGAAATAAAGAGAGAATAAGAGGGTCAAGATAGGTAGCTTTAATTTTTCTCAGCCAAGGTCTGAAAGTGGTAACTGTTCTCAGTTTTGTCAGATGTTTTCAACCCCAACTTTATCTTCAGCTAGTACGCCAGTGCCAAAGTTCTAGAGTGACAGTCGGGATAAAGCGCTAGGCTCTAATTCATAGGTAGTGTGAACAGTGGTTGTACTAATCCTCTTTGCCAAAAATGCAGTAGGAATTATCTGGGTGTGTGTAGATTCTGTAGTGATATATGTTTTGGGTGGTAAGCCAGGTCAAAGAGTCAGAGATTACTTTAAGAGTGGTTAACAAGGTCAGTCAAGTCGTTCTCTAGTTTTATTTGGTCATTTGATGCAGCAGGGTGCTACATCCAGTGCAACCATTAGTCAGCACCATAATAGATTGTATGCATTCCTGCCACTTCATGATTAGGAAAGTTCTCCTGATGTGGTTATGGGTAGGTTACAGGTCTTTCATCTTTATGTTTATGCTTTGTTAGATCCTAGAGCTTTACTTTCTTTTGTAACCCCCTATATCGCTGTCGATTTTGGTGTCAGTCCCGAAACTCTAGTAGAGCCTTTCTTAGTATCTACCCTAGTGGGTAAATCTATCACAACTAGATGGGTGTACAAAAATTTCCTGGTCATAGAAACCTAGAAAATCACTTCAGTAGATCTTGTGGAGTTAGAGATTACTAATTTTTAGTCATTCTCAACATGGATTAGCTCCACTCATGCTATTCTTCAGTTGACTACAGAAATAGAGTCATCCAATTTTAGTTTTCTAATGAACTAGTTATTAAATGAAATGGTAGTACTTTAGCACTTAAGGGTCAGATTATGTCATATCTTAGAGTGAAAAAAATGATATCCAAGGGGTGTATATGCTATCTTATTTGAGTCAAAGACTTTAATTCTTAAACTTTATGTATTGAGTTAGTTTCATTATTAAGGGAATTTCCTGATATGTTCCCTGAAGACCTTCCTGAAGTTTCTCCCAAAAGGAAAATTGACTTTGGAATAGATCTTATTATAGATATCCAGCCTAGCTATATTCCACCCTATAAAATGGCTCCAGCTGAGCATAGAGAGTTTAAAGAATAGTTGAAAGATCTCTTAGGTAAGGGATTTATTAGTCCAGTGTTTCCTTATGGGTTGCTCTAGTCCATTTCATGTGTAAGAAAGACAGTTCTCCTATCATGTACATCGATTATCAATAGTTGAACAAAGTCACAATCTAGAATAAATACCCACTCCCTAGGATTGATAACTTGTTCAACCAACTTCAGGGTGCCAGTTATTTCTCTAAGATAGACCTCAAATTCGGCTATCATCATCTCAGAGTTAGAGAATACGACATTTTGAAAACAACTTTCAGAACTTGGTTTGGTGATTTTGAATTTCTAGTTATGTCTTTATGACTAACGAATGCCCCAAAATATTTCATGGACTTGATGAACTGAGTGTTCAAGAAGTACTTGGATATGTTCATTAGAGTCTTCACTGATGATATTCTTGTCTACTCCCATCGCGAAAATAATCATTTAGACCATCTCAAAATTGCGTTGTAGACTCTTTGAGCCTATCGATTATTTTCCAAATATAGTAAGTGTGAGTTTTGGCTAAGATCAGTAGATTTTCTTGGCCAAATTATTTTTGGTGATGTCATTAGATTTGACCCTAAAAAGACCGAAGCCATGATAAAGTGGCCCAGACTTATCCTTTACAAAACTCTATTACATCTCCCATGTCTCGGTTGACTCAGAAAAAAGTCAAAGTTTAGTGGTAAAATATTTATGAAAAGAGTTTTCAATAGTTGAAGACTCGATTCACCTCAACCCCAGTCTTGACTTTAATGGATGGTTCAGATGGGTTTGTTGTTTACTGTGATTCTTCCAGAGTTGGTCATGTTTGTGTATTGATGCAAAGAGGTAAGGTCATATCCTATGCCTCTAGAAATCTTAAAATCCATGAAAAAAATTACCCTACCCATGATCTTAAGTTTGAAGCAGTTGTTTTTTCCTTGAAAATTTAGAGGCATTATCTTTATGGGTTTCATATTTATGTGTTCACGGATCACAAAAGTTTATGGTATGTGTATTCATAGAAAGATTTAAATCTTCTTCCGAGAAGGAAGTTAGAAATGTTGAAAGATTATGGTATGAGTGTCTTATATTATCTGGGAAAGGCAAAAGTGGTGGCAGACGCCCTTAGTAGATTATCTATGGGCAGTGTTGCTCATGTTGAGAATGATAAGAAAAGGTTAGATTAGAAGGTTCATCAGCTTGCTAGATTATGTGTTGAGTTAGTTGTTTCAGCTGAGGGTAGTGTATGGGTTCAAAATAGTTTGGAATCTTCCTTGGTTGTTAAAGTGAAGGACAACAGGGATGGGGATTCCAATTTAGTTAAGTGGAAGGAGTCAGTTAGATATCAGAAAGCAGGGCTTTCTCCTAAGGGGAGATAGTGTGTTATGATGTCAGGGTAGACTACGTGTTCCATGTGTAGATGATTTGAGAGAGAGAATCCTTGTAGAAGCTCATGAGGTACGTTATTCTATTCACCCAGGAGCCACTATGATGTACCATGATTTGTGTGAAATCTATTGGTGGAGTTGTATAAAGAGGGATATTGTAGAGTTTGTAGCTAAGATTTCTAATTGTTAGGAGGTTAAGGTTGAGCACCAGAGGCCTAGTGGCAAATGAAAGAGTTTATTATTCCAATTTTGAAGAGGGAAGTGGCGAACATGGATTTTCTTACTAGTTTGTCTCATTCGTATCGTCAACACAATTCGGTATGGGTTATTGTATACATAATGACCCAATTAACATATTTCTTGCCATTGCATACTTCTTATTCAGCTAAGGATTATGTCGGGCTCTTTAATAGAGAGTTGGTTAGGTTGAATGGAGTATCATTGTCTATCATTTCAGATAGAGGTACTCAGTTTATCTCTTACTTTTGGAAGTCTTTTCAGAAGGGTCTTGGTACCTAAGTTTATCTCAGTACATCATTTTATCCTCAGAAAGATAGTCAGGTAGAGAGGACCATTCAAACCTTAGAGGACATGTTTATTGCATATGCTATTGCCATTAATAGTAGTTAGGATGACCACTTACCATTGATCAATTTTCCCTACAGTAACATTATCATTCAAATATTCAGATGGCTCTGGATGAGACTCTCTATGGGAGGAGCTTTAGATCTTCTATTAGTTGGTTTGAGGCAGTTTAGGAAACTTTGAGAGGACCAAATTCGTTGTTTCATGAAATAGAGAAGGTTTAGTTGATTAGGGAGAGGATTAAGACAGTCCAAAGCTATCAGAAATCCTATGTAGATGTGAGAAAAAGAGACCTTAAGTTTGAGGTTGGTGATTGTTCTATTTTAAGATCTCACCCATGATAGAGGTAAAAAGATTTGTCAAGAAGCAGAACTCAGTCCCCAATATATTGGACCTTACAGAATCTTGAGTCATTTTTGGAATGTAGCATTCCAGCTTGAGTTTTCTCTAGATTTTGCATCAGTGCATCCAGTGTTCTATGTCTCTTTGTTAAAGAAGTATATTAGTGATCCAACTATTGTAGTTCTATTAGAAAGCACAGATGTTCAAGATAACCTTTCTTACAACAAAATCAAAGTCAAGACCCTTAATAATCATATTCGTAGATTAAGGAACAAGGAAGTTCCCTTGGTCAAAGTTCTTTGGCGGAATCAGTCCATTGAGGTTGCCACTTGGGAAGCAGAAGCAAATATGTGTACCGAGTACCCTCATTTTTTCTCTGCAGACTCAGACTTAGCTTAAGGTTACAATTTTCCTTAGATTGTCTCTTTTCCATTCTTTGTTCCAGCTCTATATAACCATTCTCATGTCATTGCATACATTCATGAATCAATTTAGTCTTGTATCATGTTTCAAACTCAGTTATCTAATCATGTTTTCAGTTATGCATGTCCGATATATGATCTTAGTTTTCCCAGTATTCTTGACTTAATTAGTCTCATTTGAGGATGAATGCTACCAAGGGAGAGATATTATAATACCCCATACTTTTCTTACCTTAGTTCAACTCCTATTTGTATGTATAAGAGGCTTATAGCCTAAAAATTTCACTAAGTATTGGGGACTTAGTCATATTTTTTGCCTCTTAACTTTGAGGATTTTTAAATGTGTCTTCCAGACCCTGAGACATAGGGTTTTGAGGTAATTCATGTTTAGGGGTGTAACAAGCATGTCTAAGGGAAGTAATGGATTTTTCAGACGAGGATTGGGCCGTGTTTGGATTTTAATTCTAAAACCTCACTGCAATAGTGACGTATCGCACTGGGTATAGCGATGATACCTTCATTACATTGTGATGGACCTTTAATCTTCTTACTAATTGCTAATTTAAATTTTTGAGGGTCAATTAAGTATTTTCCCCTCAATCCAATTCATAAAAGCACAAATTAAAATGTAAGTTAGGGAACTATATGCCCATTTTCCCCAGTTATCCTCTCAAAGAAACCCTAATCATCACCTAAGTTCATCAAATTCAGATATCTCCACTAAAATAAAACTAAGAAATAAAGTTCCCAAATCCAAGAACATTCAAGGAAGCTTAAAGATTTGTGTTTCTCATTAAAGATTTAAGGTTTAAGGTATGCGTGATGTTCATCCATGAGCTCTTTTCACCCATGGAGTTCAAGAATCCCCTTTTGATGATAAATTATGAGTTTCTAAATGTTTATGATGAATTGTCTCCATGAAATTATTATTGATTTTTATTACAAGTTATGTTACAAGTATTGTTTTGATGGAATGAGACCTTATATGATTTGACTATTGAAATCCTTATGTGAAATCCTAATTCATGGTTTTATCATTGTAACTATGTTTTTAATCACATGCTTTGCCAACTCCCATACTTATATTTATGACTTTCATTTGTTTCATGAAATGTCTAAATATTGTGTTTTAAGCAATAATCCTTTATTATGGTTTCTAAGGCTTCATACATTTTTATTGTTATTCCTATTCAGTACTAGAAGAGAATGAACACCCGATACTTAGTTATTTATATAATTTTAGTATCTTCAAAATGATTTCAGATAAACAAAGAGCATTATTATTTAGTTAGCTATCAAGATCTGTTGTTTACTCAGTTTAACTTAGTTTAGTCCAGTAATCGACGTCAGTTTTGTTGGGAGAAGGATTTAGCACTGAGCAAAGCTAGAGATGGGGGCTCACCAGCCAGTAGAGGGTGTGACCTTTAGTATCAGTCCCTGAGTTCTAGAACTATATAGACAACATAGGTTAGAGATATCAATATGCCAGTTGAGGGTTGCTAAAGCATTTACCTGCTAGTTGAGGGTAACACATATCTCCTTAGAACTCTTTCCAGATGAGGGTAAATCATTAGTCCTTCAGGACATTAGTTTAGTGGATCCACACAACCATTGTTAGTACCTGTAAAACGATACTGACACCCTTCCAATTACAGTTATAGGTTGGACCCCAATTCGCTCAGATTGGGGCATGTCCGTTTAAAGATACCTCCTACATTCTAAATTCAGTATTTAGTACAAAATTCAGTTCATATTTGCTTGACCATAGCATACAGTTCATCAGTTATTCAGTTGCCAGATTTAAGTATTACAATTTTCAAATTATTTTAGTATCATGTATTATGCTTGGTCATGCATTTTTACATTTTATAGCTTTCACGCATTTATGCATTAGTTATCTCATGCTATCCAGTCAGTCATTATTTAATGCACATGAACCAATACATTTCATCCTAACCTCATCTCATGTACCAGTACATTCAAAGTACTGATCGAATACTTTTTTTTAATCTATAATGTCTTATATCATAGGTTCGAACACTCAATTTCCTAACTGTGCTTAGATAGTTCATCTTATTAGCAGTAGCAGTTGTGTTGAGTTCTCATATAATAAATACCTATTATCTTATTTTAGTATTTTTGTCTTTCTTTTTAGTTAGTTCAGTTTAGAGTTAGTTGGGGCCTTTCCTATCAACTCTTTAATCAGTTTAGAGGATTCTTGATGTTTCTAGTCATGCAGATAGTTTGTCAGTTTATTAGTTGTTTGATCATTCTTTTCAGTATGTGTTCAGATATTTAGACTTATGATTTAAATTGTATTGTCAGTAATTGAACCTTATGTCTTTATTCAGTTGTTTATGCACATGTTCATTATCAGTGTATTACTTAGTGCTCATAATAGGTACCAGCTCATGGGTTAGCTTGTGGTTGCTTGTGACCATAAGAACTGTTGTCGCAACTAGGGGGTAGCCTCGGGTTGTGACACTACTACTTTAAACTAATGCATAGCATAAATAGAAAAAAAGTTTTGGAAAGTTCTTGAGGGCCTTAAAATGCATCTAACTTGGGATTTTAGAGTCCTTTTTAACAAGGGGTTAGAGTCCCATTAGGCTAGATGATTTATTTCCAACTTGGACCTTTGGCCACCTATTTGCCAAGGGGTTAGTATCCAAATTAGCTAATTATTTTGATTGACATAATGACATTTTATTGCAAGCTATGGTTGGTGTGATGATACAACTTTATGTTGCCGTAGCGAATTACTCCTTGATTAAATAAATAGGTTATGTACTAAATATTTCTAATTGGGCTTAAAAAGGGTTGTATAGCTTGCCATAAAAATAAAGGTCCTGAGAGGACTAATATTTGAAACCATGTTAGTCTACATAGGGATTTAAATAGACTGGTGTTTGAGTCACCCTTGCTTTATAATTGGGTGTTCAAGTCACCCTAGATATATGACTATGAGGCTTGCGTCTCCTGTGCATGTATGTTTATCATTATTCTTTGATTCGTATGGCTACACTTAATAGGACCAGACCAGGGGGTAATAGTTAGGGCCCGTATAGCCTGTGGGTATTATTATGATGGTTATGCTACACAATCAAGGATAATTTTTTAAAGTTCATTCTAATACTTGTATTGTTGATCATGGAAATATTTTATCCCCTTATCCCTATGTTATATGATAGTGCTAAATTCGTAAATCGTCTTTGGACATTGTATCCCAATGCAATGTAGGGAATGGAGACACTTCTACTCTTCCTATGTAGTGATAAGTGGTCGTTGGATTGTTTGTGAGTCAACTTGAAATGGTGATCCTCCTTCTTTCGAATGGCCTGTTGCTTCAAGGTCTAATTTTTGTCATAGATTATTTCTTTTGTTAACTTTTTAGCTATTATCAGGGGCATGTCTCAACCTAAAATACTTTAGGTCAGTTTTGAGGCTTTGTGGATTACTGTGGATTAAGAGTTAGTATTAAGGAACTTTTAGCGCATTCTTATTGTTGCTTATTGTATCTTGATAACTACTCTAATTACATTTGTTTGTATTTTAGATCATGCCTCTACGAAGATATGATACTCGTAGAACCTCTTCTATACAACCTGAGGACAATATGGATGGAACTCATTCCACTTCTAGAGTATAAACCCTATCTAGTGTCCCAACTCTTGATTTCACTTCCCCTCATGAAGTTTCATTGGTACCTACCAATCCTCCTTGGTCTTCTCAAGATGATTATGATGATGCCCTACCTAACTAAGGAGATATTTATAATGTTTATTTCTATCGATCTTTTAATTTGCTGACTTAGTTGGTGACTTCTCAGTCCCGTCAGCCTAATTATGTTGTATCTATTTCTCCATTTTCTTAGGTCACAAGGGTTACAAGTTATGAGGCTGATCCTTAATCATTTACTGGCTCTAAGGTTAAAAGAGCTCCTTAAGGGTTTGTAGATAAGATGGGGAAGATATTCAGGGTCATGCATGCTTTTGACTTTGAGGGCATGGAGTGCACCGCATATCAGTGGAAGAATATGGCATATTAGTTGTATGAGGAGTGGGAATAAGTGATAGGAGATGATGCTAAGCCAACTAAGTGGGATGGCTTCTCTAGTATTTTTCATGATCACTTCTTTTCTCAAGTGTTGAGGGAGGCTAGGGCTGAGAAATTTGTTAATCTAAAATTGAGAAAGATGTGTGTGAAGAATATGCCCTAAAATTTCATTAGTTGTCACTCTATTTTCCCGAGCTAGTAACTCACATGATGGTTAGAATGAGGAACTTTTCTTTCAGCTTGTCTCAGGACATCGTGTTAGAGTGCAAGACATCCCTGGTGAATAATGACATGGATATATCTAGGGTGGTAGTGCACATGCCATAAGTGGAGGATAAGAAGTAGAAGAAAGATAAAATAGGGATAAGGAAAAGTAAGAAATTAAGGTATTCTGTTCAGGGTGGAGGCCAGCAGAATAGTAGTAGAGATAGTAGGCAGCGGTCTAAGAAGAAATGGGGAAATTCTAGTTTTTATTCTATAGCTATTGCTTCATATCCGAAGCTATTTGGTGATTTTTGATTTCAGACTAATAGTGGGTTCAAGGCACGATGTACCCAATCTCATATAGAGGAGCTTAGTCATCCCCCTCTTTTCTTCTATATCTTATTTATGGATAGGTACATTGATGAAAGGAGGAATTGGTGCTTTATGTATGGCCTACTTAGTCATATGCAGCGGGAGTTTCCTTCATCTACGATTGCTATAGGAGAAAATAAGATCCTGTTTGCTACTTTTTTTAGCTCCTTCGCCAAAGGGTGCTACCACTAACTTTGGCCTATATTGGAACCATCTTTATGCTCTTCCCACGATCAGGAATTGAAGGCATCTCTTGATATTGTGACTAGTATGTTAAAGATCTTCTCTCATGACGTGTATTGCTTACTTGATCTTATTTCTACTCATTCTTATGTCACTCCATATGTGGCTATTTATTTCAGTTTTGCTCCTAAGTGTATTTCTGACCCTTTTTTTTATGTCTACTGCAATGGGTGACTCTATTTTTGCTAAAAAAGTCTATAAGGGTTGTCTGGAATTAATCAGTGGTTGGGAGATATTGGTAGATATGATAGAGCAAGATAGATTAGACTTTGATGTTAATTTAGGGATGGATTGGCTCTATTTATGGTATACATTTCTTGGTTATAGGGCCCTAAGGGTCAATTTCAATTGTCGAATGAATAGGTGATTGATTAGGAAGGTAGTTCTCTAGCTTCTCAGGGGAGGTTCATTTATTATCTTAGAGGATGAAAGTTAATTTCCAAGGGGTGTCTATACAATCTAATTTGGGTTAAAGATTCTAGTTTTGAGGTTTCTTTTATGTCTATACCATCTAATTTGGGTTAAAGATTCTAGTTTTGAGGTTTCTTTTATGTAATCTGTCCCTATAGGTAATATGTTTCCTAAAGTATTTCCTAATGATCTTTATAGTATCCCTCCCGATAGGGAGATAGACTTTGGGGTTAATTCACTACTAGATACTCATCCCATCTCTACCTCTTCCATCAGAATAGCCCCGACTGAGTTGAAAAAACTTAAAGAGTAATTGTAAGATCTTCTTAATAATGGTTTTATCTATCCTAGTGTCTCTCTATGGGGTAATATTGTGCTTTTCATAAGAAGTATGGTTCCCTTTAAATGTGTATAGACTATCGACAGTTAAATAAGGTGACTATGAAGAACAAGTTTCCTTTTAATAGGATGATGACTCGTTTGACCAGCTTTAGGGTGCTAAGTACTTTTCTAAGATTGATCTTCGTTCGGGGTATCATCAGTTGAAGATTAGGGAGGTGGATGTCTCTAAGAGTACTTTCCATACATGATATGGCTACTATGAGTTCTTGGTCATGTCTTTTGGATTAACTAATGCCCTGGCAATATTTATGGATCTTATGAATCAGGTATTCCATTAGTTTCAAGGCTTATTCATCATTATATTTATTGATGACATTTTGATATACTCCAAGAGTTAAGAGGATTATGCCAATCACCTCTGTAAACTATTGCAGACTCTTAAGGATAAAAATTTGTATGCTAAGTTTTAGAAGTGTGAGTTCTAATTGAATATTGTTACTTTTCTAGGTTATGTTGTTTCTAGTTAGGGGATCATGGTGGATCCTTAGAAAGTTGAGGGTGTTAAGAAGTGCCTAGACCCATGACTCCAACTGATATTCGAAGCTTCTTGAGTTTAGCTGGGTATTATAGGAGGCTTGTAGAGATTTTGTCTTCGATTGCTGGCCCATTGACTAAGTCGACTCAAAATAAGGTGAAGGTTTTGTTGTCTGATGCTTGTGAGGTAGCTTTGAGAAGTTGACGGATAAGTTGACTTCAGCTCTAGTTTTTACCTTAAGTTGACTTCAGCTCTAGTTTTGACCCTACCCAAGGGTACTGATAGTTTCATTGTATATTATGATGTATCCTGTGTGGGATTAGGTTCTGTTTTGATGCAACACAGTAAGTTTATGGCATATGCTTCTAGGTAGCTTAAGGTGTATGAGAAGATCTATTTGCCTCTTGATTTAGAAATGTTAGTTATGGTCTTTGCTTTGAATATTTGGCACCATTACTTGTATAGAGTTTATGTTGACATATATTCAGACCATAAGATCTTATAGCAGGTGTTCACCTAGAAGTACTTGAATATCGAGCAAAGGATATGGCTTGTGTTACTCAAGGATAACAACATGAGTCTCCTTTATCATCCAGGTAAAACTAGCAGAGTTGTTGGTGCTTCAAGAAAGTTGCATATAGGTAGCTTGTTGTATGTGGTTGAGGAAAAGTGAGGGTTGGTGAAGGATATCCACTATTTGGATATTTTTGAAGTTTGCCTATTAGACTCTGAGAATGGAGGTGTGATCGTTCAAGAGGTGGTAAGGTCATCTTTGGGGTTGAGGAAGGAGAAGCAGGGTTTGGATCCTATCTTGATGCAAATTAAGGATGATGTAGATTAGCACAAAGTTAAGGTTTTTAATATTGGTGGTGATGTTATCTTGAGGTACCAAGGTAGATAGTGTGTTCCCAATGTTGATGGGCTGCGAGAGAGAATCTTCACCAAGGCTCATAAGTCGAGGTACACAGTTCATCTTGGTTTGACGAAGATGTAACATGATTTGGAAGAGATTTATTAATAGAATAACATGACGAAGGGTGTGTCCAATTTTGTGGACAAGGGTTTGGTTTGCCAGCAAGTGAAGGTGGAATATGTAATGACCTAAGACTACCCCCTAGTCGTCACACGGTGCTTGCGACTACGAAGGACCACAATCTAAACCATGAGCTGTTACCTGCTCTCATCACTGAGTAATAATACTGTAATAATTATGGAATAATAGTTTGCAATGCCATAAGGTTCAAAACATCTAAAATACTGATAAAATATAACATCTGTAAACTGAATACTATCTGAAGGTCTAGTCTGAAAAAACTCTAACTAAATCTGTCTGAAAAGTGGAGTTGATAGGACAATCCCTCAACTAACTCACTCTACTAAAATACTGCTAAGCTGAAGTACTAAAATAAAAGCACATCCTCAATAAATGAGGACTGACTACTAAGTCTGCTACTGCTTGCTGAATTTGGCTAAGCGCGGTCAGGAACCTGAGTGTCCGAACCTATGATATAAAATATCATAGCACAAGAAATGGGTATGCGATTAGTATGTGAGAATGTACTAGTATACTAAGTAAGGTAAGGCTGAATGCATGGGTTCATATGCATGACAATAACTAACTGAATGATATGTAAGAGCTGCAATACATAAATTAAGGATCTGTTACTACTGAACATATTATGCATACTGTAATAGAGTATACTGGAATTGAATCTGATAACTAATAACTAAATATACTAATAATCTGAGATCACTGATAATCTAAATTACTAATAACTGAGTGACTATATCTGACAGTCTTGATTCTATAGAACAAAACTGAGTTCTATTCTGAAGACTGAAATTGAAACTGAAACTGTGGAAGGTGATCATCTAATCGTCATGCCCTAATCTGAACTAATAAGGATCCAATCTGTAACCCCAATTGGAAAGGTGTCAGTAATATGCCACGGGTAAAGACAAGATAAAGAGTAACCCTCTAATGGTAGATTCCCTAAACGAAAATGGTGGTAGCCTTTACTGGAAGGTAGAGCACCTCATCATCCCTCAACTGGCAGGTTTGATGTCTCAACCTATGCTAGCTACGTAGCTCTAGAAGACAAGGATTGCATCTAAGGATCACACCCTCTTTTTGCAGGTGAGCCCCCAGCCTTGGGTCCACTCACTGCTAAATCCTACTCCCAACAGAAAGATACTAAATTGTTATACTGGACTGAATTCACTGAGATTACTGAGTTTTCCTAAGTTCTGTAATTGACTGAGTTCTTCTGAGTTCTGTAATGGATAGAGAGTACTAATCGTGACCTGACTGATATTATTCTATAAATGACACTGCCTCTAGGTAAATAGCTAAATTGGTTGGAATTAAATACCCCCAGGACTCGATAGCATGAAAGTAAAGAAAAACATAATCTTGAATATCATAATAATGTTCACTTGGTCATAATTCATTCATAGAGACATTCCATTGAAAAATTGTAATACATTAACTTGTACATGAATGGGGAATACATGTTAGCACGCTATAATGGTATTATTTCATTCTCATAAATAATTTATCAAACACATAAGAAGCATACTTTGTTCATTAAATCATAAACACTTAGGGTTAACATGGTTACAATAATCAAATTGCAAATTGAAAGGTTTATCATGAATATCATGTAATTCAACACATACTTGAATCAATTCTTGGAACTTGTAATCTAAATCATGGATTAGAACTCAAATAACAACATGAACATGAATTCAACCTAACTCAAACATGAAAATCATAAATCATAAATCTTGTATTTTTAGAAAGTATTCTTAGGTTCCATGGAAGGTAAGGATTCATGGATGAACATCTAACAAACCTTAATTCGTGATATTCTTGAAGTTCTTTAATAAATTCTTGTGATTGACCTTGGTTCTTAAGAGTTAAGGTTTGTTTTCTTGAGAGAGAAATACCTTTTGATTTTGGGAGAAAGTAAATATTGAAGGGTTTTAGACATTTTTCGGGCATATATCCCACACCTGTGTGGAATAAAATCATGGGAAAATACTGTGTTAACCCTGGGTGCAACTTTAATCTTTTATGAAATTTCCTCAATCTGGACCCCTAGTGCGACACGGTGCTATCACTCCGTGTCACTAGAAAATGATGACTGGGAATTGCATGGTGGCGCAATGCAGTGGTATCGCGTTACCACTTTGGTTGTGAATTGGATGTACACCGCGATGCGGTGGTATCGCGTTGGAACACTAGAAAAAGATAATTGTGAATTGGGTCTATGGTGCGACGCGCCAATATCGTGAAGCAATACTGGAAATTGACAATTGCTATTTTGACATATTCTGCGATGCGCTACCAGCCTGAATGACAATGTTGAATGACTGAAACTTAAAATTGCCATAACGTCTTATCTAGTTGTCGAGTTTAGGAAAATTTTATTTCATCGGAAAGATAATTGAATTTCCTACACAATGACATGCTCTAATCTAAAAATTACTGAGTATCTAAAATTTTTTATCTAGAATAATCCATGTAGTTAGGGTTAATCTGGGCTAGGAAAATACTAGGTATTACAATATCTCTCTCTTGGGAACATTCATCCTCGAATGTGGCTAGATAAGCTGAGAGAGTATGGATAGACTAAGTTTACGTACTAAACTAGACATGCATAACTGAAGCATAATTATGTGACTAGTTTGATGGAATAAACTTACATACTGAACATGCATATCTAATGCATTATTACATGGGTAAAATTGATTTATGAAATACATAACTGCCATGAGGATGATATGAGATGGCAACTGATACCAAGTTTGTAACGGTACTGAATAAAGGATTAAGTAGGTTTAAGAAAGACTGTTATGATGTACGAGACACCATCTAACTGAAAGACGACTGAATGACTTTGATATGCTATTGAGGACTGAGGAACACATGACATAAATTTAACTTCACGGATCATTTAGAGTGTAACATGAGTCATGAAAACTGACCATACTGGGAAACATGAATACGTGTGTCATTAACTGCATGACCTGAGTTTGGATTTCTGAACTTATGGAACCTGAATCATACTATAGAGTAAAATGGAACTCCTTATACTAGGAATTGCAATCATGCATGGTCTTCTACCATATACTATACTACTATCTCCCTCTTAGCTTAAATTCATTATTCTATGTGCATGGGTCACTAAATCAATAACCCTATTACTATTTCAAGGTTTAACCTTGGTATGGACTGCTATGTAAGAAATTACAGAAGATAGAAAAGCTCATGGATCTAATAAGGCCTAGATAAACATATAAGTGAAAGATTTGTAACTTACCAGTTACCACATTAGGAGGACTTTCCTAATCCTGTTAGGACTAACGTGTAAAAAATCTGTTTAGGTGTTTCCTACTGGTGTCATTGGAAGCGGTACCTTTTTTACTCGAGTGACCTGATGAGCTGAAGAACGACTATACTGACCCTGAGAACCTAACTGAGGACAATCTTTGAATCTATGGCCTGGCTTTCCACAACTAAAACAAATATCATTACCAGCTCTGCATACACCCTTATGATTCATACCATACTTTTCACAAAATTAATTAGTACGACTATTATTTATGCTATCCTAGGTCATTGGTACACTGGCTGAGGACAGAGATGGAACTAATAAATTTGGATGAGATTTGGAATGGTTACCTCCTTCTGACTAAGGTTGACTAAAATTAAAGTTACCTATTTTAGCCCTCTTATTCTCTCTCTCCTTCTTCTTAAGCTTCTACTTCTCAATCTATTGAGCATAGACCATAAGCCTAGATATGTCCATCTCTTTAATCAACATTGCTGTTCTACATTCCTTAACCACACTATCTGATACCCTAGATATAAACTTGCCCATTCTAGACCTATTATCTGCTACTACATGGGGAGCATACCTGGCTAACAAAGTAAACATGAGAGAATACTCTTTTATACTCATACTATCTTGCTTAAGATTAATAAACTCTTAACACTTTGGCTTCTCTCAGCTCTAAGGGAAAGAATTTGTGGAGGAAGGCAGTAGCAAACTCTTCCCACTCTATGGGTTCTATATCTATACCCCTGTCTACCTTTCACTACTTAAACCACGTATGGGCTATATCTTGTAGCTGATAGGCGGATAACTCAACACTCTCACTGGAATTCACTCCCATGATGTTAGTGACTTTCTGAACCTAATCGAGGAACTCCTGTGGATCTTCTTCTAACTTAGATCCTATAAATAAAGGAGCATTCATTAGGGTAAAGTCATAAATTCTGGTTGTAGCAGTATTGGCCACTTGGTTAGCTAGAACAGCTGCTGGCCATTCATTCTCGTCTATGACTGAATTGGCTAGAGTAGTGAATGCAACTCTAAATTTTGAGTGAGAGACATGTTTATCCAGGGGATCTGCTTGAACGGGCTAAGAGAGTGACTAGTTTTTAATTCTTCTTCTATCAGTCTTTTTGGGAGGCCTGTTCTATAAATGAAAGGAAACAATATATTAGACTAAGAGTGTAACTTGAGCTCATGCTCACTCATACGACCTAAATACTGAAAGAAGGGAAACTTTTCCTAAAACATCTCTTATCCTCCTGTCCATAAGTGTGGCCTACTATACTCCTATTCATAAGACTCAACGCGATGCAGTTTTCAAACTCCCTAGGACTCTATTGAACCTTAGGCTCTAATACTAAGTTTGTAATGACCTGTGACTACCCATAGTCATCACACGGTGCCTGCGACCCCAAAGGACGACAATCTAACCCATGAGTTGGTACCTGCTGTGAGCACTGAGTAATAATACTACAATAATTATAGAAAATAGGCTGAAATTCCATAATGTTCAAAATATCTACAATACCAATAAAATATAACATCTATAAAACTAAAAACTATCTAAAAATGTAGTTTGAAAACCCTCTAACTGAATCTATCTAAAAAGTAGATTTGATGGGACAATCCCCCAACTAACTCTATCTACTAAAATTCTGCTAAGCTGAAGTAATGAAATAAAAACATATTCTTTCTTAGTAGATGAGGACTCACTACTAAGTGTGCTACTGCTGGTTGAATCTGGCTAAGCGCGGTCAGGAACTTGAGCATTTAAACCTATGATATAAAATATCATAGCACAAAAAATGGGTTTGCAATCAGTATGTGAGATTTTTCTGGTATGGTAAATGAGCTAAGGGTGAATGAATGGGTTCATATGCATGCATAATAACTAACTGAATGATATGCAAGAGTTGGGTAACATACATGGAGGATCTGTAACTACTGAACATACTGTGCATACTGTAACTTAGTATACTGGAACTAAATATGATAACTAATAACTTAATATACTGATAATTTGAGATCACTGATAATCTAAATTACTGATAATTGAAAGACTGTATCTAACAGTCCTAATTATGTAGAACTAAACTGAGTTCTATTCTAAAGATTAAGACTAAAATTGGAACTGTAGGAGGTGATCATCTAACTGATATGCCCTAATCTAAACTAATAGGGGTCCAATTTGTAACCCCAATTAGAAGGGTATCAGTACCGTGCTACAGGTACAGACAAGCTGAAGAGTAACCCTCTACTAGCAGGTTCCCTAAATGAGAATGGTGGTACCCTCTAATGTCAGGTAGAGCACTTTATGAACCCTCAACTGATAGGTTTGATGTCTCAACCTATGCTGGCTATGTAGTTTTGGAATTCAAGGATTGCTTCTAAGGATCACACCCTCTGCTAGCAGGTGAACCCCCATTCTTGGGTTCACTCGGTGCTGAATCCTACTCCCAACTGAAAGATATTAAATGAATATACAAGACCGAACTAGACAGAATTCACTGACATTACTGAGTTTTTCTATGTTCTGTGATTGATTGAGTTCTACTGAGTTCTGTAATAGAATAAGAGTACTAATCATGACCTGACTGATACTATTCTGTAACTGATATTGGCTCTAGGTAAACAACTAAATTGTTGGGTATTAATACCCTAGGACTTGATAACATGAAAATTAAAGAAAAGCATAATCTTGAATATCATGACATTGTTCACTTGATCATAATTCATTCGTAGAGATATTCCATCAAACACTTGTAATGCATTAACTTTTAAATTAATGAGGAATACATGTTAGCATGCTCTAATGGCATTATTTCATTCTCATAGACAATTTATCAAACACATAAGAAGCACACTTGGTTCATTAAATTATAAACACTTAGGTTTAACATGGTTACAACAATCAAATTGTAAATTGAAGTCTTTATCATGAATATCATGTAATTCAATACATACTAGAATGAATTCTTGGAACTTGTAATATAAATCATGAATTAAAACTTATACAACATCATGAATATGAATTCAACCTAACTCAAACATGGAAATCATAAATCATAAATCTTGTATCTTGCGAAAAGATTGTTGGGCTCCATGGAAGGTAAGGATCCATGGATGAATATCTAATATACCTTAATTTGTGAGATTCTTGATTTTCTTGGAGAAATTCTTGGGATTGACCTTGGTTCTGGAGAGCTAGGGTTTGTTTTCTGGAGAGAGAAATACCTTTTGATTTTGGGAAAAAGTGATTAATGAAGGGTTTTACTCATTTTTAGGGCTTAAATCTCACATCTGGGCGGAATAAAATCATGAAAAAACCTATTTTAACCCTGGGTACAACTTTAATTTTTTGTGAAATTTTCCCGATCTAGAACCCTAGTGCAACATGGTGCCATCGCACTGTGTCACTAGAAAATGATAGCTAAAAAATTGCATGGTGGCGCGACACGGTGGTATCATATTGGAATACTTGAAAAGGACAATTGTGAACTGGGTGTATGGTGCTATGTACCAATATCACAGAGAAATATTAGAAATTGACAATTGCTATTTTGACACACTTCGCGATGCGCTACTGGCCTGAATGATGATGTTTAACGACTGAAACTTAAAATGGCCATAACTTCTTACCCGATTGTTGGCTTTAGGAAAATTTTATATTATTGGAAAGCTAACTGAATTTCCTACGTAATTACAGGATATAATCTTAAAGTTATTGAGTATTTCAAAAATTTAATCAAGGATAACCCATGTATTAAGGGTTAATCAAGGCTAGGGAAATATGGAATATTATAGAACACTTGAGACTTGGTTGCTTATCTTAAGAGATTGAGTATCCCGTGTGGAAGTGGAAAGTCATTAATATGGAATTTTTTACTAGTCGTCTTCTGTCTTGAAGTTAGTTTGATTCGATTTGGGTCATCGTTGATAGGATGACTAATACTACTCACTTCTTTCCATTGAGGACTAATTATTCTGTGGAGGATTATTCTAAACTTTTTAATTAGAAAATAATCATATTTTATGGTGTACCTATTTCTATTATATATAATCGAGGTATGCAGTTCTCGTAAATATTTTGGCATTGTTTTCAGAGAGGTTTAGAAACTAAAGTAAACCTTAGAACCATTTTCCACCTTTAGACAGATGGATAATTGGTGGGGACTATACAGACTTTGGAAGATATTCTAAGGTCCTGTGTGATTGACTTTAGTGGTAGTTTGGTTGATTATTTTTCTCTCATAGTGTTTGCATATAACAGCTATCACTCAAGTATTCAGATGACCCTGTTTGAGGCTTCTTATGGTATGAGGTATAGGTATCTTATTGGATTGTTCGAAGTTGGTGAGACTTGATTATTTGGACTTGATTTAATTCACCAAGCTATGGAGAAGTTGATGGTGATTTAGGATAGGCTTAAGACTACCCAAAGTCGCCTAAAGTCCTATATAAATATGAGGCAAAAGGATTTGGTATTTGATGTTGGTGATTGGGTGTTATTGAAGGTATCTCCCATTAAAGGGGTGATGAAGTTTCAAAAAAAGCTGAATCTCCATCCTAGTTATGTTGGCCCATGTTTTATTTTTAGGAGAGTGCTAAATATGGCTTGTGTTTAGAGTTTTCTTTGATTCTAGATTCTACCCATCTGGTGTTTCATGTTTCTATGTTAAAAAAATATGTGAGTGATCCTTCCTTGGTTATCCCTTTAGGGAATTTGGATATTTTGGATTTCTTATCTTATGAGAAAGTCCTAGTTGAGATTTTAGATAGGCAAGTACGCCGTTAGAGGACTAAGGATATGGCTTTAGTGAAGGTTCTATAGAGGAACTATAAGGTTGAAAAAACTACTTGAGAAGTTAAAGAGAACATGAGGTCCAGATATCCATTCTTGTCTCCCTCTTTGGAAAATCATGCTTAAGGTACATGTAATCCTTAATACCTTTGTTTTCTATCTTTGTCCAAGTAAAGTGTGGTTGTGTTCTTTGTTAAAATTATGCTAATGGATACCTTGACTCATCCTTAAGGGATGAATAATCCTGGGGTTGGTGGGGGGGGGGGGGGAGAATAAAACACACAAGAAATTTGGGCCCCTAAAAATTTCCAACTTGAGATTACTACCCAATCTACAACTAAACTAATAAGATATAAGGTGCCACTACGGGTCATAGGACCCTAACCATAGGTGACCAACGAGGTTTATTCTGAGTATGACTAAATTAAATGAGTCATCAAGACTACATACAAATCGTATGGTGTGAGTCGTAGGGTCACCAGTGAAGAGGTACCTAAGTTACTTTCTACACTAAAATCGTATCTAATGAGTCGTAAGGTCAAAATACCAATCGTAGTGTATGACTCATAGTCAGACTAGTATGGGTGCCCTGAGATTTTGGTTACACCATAATATATGGTGGTGACCTGTAAGGAGCCATCTTGAGTCGTAAGGTGACTCGTGATGACTAGCGTCACTTTTTAACTTTTATTTAAAGGGCACATTAGATATTTCCCCTATTTATTAATAGAGACCAACAACCTAAAATATCCTAAGGGACCCTATAATCTCTCATTGCTCAAACAATTATTCTCCTCTGTTCTGTTAAATTCCCCATTTAAAGACAGATCTATGGTTTCAAGAGCTTAGTCTTTAAGGGATCAAGGGTGGTTTCTTCTCTAAATTTCTTAGTAATTAAGGCCTGTATATCTATCCCTAAACTTTTGTTTTTTATGGAATAATTTTTTTTTGTATTCACATAATTTTGGATGTGGATTTTGAGTGATGGGTAGAGGGTTTTGGATAATGATTAGTTAAATTTTTCCCATGTACTTTACGAAATAATTATGCTCTGAATGATGATTTGTAAACCTATTATGGTGAATGGGCATGGTGGTTGAATGGGGATTATGGATGCCCCAAAATAATTGAATTTTGATATTAAAATTGATGAGAACCTCAACCCACTTGAATGATTGGTTTTAGAATATGGATCCATTGGGCTTTGCCTACTACTTTAAACTAATGCCTTGCATAAATGGCAATAAGGGTTTTAGAAAGGTCTTGAGGGCCTTGGATAGGTTTTAAATTGGAATTTTGGAGTGCTATTGGCAGTGGGGTTAGAGTCCTGCTTATCTAGATGATTTATTTCATACTTAGACCTTTTTGATTCCTATTAGCTAAGGGGTTAGAGTCTCGCTTAGATAAATGGTTTGGTTCCCATGTGGAACATTGGAGTCTTTTTGGTTAGTGGGTTAGAGTTTCGATTGGCTAATTGTTTTATTGGTATAATGACATTTGCTTGCAAGCTGTTGTCAGATTACGATACCACTTGATGTTTCCATAATGAATGACTCCTTGATTAAATGAATAAGTTATGTGCTAATGTTTTTAATTAGGTTTAAAATGGGTTGCATAGTTTCTCATGAAAGTGAAGGTACCGAGAGGACTAATACTGGAAACTGCATTTGCCAGTGTCGGGGTCTAAATATTCGGGTGTTCGAGTCATCCTTGCTTCATGATCGGGTGTTCATGTCACCCTTGATATATGTCTGGGAGGTTTGAGTCCCTTGTGAATGTATGTTTATGATAAATCTCCGATCTGTATGGCTACATACTGAGGCCCGATCAGGGGTGAGAACTGGGGCCCATATTGCTCGTGGGTACTTATATGACGATTATGCTGCACAAAGCAAGATAATGTTTTGAAGCTTATTCTAAAACTTGTTCCCCATCCTAACATGTATATATATATACATTAACTATGTGCATTGGTATTGTATGATTTTGAACTATTGATCATGGCATTCTTTTATCCCCTTATCCCCGAGTTACATGTTAGTGCTCAACCTACTAACTATTTCTGAAGGCTGTATCCCCATGCAATGCAGGAAATGGAGACACTTGTACTATTTATATGGAGTGATATATGGTCCTTTGATTGATCATGATTCATCTTGATGTAGTGAGCCACCTTCTTTCGGATGTCCTATTGCTTCATTGTCCAATTTGTGTCATAGATCATTTATTTGGTAACCTTTTTATCTATTATTAGGGGCATATCCCGACCTAGAATAGTTTCGGTGTGTTTAGAGGCTTTGTGGATTACTGTGATTGAGAGTTGGTATTATGGATTTTTTTAGTACATTCTTATTTATGCTTATTCTATCTTCTTATATGTTTAGAATTCATCCACTTCTAGCTATATTATGTTTTATTCGAGTAGGCCAAAGGGGGTGGTCTCTAGTCCATGGTGGACTTAAGATCCCCGTCATGGCTAAGCCCTGATTTGAGTTGTCACACATACACACACGTGGTAATTTTAGAAATCAAAATGCAACAAGGAACAAACAAACAACCTTACACATTCTCAAATCAAGTAGTATCATTACAGACTCTCAACCAAGTAAGACAATATTGAACAAGAGTCATCTAAATGAGCCTAAGAGTCTAAAAAATAGGTATTTAGCAATATAACCATGCTTTCACATTCAAAACCACTTGTATCATGTAATCACACATAAAAACTAAAAATAACATCTTACTTATTCCTAAAAAAATTTTAAAATTTACTCCTGAAAAATAAAAAATGAAGTTGGGTTCAAAAGGGGCCCCTTTGGGAAAGAATCGAAAAGAAAAACCAAAGGGTTGGTGAAGTGTGCCCTACGAGATTGACACCACAAAAACTAAAGAAAAAAATAGAAAATATTTTTGTAATCTTTTAAAATTTTATCAAAAACTAGAAGAACAAATAAAAAAAAATCATATAGTAGCACTTCACCCGAAACCCTGTAAATATTCCTCACCCCTTTACTGAGAAAAATACTTTATCCCCAAAGTATAATTCAATAACAAGGATTGAAATACTCCTTGAGCACTCTAGGCTTGGATAACAGTACTTTATCATTAATAAGATCTGGTGGAACCTAAATTTAGTATTTTCCATGTTTCTTAGCTTGGATTTTTTATGCTTAGACTTTTTGAAACACCAAGACTTTGAACCATTGAAAAATTTCTTTAAGTCGTATCCAAAGTTATACACCTAGACTTTTTGAAAAACTTATACTTTGGAGTGGGTATGACTAGGGGTATGATACGCCCAAATTACACCTCTCTTACGAGAGAGTAAGCAGTCACTGTCAATTATAAAACCCAACTAGGTTAGGTGTCGAATCCCACAGAGAATACTATGTTACTAAGTATTGTAGCTGTTACTGGACTGTTGGTCAAAGGTTCCTGAATAGGGGGTTTTAGTTTAAATTTGAAATTGTAGTTACAATATAACAATGAAGCAATATATGTATTAATATTTGGTCACAGAGAATGACAAGTTAGGGTTATGTCCACCTTGTAGCTTTTACTTCTCTATTAACTATGAGTAATAAGGATTTATAAATGCATCCACTTATAGAGAGATGTATTCTAATTCTAAATCCAAGTGTTTCTCAACCATCAAGGATTTAATCACCTTATTTCTCTCGAATCCAAAGTGTATAACTAATCATACGAACTATCAGTGTAGTTAATCCTGCTAAGGAATTAACGTGTAAAATAGAGGTTGGAAACCCTATTTTTTTGTCACTACTCTCTTTTCCAACAATAACTTTCCTATCGAACAAGTTAATGTTATAATGGCACATTTCCTATGTTTGTAACCACGAGAATTCAATCATAACGAAGGGAGTAATGATATAAGTGGATTAACACATCATAAATTCAAAAACCAATAGAAATAAAGAGTGTACTACAAGGTTTCCATAACCTTAACAAATAAACTTAGCTACTCATGAATAAAAGGGAAATAACAAAAGAAATATTCATCATACCAAAAGTTAAAACAATCTTGGTGGAGTAGATGAATAGCGAAAATAAGACAGAAAAACATTTCTCTCTTTTTCTCCTCAAGCTAAGCCGCTTTGTCTTGTTTCTAAAATAATACAGAATGTGAATCCTCATAAAAATTCAGCAACAAGACTTTTAATAGCCTTCTATCTCATAATTTCCATCTAAGTCCTCAACTTATTATAAATGGCAAATTTTCCTAGATGAAAGTTCCCATGCATCACATTTGGTCCATATTGTAGTTTCTAGGCGCCATATTTGGTCGAGGTTGCTACTGTCTCTTGTGTCATATACCATCCGCATTCCATAGTCCCATAATGTCTTCATCTACTTCATTAATACCTGAAATCATGCTAATCATATCGGTTAGCTCAATTACATAGAAGTAGAGTAAAAATATAATAAACTAGGCACTTTGTTCTCTAAACATAGCTAAAATATGGATAAATTATGGTACTTAGGCATATCAATACACCCATGATCAGGGTATAGGTCGTACCCCTTGGATATAGGTCGTATCTTCTTTTCCCTCCTCTCTCATTCCCTAGGAAGTGTGATAATGGTTACTCACTATCCTAGGAATGATTGGTACTCCTCCCAATCATATCTAAGTATACGCATCATACATAATCCAATCGTATAGAGCAGAGTCTTAACTGGGAGCAAATAATTTTTGGTACGGGATAAGGGTATGAGTGAGGGCATGAGTCGTACCCTTTGGATAAAACTCAAGGGTGTATAGTCATACACTAACAAGTGTAGATGACCTAGTAGAATCCTAGGATACGAGTTAGGGTACCACTCGTACCCAAGGGTATGATTGACTAAAGTGAGTCGTACCCAACATCGAGCCCATTTTCTATCTTTAAGTTAAGGGCCTTGTAGTCATTTCTCACACTCAAAACCTTAAGTCCCTTTACTATATAAGTGATTGTATCCTCCAAAACATCCATTTCTATTGGTCAAACACCCTAAATACTCTCTCAAAGTCATTTGTGAAGAATTGGAGACTAGGGTTTAAAGGGTGATATTCAAGAGGCAAACTGAAGTCAAGAATCTTGGTGAATTAGGTTGTCTAAGGGATGTAACTCTTACCATTGATAAATATCCCTAAACCAATGTATTTTACACTTGAATTAGTTAGTGTACATAGTAATTTTGAAATTAAATAAAAAGAGTTTTGTTGCCTAATGAGGAATAATATGGACTTTTCCTTAGAATTGTGTTTATACATGTTATTCATGATGATTTACACATGTAGGTGAATTTTGTATGTGTTATAACATGTGATTCTTTATTAACTCTAATTTTGATGATCTTTACCATGAAAAAGGTCTTGGTAAAGGCATTCACTCAAAATGTTTGTGATAATGTCTTGGTGAATTATCTGGTGTTATGTTTGTGATGTTTTGAACTAGCTAAATTGTCCAATAAGTCTGAATATCTGTTAAATAATATTGTAAAGGTATTATGAGCCATGTATGGTAAATTTGATAACCTTGTTGGTTGATAGTTAATGAGGGGTTAAAGTTCCTAAACATAAAAATAAACTTAATTATGTGTTGAACTAAAGTGTGGTATGAATATGGTATAAGTTTGCTAATAAAATATGAATAGTTTATGAGGGTCTTGATGACTATAAAATGAATTATATGATGAATTGAATTAAGGCATTGGCCTATTGAAATGGTTTAGCAACAAAGGCTCCCATGAGGACCATGTGGTTATGTATAGTGTTGAATTATCTAAATATGTTAAATTCCTTAAGTGTTAATTGAATTAAAGATGATGAATGGACATAGGGTTTGAGTCCTAATGTCGACTAATGATATTCATAATGGCTTGAGGTTAAAGTCCTTTGCCTAAAGAATCACTTGTGGTTGAAGTCCTTTAAACAATGATATCTCTTGAGGTTGAAGTGCCTCGCCAAATAAAATGGTATGGGTTAGAGTCCCTATATAACAGGAAATGAGATTAGAGTCCCTTGCCTAATGTATGGGAATGTGGCTAGAGTACCTTGCCTAAATGAATGTGTGTGTGGTTAGAGTCCCTTACTTGAATTGATGTATATGAGGTTACAGTCCCTTGCTTAATAAGAGTATACATAGTTAAAGTCCTTCATCTAAGTGATATGTTTATGTAGTTGAAGTCCCATGCCTTATAAGAATTGTTGAATCTAAGTGTAGAAAGGTCGAATTCCCCTACTTTATGTCTCATGATTGAGTGTGTTGAGAATGTTGTTATGACTTATTTACTTATCTACTATGTGATAAACCTATATGCATTGATAAGGTCATGAATATTGTTAAATATGATATATTTACTCATTGTTGATTGATGGTGCTATTTTATCCTATCATTTAGTTACATACTAGTGTCCCAACCACTAACCATCTCTGAATGCTATGTCCCTAGGCGACATAGGGGCTGAAGTAGCATCTTCTCTTCCTACATAGTGATTAGGTGATCGAAGCGATTTGTGCATTGACTTAGGAGTAGTGAGCTTCCTTACTTTGGAAGACATTCATTCTTGGTCTCCTATCTTTATACTTAGTATTATGTTGACTTGGTTTATCTATTAATGGTGGCTTGTCCCGATATTTACATTTTTAAATATCATTTTGTATAGAGGTATTATGGATGATTGTGGACTCGAGTGTAGTGGCTATTTTGATGAATCTAATGAAATATTATCCATGATTAAGTTATTACTTATAGTATGTTTTCTTTATCTTATAATATCATTGAAATTCCTTCAACCCTTGTGATTTATATATATGATTAGGTTGGGATATCGGGGCAACCTCTGGTTCATGTGGGCTTGAGCAGCCCCTACAACATGGCTTAATTTTTGGCCGCGTCGAGTTGGTATCAGAGCCTAAGTTCATGCTTAGTTCGGTTTCCACAATAGCATGTCAAGTAGGAATTTTTTTATGGGTGTGAAGCGCGCCACACTTATAAGAGGGGGACTATGAGACATTTTAAGAAATGTTTCCCCTTTTTTTAATTTAATCTCAAAATATAAAGTCTAAGGTATTGGATTTTTCTGATCTCTATTTTCTATCTTTTAGATCATGCCTCTAAGGAGATATGAGACTCAGGAAAATACTTTTTTAGGGCTCAATGGATAAAGTTCATCCAATTACTGAAGTTCAGACCCAGGCTAGGGCTGCAGTATCTGACCTTCCTCATGGGGATCCACCTATCCCCACCAATCCCGACTATGAGAGTGACTTTTCTATTTCGTAACCTCTAGGGGATGCTACTAATGCTGAGTTTCATTGCTCTATCAACCTCTTGACGTAGTTGCTAGGCTCTCAATCAGAGCATGATGCTCTAAATACTATTTTTTATGAGGCCACGAGGATTGGCCAATTCATAAGGTTGAGCCCTACTATGTTTATGGGTATAAAGGTTGAGAATCCTCAAGGCTTCATTGATGAAATAGAGAAGATTTTCTGAATCATGCATGCTTCGGAGATTGACGTTGTTGAGTTTGCTTTCTACCAATTGAAATATGTATCATACCAATGGTACAAAAGGTGGGAGTACTCTAGAGGTTTAGATGCTAGTCCAACTAGGTGGGGGATTTCTCTGAGGTTTTCTCAGACTGCTTCTTTCCTTAAAGAGCTGAGGGAAGTAAAAGCAAAAGAGTATGTGAACTTGAAGTAAGGAAGGATGTTCGCTCATGAGTATTCCTTGAAATTCAATTAATTATCAAGGTATGATCCCGAGATGGTGCGTAATAGGAGGGTTAGAATGCGTAAGTTTGTTTCAAGATTATTCCATGAGTTAGTCCTTCAGAGCAAGAAAGTTTTGTTTATTAAAAACAATAACATCTCTAGGTTGAACGTGTATATGCAACAAGTGGTAAAAGATAAAATGAAACAAGTTGAGTTTAGGGAAAGGTAAGGAAAGAAGTTTAGGTCTTCCGAGCTTTGTGGTAGTGATGGTGAAAAGTGGCCATGAAAGAAGTGGGGGAGTTCGAGCTCTTTCTCCTTGGCTAGTGTATTCTCTCCTTACTAGAAGTTATCGGGTGGTCATCGGTCTCCGTTAAGTGGTTGGTCATGGGCATAAGGTGACTAATTCTAGGCTAGTGGTGCGCAGTCGGCTCCACCCTGACCTCCTTATAGATTCTGTTGTCAAATTCATTAGCATGAGTGCCCTTCTCTAGCTTCTTCTTGGGCTAACAGGGTCCCTAGTCCTACTCCATCTACTCTCGCACCAAAGGGTGTTGAGTCTTCTTTTGCTTTTATTTCTAGTATCGGTACTGGTCAAAACTGCTTGTATGCATTTGCTACTAGCCAGGCTTTTAAGATGTCTCTCGATGTTGTCATGGGTTTGTTGAGACTTTTCTCCTATGATTTATATTATTTTCTTGATCCAGGGTATACACTTTCTTATGTGACCCCTATGTGGCTATGCATCTTGATTGTGGTTCCGTTAATCTATCGGCTTATTTTTCAATTTATACCCAGGTAGGAGACTCTATGATTTCTAGAAGGGTCTATAGGGTGTGTGGTATCTGTTGGTGAGAGAGATACTTTTGTAGACTTGATAGAGTTAGATATAGTCTAATTTGATATCATTCTGGGTATGGATTGGTTGAATTCGTGTTATGCTTCTTTAGATTTTCAAACCCGTAAGGTCATGTTCAACTTTCCTAATGAGCCGATAATTATATGGGAAGGTGGTTCTTTGGTGCTAAGGAAAGATTTATTTCTTAACCTAAAGCCCAAAGGTGATTTTGAGGGGGGTTTTATATTATTTTGTCTGAGTTAAAGATTCTTAATCAGAAGAGCCTTCTCTAGAATTTGTTCCCGTGGTTAATGAGTTTCCAGAGGTATTTCCAAATAATCTTCTTGGTATTCCTCCCAATAGGGAAATTGATATTGGGATTGATCTTACTTGTTTTGGACACTCATCCGATATCTATCCCTCATTATTAAATGGCTCTAGCGGAGCTAAAAATGCTTAAGGAGCAATTTAAGAACCTCCTAGATAAAGGTTTCATCAGTCCTAGTGCATCTCTTTAGGGTGCTCCTGTGTTGTCTATGCTCAAGAAGGATAGTTCCCTCCATATGTGTATTATTTATCGTCTGTTGAACAAAGTAACCATAAAGAATAAGTATCCTCTTCCTAGGATAGATGATTTGTTTGAGCAACTTAAGAGTGCAAAGTGGTTCTCAAAGATTAATCCTAGACTGGGTTATCATCAACTTAAAATTAGGGTAGCGAATATCCCTAAAACTACCTTTAGAACCCAGCATAGTCACTATGAGTTTCTTGTCATGTTTTTTTGTGTTGACCAATGCCTCGGCGTTATTCATGCACTAGATGAATAGGGTGTTTCGTTCGTTCTTGGATATGTTTGTTTTATGTTCATTGATGACATATTAGTCTATTCTAAGAGTGAGGTGGATCATAAAAATTACTTCTGTCCCATGTTAGAAACTTTAATGAATCATTATTTGTATGCCAAGTTGTCCAAGAGTGAGTTTTTGTTAAAAGCAGAAGCTTTTCTTTGTCATGTTATCTCTAGTGAAGGGATCATGGTATATCCCCAAAAGGTTACAACAGTTAAGAAGTGGCCTAAACCTATGTCTCTACCAGATATTGGGAGCTTCTTGGGTCTAGACGGTTACTATAGAAGGTTTGTGGAGAGTTTCTTGACTATATCAGCCCCATTGACAAAGTTTACCCAAAAGAAGGTCAAGTTCTTATAGTCGAATTAGTGTGAGGGTAGTTTTGAGAAGTTGAAATATAAATTGACTTTGGCTCCAATTTTGACCTAGCCTGAAAGTAATGATGGTTTGGTAGTTTATTGTGATACTTGCCGTATTGGTCTCGATTGTGTTTTGATTTCACATGGTAAGGCGGTGGCCTAGGCTTCTAGGAAATTGAAGGTTCACGAAAAGATCTACACTACTCATGACCTAGAGTTGTTAGTCATGGTTTTTGCATTAAAGATTTGGAGACATTATCTTAATGGGGTTCATGTTGAAATCTTTACTGATCATAAGTGCCTTCAATATATGTTCACTCAAAAGGAGTTAAATTTCTATTAAAGGAGATGTCTTAAGTTGTTGAAAGACTATGATATGAGTCTTTATTATCAACTCGGTAAAGCCAATATAGTCG
>JAPEIP010000004.1:154079292-154103143 GCA_026120095.1 Capsicum chinense | reverse complement strand
GAGACATTATCTTAATGGGGTTCATGTTGAAATCTTTACTGATCATAAGTGCCTTCAATATATGTTCACTCAAAAGGAGTTAAATTTCTATTAAAGGAGATGTCTTAAGTTGTTGAAAGACTATGATATGAGTCTTTATTATCAACTCGGTAAAGCCAATATAGTCGTCGATGCTCTTAGTAGATTTTCCTTGGGAATTTTTACCCATGTGGATGAGGATAAGAGAGAGTTAGTGAAGGATATTCACCAATTTGGAAAATCTTAGAGTTTGACTCATGGACTTTGAGGATGGTGGTGTATTTTTGCATTCGGTATGTCAGTCGTCTCTTGTTGTTGAGATAAAGGAAAACCAAGTATTGGACCCATACTTGATGAACATCTCGGATAATTTGAGTCAACACAAAGTTGCGGACTTTGTGATTGGTGGTGATGGTATCTTGAGATACCAAGGTAGACTATGTGTTCACAACGTCGATGGATTTAGGGAAAGAGTCATGGTCGAGGCTCATGAATCCCGTTATGCTATTCACTCTGGTTCCACCAAGATGTATCATGATCTTAGAGAGTTCTTTTGGTGGGGCGATATGAAATGACATGTAGTTAGTTTTTTGGCCATGTGTATGGTGTACTAATAAGTGAAAGATTAGCGTATGACGCCTAGGGGCTTGTATCAATATATTGCATTACCCGATTGGATGTAGGAGGCAATTAATAAGGAATTTATTACGGTCTTCCTCGATCTCGGAATCAATGTGATTCTATTTTGTTCATTGTTGATATAATGACCAAGAATGCTCACTTTTTATCATGAGGACTAATTAATCAATCGAAGATTATACTAAGTTGTATCTTGGGGAGATCACGAAGTTGAAGGTGCTCCAATTTTAATTATCTCAGATTGTGGTCCTCCATTTTTATCCCACTTTATGAAGTTATTTCAAAAGGGTTTGGGTACTAGAGTGTACCTTAGTATCGCTTTTCACCCACAAATGGATGGGTATTCAGAGAGGATTATCTAAACATTGGAGGATATATTGAGGGCTTGTGTGATTGATTATGGTGATAGTTGGTATGACCACTTGCCTTTGATTGAGTTTGCTTAAAATAATAGTTGCCACTCTAGCATAGGCATGGTCTCTTTAAGGAATTATATGGTAGGCGATGTCGATCTCTTATTTGGTGGTATGAAGTTAGCAAGGGTAAGTTTCTTGGACCCGATTTAGTTCACCAATCCTTAGATAAGGTGAACGTAATTCGTGAAAGATTGAAAACCACTGAAAGTCACTAAAAGTCCTATGCAGATATAAGGCATAGGGACATAGAGTTTAGTGTTAGTGATTGGGTATTCTTAAAAGAGTATCCCGTTAAGGGAGTAATGCAGTTTGGTTAAAAAGGCAAGCTTAGTCTCGGGTATATTGGTCCCTACTCGATTGTGAAGAGGGTTCACCATGTTACCTAGGAGATGGAGTTCCTTCTAGCATGAACTCCATTCACCCAGTTTTCCATGTCTCTATGTAGCAGAAATGTGTGGGTGATCCTTTTTTGGTTGTTCCCTTGGGGGATGTCTGTATCTCAGTCTTTTTGTCCTATGAGAAGATCCCGGTGAGAATCTTGGATCGGCAAGTTAGTTAGTCATGAGCAAAAGAAGTGGCTTCGGTGAAGATTCTATAGTGGAACCAAAAGTGTAAGAATGCTACTTGGGAGGCAGAAGAAGACATAAAGTCCATGTATCCGCATTTGTTTCCCATCCCAGGATCTTGTGAGGAAGGTATGTGTTAATCTTCTTACCTTGATTTATGTCTTTGATAGACAATGGGTTGAAGTCCTCAATGTGTTGAATTGAGTTATTCCTTGTTTACACGATGGATTAAAATACCCAAGCTTTGAAATTATTTATGTCTGTTTAGACCATGGGTTCCAGTCCTTAATGCTTACAAATCATTTATGTCTTGGTTGTGATGGGTTTAAGTCCCTAATATCTTGAGTTATTTCATGTTATTAAGAGAAAATGGGTTCTAGTCCCTAGTTTTTGAGTTGGGCAAGTATCTTTGATGAATCCATAGGTTGAAGTCCTTAAGTTGTGAAATGAGTAGGAGTTTTTATAAATAATGGGTTTGACTCCCAAAGTTGACGAATTGAATTATTGATTAATAGTGAGCATGATATGTGTTGCATTCTTGTTGTGTGCTTCCCTCTAACTTATTTAAAGAATGGTTTGATGTGTTATAGTGTGTCTACTTGTGTTTATGCTTGCCTTACCTATCATTCGCTGATGAATGATCTAAGTAGTGGAGAATTGAAACACCTAGACTTTGAAGCATTGAAAAATATCTTCATTTGATGTCATTAGAGTGGGTACGAATAGGGTATGAGTCGTACCCCTTGGATACAGGTCATATCCTCCTCTCAATCCCCTATTGTACCCTGGGTAGTGTGGTGAGGGTTAATCACTAGACTAGGTATGAGTGAGCCTCCTCCCTATCGTATCTAAGTATATGAGTCATACACAACCCAATCATATAGAGTGAACTCTTCACTTTGAGTGGACAATTTTTTGTCTGAGTGAAGGGTGCGAGTGGGGGAATGAGTCATACTCTTTGGATATGACTCAAGGGTGTGTAGTCATATCCTAACCAGTGTGGATGACCTTGGATAAGCCTAGGGGACAAGTTAGGGTACTACTATTACCCTAGGGTATGATTGACTGAAGTGAGTCATAGCCAATATTGGACCCATTTTCTAGCTTTAAGTTGAGGGCCTTGTGGTCATTTCCAACACACAAAAACCTATGTTCCCTCACTATATAAGTGGTTTTATCCTTATAAAAATCCATTTTGATGGATGAAACACCATAAACACTCTCTCAAACTCATTTGTGAAAAATTGGAGGCTAGGGTTTCAAGGGTGATCTTCAAGAGGCAAAGTAAATTTGAAACTCTTGGTCAATCAAGTTTTATAAATCATGTAACTCTTCCTCTTGATAAATAACTCTAAACCCATGTATTTTACACTTGAATTAGTAAGTGTACATTGTGATTTTGAAATTAAATGAAAAAGGTTTTGTTGCCTAATGATGAATAATGTGGACTTTTTCTTAGACTTGTGTTTATACATGTTATTGATAATGATTTTCATATATGGTATTAACATGTGAGTCTTGATTAACTCTAACCTTGAAGATCTCTACCATGAAAAAGGCTTTTGTAAAGGTATGCACACAAGGTGTTTGTGAAAAAGTCTAAGTGAATAGTTTAGTCTTATGTTGGTGATGTTTTGAACTAGGAAAATGTCCCAGTAAGTATGAGTAGTTTTTAAATGATATTTTAAAGGTATTATGAACCATGTATGGTGAAGTTGATAACCTTGTTGGTTGATGGTTATTGAGAGGTTAAAGTCCCTAAACATGAAAATGAACTTTAATTGTTATTGCACTAAAGTGTGGTATGAATGTGGTATAAGATAGCTAATGAAACGTGAATAGTTTATGAGGGCATTGATGACTATAAATTGAATTGTATGATGAATTGAATTAAGGCATTGTCCTATTAAAATAATTGTGCAACAACGGCTCCCATGAAGACCATGTGGTCATGTATAGTGTTGATTTGACTAAATGGATTAAAGTCCTTAAGTTTGAATTAAGTAGATGATGAATGAATGAAAAAAGGGTTGGAGTCCCTATGCCGACTAATTATAGTCGTAATGGCTTGAAGTTAGATTCCCTTGCCTAATAAATGTTCTTTAGGTTAAAGCCCCTTGCCTAATTAAATTGCTTACAGTTGAAGTCCCTTACATAATGAAATCTCTTGAGTTGAAGTGCCTTGCCAAATGAAATGGCATAGGTTAGAGTCCCCTATCTAATATGGCATGAAGTTAGAGCCATTTGCCTAATCTGTGGGCATCTGGTTAGAGTCCCTTGCCTAAATTAATGTGAGTATGTGTTAGAGTCCCTTGCTTGAATTGATGTGTATGAGGTAAGAGTCCCTTGCTTAATGAGTGTATACATGGTTAAAGTCCTTCGTCTAAGTGATATGTGTATGTGGTTGAAGTCCCATACCTAATAAGAATTGTGGAATCTAAGTATGGAAAGGCCAGAGTCTTCCACTTTTTGTCTCATGATTTAGTGCCTTGGGAATGTTGTTAAGACTTGTTTACTTTTCTAGCATGTTATATACATATATGTATGGATAAGGTCATGAATAAGGTTGAATATGATATATTAAATCTTTTGGATTGATGATGCTATTTTATCCCTATCCTTGAGTTACATGCTAGCGCTCCAACCGCTAACTATCTCCGAACGCTATGTCCCTATGCAACATAGGGGCCGGAGCATCATCTTCTCTACATGCACAGTGATTAGATGATCAAATTGGTTCATGCATTGAATTTGGAGTGATGAGCTTTCTTACTTTGGAAGGCATTCCTTCTAGGTCTAATATATTTTGGCTTAGTATTATTTTGACTTGGTTTGGCTTTTATCGGGGGCTTTTCCTGACATTTACATTTCTAAACATCGGTGTGTGTAGAGGTTTTGTGGATGATTGTGGATTGGGTGTAATGGCTAGTTTGATGAATCTAATGAAGTGTTGAGATGTTTAAGTTATGAATTAGAGTATGTTTCTTCTATCTTATTATATGGGTAGAATTCATCCGAACCTTGTGATTTATATTGATGATTAGGTTGGGTAATCGGGGAGACCTCTGGTTCATATGGGCTTGAGGTTCCACTACAATATGGCCCAGTTTTGGGACGTGTCACTTTCCATCAACCTATGAGTAGAAAAAATGACAAAAACAATGTGAAATAAAAACTAAACTAGGAAAAATCACAAACCTACTGTAACTTGGGTTGCCTCCAAATTAGAGCTTGGTTTAGTGTCGCCGTACAACCCACATCACTCTATCAACCGTGTTTATTTATCCTCTTCCTTCTACTTAGAGGCTATTTTCTCGCACTATTTTGTCGTTTTGAGTTTCTGCTATCAATTACATCATTTTACACAATATCCTTTTCAGACTCTTCTTTCAGCTTCACCCTTTCAGGCATAAATGGTGCATTGGTCAACTCTATGAGATGATCCTAAGAGGACTTCTATGGTGCGCACTCCACCAAGCCAAACTCATGCACTTCCATGGATATGATCATGGGTAAATCTTTATTAAGCACACGGAAATTTAGTGGTTTGTATACTTTGATGACCATTTCTTTATCATCTAGCCTCATTTTTAGAGTGCCCTCTCTAACGTCAATCAGTTCTTCTCCAATCGCCATAAATGGACATCCAAATATGATTGGTACCTCGTCATCTATCTCATAATCAAGAATAACAAATTCATACGGAATAATTAACTTACCATCATTATTAAGCATTTCTTTAATTATTCCTTTGGGATGCACTTTCATTCTATCCACCATTTAGAGCACAACAAAACATGTCCTTAGTTTCCTTAAACCCAAAGAATTAAAAGCTGATTAGGGCATCAATTTTATACTTTTCCTAAGTTACTCAAGTAATGGACCATATCATTATCACCAATTTGTATGGGGAGGGTGGAACTCCCTAGGTCATTCAACCTTTTTAGCATCTTTCTCATCATAACCAAATTGCACTCCTTATTAAGTGCCATTGTCTTAATATTACTAAGCTTCATCTTATTGGTCACCACTTACTTCAAGTTTACTTTAAGTACTTGGAATAATGGGAGGTTAGTGTAAAGTTATCTGAACCTGTCAAAGAACTTCTTGAAATGTATATCTTTCTTATCCATTTTAGCCTTTGAGGGAATGGTTCTAGTAGTGTTTCAAGCATATACTCAACTTCCTTAATTATGGGTACTCACACTTTCTAAATTCTTAACCCCTTTAGCTTCAACTTGCTTCTTCTCTACCAGCTGTAAGAATAACTATGCCTCTACCTACTGATTTTTCTTAAGAGGTCTATCAATGAGATCTGTATCACAAATTAATGTGATTTTCATAACCTACTTCAGAGTGTCTGTATTACTAGGAAACCAACCTTGAGGTTTGGTATTTTTAGTCTGAGCTAATTGCCCCAATTGTATCTCTAAGTTCTTTTAAGCAAGCTATTGATTTTTATCTCAATAACCATTTATTTTTTATTGGCCAGAATCTTATTCAATGTTTCATTAATATTAATGGCTTGCGTGTTCTACTACTTAAACTGCTGAGTCTAATTATTTCCCCTTGAATAGTTCGGTGGACTCTATTACTTATGATTATAGACATTACTATAATTTCCCTTTTGTGTAATGCCCATAAAATGTACCGACGCTAGATTTACTCCAAATAAGTCTGTAGAGTGGCTACTAAGGCCAGAAATCTCACACGATGATGGGTTCTGCTGGATTGGATTTACCTGAGGTTGTGGTTGGTTTACACTCCACTAGTTGAATTGTGTAATCATATGGTTCTTCAAAGATGATAGTTGTGAAGCCAAATTTGTGATTTTAACCACCTAAATCATACCTGTAGGATTTTTCACTGGACTTCTTGAAATATCACCATGCCAAATAATATTACCATGTACAATACAATTCAGGAGAGTATAAAGCTTATTATACATTTTCTCTAAAGCTTGACCACCTGCAGCTCAATCTAGCAAAAATTTGTGTTATGGTCATAAGCTTTAATAAAAGTATGAGCTAATACCTCATTGGTCTGTTGGTGATGGGACAGTCTCTGAGAAGATATTTTAACCTCTCTCAAGCATGATACAAGTTTCATCCGACTTATATATAAAGCTTAAAATTTCACTATATAACCTTGCAGTCTTGCTGGATGGGAATAATAAAATGAGGAATTTATTTTCTAGACCATCCCATGTATTGATGATGTTTGAAGGTTCTGCAGTCAACCATATCCTTTGTTTCCACTAAAAGAGAGAAGGGGAATAAAGTAAGTCTCACATAATCTGCATAGACTGTAGTGGGAATGAAAGTGTTACTGATCTCCAAGAAATTCTGCAAATAGAACTGTCAATCCTCATGTGATAGTCCTATTGTAATGGCCTTTCTAGTTATTTTTCATATTTTTTATTATCTTCACTATTTGAGCTTCTCCAAAGCTTCCCCAACTCATTTATGACTTTCTGGACTGATGGTTTAGTTACCGGGTAGTTCATTTGGTTTTTACAGCCAATTCCCAGTTTTGAAGTCTTCATTGGTTATAAATATCCACCAGCTGAAAATATTAATAAAATGATCTTAAATACAAATTTTGATTATGCCATAAGATCTGAAATATAAATTTTAGGCTAGGTAGACCTTTGGTTCGTGTCTCAATGCACCCGAGCTTATTTCAACCTATTGGAGAAATATTAGAAAATTGAAATACGGGTGTTGAAACAACCTTTGGTCAAAAAGACCTTAGATAGAAAATCCAACATCACCATAATGATGGAAAAATTGATTTATGATAGGGGGACCCTTAGTTCAGGCCATAAGGCTCCCATACTTATTTTGGCTATTGAGTGAATTTTATGAAAAAAATTAAAACTAGAGGTGTTGGCCCCACTTTTTTCCTAAACAATCTTGGATGAAAGTTTTGATTATTCCAATGGATTTGAAATGTGGTTTACACTTATAATTCACTATTGGATCATGTTCTTTGGATTCTGATGAGTTTCGAGGGCTAAAGTCCTGATTTTGATTTTACTGTCATCTGGTGGCTAGGGGAACAACTATGATCTTTGAAATTATATGGTTATTTCTCTAGGTCTATAGTGGCCCCTAGGACTACAATAACACTATCTCTCTACTTGGTATGGGTATATAAGGACCCTATAGACCTTATTTTGGCCATTTTTTTATCCATCTTTGAGACCTAAAACCCCTAAATGAGTGTCATAACTAAAAATTGATCCTTGTGGGTGACTGGGGAGCTTGCTAAACATCTATTATCGTGATTTGCACTCTGATTAGCCCAAATATTAGCCTTGTATTCACCCATTTCATATGGGTTATGGTTTCTTGATGATTTATGAGCTTGATATCATGTTAGGTTAGCCTTGGAAATATGTTCTACGTATGTGGACCCACTTGGAGTTTTCAGTGTAATTTTTGGACCCGAAGCACAATGGTGAAATTTAGGTATTGTTAGACTCATATTAATGAGTAGATTACTATTTTGATAGTGTTCTGGCATTTTGGGCTTGTATAATGATGATGATATTTTGGTGAATCATGGGACATTTTGTGGTTCAACTTTGAGGTAGGCTTCTTTCTAATTTTCTTCATAGATAATGTTTGAGTTATATTGCGTATGAATATGAATGCTAAGATTGATTATGGATAGAATGACTTAGTATTGAATATTAATGTTTGGGGATTTGATGGGATTTTTTGACCCATAAGTTGAATTATTTAATACCCTTTTTGGACCGAATGGCCTTTTCCCTAGTTTGGGGTAGTTTGTAGCACGTATATTGCATGATGTTAGGTTTGGGATATGGTTTAAGTGTTGGATCATGGTTAATATGATTAACCTTAGTTGGTCTATTCTAGTAATCTTGAAATAGTAATTTGGGTAGAATTAACATAAATGCCAATGTTTTTAGATAAAGTTCCTATCTCTGAATTGGTTATGGCTTACGTGATATCTAAAAGTTGAACTAGATGACTTATTCTAGTTAGGGCATAGTTTACCTAAATATGGAAATTGTGGATTAGAAGTGGGACTATCTACCCACTTAGGCTAATACTTGTGTTAGTCTTGTGGACCTAGTTGCGGATGTTAGGCATAGTTGAGAATAGTAAACCTTAGTATAAGGTTACTTTATGACTTGGTAAATTGTAATTGTGTTCCTCGAATTGTGACTTATGAGTTATGGCTATGTTATTCCTTATAGAAATGAAAATGGACCTTCAGAGATACTATTCCATCTTGTACGTTATATAGGAACTTTAAAGACATTTCCTCTTAGACTTTATATTTGGACCATAGAGACACTATTTCCTCCTAGACTTGATTCTTAGCCCATACAGGTGCTGTTTACTCATAGGCATGACGTCGGTCCCTTAGAGATGATATTCTTCTTAGTAATGATTATTAGGCCTATAGAGATGATATTTCTCTTAGTTATGATTGTTGGGCCTATAGAGATAGTTGTCCTCTTAGTTGTGATTATGTGGCCTATAGAGGTGAATTTCCTCTTCGAGATGATTATTAGACAATAGAGATAATATTCCTCTTAGTTATGATTGTTGGTCCTATAGAGAAGATTTTCTTCTTTGTTGTCATTATTCAACCGATAGAGGTGACTTTTCTCTAAGATATTATAGTTGGTCTATAGTGATGATATTTCTCTTTGTTATGATTATTGGGCCTATAGATATGTTATTACTCTTTGTTATAATTGTTAGACCTATAGAGATGATTTTCCTTTTAGTTATGAATATTCGGCCTATAGAGCTGTCTTTCCTCTTAGATATAGTTATTGGCCTATACAGATGATATTCATCGTAGTTATTATTATTAGTCCTATAGAGATGATAATCCTCTTAGTTATGATTGTTGGGCCTATAGAGATGATTTTCCTATTAGTTATGATTTTCGGGCTTACAAAGATGATATTCCTCATAGATATGATAATTGGCCTAAAGAGGTGATATTCTTCATAGTCATGATGTATGACTTATAGTAATGAGATTTCTTATAGATGTGATAAGATTATTGATATTACAACTCATAGATGTAAGATGCCTCCTATATATGAGATGATTATAGATATTCTATGGCTTATTACTATGATTGTCGATATGAGTTTTGAATATATATATATATATGGGCTTGGGGCCATGATTATGAGGTTGGAATTATTTTAGACATATTATTGAGCCAAGGGTTATGTTATATTAACAAATGGACATTCGAAAATTAATTAGCCTTGGAAAGGATATGGTTGTAGTTTATGATATACATATATATGTTTATACATACATCTCTCCCAAATAGGATGGAGAAAGATATGATATGTTGTTTACAACTTAATTGATTTTGATACTGGTGATGGCATGCATAGATTTAGTACATTTATGATTATTATCTTGGTAATTGATGCGATTCTAGCTGAAATTCGATCTTATGACTGTTCTTCCTAAATATGGGTGCAAACCCACTATTCACCACTAAAATTGGATTTATTCATAATAATAATTTCTTGACTTAATCAATAACTTACATATTTGAAAGCAATTAATAATGATGTTTTAAAGATTTGGCCAAGGCAGATTTCAGTCCATGAAATTTACATTATTATTTACTCCGATTATGAGATATTTTTGCCATTTCTACATTTTCACAATGATTTAGTTTTGACAATCACTTTGGGTGACAAACTTATGGATTTACACTCTTCTTAGCCATGTATAAAGTCCGTACACCTAGTACACCTATATATATATATTGATGGTTTTGATGATATATTGATATCTGGCAAGGATGGAGGATTCTACTTGGATAATATATTGATATTTGGCAAGGATGAAGGATACTATTATGAGGTTATTGATACCTGACAATGACAGAGGATACTCTGATAATGTTATTGATAGCAAACATGGCCGGAGGATATTGTGATGATGATATATATATAGCTGGTTCAAGTTCAGAGTATGGTTATGGTATTAATTGTGTATCTTTTAGTCATTCTTTCATGCACATCACCTATCACTACTATATACCTATATCTACAAGCCAGATCGGATGGCTACATAGATATGGGTGGTGAATAAGCGTTGTGTTATTCTATGTTGATTGAACTTTCTAAGCTTGGGATGGTGGGGGTACGCATAAGCTCGGCTAGGTATTTGGTTGTTTGGATTTGTTGGTTATTTGCGCTGTTATTGATATTGTCATTATTATTTTTATGATCATTATTATGTCTAGATTATGATAGATTGTTCATTGATCCTGTATCGAGATTTGAGGTGTGTTTTTGGCCTCTTCTATCATATGATTGCATTATTATACACGATTATTTCATGTCTAGTCATGTGGATTAGAAGCCTTAAGTATAATATAATATAATGCTGGTAGGATTATAATTAGGTCATGAAATAAGGATATGATGATCGAGGTTATACATTAAGTTACTTAATGTATATATGTATATATCTAGCTATATAAAGCTATGGAACTATCATATATCCCTTCCTTTATTTGTTTATATTGTATATTCATTTCTTAGCCTTGTATATTACTATGTATCTTTCTTTCACTTTTCATTCATATATTGACCTTGGTTATACAGTATAGTATGACATCTATTGAATGTGGCCAAAATAGGATAGTTGACCCTTCTACTTCCTTAGCCTTATTATGTGGGTCTATTAGACATTAATAGAATAGTTGTCCTTTATTATTCTCATTTACTTGTTATATGGTTTCTGGACTCTTGGGTGTTGTTTCCATTATATTTATATGTTGTATACATTTGCTTTATCTTTGGTTCTCAATTTGCAGTTGCCTACTAACTATTATTTGTTTGAACTCATACTACACTTCTATAGCCTGCAGATCATAATATGGGTTATCACTATTGATGCGTGTATCATGCAGAGCATCCATGGTTCAGAGACTTAGATTGAGCCCCTGATGTTTGTAGTGTTACTTATCTCTCTCTTAAGTATTAGACTATTCTCTATGTTGTATTAGAGATAATTTGTATCAATATATTTCTCTTGATATTTCACGCATGTACTTTTATTATATTAGAAGCTCTTACAGTGATACAAACATGTTTTGGGGTTTTATTATGTTTGATCATTATTTTAATTTATTTCGCAATCTTTTTCTTATACTATTACTAGTCATTCTGGACTATGTGTTGGCTTGCCTACTGGTGGGTTATGGTAGGAGCCATTATGACTCAAAAAATTAGGTTATTAAAAATTGGCATCAGAGCCTAGGTTTTATCGGTGTATTTGTATAGGAGCTAAGTGTTCAATAGAGTCCTAAAGATCGATGTGGAGACGTTCGAACCTACTTAGGGAGGCCATAGTGAAATTTTAGTAAATTCACTACTTCACTCCTTATTGTGTGCCCGTATTCCAATGAACCTCAAACATATTCTTTGACTCTATTCTATCCCAAACGATGATGTGACATTATTGATAGATGCAGATGAGACTTTAACATGTGTTTCCAAAGTTTCAATACATCATTAGACTAGAGAGTCAGAGATGGATATCAAAGATCTTCAACTGCAACCAAAAAATATTTGGCCAGCCTAGGCTTCAGTAAATCCCATGACTGCTTCATCCTTTGAGGTTCAACATTAAAAATTTGAATCATGTTGTAGATCCTTCTCATCCATGGATGTCATTTGATTCATTGAACAATTCTATGACCAGAGTTGGGTCTATTGGTTTTCCTCAGGGTTCTTTACCAGTTTTGAATACAAGATTGAATTTCTCATGTGGTCTAGACATTTACCTATGCTACATCTTTCTGAGCCAGACATTGGTGCATGGATGTATTAGAGGGTTAGTATTGCTACTCCATTTGGCATTGAAGCACTTGATAGTAGCTGAATCTTCCTTCCCTTAAGTTTTTTATTATGAGAGGACTATAGAGAGCACAAATATTGAGATTTATGGAAGTGATAGATAGAGTCATGCTATTAGTATAGTGCTATTGGTATTTTATCCAAGAGTGAGGATTCTTTTAGTAGAGTTTAGCTTCACCTGCATCCCATTAGCTCTACGCAGATAGTATTCCATACTATGAGTAGTTCTCCAATTAGTCGTGATAATCATAGTGGGTAGAGTCCCCATCAAACTTGAAAAGTGTATTATTGTTCTTTGGGCCATGGTGACCATTTTGGATCATGAGGTACAGTATCTCAAAGTATTCTAGGATCATGAATTGGGTGTGTTATGATGAGAACTAGAGTTAGCACGTATTCCCCGCCAGCCTAAAGTTCCTAAGATAGGCAATGATTTTGAAAGTATGGACACAATTTTGCAAATTTCTCTTAGCATTAGTTGGCCAGCCATTTTGTCTTACTTTTTGTTTTCTTCATATTGATACTTTAGGAGTTGCTACGACTACAGAAAGATCGACTACTAATCTTGGGAGTGTCCCCAACATATGATTTCCAATTATTCAGCTTATTTAGATCAACCTCGTGATGTAATAGCATCTATAATTAGAGATAGTGTTACTTGCACCTTAGTCGATGATTCAGTCGATCGGTTCTAGGTTGACCCGTTCAAATTTGTTTTTACTATACTCGTCAAACATGTGATTGCGGATACCACCGTGATTGGTGTGCTTTTATTTCCTATATTATTCTTTTATTATATGTATTAGGGTTTTCATACCCATTGATAATTATATGCCTTGATAAATTAATATCGGTCATAATTGTGTAAGACCCCGCAAAATTTCTAAGCTTAAATTAGTCCTTTAAGCTTGTTAAGGGTGTCCCATACATAGAAAATTCTAGCTAAGTTCTTAGACTTAGTTTATTTTTGGCCTTCGAAAGTTGAAAATCTCATTTTGCCACCTTAATGTCTTTTAATGGTTCGTATTTTTGTTAATTTATGATCAGAGAGGTCAATAGGTGTTCCTAGACAAGTTTCAAATTTTTTGAACCTTGTTTACACCACGTTTGGTGTCCCAAAACAATGGACCAATGCAATCTTGGCGCGCCGTGTCGCCTATCACATTGGTTAAAATTATTGCAGGCAATGCCAGAAAAACTGCTGAGGCTTGGCGCGATCATGGCAAGACGTGTAGGGTATCACGTCGATGCATCAACGCGCTGCGTTGCCAGTCACGTCGATGCCCAATTTTTAGTCATTAAATGTCTGTGTTTTTATGGGAATAAGGGTCAATTTAACACCCCTATATAAGCCTATAACATGAGATTAAGCTAATATTTCACCCAAATATTATTGTTACTCTCAAATACTCTCAAGAACAAGTCTAGGGTTTTCATAGGTGCTTCAAATTCAAGAGATTCTACCATTAGTTTTCAAGAATTTTCCATCCAAGGTATGTCAAGTGTTTATCCTAGGGTTCCTTCCACCCTTGGAGCTCAAGAAACCTTTTTAAAAACTAAAGATAATGTTTTTGAAGGTTTTCATGATTTAGTTTGACTATGTTCATGACTATTATCTTAATGGGTTCTCTAGTTAATGATTTAATTGCAATTTGTTTGTGAAGTAAAGCGATATATGTGTAGTACCATGTAAAAACATGTTAAACCCCTGAAATTTTGCCAATGGGTATGTAAATTATGATAACTATTAGTTGTACAGTGTTATTTGCATATATTATGCTCACTAGGTGTTTGATGAAATGCCCATATAAATGAACTAGCACCATTGTAATATGCTAATAAGAGATCCATATTCAAGTACAAGTTAAATGTATGCTGAGTGCTTGATAAAAAACCTTAGTGAATGAATCATGATACGTTATTACGCTTCCCTGTCTATTTTTAAGCTTATGACTCCCAAGTACTTGGTGAAATACTTCAATGATTGTATTCTGAATTGTGGACTATGCTCCTGTGTTCAAAGAAGTGTCATGTAGAGTCAGTTTCATGCTATCGTGTCTTGGGGGTACTTGTACCCAAAAACTTATCTGTCTGTTTCATGATAAATGTCAGTCATACCATGATTAGTAGTATTCTCATTCAAGTTTAGAACTTAGTAGAATTTAGTCAGTACATGAATCAGGAAAACTCACTAATCTCAATAATCTCAATTATCTCAGTCAATTATCAAATCATAATAGTATTCCTTTAGTTAACGGAACTTAATGAACTTAGGCCAGTTCAGTGCAGTTAATCTTGTTCAGCGTCTATTTAGATGGGAGTAGAATTCAGCACCGAGTGAGGCCAAGAATGGAAACTCACCTGTTAGTTGAGGGTATTATTCTTAGAAGCAATCCTTGCTCTCTAGAACTACGTAGCCAGTGTAGGTTGAGACATCAAACCTGCTAATTGAGGGTAGATGAGGTGGATTAACCTATTATATGAGGGTCCCACAATTTTCCTTAGAGTACCTCTTAGACGAGGGATTTCTCAAAGCTTGTCCTTACCAGTGGCGCGGTATTGACACCCTTTCAACTAGGGTTACAGGTTGGACCCCAGATTTATTTAGAAAAAAAGGCATGTCGGTTATATAAATTCTCCCACAGTTTCAGTTACAGAATCTGGACTGTCAGATAAAGTCGCTCAATTTTAGTAATAGAATTCAGATAGTTCTTCATATATTAGGACTGCCAGATATAGTCACTCAGCAAAGTATAGAACTATCTTAGATCCATCAGAATTTAGACTATTGATACAGTTACTCAATAACAGTTATGTCAGTTATCAGTAAATCATGTTATCAATATTCAAACCAAGTAGTCAGTATTATCACATAATTAGTTTCAGTTACTTTTTCATGCTTGTATTCTCATATTCATAATATGCAGTCAGTTAGTATTATTCATGAATATGAACCCTTTGCATTCATCCTACCTTACTTGCATACCAGTACATTCTATCGTATTGACACATTTCTACTATGTTGTTTCTATACCATAGGTTCAGAAGCACGTGCTCCAAAGTATTAGTAACATTTCAGTTTCAGCAGTGAGTCCTCATCATTCGAGGATGTTATTATTAGGTTATTTCATTATTTTTAATAGTTCAGAGTTAGTTGGGGACATGTCCTATCAACTTCACAGTTTTCAGATAGTTTAGAGGATTTTAGATTATAGTAGGTTCAGATAGTTTATTTTAGATTTGGGTATTTCTATATCCCATTCAGATATTATTTTATCAAACATGTTAGAGTTTTGAACCTTACGGCCTTACAACTTATATTATGCATTTATTCAATTTATTATGCAGTACTGAGTTACCGATATCAGTCATGGGTTAGCTTGTGGTCGTTCGGGGTCATGGGAAACATGTAGCATTTCGGGTATCAGATTCAGGGCGTTACAAACTTTGTATTATAGCCTAAGGTTCAATAGTGTCCTAGGAAGTCCGAAAGCCACATGTAGTAGAGTCTTGTGCATGGATATGTTGTGCGCCACATTTATGTACAAGAGGCTATAAGATCTTTTAGGAACAGTTTCCTTTCTTTCAGTATTCATATCATGCCAGTGAGCATGACCTCAAGTTTAACTCTCAGTATAATTCATTTCTCCCATTCTTCTATAGAATATGCCTCCTAAGAGAAGAAACAGAAATCAGTCAGCCCCTCAGCCCGTCCAAGAAGATCCCTTGGACGAACATGGCTCTCATGCAGTGTTTAGAGCTGCATTCACTACTCTTGCTAACTCAGTTGCTGCCTAGAATAAATAACTAGTTGTTACTCCAGCCAACCCAGTGGCCAACAGCGTAGCAGCCAGGATTTGGGACTTCACCTGAATAAATCCTCTATCCTTTACCGGGTTTAAGTCAGACGAGGACCCTCAGGAATTCCTTGTTCAGGTTTAAAAGGTTACAAGTATCATGGGGGTGTCAGCTATTGAGAGTGCTGATCTAGCTGTATATCATTTGCTAGGTGTGGCTCACACATAATTCAAATAGTGGAAAGTAGAGAAGGCTGGTAATACAGGGCCTATAGAATGGGAGGATTTTTCCACTGCTTTTCTTGATAGATTCTTTCCTCCAGAGCTGAGGAAAGCTAAGGTGCTAGAATTTATCAACCTTAGGCAGGGAAATATCACAGTGATAAAGTATTCTCTTTTACTCAACAAGCTAGATACGCTCTTCATGTAGTGTCAGACAAAGGGTTAAGATAGTAAGTTTGTCTTTGGGGTGAATGATAGAGTGGTCAATGAGTGCATATCTACAATGTTGATTAGTGAGATAGACATAGCCAGACTTATAATCCATGCTCTACAGATAGAAGAGCAGAAGATTAAGATGAGAGATAAGTAGAATAAGAGAGCAAGGATAGGTAGTTTAAACTTTGTGTAGCCTAAGTCAGAGGGTGGAAGTCGTTCTCAGTTCTACTCGAAGTCATTTGTTTTAGCTCCTTCCTCAGCCAGTGCTGCAGTACCAAAATTTAGAGATGGCGATAGAGATAGGGTGTCAGGCTCTAAGTCTTAGGGCAGTGTCGTGCCAGAACCTATCTTCTTTGTCAGACATGTGGCAAGCACCATTAGGGTACTTACAGAGCTGGCAGTGATGTTTGCTTTGGATGTAGCAAGCCAGGTCATAAAGTCAGAGATTATCCTCAGCCAGTTTCTCAGGGTCAGAGTAACCGTTCCTCAGCTCAGTTCGATCACACAAACCAGTAGGGTGCCATTTCTGGTGCTACTAATGGGCAACACCCAAATAGACTCTACGCTTTTTAGTCTCAACAGGATCAGGAAAATTCTCCAGATGTGGTTACTGGTACGTTACATATCTTTTATTTGAATGTTTATGATTTGCTAGATCTAGGAGCTTCTTTGTCTTTTGTTACTCATTATATAGAAGTTGATTTTAGAGTCAGTCCCAAAATTATAGCAGAGCCTTTCCCCGTCTCCAGCCCAGTGGGTAAAACCATCATAGACCGATGGGTATAAAGGAACTATCCAATTATGGTATCTGAGAAGGCCACTTCAGCAGACTTAGTAAAATTAGAGATGACTGATTTTGATGTCATTCTCAGAATGGATTGTCTTCATTCCTGCATGCCACAGTTGACTGCAAATATAAAATTGTCCCATTTATTTCCTACCTTTGGGCACAGAAAATGATATCTAAGGGATATGTCTATCATCTTATTCGAGTTAAGGCCTGTAGTTCTGAAACTCCTAGTTTTGAATTAGTACTAGTAGTTAATGAATATTCTGATGTTTTTCCTAAAGATTTTCTAGGAATTCCTCCCAAAACGGAAATAGACTTCGGTATTAATGTTTTTCTAGATACTCAACCTATATCTATTCTGCCATACAGAATGGCACCATTAGAACTTAGAGAATTAAAAGAATAGTTAAAGGATCTCCTAGATAAAGAATTTATCAGACCCAGTGTGTCTCCATGGGGTGCACCACTCTTATTCGTGCGAAACAAAGATAGTTCTCTCATAATGTGGATTCATTATTGTTAACTCAATAAAGTCACAGTTAAGAACAAGTATCAAATTCAGGGTGCCAGCTATTTCTCCAAGATAGATCTCAGATCTGGCTATCATCAACTCAGAGTTAGAGAATGTGACATTCTAAAAATAGCCTTCTGTACTCGATATGGTCACTTTGAATTCTTAGTTATGTCCTTTGGTCTTACCAATGCCCCAACAGCTTTCATGGACTTGATGAATCGTGTGTTCAAGAAGTACTTAGATATGTTTATCATATTCTTCAAAGATGATATCCTTGTTTACTCCCACAGTGAGTGTTATCATGTAGACCATCTTAGAATAGTATTGCAGACTCTCAGAAATCATCAGTTGTTTTTCAAATTTAGTATGTGTGAATTTTGGATAAGTTCAGTAGCATTCCTTGGTCATATTATTTTCGGTGATGGCATTAGAGTTGATCCTCTAAAGACCAAAATAGTAAGAAACTGGCCTCGCCCTATATCTCCATTAGATATCAGGAGCTTCTTCGGTTTGGTTGGCTATTACAAATGGATTTTTAAGGGATTTTTTTCTATTTCATCCTTTATGTCTAGATTAACTTAAAATAAAGTCAACTTTTAGTGGTCATATCCCTGCGAGAAGAGTTTTTAGGAGTTGAAGACTCGACTCACCTTAGCTCCTGTTTTGGCTCTTCCAGATAGTACAGATAGGTTCGTAGTAAATTGTGATGCATCTAGAGTAGGCTTGATTTGTGTCCTCATGTAGAATGGTAAGGTCATAGCCTATGCCTCCAGACAGCTAAAACCCCATGAGAAGAATTATCCTACTCATGATCTTGAATTAAAAGTTGTAGTTTTTTCTTTAAAGATTTGGAGGCATTACTTGTACTTGTTCATGTAGATATGTTCACAGATCATAAGATCCTACAATATGTCTTTTCTCAGAAAGATCTTAAACTCCGTTAGAGAAGGTGGTTAGAGCTTTTGAAAGATTACGACATGAGTGTCCTTTATCAATCGAGTAAGGCCAATGTAGTGGCCGAAGCCCTCAGTAGATTGTCTATGGGTAGTGTTACTCATGTTGATGAAAGTAAGAAAAAGTTAGCTCAGGAAGTCCATCAGCTTACCAGACTATGTATCTGCCTAGTTGATTCAGCAGAAGGTAGTATATGGGTTTAGAAAAGTTCAAAATTATCTCAAGTTTCCAAAGTTAAGGAAAAGCCGAATAGAGATCCCAGTCTAATCAAGTTGAAAGAATCAATTAAAGATCAGAAAGTAGAGATTTTCTCCCAAAGGGGAGATGGTTTTTCGCATTTTTAGGGTTGTCATTGTATGCTAGGTATAGATGACTTGAGGCAGTGAATTCTCACAGAAGCATATGGTGCACGCTACTCTATTTATTTAGGGTCCACTAAGATGTACCGAGACTTGCGGGTGATCTATTGGTAGAGTGGGACGAAGAGAAATATTGCAGAGTTTGTGGCTAAGTGCTCTACATATTTTCAGGTTAAGATAGAGCATCAGAAGCCTAATGGGTCCATGCAGGAGTTCAATATTCCTACTTGGAAGTGGGAATAAGTAAACATGGTCTTCGTGATAGATTTGCCTCATACTCATCACCAACATGATTTAGTATGGGTCATTGTAGACGGAATGAACAAATCAACTCATTTTCTTCCAGTCCATACTTTTTATTCAACCGAGGATTATGCCAAACTCTATATCTGGGAGTTGGTCAGATTATATGGTGTTCCATTGTCCATTATTTCATATACAGGTACCCATTTCATCTCTCACTTCTGCAAAGCATTCCAAAAGAGTCTTGGTACCCATGTTCATCTCAGTACAACATTTCATCCCCAGATAGATGGTCAAGCAGAAAGGACCATTTAGACTTTAGAAGATATGTTATAAGTGTGTGCAATTGATTGTAAGTGTAGTTGGGATGATCACTTTTCTTTGATTGAGTTTGCATACAACAACAGCTATCATTCAAGTATTTGAATAGATCCATTCAAAGCTCTCTCGGTAGGAGATACAAATCTCTAGTAGATTGGTTTAAAGTTAGTAATACCTCAGTTATAGGGACTGACTTTGTATTTGATGCCTTAGAAAAAGTCTAGTTGATCAGAGAAAGACTCTGAGCTGCTCAGAACTGAGAGAAGTCTTACGCAGATGTGCATAGAAAATATCTCGGTTTCAAGATTAGTGACTATGTTTACTTAAATATCTCTCCCATGAAGGAAGTGAAGAGATTCGGAAATAAGGTAAAACTTATTCCCCGATATGTTGGTCCCTTCAGATCTAGCCTCAGTTCATCAAGTGTTCCATGACTCTTTACTCAAGAAGTGCATAGGTGACCCATCTGTTGTAGTCCCTTTGGAGGGCATTAATGTTTAGAACATCCTCTCTTATGAATACATTCAAGTTAAAAATCCTGACTACCAGACTCGTAGATTAAGGAACAAAGAAGTCCTTCTAGTCACAGTTCTTTGGCGAAATCTATCCGTTGAGGGAGATACTTGGGAAGCAGAAGTAGATATGTAGACCAAGTATCCTCACCTCTTTTTTGTTAACTCAGACTCAACCTAAGGTAATAGTTATCCTTAAGCTTGCTCAGTTATCATGTTCCATTTTATTACTAACTTGGTATTCAGTTTCTTGCTCATAATTCTATTATAAACTTGGTATCAAATACTATCGCATATTCATTCATATGTCCATGCATCATTTTAGTCACTTATTAATACATCAGATATGCATCCTCTTTATGACAAACTCACCTTTTGAGAAATCTCAGCCATGGATGCATGAATCAGTTACGTATACATTAGATATGCATGTTTACTAAGATATATTTAGTTTACCAGTCATATCAGTCTTGAAATCATGTTTCTATTATTCATGTACCATATAAACTTCAGTTTGTATTTTCCTTATCTCAGTCAGTCTTATTCGAGGACAAATGTTCTCAAGGGGCAGATATTATAAAACCCCATAAAATTTCTAAGCTTAAATCAGTCCTTTAAGCTTGTCAAGGGGTTCTATAATTAGAAAATTCTTGCTAAGTTCTCAGACTTAGTTTATTTTTGGCCTTCAAAAGTTGGCAATTTCCTTTCACCACCTTAATGTCCTTTAATGGTCTGTACTTTTGTTAATACATGATTAGAGAGGTCAATAGGTGTTCCCAAATTTTTTTTAGATTTTTTGAATCTCATTTATACTACGTTTGGTGTACCAAAATAGTTGACCAATGCGATCTTGGTGCACCGAGTAACCTATCGCGGTTGTTGACATTGTTGTAGGGACCACCAGAAAAACTACTGAGACTTGGTGCGATCATGGAATGATGCATCAGGTATCGTGTTGATGCATCGACGCGCCATGTCGCCAAATGCGTCGATGCCAGTTTTCAGTCATTAAATGTTTGTGTTTTTAATGGAAAAAGGGTCAATTTCCCACCCCTATATAATCCTATAACATGATATTCAACCATTATTTCACCAAAATATTATTGTTACTCTCAAATACTCTCAAGAACAAGTCTAGGGTTTTCATAGGAGCTTCAAATTCAAGAGATTCTACTGTTAGTTTTCAAGAATTTTCCATCCAAGGTATGTCAAGTGTTCATCCTAGGGTTCCTTCCACCCTTGGAGGTCAAAAAACCTTTTCAAAAACTCAAGATAATTTTTTGATGATTTACATGATTTAGTTTGATTGTGTTCATGACTATTATGTTAATGGGTTCTCTAGTTAATGATTTAATTGCAATTTCTATGTGAAGTAAAGCGATATAAGCATAGAACTATGTATAAACATGTTAAACCCTTGAAATTTTTCCAATGGGAATCTAAATTATGATGACTATTATTTGTATAGTGTTATGTGCATATATTATGCTCACTAGGTGTTTGATGAAATACCCATGTAAATGAACTAGTACTATTATAACATGCTAATAAGAGATCCCTATTCATATACAAGTTAAATATATGTTGAGTGTTTGGTATAAAGCCTTAGTGAATGAATCATGATACATTATCATTCATCTTTGTCTATGTTCAAGCTTATGCCTCCGAAGTACTTGCTAAAATGCCTCAATGATTGTATTATGAATTGTCGACTATAGTCCTGTGTCCAAAGAAGTATCATGTAGTGTCAGTTTTATGCTATAGTCCTGGGGTACTTTTACCCGACAACTTAGCTGTGTGCCTAGAGCCAGCGTCGGTTTCATGATAAATCTCAGTCACGCCATGATTAGTAGTATTCTCAGTCAGTTTCAGAACTCAGTAGAATTCAGTCAGTTACATGACTCAAGAAAACTTAGTAATATTAGTAATCTTAGTTAGTTATCAGATCTCAATAGTATTCTGTCAGATAACGGAACTCAATGAACTCATGCCAGTTCAGTTCAATTAATCATGTTCAGCACTTATTCAGATGGGAGAAGGATTAAGCACTAAGTGAGCATAAGGATGGGAACTCTCCTATTAGTAGAGGGTGTGATTCCTAGAAGCAATCCTTGCACTATAGAACTACGTAGCCAGCGTAGGTTGAGATATCAAACCTGCTAGTTGAGGGTAGATGAGGTTAGGGGTGGGCATACATACCAAAAAACCAAAATACCAAATCGAACCAATTAAGTTCGATTTTTCTGGTTTGGTTTTTCAATTTTTTGGTTCAGGTTTGGTTTTTCTTAAAAAACTTTTGGTATTTCAGTTCAGGTTATGAGTTTTAGGTTCACATTATTCAATTTTTTGGTTTAAGCTAAAATTTTTAATATACTCTTTTTAATTATATAATATATATAATATGATAATATATATTTAACTTTTAAGAGGTCCATTTATATAATATAATAATATACACTAATATATCTATATTTTTAAATTAATATGTATTCCAAAAGGCCCTAAATCAATAAATTGATTTCATTCCAGAAGGCAAATTTCCTTTTGTTAAATTAATATATCTATATTACACTAATTTGTCCATGTACATATTTCCTTCTCGGCATATACCCAATCATCTCCATTCCTTCAATTTGTAAACTAATGTTACCACTTATTAGTTATATACCTGTCTAGCTGCTCAGCGGCCCAATTTATAAATATAACGAAGCCAATTAATCAGGCTCAAAACTAAAATTATTAAACTGTAATAATACCAAACTAAAAATTATATAAACTGAATCGAATCAAACAAATTGGATTCCATTTTCAGTTCTTATAATTTAAAAATCAAAAACTAGGAAAACTAGAATAAAAAAATCTAGCCCAAACTGAAGTACTCAACGCCCACCCCTAGATGAGGTGGCTTAACCTGTTATATAAGGGTCCCACCATTCTCCTTAGAGTACCTATAAGATGAGGGATTTCTCACAGCTTGTCCTTACCAGTGGTGAGGAATTGACACCCTTCCAACTGGAGTTATAGGTTGGACCCCAGATCTACATAGAAAAAGAGGCATGTCAGTTTGATGAATTCTCCCATAGTTTTAGTTACAGAATCAGGACTGTCAGATATAGTCACTCAGTCTCAATAATAGAACTCAGATAGTTCTTCAGATATTAGGACTCTAGATACAATCACTCAGCACAGTACGAAACTCAGCTAGTTCCATCATAATCTAGATTGTCAGATATAGTCACTTTGAAATAGTTATGTAAGTTATCAGTAACTCATGTTATCAGTGTTTAGAACCAGTAGTCAGTATTATTATGTATTTAGTTTCAGTCACTTTTTCATGCATGTATTCTTACGTTCATGTTATACAGCCAGTTAGTATTGTTTATGCATATGAAC
>JAPEIP010000004.1:154057927-154079192 GCA_026120095.1 Capsicum chinense | reverse complement strand
CACTATAGAACTACGTAGCCAGCGTAGGTTGAGATATCAAACCTGCTAGTTGAGGGTAGATGAGGTTAGGGGTGGGCATACATACCAAAAAACCAAAATACCAAATCGAACCAATTAAGTTCGATTTTTCTGGTTTGGTTTTTCAATTTTTTGGTTCAGGTTTGGTTTTTCTTAAAAAACTTTTGGTATTTCAGTTCAGGTTATGAGTTTTAGGTTCACATTATTCAATTTTTTGGTTTAAGCTAAAATTTTTAATATACTCTTTTTAATTATATAATATATATAATATGATAATATATATTTAACTTTTAAGAGGTCCATTTATATAATATAATAATATACACTAATATATCTATATTTTTAAATTAATATGTATTCCAAAAGGCCCTAAATCAATAAATTGATTTCATTCCAGAAGGCAAATTTCCTTTTGTTAAATTAATATATCTATATTACACTAATTTGTCCATGTACATATTTCCTTCTCGGCATATACCCAATCATCTCCATTCCTTCAATTTGTAAACTAATGTTACCACTTATTAGTTATATACCTGTCTAGCTGCTCAGCGGCCCAATTTATAAATATAACGAAGCCAATTAATCAGGCTCAAAACTAAAATTATTAAACTGTAATAATACCAAACTAAAAATTATATAAACTGAATCGAATCAAACAAATTGGATTCCATTTTCAGTTCTTATAATTTAAAAATCAAAAACTAGGAAAACTAGAATAAAAAAATCTAGCCCAAACTGAAGTACTCAACGCCCACCCCTAGATGAGGTGGCTTAACCTGTTATATAAGGGTCCCACCATTCTCCTTAGAGTACCTATAAGATGAGGGATTTCTCACAGCTTGTCCTTACCAGTGGTGAGGAATTGACACCCTTCCAACTGGAGTTATAGGTTGGACCCCAGATCTACATAGAAAAAGAGGCATGTCAGTTTGATGAATTCTCCCATAGTTTTAGTTACAGAATCAGGACTGTCAGATATAGTCACTCAGTCTCAATAATAGAACTCAGATAGTTCTTCAGATATTAGGACTCTAGATACAATCACTCAGCACAGTACGAAACTCAGCTAGTTCCATCATAATCTAGATTGTCAGATATAGTCACTTTGAAATAGTTATGTAAGTTATCAGTAACTCATGTTATCAGTGTTTAGAACCAGTAGTCAGTATTATTATGTATTTAGTTTCAGTCACTTTTTCATGCATGTATTCTTACGTTCATGTTATACAGCCAGTTAGTATTGTTTATGCATATGAACCCTTTGCATTCAACCTACCTCACTTACATACCAGTATATTCAATCATACTTACGCATTTATGCTATGGCATTTTTATACCATATGTGCAGAAGCATGAGCTCTAGAGCATCAGTAGCATTCTAGTTTCAGCAGTCAGAGTCAGCAGCAGGTCCTCATCATTTGAGGATGTTATTATTTGGTTATTTCATTATTTTTAGTAGTTTGGAGTTAGTTGGGGACATGTCCCATCAACTCCATAATTTTTAGACAGTTTATAGGCTTTCAGACAATAGTATGTTTAGATAGTTTATTTTAGTTTAAGGTATTTCTATACCCCGTTCAAATATTATTTTATCAAACATGTGACAGTTTTGAACCTCATGGCCTTACAACTTATATTCTGCATTTATTCAATTTCTTATGTAGTGCTCAGTTACAGATATAAGTCATGGATTAGCTTTTAGTACTTTCGGGTCATGGGCACCATTTAGAATTTTGGGTATCAGATTCGGGGTGTTACAATGTACCTTATTATTGAATTCATGATTATGTTACTACCCAGTGGTTTATTTATTTTTGTATTGAATGGAGTTGATCTGTATTGATAATTACCCCTATGGGTGTAGTTTTTTAGGTTAAGCCTCCTTTATTTTGGCATATTGACCTTATTAGGTCCTTTGAGTGGTACATGATATTGATGTTCATTTTAGTACCAACGGTTCAATATGTTGATATTGATATTATTGTTGCTATTGCAACCAGTTCATTTGGTTAATGATATTACTTTAAATTATTAATTGATGTTTTACTTGATGAATATGATACTCGCTGGGTAGCTTTATAGACTAGTGTTATCTAGTGAAACTTTTACTTTCTTTTGTTATTATTTAGTATCTTAAGTTGATATAGCCTGATTAGATAGTATCTTTCCCCTAGTGCGGTGAGGTTAACTGTGTTTCTTTTTGGTTAGCTGTATTAGACTATTTCGGTGATGTAATGTGATATCGAGTGAAACTTGACCTTATGTGGTGCTAATATGATTCTAGGGTCGGAGATCTAGTTGTATCTCATGTTTTTGAGTTAGGGATCCATAGAACTGCCTTTTAGGTTGCAAATGTTTTCACCTTGGCTATTCTTTTTGATATATCCCATTTTGACCTTGACCAATTTTTGGGTCCATTCTTTGTTAGTGGCTATTTTATTGCCCGATAGTGGTTTTGAGACTAAGATATCATTGAAACACCCCTTAGATTAGTTATGTTCATTCACTTGTGATGGTTTTTCCTTATTATTAGTATTGAGACTATATTCTCCTTTCTAGTGATATGGTTTTCCTTAAGTAGTGTTATAGAGTTAGAGGTAGGTAGCCTTTGTTGTGATCTCTCCTTAAGTTGGAAAATTGGAAATTTTTCATCCCGAGTTGTTGATTTTTTTGTGGTGGTCTTAAGTTTGATCTTGGTTTTAAGATTGGTATATTTTTTCTATGATAATATGATCCTTTGATGGATTGAGTGGTCATTGTCCTACTTGGGTTGATTTGTGAAATCCCTATTTCAAAGTTTGTATGGCCTAATGAGGTAGGGTATAGTGTTTTTCCTTGAAGATATGTGCCAGTAGCTATTCTTTGGTGAGATGGAGTGTTAGATTGATTAGTTGTTGGCTAAAGTTGCATTTCTCTAAGTTGCAAGAGTTTTTTCCAATACTAGTCTGGTTTTCTTCCTTTGAAAGTTTTTTAGTATGTTTGGATATTTCATGTTTCCAGTGGATATGCAGTGGGTTATTTGAATTTTCATCCAGCGATTTATTCTTTGTCATGATTCCTATTTTGTGGCTATATTTCATACCCTTCAGCTGATATAAAGTTGCTTGCTTGCGTTTCAGTCGCCGGTATTCCTGTGGTGTTTTGGTTCTTCAAATATGTCTCGACTATGGCTTAGTATTATTTATCTCAAATATTTCAGATTTGGATACTAAAGTTGATTTAAATAGTTGGTAATGATACATGATTTTTGTTAATATTTTGAATTGATGCCTTGGAATGGAGATTTGGAAGTATGATAAATATTGAATATGAAAGCCTACATATCTTTAGGTTAGGTTTGGGCGGTCGCGACTAGATAATTCGGCCTTTGTGTTGAGATTTTAGCTTGGTGTTGTAGAGCTTGATTGTAAGTTTTGTTTTGGACTTGTCTTAGTTCAAATTTCATTTGTCGGCTGGTTGAGACTAGTCTGCAGATTTCCTATTCGGTCTTCTCAAGTTTTGATGAAATATATTTAATAAGTATTCAGATGATAGCCTATGGACCCCGTATTAGATCTTTCATCTTTGGCCTTGAATTTCTAGTTTTCTTTGGGAATTTTAGATGATTTACTCAATGGGAGTAATATACTCGAGTTAGATTCAGTGTAACTTAATTCTTAGTGGATGAGACATCCTGAAGTTGAATATTTATTGATGAATAGTTATACTTTGGATTACAAGATTACACTTTAATTTTCATCAGTATTAGTTGAGGCATTGCCATGGATTGTATTCCTCGATTATCTCCATTTGTGTGCCCAGACAATGCCTTATGTGCTTATTCTCATGTTTGTCGTATGGAGTTTCAGTGGGTCTGCTTCAATTCCTTGAGTTCTTTGTGATGATACTGCGTACGTGAGACTCAGATGATTTTCCTCCTGGCGAGTGGATAGTAGGTACAAATTGTTAAGGGAGTGTATATTTGGATTTTGATTTTATGGTATGATTCATGACTTAGGGTGGCTTTGGCTTAGATGAAACTTTGTTGGTTTATGTGGATATAGAGATAGTATTAGCATATTATGGTTTAGATGTGCATGATTCAGCCTTCTTGGTTCAGATTGAGGCTAGTTAGGGGTTATGATGAGTTTTTGATATTTTGAAGTAGATTGAGAGTACTGGTTGAAAAGGGATACCTGTGCCGAAATCCCTTGTAAGTGTCCTCTCTTCATTGAGGTTACCTAGAAAGTAATTGTGGGATCATGTGGGCCCAGTACCTCATCTTTTCTAGCTTTTGAGATTCTTTCTATCCGTTTACTTTTGGGGACAAAGTCCTTTTTGTAGGGATATTGTAATGACCCTTCCGGTTACTATTTATATTTTTTATTATCTTGGTCGTTGAGCTTCCCAATTGCTTCTCCAAGTCGTTTCTGAATTGTTGGGATCAATGGTTTGGTTACCGGGTAATTAATTTTTTTTTTAGAGTTAATTCCTTATTTTGCAGTTTTTGCTAGTTCCAAATGGCCACCGAGAAAAAAATTCAATGAAACAATCTTGGATTTAAATTCTAACTGCGCTAGTAGCTTTGAAATATCAATTTTAGGCTAGGTATAACTTTGGTTCATATCCCAATGAACCCGAACTCATTTTGACCTATTGGTCGAAAAGTTGGAAAATTCAAATATGGATGTAGGACCCATATTCGATTGAAACGACCTCGATGGAAAATTAAACTTTGCCATCGCATTCAAAATGTCAATTTTAGGGTAGGGGGACCCTTGGTGCAGGTGTGAAGGCTCCCAAACTTATTTTGGCTATTTCGCTGATTTTATGAAAAAAATTAGAACTATAGGCATGGGCCCTACTTTTTGCCTAAATGATCTTGAATTAAAGTTTTGATGATTCCAATGGATTTAAAATATGTTTACACTCATAAAGCACTCTTGGATCATGGTCTTTGGATTACGAAAGAGTTACGAGTGTCAAAATTAAGATTTTGATTATATTGTCATCTGGTGCCCAAGGGATCAACTACGAACGAAATAAATTGTATGGGGATAGTACTAGTGTGATATCAGCCCCTAGGACCGTGATAACATTATCTCCAAACCTAGTATGGGTATATAAGGACCCTAGAGGCTTCATTTTGGCAATATTTGACCTATCTTTTAGACCTCAAGCCCCTGAATGAGTGTAATAACTCAAAATTGATCATTGTAGGTGACTTGGGATCTTGTTAAACATATATTATCATGATTTTACTCATATTATGGTAAGATTTCATCACTTTTTTTAGGAATTCTTTATTTTTTTTACCGAAAACCAAAAATTCACCTTGCGCTTTATTTTAGCCCAAATATTAGCTTTGTTTTTAGACATTTCTTGAGGGTTATGTTTCTATGATAATGTATGAGCTTGATATCATATTGGGTTAACCTCAAAAATGTGTTTTCCGTACATGGGACCCCCTTGGGGTTTTTGGTGTAATTTTCGAACCCTAAGCACAATGGTCTAATATGGGTATCGTTAGACTTGTATTGATGAGTCGATTAATTTTTTAAAAGTCTGTAGGCATTTTAGGCTTGAGGAATAAAGACTAACTTTTGGTGAATGGTGGTAGATTTCGCGGTTCGGATTTAAGGTAGGCTTCTGTCTACTCTTATTCATAAATAATGTGTGATATATATTGCGTGTGAATGTGAATGTTAAGATTTATTATTCATAGAATAACTTAGTATTGAATATTTAAGTTTGGGGATTTGGTGGGGGTTGTGACCCATAAGTTAAATTGTTTAATAACTTTTTATGACCTGATGGCCTTCTCCCTATTTTGGGTTAACTCATAGGACGAATATGTCATGATTTTAGATTTGGGATGTGGTTTAAGTATTGGAATCATGGTTAGTATGATTAACCTTAGTTGGGCTATTCTAGTGATCTTGAAACCATAATTTGGGTTGAATTGACATAAATGTCCATGTTTGTAGACAAAGTTCCTATCTTAGAATTTGTAATGGCTTACTTGATATCTAGAAGTTAAACTAGATACCTTAGTCTAGTTAGCGCATAGTTTGGCTAAATATGGAAATTACGGATTAGAAGTGGGATTGGCAGCCCAGTTAGTCCATGACTTGTGTTAGCCTTGTGGACATAGTTATGGATGTTAGTCATAGTTGAGACTATTAAACGTTAGTATCAGGTTACTTCTTGACTTCATAAATTGTAATGATGTTCCCCAGATTTTAACTTATGAGGTATAGCTATGTCATTCCTTATAAAAATGATAAAGGGCCTTTAGAGATACTATTCCCTCTTAGACGTGATATTGGACCTTTAGAGACGTTTCCTCTTATACTTGATATTTGGCCCATAGAGATGCTATTTTCTCCTAGACTTGATACTTGGCCCATAGAGGTTCTAGTTCCTCTTAGGCATGACGTTGGGCCCTTAGAGATGATATTCCTCTTAGTTGTGATTATTAGGCCTACAGAGATGATATTCCTCTTAATTATGATTATTGGGCCTATAGAAATGATTTTTCTCTTAATTGAGATTATTTGGCCTATAGAGGTGACTTTTCTCTTAAATATAATTATTTGGTAATAGAGATAATGTTCCTCTTTGTTATGATTGTTGAGCCGAATGAGATGATTTTCCTCTTAGTTGTGATTATTCGGCCTATAAAGGTGACTTTCCTCTTAGATATGATTATTGGCCTTTAGAGATGATATTCCTCTTAGTTATGATTATAAACCTATAGAGATTATGATTGTTGGACCTATAGATATAATTTTCCTCTTAGTTGTGATTATTTAGCCTATCGAGGTAACTTTCCTCTTAGATATTATTATTGGCCTTTAGAGATGATATTCCTCTTAGTTATGATTATTAGGCCTATTGAGTTGATATTCCTCTTAGTTATGATTATTAGGCCTGTAGAGATGATTTTCCTCTTAGTTATGATTATTGGGCCTATAGAGATGATATTCCTCTTAGATATGATAATTGTCCTGGAGATATGATATTCGTCGTGGTCATGATGTATGACATATTCATATGAGATGTGTTATAGATATGATATAGTATTTGATATTATGCCTCCTAGATGGTAGATTCCTCCTATATGTGAGATAATTGTAGATATGCTATAGCTTATAAATATTATTGTCGGTATGAGTTCCAGATATTTATATGGGCCTAAGGCCGTGATTATGATGTTGTGATTATTCCAAACATATTATTGAGCCAAGGGTCATGTTATATTATTGAATGGACATTCGGGATGTAATAATCCTTTTAAAGGATACGATTGTAGTTTATGAATATATATATATATATATGTTTGTATACTCATCTCTGTGGTATGGGATGGAAGAAGATGCAAAATATTTCTTACGACTTTATTGATTTAGATATTAGTGATGGCATACATAGATTTGGTACATTGATGATTATTATATCGGCAATTGATGTAATTCTAGCTTAAATACGATCTTATGACCATTCTTCCTAAATAAGTGTTGAAATCCATTATTCACCTTTAAAATTGGATTTATTCATAATAAAAATTTCCTTACTTAATGGACAACTTAAATATATAAAAGAGGTGAATAATGATGTTTTAAAGATTTGGCCGAGGTAGATTTTGGTCCATGACTTGAAACTATTATTTACTCAGGTCATGAGATATTTTTAACCTTTCTACATTTTCATACTGATTTGTCCCGAAGATCACTTGGGCAACAAGCTTAAGGATTTACACTCTTTTTAGACACAAATTGAGTCCGTGCACCTATTACACCTATATATATATTGATGGTTGTGATGATATATTAATACCCAACAAGGCCGGATGATACTATTGTGATGATATATTGATACCCGACAAGGATGAAGGATACTGTTATGATGTTATTGGTACCTGACAAGGTCGGAGGATACTATGGTAATGATATTGATACCTGCAAAGGATAGAGAATTTTGTGATGATGACATATATATACCCGATTCAAGTTAAAAGGATAGTTGTGACATTGATTGTATACCTTTCATTCATTCTTACATGTGCATTGCCTATCACCAGTATGCACCTTTGTTTATCATTTGGTATGGGACGATTGCTTAGATATAGGTGATGGATAAGCCTTATTTTGTTGTATGTTTATTGAACCTTCTGAGCATAGGGTGTTGGGGATACACATAAGCTCAGCTAGTTATTTGGTTGTCTAGAGTTGTCAGATATTCATGTTGCTATTGATATTGTTATTATCATTGTTATGATTATTATTATGGCTAGCTTATGACAGATTGGTCATTGATCTGGTATCGAGTTTAAAGTATGTTTTTGTCCTCTTCTATCTTATGTTTGCATTATGATACATGATTATTTCATGCCTAGTCATGTGTATTAGAAGCCTTGAGTATGATAAAATTTAATCCTAGTAGGATACTGATGAGGTCTTTGAATGAGGATATAATGATCTAGGTTATTCTTTCAGACGACCTCATGTCAATATATATATATATATGTAAATATATATATGTATATCCCTTTCTTCCTTTGTTCATATTGTATATTCATTTCTTGGCCTTGTATATTGCTATGTATCTTTCTATTGCTCATCATTCATTTATTGGCATGGGTTATATGATATGGTATTGACATCTACTGAATATGGATGAAATAGGATAGTTCACCCTTATACTTCCTTCTCCTTATTATATGAGTCTATTAGACATGAACATAATTGTTGTCCTCTATTATTCTCAAAGACTTGTTATATGATTTATGGACTCTTGTGTGTAGTTTTCATTTTTTTATATGCTCTATACATTTGATTTATCTTTGGAGCTTAGTTGGCAGTTGCCTACTGACTACCATTCATTTGATACTCATACTACACTTCTGCAGCCTGGAGATCATAGTACGAGTTATTGTTGTTGATGTGTGCATCGTGTGGAGTATCCATAGTTTGGAGACTTAGAGTGAGCTCTTGCCATTCAGAGTATTTCTTATCTCACTCTTATGTATTAGACTAGTCTCTATGTTGTATTCAACTATAAGTTGTATTAGTGTATCTCTCTTGATATTTAACTTTTGTACTTTTAATATATTAGAAACTCTTGTATTGATACCACCAGGTTTTAGGGTTTTATTCTGTATTGATCTTTATTTTCATTTATTTTGCATTCTTTCCCTTATATTATTATGTAGTCTGTTACTAGCCATTCTGAAGTAATGGTTGCCTTGCCTACTGGTTGGTTATGCTAACCATAATCATGACCCAATAAATTAACTCATCACACATATAAATTGCCCACTTTTGGGCTGCAACTACACCATGTTCTATTTAAGCTTAAATGTACCTCCAGTTTTTCATTTGTAGATGGCGGAGTTAACATTGGTTGTGACTGGGATTTCCACTTAGTGTACTATCCTGTGGGTTGGTGGATCTTCAGCCATTGGTGCGGGAATAGCTTTCTTTCATTGAAGTTGAGGTATCCGATACAGGACTACTTTTTTCCTTAACTTACGTATTCATCACACAGGTTAAGGATATGAGTCAACCAAATCTCTTTCCCTTGGTGTCTTACAAAAGTTTAAAACCTGTATTTTAAAATTCAGAAGCTTAGATCAAGTAGTTAACACTTATTCAACAAAATAGCAAAACTAAAACGAAGACATTTGCCATTTTTCAAGTCCCTAGCAGCTACACAATAAAAATATTGTGTCCAATTGCACACGCGAGTGTAGTCCAAAGTTGTAAACTAGCCTTTAAAAGCAAAGAATCAATCCCACATGGACTTATGCATATAAAAAGTGTAATTCTAGCCAAGCTATGAAGATTAAACAAGCGCAAGTGCAACTACTAACAGTTGAGAATTAAAACTAAAAGTAACCATAAAAATGCAGTAAGATAAAGTTAAGAATAATGGGGACAAACCTAGGGATATGTCACTCCAAATAATCCTACTTGGACTCATCATCTCATCGGTTTAGTTAATTATCCTTGTTTTTCATTCACATTGTTGATATCATGACTATAGTCTTCCGAGCCTCTAGTCGTCTATGTAACTTAGCTCCACAACTACATTATTGAGCTGGGATGTTAGTACTATGTTAAAAGAATTTATATTTCATCAAGTGTATGAACCAAAAAGGGTGAATTAGGTATATTTCTGTCCTATATGCAAATCTTAACTTCAATCCCTTGAAGTCTAAGATCCTACTCCATATATCCGATGATCTAATCTATTATTCTTCTTTCAAGCCCGCTCGTGTTTATTCCGATGTTAATGCTTAAGGAGTTTTGTATAACTGCAGAGAGTTCAGCCACATAGTGAACATCCTCGATTTGGGATTATTAGTCATTAGGCTCATCCAAAGCAGTCGTATAGTGTTGTGTTACCTTCAGTTAGAGGAAGTTTACTTGATACCTTACTTTGTGGTTCATACACTCAGCTCGATTTGGACTCGCGTAGCTTCGTACCCTTTGATCACATAAAGCATATGACTTGAAATTCCACCATGATAGGTGTACCTTTTATTTCCTACCTTTACCTTTAATTTAAGTGTATTGGGGTTTTCATACCCATAAATAATTATGTCTTGATAAGCTTACATTGATTGTTTTAGGCCGGTTGTAAAGTTCATAATTATATAACACCCCTACAGGTAATTTATTTAGTAGTGGATAAAGTGCATCGCCATTAATATTTACCTAGGAGTGTAATATTTAGGTTTCAGTCTCATTTTCCTTGGCATATTGCCCTTCTTATAAACCTAGTATGGATTTTTTATTCATTTTTATTTTTGGTACCACCTACTCCTAATACAGAAATTGATATTGTTATTGTTGATATGGTTTGATATTAGTCGATATTTGCTTGATTGGCGGTTTGAATTGCATTATCTGGAAGAATTTCCTTCCTAGAACTTTTTATTTACTGCATATGTGGCTAGCTCTATTGGATGGGTTTTCTCTCTATTATCGAGGTGATGTTTTCCGTTCTCCTCTTTTATTGGTGAGGCTAGACCAGTTGTTGAGTGTGTTATGGCAGTTAAGGTAAGTTGGCTCTACGTTGCTATGTTATCTTTCTATAGTTGGCAATTTGGATAGGTAGCCTATTTTTAGAGGTTGATCAGCTATGGTTGATACGCCCAAAATACATCTCTCTTATGAGAGAGTAAGCGTTCGTCATCAAATATATAACCCAACTAGGTTGGGGTCGAATCACATAGGGAATGTGGTGTTAATCGAGCATATTTGTGATTTAATTGACTAATCGCTAAAATCTTCCTGTGATTAGGGATTTTTAGTGTTTAAACAACTGTCACTGTTAACTTTGTTTTAGTAAATCACAACCAAGATCTCAATGTTTCAAATTAATTATATGGACAAAATAGAGTTGTGTTTACTATGAGTATTGACACTTGATGTACATTAGTTGTAACTTAAAATTCTCATGACATGCAGGAACAATAGAATATCAATATCAATAATCTATCTAAATGTCTTTCGACATATTTAGATATTATATTGCCTAATTTTCTCAAACTTAGGAAGTCCTTATACTTAACCTGATCTTATCTCGATTTAATTAACTTTGTTACAACATTAATCTTTAGATGAAAATTTAATGTTTCAAAATACTCGTTGATAATTCACTTCCTATTAAATTGATTTCTTAATTCAAGCAAACCAATCATAAGGTTTAATCTATTGTTGGAAACCAATAGATAATATGCACAACAGGAGAATTATCAAGAAGTTCCTACCGTCTTTCGAATCTTAATCAACTAACAAATTTACAAGGCTAAAATCATAGATCACACTACTCGGGATATGGGGATTAGTTCCTCATGATATAGAAAGAAACAATATATATTGGATTCATAATTCAGAAATAGTTAACTTACAAATGATGAATATGTAAGATTGTTCTTCCTTCCAAATGACAAGAGAATTCCCAAAACCAAGATAATATTTCCAAAGGCTTAATTCAAAAATTCAAAGAAACAAGTATAAAAAATGGTTGTTTAGAATAAATTCAAGACGCTTATGGAAACCTAAGATGTTTCTTTAAATACTCTAGATAATTCTGGATTTGAATTTCAAATTCCAGCATTTCCACTCCATAGTTGACGACCAAATCTGATGGATTATCTGATAGTTGATGACTTACCAGATCAAGTCGTCATCTGCTCTTCTGAATCCTTGTTCACTGCCTATAAGTGAAGACCTGGGCTAACGGCTTATCAAGTAGTTACTTAAGAACTTACATATTTTCCAAGTTAAAAACCTTAAATGTGCTAATATCACATCAACACCCTCAACTTAAAATACTTGCTTGTCATCAAGCTACAAATACAGTATTATGCACAATATCAAAACAACAACGTAACCAATAGCATTTGTTTCCTTTAGTTTGAGCCCATAATAGAGAAAATGTGATCTTTTTTGCCAAAAAACATTAAGATCCCATACCAGCTTCAAACTTCAAACACATAAAACACTACTTACACTTAGAGTATTAAATCAAATGTTTAGCAAGCTCTGCAACCATTTACATGCCCTCAGACAGAAGAAAAAAGGTTCCCGACTCCTCATATTTCTTTGTACTCATAAAAACTATGCATTAAACCACCCACTCTCACAATAAAGGTTGAATTGTGCACCTTCAATTCCATAAGATTGCCTTCACCATTCCGCTCCATTCATCTAATAGTCAGATTGAGATCACTGGAGGGCTTTCTCAACTTGAAATGCGAGTTTGGGTGCTGGGGAGGTCAATTTAGGATTAGTAACTTAGCCCCTCTTGGTTCACTTACAATATATGGCTATAATCACTTACTTCTTAACATTCAACTACCAACTAACTTTCATATCATTTTCAGCAATCCCCACTCAACACCATTTATCCACTTAGTATATATGTATACTCAGTTTTTTTTTTATTATTTATACCACCCTTCACAATATCTTTTTCACCTTCCAATCATTAGCCCTTCTAATGTATCCACCCTCAACTTTGGTGATTTGCCTAAGTTGAAGTGTATAGCGATCTAAGAGAGAATTGGCTAGAGCAGTGCATGTCAAAACAAAGAAGATATTATGTTTGATCAAAAAGAGATGTAATTATGTACCTAAGGGTTGCTCATCTTGGCTGAATGGTTCACTAGTAAAAGATGGCCTATGATCACTTCTCAGCCAACGACTTGGGAACCTAACAAAGTGTTTTAGGGAAATGCTAGATGCATGCAAACAATAAGAACATATTAATAGCAAAAACCTCACTCTCTTACGGCATGGAATTGTGCAGACCTTTCCAAATACTCAACAAAAACTCAGGCTCAAGCAGGAAATGTTACATACTTTCGTAGACTAGAAATAGTTTCCAATGTACTTAGCAATCAATCTCACAATCAAAAATTTTTGGTAGGTATGACATATTTACAATCATTGACTCAAAATCAAACACTTGAATCAATTGCTACTGAGTTACTTACTCATTTTCATTCATGTAAAATATGAAGACATAACAAATAAAAACAAAAGCCTAAACATGTCGGTTCTCTCTATAACACTCAAAGATATAAAACACAAACAACATACCCTTGAGGTTTCAAGTAACCCCACCCCCAAAAACAAAATCATAAATTTCCCTCAATGCAAATCTATCAAACTATAATAATAAGGGAAGAGAAATACTTGTTGCATTTGAAGCACTTGTATCATAAACCAATAACTCGGCTGCTTCATCATCAGCGGGAGCAATCTTATCAGTGGCATCAAGTTGTGCTGATGTATCTGCCATAGAGGTTGGCGGAGTGAAAAACTCCCCAACAATCTCACCAACAGTCAATGAAAGCCTACTAGATGAAGCTCCCACAGCTTGAGCTCTCAATTCTTTCTCAAGTGGCTTACCCTCCACCTTTAATTTTTTTAAAGTTTCTTTCAGTTTCTTCTTATCGGCCCTTTTCTTTGCTCTTTTGTCAGCTCTTCTTTCTTCATCACTATCGTTTATTTTTTGCTTTTCTTTGCCTTTCTTGTCTATCTTTTATTTCTTTTTTTCCACTGGTTTCCCAGTGATATCAATCAATAGAGGTTCATCCTCAGATTGTTCAGCTATAGGATCTGAAGATATCACAATCGGTGGCTCTACAAAGCCACAATATCAATTTTAGCCTTATCCAACGCTACCTGGAAAACTGCAACGTAAGGGACCAAGATCTCTATAAACATTTCATTCACTCTATGATCCATGTCATCAATGCGACCATTAGAGTTAAGAAAGGTTTAATGACTTCCTGAATTCTCTTATCAACAGCCGACTCAAATTGACTAGCAAAAAACTTCAACTAATCTTCAAACCTCTTCTCCTGCTTTACCATCTCCTTGAAATTATGTGGATTCAGTGCATACTCCAACATTGGTGTAGAAACTATAGGGTTTTCTTCAGTTTTAGGAACCGAAGCAGCCTCTGCAAAAGAGGTCGCTTGTACAAACTCAGGAATTAACAACTGCATATTCTGTGTGGAACTAGTGGCAGTAGCAGTTATTTAAACTCCATCAGACATGATCATATCACTCTCTACCTCTGCTCATTTGCCTAAAACTAGCATAGGTTGATTCTCATAAAACTTAATAGGGTTGTAATTTTTCCTAGTGATGATTTCCTTATCTAAGTCTGTAATCTCTGGCACATGAGCTGTTTCACACAACTTCATAACCAGACAAGGAAATATGTATGCAGTTTTGGGTCTTGTTGCTTGAATCTTTATCTCATCAGCAATAATTTTCCCAACATGCAAGGGAAAGTTGGACATTAAACTAGCTACCAGAACTACTCTATCCTTACCTATAATGTTGTCACCTACTGTTGGCATCATTCTAGACCATACCATGGCCCACCAAAATCTTTCCTCTTGAGTAATTGAAGCCTTAAAGATTCATGCATTTGGGTTGTTCAACCATTCAAGCTCTACCTTAGCTATCACATGTGCTAACCACGGGTGTTGGTTTTCCCGATCCGCCATTTAGTGATAAAACTCCAATGAGGTAACTGGTGGGGTAAAGTTTGGGCCATGCAAAAATCAGTTGATAGTTATGTTACATAGATTCACTATCACACCCCTCACTGGTATTTGATTCATATTTGGCATGTCCGTAGCTTTTTCTTCTTTTTTACACAGTTGTCAATGTGTCTTGATAGTTAGAATAAAACTCCCTCACCAAGGTTGGAAAAATGAATCACCTCCTTTTGTAGTCCATGCTAAGTCATATTCTTTGAATGCCCTCTCCATCTGTGGATATCCATTCAATCTAGAAGTGATGATCTTCATTTATTCCTATATATGCCCTTTTAGACTCTTTGCTTTTGTTGATATTAACCCATCATGATAGATTCTTTTTTCTTCGGCAACCTACCATCTCACACTATCTAAGATGTCTAGATTTTTATATTTTATTACATATCCTCTTACCTGAGTGTCTTTCTCTATTGGTTGCTCGAAGGATGGTTGTTCTAAAGAAAGTTGCTCAAGAATAGGTTAGTGTAAAGAGGTTCGTTCAGATGAAGAGAAGTCTTCTTCTACAGGTCTCACTTCCTTAATCACCTTCTCTTCAAGTTGAGGAGGAGGTTCAGCTATCCTAAAACTTTGCCTTGTATTACGTCTATAAATCTGTAGCTCTTGTTGCTCATTTTCAGACTCATTGAAGAGTCTCCAAGTCAAGTTCTCTTTCATCACCTTCTTGGTAATTTTCTTTAATTTCCCTTTAGGTGGTATGATTAATTCTTTATTAGAGAAAAAGAATTACATAAGAATGAAAACCACACAAGAGTGTATCATTTTCAGTAACAAGTTTGAAAGGTTTTACCTAAATGGCTTAGCATGTGTGTAATGACTTGGTCTAATAAGTCATCACTTAAGGGATGGCTTATCATCCAAGTCATCAGCCTCAGGTAGAATGACTCATTTCAAAGCAACAAGTAACAACTTGGTCTGATAAGTCGTCACTTAATTGATGGCTCATCAGCCATGACGTCAGCTCTAAATAAAATGTAATGGCTTTTCAACTCAGCTAGCGACTTGGGTTGATAAGTCATCACTTAAGTGATGGCTTATCAGCCTTGTCGTCAGCCTAAAATAGCATGCAACACAATTTTAGCTCATATGATGACTTGGTCTGACAAGTCATCACTTATTAGCCAGGTCGTTAACTTACAAAAAAACTCTCATTCCTTTTTTTTAACTTTGATTGATGACTTATCAACCTTATTTCCATCACACTTCATTTTCACAAAACCATTCTTTTCAATTCTTGGGCTAGAATTTTAAATTTTGTTGCTCAATTCCTCACTTATTAACCCTAAATTCCAATTTCAACAAGATAATGCACCCATTTTGTTGTAATCAAGCTTGAACACATGGGTGAAATTTTCTTTTCATTCAATTGAGGCTTCAATCTATTACCACAAAACATGAATTTCAAAACTTAGTGAGAAGTGTGTTCATGGACACTTTGAATCAATACAAAATTTTGTTGATTTGGATAACCTACTCAACTTATTATTGCTCAAATTAGTTCATGAACACTTGTACCCTTTTTATGCTCTAAATTGTACTTAATTTCCAATACCTTTGATGAACAAAAAGAAGAATTTCTAGATCATACTTTTAGGATGACATAACCTAACTCTGAAGTTTCATGTTTTTAACTTGCCCAGGAACACACAGGCTTCAGAGAACTTTAAAAGGTTTTCTCAAAAGGAGTAAAAAAAATTTTACAGTTCTCTATTTTATTTTGAGAAGATAAAGAGTGAAAAATGGGTGCTTGAATTTGAAAAGACATAATACAAAAAAGGTGAAATGGTTGCACTAATGTAGCCTACCTTTTTGTTTTCCAAGATAATCCAAAAATTTAAAAAACTAATAAAAGATAATAAAAACTAATAATGAGAAAATAAATGTACCAAAAATGGAAATTGGAAGACTCATTGTCAGCCATGTGAATGATTATTGGGATTGGACCAGGTCATGGTCTTGAATCATGTCGAAATTACTTATTTAGGCCCAAAATTAAGAGATGGCTTATCAAATATCTAATAGCCCATCATACACGTTGTCACCCCAAGAAAGAACATTGTATAAGTTTGCTTTAGCTGATGATGAGGTGTGATAGCCCATCACTTGGGTGACAGTTCCTCAACCTTGTCGTGGGCTATATCCAGAATGTTATGCATTTTTACTTCAACTGATGATGAGGTATGATGTCCCGGACCTTGGGTGATGGTTCATTACCTTTTTTATCACCTTTAGCTATAATTAATCTATCTTTTAATTCATCTGATCACGAGGCATGACGGAACATTATTAGAGTAAAGGCTTATCAGCATTGGTCGTCACCCTTGTCAAGAATATGCCCTGTGTTTGCTTAAATTAAAAACACGACTGATTTACTGTCACAACACGACTTGGTCATCTCACATACTCAGACTTTATCGAGATACATAGTAGACAACGACTTCACGTCATCTATTAGACCAACATAATTCTTGATCCTTTTCTCGGTAACTTTAAATAGACTTCCCTCTTTACTTTCAAGCTCCACCACACCTGATGGAAAAACTTGACTCACTTTGAAAGGTCCCAACCATGTTGATTTCAATTTTTACAAAAATAGCTTCAGTCGAGAGTTGAGCAATAACACCCAATCACCAGCATGAAAGTCTCACTTTTTTATTATTAGATCATGGTAATTTTTTATTCTCTCTTTGTACAGGTCAGCTCTTTTGTAAGCTTTAAGACAAAATTCATCCATCTCATTTAATTGTTCCAACCTAAAGTCAATTGCTTCTTTCCAGTTCATGTTCAGTCATTTAAGAGCCCATAAAGCCTTATGCTCCAGTTCAACCGAAAGGTGACATGCTTTGCTATAGACTAACTGATATGGTAACATCTCAATAGTTTTCTTAAAATTAGTCTAAAATGCCAACAGGGCATTATAAAGCTTTCGAGACCAGTCCTTTCTACACATATTCACCATCTTATCCAAGATTGATTTTATCTCCCGGTTTGAGGTTTCCACTTGCCCAGTGGATTATGGGTGATATGGAGTGGTCACCTTATGCTGTTTCACACCTATTTCAACAAGGAATCCCAAAATATTTTGTTGCAGAAGTGGGATCCCCTATCATTTATGATAGTCCTTAGCACTCCAAAATAGGAGAATATGTTCTTCTTCAAAAATAAAACCACTCTCTTACCTTCATTATCAGCCAAGCAACCGCTTCAATACATTTCGACACATAGTCCACAACCACTAAGATATATTCCATCCCATAGGAGATCATAAACGGCCCCATGAAATTAATACCCTAGATTCCATATAGGTTAACTTCCAACATCTTCAACATGGGCTTCTCATGATACTTGTATATCGAACCCTATATTTTGCACTGATCACATCTTTATACAAACTCATAAGCATCATTAAATAGGGTTACCTAAAAATAGCCATTTCATAAAACCTTTGATGCCATAGAATCACCTATATGATGTCCCCCAACTATGGATGCATGGAAGGCCTCCAGAATATTTAACATATCAAATTCTGCAATTCATCTTCTAATAAAAATTTTATCACACATCCTTAATAAATATGGCTCATCCCAGAAGTATCACTTGGCATCATGGCGAAAATTTTTCTTCTGATGAAAAGAAAGATTCTTCTGGATAGTATCACTCACCACATAATTGGCGAAGTCTGCATACAAAGGTATTATTTCTAGTGCAACTGCTAAAATCTGTTCATCTAGAAAAGCATCATTGATATCAAGCTTTTCTGTTGTGAGCTAATCTCCCTCTAGCCTAGATTGATGGTTTTCAACTTGGTTTTCACACCCTTTTCTATATTTGAATTCAAAGTCAATCTCTTTTAAAAGCAAAACCCATCTAATCAACCTTGGTTTGGTGTCCTTATTTTTCATTAAGTATCTCAAAGCAGCATGGTATGTAAGAACCACCACTTTAGTTCCCAACAAGTATCACCGAAACTTCTCAAAAGCGTAAGCGACAACTAATAGCTCTTGCTCTATGACCATATAATTTTTCTTGACCCCATTCAATAAATTGCTTTCATAATATATGGAGTGAAATAACTTCTCCTTTTTCTGACCAAGGACCATTGTAAGTGCCACTCAACTTTTATCACACATTATTTTTATTTACCCTTGTTTGCTTTCTGGATCAGCTCCACTTCTTCATCACACTTGAGGTTTCTTGACCATTTCGCTTGTATCCAATTAAGATATTTTTTCCAAATTTTTTTGGTGAACTCACAGTCATTAAAGAGGTGATCTCTACTATCATCTTCCTTCCTACGTAATACACTGTTCTTGTCTACTTACTAGCTTATATTTTGTATTTTGAGTTAGAACATAAATATGGAGTCATAAATATGGAGAAAAAATAGTCCAATTCTCCAAAGCTCCTGCTACGCACAAGGTTCATGGAAAAGGCCCCACCACAAGGGTGGGTGTAATTATAAATATAAATAGGTTATTTATATTAATCTATATTTTAAATATAAAATAAATAGATTATATATTAAAATAGCATGCATTGAAGGAGAAGAAGTATTTGATATATTGGAGTGGATAGTTCTGATTCACTCATGGTCCTCATTTTAATATTTTGTTATATTAATAGAAGTGCACTATTTAAACAAAAGAAGCAAGAGGAGAAAGTATTCAATATCCAAGTGTTTCTTTCCATTTTATCATTTGTTAGATACTTTATCCTATCATTATAATTTTCTAAAGTGATTTTACTTTTTAACAGGGTTTGAAGAGTTCCATAACAAGTCAAGAATAATGTTTTGAAAACTTCCTGTCAAATAGAAAAACTAGTTATCTTTTCATTTAGGGAGTTAGAAAAATGTCATATTTTGCTAGAGTAGGCATAGACAGTACCATGACACATACAATCTTGGTTATAAAGTTACAAGTTGAATATTAACAGTTTTTTATTTCAAAATGCATATTTGTATATGAAAGCATGTCTTTATTAATACTTATTTTTTTTGTGATCATGTGTTTATATTTATAACTATATAATTCAAAAATTTAATTAGGAATACTTTTTAAGGACACAATTTTTAATTACAAAATAGTTTTTTAAGACCAACAAAAATTGGTTGCTAAAATATGGTTGGGACTAATATAAGTACGCCTAGGGTCAAGATTTGTTATCTCTAAAAGTATTTTAAGGACCAAACATTTTTTAGTCACAAATGGCCTTTAATAACAAAAAATTTAGTCTCTTCGTTATTGGCTTTTAGCTGCGAAGGCTATAGGGATGGGTGGCGGACAGAATTTTCTCACTTTTATTGATCTTTAGGTAATAGAATCTGACTTTTAGGAACTATTTTTTCCTTCCCTAATGTCCTTTTTCTTGGAGTGAGTGTCCTGATGATATTCATGGATTTGATAATTAAATATTCCATCAATTTCTAGATCTCTTTGTCATTGTGTTCATTGATGTCATCTTGGTGTACTCTAATAGTAAGGTGGATCATGCCAATCACCTTCGTGTGGGGTTATAGACCTTGAAAGACCGGTAGTTTTATGCCAAATTCATAAAATGTGAATTCTAGTTAAACGTAGTAACTATTTTTGGTCATATTAATTCTAGTGAGGGAATCATGGTAGATCCGCAAAATGTGACTATAAAGTAGCCTAGACCCATGACTCGAATCGACATTTGGAGCTTCTTAGGTTTGGCTTGGTACTATAGGAGGTTTGTAGAGAGTTTTTCGATGATAGCTACCACATTGTCTAAGTTGACTTAGAAGAAGGTAAAGTTTTCTTGGTTAGATAATTTTTAGGGTAGTTTAGAGAAGTTGAAAGATTAGCTATCTTCAACTCTAATTTCAAGTTAAGATTATAGTTGGTTTTAATTGAGATGCATTATAGTATGTTTTAAATGTTGTTGTTTCCAAATTGTGTTTATGAGAATTCAAAATCAATCCTCAGTTTATGATTTTTTTATGTGATCGTGCTATATTTTCATGTTTAAAAGTATCCCCATGTTAAAGTCTTGATCCCCATGTAGAAAATGGGTGTTGTTGTTTGTTGATGTATTGGAGAATAAAATGGTGTGGGTGTGGGGTGTAGATGTGTGGGGTAGGGAAAAGAGGTGAAGGAGGGTGAGGGTATCGAAGAAGAAAGGAGTATTTTCTTTTAAATATATATATATATA
>JAPEIP010000004.1:154017078-154048939 GCA_026120095.1 Capsicum chinense | reverse complement strand
AAAAAAAAAGATTTTTCAAAAAAACCCTTGGGGTTTACTGGACACATATATATAAAAGGCGATAAAAATGACACACACAAAAAAAGTGTTGCATTAATATTATGCGCTGACACAAGCCCAAAAAGGGCACAATCTTACACTATCATCAATATACTCAATAATGGTGAATCCATATCCATGTTGATAATGAGGAACAAGCCTCGCGAGGGCTAATGTATATAACCATCTAAGTGAAAACCCCACAAGGGATAAAGTATATAAAAAACAAAAATGTTAAATGTAGATAGAAATTAAAATGATAAACGTAAAAATAAAATAAAAGGTATAGACCATAAAATGAATAGGAAGACTGCCCCACTTTGACCCACCCCCGCTAAAAATCATTGCATAGTATCCATTACAAAAAGAAAAAGAGTGCAGGAGTAGTATTGAGTTACTATGGTGCACTAGGTGCTCGGGTCCATAATAGTAGGTGGTCATACAGTCCCAATATGAGCCTCATAATACTTGGATCCTCTTATTGGGTTCGCTAAAAAAATACAACTCATCTTGGTTTGCACTTTCGGGACTTGTTGGATTACTTTAGAAGTTGGTTCTTTGCCATTTTTGGTTGTAGCTTGTGCTTTGTCCTTATCCAAAGTGGTGCCCTTCTTAGCTTCCCGTTGAAAATTCACCGTTGGAGACATAGCTATAAAAAATAAAATCCCAAAACCAAAGCAAAAGAAAAAGGATAAAACATATTTTTTGAATTCACAACAATCACCTATTTGGACTCTATAATTTTCATACATTCTTCACATTTTACCATCCTAGCTCATAGAATATCCATGGCACTAATAGAAACAAAATAACCCTATACCCAAAAGAATGGTGTCACCCAATCTATCATAGGGAAAGACAAACATTCATGTCTCTCGAGTTACTCAAACTTCACTCGTGAATGCTATGATAAGATCATTTATAGGCCAAAGCCATCGAAGACGTGTTTATAAGAAACTTCAACAAAATGCACCGGTTTTCTACCATTAAGGATCAATAGGACTAATATTTATACCTTAAGAATGAATACATTATCCATTAGTATCATTTAAGACATAACTCTCTTATTGACATTTTAACAAACACATGGTGTCGTGAAAGATAAGATCTTGAAAAAATAGAATAAAATCACATGTGATCAAGCCCAAGTAAAACCCACCCCTCAATTTAGCAACCAAAATTCAAGTGGGTATTTCATAGAACACATGGTGCATTTGTTTAAAGAAGGAAGAATTTCCAATTAAGCATGTAAAACAAGGCCCACATTTCAAACTTTTAACTCCAACAATCACAATTTACAAAAATAAGCTCAACTAACTCAAATTCAAAGGGAAAAAGCCATGAGGTATAAAGCATTATTTTTAATATAAATGGAATTCAAAGAAATATTACGACAGATCATATCTTTTAAGTTTTCTTAATAGAGGGAACATAAAATACAAGGCCAATGTAATGATCTAGAGTTGCATCCTTTAGATAAAAAATTAAAATCTTTGAAATGAGGTTGAAGGAATTTAAGAGTGTGACATAATAAAGATAAATAAAATTTTGCATTGTAGAGTGTAATAATTTTTTAGCTCAATCGATGGCTCATCTGTGTGGAAGTTGCGAGTGACATGTGGCTGGACTACTCACAAATAGTATACTTTGGGAATTTGTCTCAAAGTCAGGCCAATTGGATGTAGTATGCACCGAATCTATGTCTATACTGCTCAAGCAAGTCCAGAAAATTCTTCTTCTCATGGTCTCATAATTAAATTTATTCATTTGAATAGACAGTCGACACCATGATTGGGCCCAAACACTTAATTTTAAGGTTGTTTGGATTGGTTTCAACCTATAGTTTAAGAGGAGCACTTTATCACCGCTATGAAATTCATGGTTTAATGTCATAACATCATGAACCTCTTCTTTTTGGCTTTATTTGAACAACATCTGAGAATAAAAACTTTTATGTTTACTATGGGCTACCCAAAAAATGAATGGACGCTTTGACCATTAATTTTGAGGCTTCCATTCACTGGGCCATGCATAATCCATAACAACGATTCAAAAAGTATTATTCTTACAATTATTTCTATTTCAAGAGCCAAGACTTTTCATCTTATCAACTACTTCATCCTTTCTTTAATTACCTTACTCTCCAAGATTTGAAATGCACCCACCAATGAGTCATCAACAAGATCTACCTCTTCGGTATTATTCACCTCATCATCAACCATATCAATCACCAAACAAGTTTCAAATACTTAGGTTGTTTCATATACTTACATATATTGCAGGTGACCCCTTTATTATTCACACAAAATATCATTACACCATATTCAACATCCATCAAGGCTCCTCTAGTAGCCAAGAATGGCCTATAAAGAATGATGGGACCTCATGATCCATTTTATAATAAAGAATAACAAAGTCGTTTGGGAAGATGAACCGGCCTACTTTCATAAAAGACATCACATAGCACTCCCATAGACTTCTTGATAGAATTATTGGCCACTAAAAGCCTCATTGTGGTTGGTGTAGGGAACCCAAACATAACTTTTTGAACATAACAAATGACATCAAATTAATGCTTTTCCCAAGGTCACACAATGTTTTCAGAACTTGTACACCCCATTACTGCAAGGGATAGTGATTGCACTAGGTCATCCTTTACCACCATTTTACTAGATAGCATGGCAATATAATTGGGGATTACCTCTATAGTCTCAAAATCCATGATTTATTTCTTTACAAACAATTTCTTTATGAATTTAGTATACTCGGGCATCTATTGTAAAGCTTCTTACAATGGAATTTTCCCTGATAGGTTGTTAAATTTTGTAAGAAATTTCGTAAAATTATTACTATCTTCTATATTATTGATCCTTTGTGGGAATGAGGGAGGGATATTGGTTTGTGACAAAAGAACAATCAAAATTTTATCCATTTTTGGAGTATTACCCTCAACCGCTTTTTGATCTTTCTAACTTTCACTCTTTTCTTCAACTACATCATCTTTTCAACAATTGACTCATTAGTCTTTAGAACCACATCATTAGACGTCTTTAGCCGCATTTTGTTTTCAATCGCTTGTTCATCACTTTCATTTTTATTTGGATCTTCATCAAAATCAATGACATATTTTCCAAGATTCATACCACTACTAATGAAAACTACCATGATATGAGTATCATTTTGAGGATTAGTAACCATATCACTAGGTAATCCACCTTTTGGTGTTACATTGAGATGATCCAAGATTTGAGCAATATTAGTTTTAAGTTGCTTGATAGAGGATTAATGATTTATCATCGTTTGACTAAATTATGTGAATCACTTTTCATATGTATCACCATCTAATCAGTTCCCTCAATACCCATTGGGATAAGAGCAAGGACATTTTCACTTTTGAACTTCTCTGAGTCAACAAATCTTTTTTTTACCCTTATCCCTATAATATGGAGGTATGCATTGGTCATAATCCCTATTCTTACCTCTTCAATCCCAATATATATCATGCTAATATCTATCATGATTTTTTTCTTCCAACCTTGATTCTTGCCTTGCCTTTGATAGGTAGAGATGGAATCCCCTATTTGGTTAGACAAGAATTGATTTCCTCATCAAGAGACTCGACTTTCTCATCATTATAAGCTTTTACAATCTTAGAAGAAAAAATGCTAACTAAATTTTGAAAGCTCCTATTACATGATAGGTGAGAAGATCAAGTTGTGTCATCACTTTAGCCATGTTCATATCCCTTTTCCTTAGTTCTTGGCTTATAAAAGATACGGAGGAAGCCCCGACGGCCACCTCAATATCTATTGTGTGACAAACTCTACTTTTCATGGTCACTTGTTATAATAAAGCCATCGAAAACCATAAGATTATTTTATAGTACATCCTCCAACCGCATTATCAAATACAGTCTTGTTCAATTGATCCAAGAAGTATTATGTTTTGAACCTCATGATTTTTACATTACATTATCTTATTATTGAATTATTTCCAAGCCTTATATAGTGGTTCATTATTAAGTTGGCAAAAATTGATGATTTCATCCCTTAGTTGCATCATTCAAGCAAGAGGAAAGTACCTATCAAAGATTACTTATGTTACTCAACCCATGAAGCCATAGATCATAGAGGAAAAGATAGCAACCATAAGACTGTTTCTCCCATTTATGAGAATAGGAAAAGGTACAAATAGATAGATTCTTGAGATATATGGGCTATGTCAAATTTAGAACACACATCAACAAATTTTTTTAAGTGTAGATTGCCATCCTCATGTTCATGTTCTCCAAACAACCCTTTTATCTAAAAAAAAATGAAGTATCATGCTCTTAACATGAAATACTTTATTTGCTTCCACCGATGGAATACAAATAACACTAGCTTGACCCATATCACTGAGGTGATCCTCGTTCTCAAGATGCCCATCAAAAGTACTAGTATTACTATCGTGTTGGATCATTGTAACGTGTATACTACTATCTTTACCTGAGAAAGAAAAAAAATATAAAATAAAATACTATTGATAACCCAAAGTGATTAACAATACTATAAAAATTAAAACTATGTTTCACTTCTTGGCAATGATGCCAATGTTTGATGATATTCAAACTGCACCGTTGAGGGGTACGTGATCAAATTAAGTGTAGTAACCTAATAGAGTTTGCAATGAATCTATAGGGAGTGAAGAGAAGGATTTCAATGCTAGAGAGTATTAGAAGTCAGCTAGGAGTTGACCCATAATATGTGCTAAACAAACATGAAAGTAAAAAAAGTTTTTTTATTAGAATGATTTAAAACTTAGGAATTCATTGTTTAAGGGTACTATTTCAAAGCTAGAAATAATTACAGATTATTAAGTGTTGATGAGACTTGGGTTTATGCCTTCCTAGATATGGGTTGATTTAATGGTATTTGATTATTGGTGAAAATTTAGCTAGAGTTCATGGCTAGGCTATATGTATAGGTATTAGTGTAGATTTGTCAATAAAACACCAAATATCACAAAATGGGTTCTTTCGAACACTTCATAAGTATAACAATTTTTTCAATTTATGGCCTCAATTAAAATCCTTATATCTAAAAGATGCTATTAAATTAATTTATTCAAGTTATTATTCACACAATGCTCTATATAGTTTTGATGATGAGTAGCTAAACTATAAGGGACCAGGTCCCTAGACATGCAAGCTACTATATAGCTTGCATGCATTATCTACATAGTTTTGTCCTCTTATGTAACAAACATGCAGGTGGTATTTTGTATTGACTTAGACAATTGGACAAATGATCTTTTAGCCATAATCATCACTCATCTATGAAAGGGAAGAGATGCCTCTTCATCAAATGAGAAATTTGCCAATTCGAAAGAGTGAAGTGAGGTAGAAAAATCTATTTGAAGACTACTCAAGCAGTGCTCATGTACTTATCTATATAGTATGCTTAAAGATTGAGTGAGGGTTCTTGAGTACAGAATTGTGACAGAACTACTCATGTAATAAGAGTAGCGGTTTCTCATTGAGGGAGTTGTTTTGGTTGAGTTACCTAATTTTTACACTAATTAGAGCTAATTGGTAAAGAGGTTCATTGGTAGAGTTTTTAAGATGAGCTTGTAGTAGCATTACTACTAGCAAAAGGAACATAGAGTTCGATTCAAGGAAGGTTGTAATAAAGAGTGTGATTATAGTGGATTTGTACATGCTTGTGAGGGAAAGCCGTTGTTTTTCCCTTCTTGGGATTCCATGTAAAAATATGTGTTTTTACTCTTTCTATACTGTGTTGTACTTCCTGGTTATTTTTGTGTACTTTGTCTGTGATTGATTTTTAGCGACCTGGTTCTTTACTGTGAGGTGCAGACCCCCAAGGGTTTTAACTATTGATATCAAAACCAGGTCACTCTAAAAGTTTCATTCATAGAGTGTTTTGGTTTTCATAGCTACTCCACCAAACCTGGAAGAAGGGTAATCTACCAATAGACCATCTAGATTTAACGGACAGTAATATAGGTGGTGGAAAACTAGAATGGTTGACTTCAGTATGGCTAAAGATAGTGAACTGATGGACATAATCCTTGATGGACCTTATGTTCATATTAAAGAAGTCAAAGAAGAAGAAATGACTAGAATAGTTATTAAATGCAGGAGAGAGTTCAATGATGAAGATATGAAGAAAATCAAAAAGAACTATTACTAAATATAATCAGATTTCTGCTTGTAAAAATGCAGATGAAATCTAGGATTGCTTGAGGACTGTTCATGAAAGTACTATTGATATGAATGATTCAAAAGTAGACATACTAATTACTCTGTATGAAAACTTCACCATGAAAGAAGGAGAAACTATCAATGAAATACATAAAAGATTCATTTCTATAACTAATGAGCATCACCACTTAGGAAAAGTGATTCCAGTATATAAGAAAGTGAGAAAAATTTATGGTGCCCTTCCAAAGTCCTGGGAAAGCAAAATGGAATCTATAACTAAGGCAGCAAGTCTAAAGGCCCTTACTATGTATGAACTAATTAGAAATCTAAGAGTCATGGTATCAAGAAGCAACAAGAGCTAGAGAAGAAAGAATTCAAAACATAAAGATCTGTGGCATTGAAGGAATAAAAATATACCTCAAGTGAAAAAGTGACTGGTGTTGCCTACTTGGCAAATAGAATTGTCAGAGCAATGTAAAGAAGTGGTCAGTTTCAAAAAAGAAGAAGCAACAACAATAAGGAAAACAATGGTGAGGTATGTCATAAATGTTGAAGTCCCGAGCATTTTATCAAAGACTGTCCAATGCACAAGATGGAGTACCAGGATCACCTTAACACTGGAGGTAAAAAGGGAAGAAACAGGGACCAGGTCCCTGTAAAATCAAGAAAATAGGTTATTACTGATTTTGTAGTTAAACAAGATTTAGCTGGTTGGCGTAATTCCTCACATGAATTAGATGAAGCTGAGAAGTCTGTAGATGTTTCAATGCTTTTAGTGTAGGATGTGAATGTGAACTGTGATACCTTGTTTAGTTTTATGGAAAACACTAGAGTTGAAGAAGAAGATGAGGTAACATTCTCTGACATTAAAGAAAAGTTAGAGAATTACTCTGCTAGAAAAATACAAAAGCTTGCAAATGTTTTGATTGATTCTATGAGTAAAATGAATAATGAATAATATGCTCTGGAAGAAAAGGTGGAAACTCAAAGGCTTGAGTTAATTGCTCTAACTCTCCAAATATCTTAAATGTAGAGCAAGTTTCTAAGTAGAAAATTGAAAATTTAATCTTAGTTAATCAACTGGAAGAAACTAATAGTGCTTGTGATAAAGATAAAAAATAAATATATAGAAAATATATACTTTTAGAAGCTTGAGTTGATAGATTTGACTCTCTAGAAATCCAAAACTGAGCAACAAGTTGCTGAACTAAAATTTGAAAATCTTAGTTTGGTTAATCAACAAGAGAAAGAAGATGTTTTTGAATGTAAAGGGAAGAAAAAAGTCTCAAACTTTCAGGTTGAGCTTGAGGAAAAACTGAAGGATTTTCAAAGGATTCTTATGATTGCACTTAAGAAGTATAAGGAGTTAAAAAGGGGCCTGGTCTATCTAAGGGAAAAACATAAGAAATCCATACAATTGACTGCATCTTCTTCGATCTTTTCTAACTTGACTGATCAAGGTTCTAACAATGGAAAGGGGCTTGGTTATCAACAAGCAATCTAACTTTGTGTGTCTCAAGGGATGATTTCTTATAATTCTAAGAACAAGGATCACAAGCCTCTATGCACTCATTGCTGAAGAGATGGGAAAACAAGTTAAGATTGTCATGGCTAGATTATAGCTTGAATGAATGGTTCTAGATATATTCACAAAGGAAATGCACATTCTAATATCTCAACCCTCAGAGAATTGTGAAAAGGAACTCTCTACCTAGATGGGCCAAAAAAGATTTAATCACACCTCTATCTTCCCACTGGAAACTCAAACTCATGTGGGTTCCCAGATCTGACAAGTGATCATGGTCTCAAGTATGAGGAAGTGAACTGAATTTATGAGTGATCATTGAAAATGAGTAATCAACTAGCTCAATGTTGAAAGTACAACTGTATTCTCTCTTTCCCAAGACACTTTAAGATGGAACTATCTCATGTGAAATAAATAATTTAAAAACACCTGATCCATGGAAAAATGTAGAAAAAGAAACCCATAGTAAGAAGAAAACTGTGTGATTTTTTAAGGGGGTTGATAATGGTAAAAATAGTGATGAAAAGTTGGAGGATATGGATTTTAATGGTAAAGACAAAAAATGTTTGTTAGTATCCAAGATCAAGACTTATATGAAAAAGAAAAGGACATGATATAAATCTTGGGGACTTGGTCCTCAAATATACATTAAGAACAAGTTATGGATCAAAAAGGGTATGTAAAGGCAAAAAGTCTGAAGCTGATTGAACTAATCCACCAGACCTATCTTGTGACTCAGTGTTTCCATTCAAAATAGGCTATGATTAGGAAACAAGTATCTTTGATAAGGTAGGTGCATTTTGGTCTAACACAATACTATAACCTTGCAGGTATGCACCCATGGAGACAACTTAGGAAGCGGACAAATATGAAAAGCACAAACTTGATAATTCACTCATCAAAGAGGGACCTGGTCCCATCTCTCATGTTAGTGGCTATACAAGAAGCTCTAATAACGATCTTAAAATGCTATCTAAATAGGCCTTGTATCATTTTTCATCTACAAATACAGTCAGTTCCCTTTTACAAAATTTAGGGTGACACCTATTATGTTCAGATATGTCATTTCAAAAGTAACCTTTTTTATTGATAACTCACACTACACTAAACTGCCACATTATATCATCACTTATTCTTCTTCAAAAAATTTGATCTATTGTGCAAAGTGGACTTGTTTCTTCAAAGCCAACTGTTCCCATTTAATCTCCCATCTGCCGAGGCATCTTTATACAAATTTAATACCTCTAAAAGAATCAACTTCAGATTGAACCTTCCACAATACAAGAAATCTATGATCACTCAATCAAGATAGAGGATTCAAATCAAGGTGTTACTAATAAAGATAATGGAAGAGAAGACACATTGTTACCACCACTTGAAAAGAATAAGGAGAATAATGATAAAGTGCTTCTGAAATGGACTATGAAGAAACTAAAGAAACATAAAGAAAAAAAATGATGAAAGATTCCATGAAGGCTAACAAGACTTCAAGACTTCAACTATGAAAACAAAAAGGGTCATAAAAACTGTTGTAGTAGAGGAAAAATAAAAACATTGAGGTTGTGGATGTTAAAGGTGGGGCGGACATGAATTCAAAAGTTGTTGTAGTTTTAGATAAAAGAAGAGAGAAAGTTCATCTTACTAAGATTACCAGGTCCTCTGAAATAAAGTCCATTATACATTCCTAAAGTAGGGAGAAACACAAAACTATCAAAAAGGGAAAAATTCTTAGGGACCTGGTCACAAGGAGAGGACAGTTGTGGTTGGAAGTTGAGCAGTAGTTCCAAGATAAGCAAGAAATACAGGGCTCAAAATAAAAGTGGGAGAACTAATTGGTGAAATTCAAGGACTTAATGCTAAAGTAAAGGATCTCATCAAATAGTTATTGGATGTTCATAATATAGAAAGTACCAAAATGGAGTTCCTAATTGAAACTCTTTCCCCTAAGACACTCTTTACTTGAACCCTATTATGCTTATACACTCATCAACCTTTTTCCAGTTCCATATCTTGGTTCTTATAATGTCTTTTAAATACCTTTATTTTTATAATGTTTATTTTAGCTTACTGTACTTGTACGAACAATTATGAATGAATGAATCTTTACTTTGTGTGTTACAATTGTTCTCTTTATATTGCAAAGGTTTTCTTCATGTTTGTGTTTCCCCAGTGTCTGTGAGTTAACTAATTTGTGCCTAATTTACTCTTGGTTTACAATTAATCCTTAACAATGATACTTAAAGGGGGAGTATTGAGTTAATTTAGTAGGGACAATGTTGAGTTCATGTAGTAGGGACAAGGTACCAGGTACAATCGATGAAAATGCCTATGATAAATTGAGTTTCAGAATTGAATGAAGTAAGTCATGTAGACAGGGAGATGTATGCAAATACACTAAATAAAGGTGAATAATAATAGAGGGAAGAAATTTAGTTGCAGATTTGAATGAAGAAAGTTATGTTGATAGGGAGAAGTATGAAAATGCACTAAATAAAGGTGAATGATGACAAGGGGAAGAAATCTGAATTTTTGTAGCAAATGACAATAATGGACTACATCTTTGTCTTGCATGATGGAGGAAGCATGATGATAGGGGGAAAGTCATCTTCAGATGTTAATCGCTCTGAATAAATGTGATGAATATGAACTGATGGTAAAATTGTAGTGTTTGTTTTTTATCATCAAAATAGGGGAAAATTGCTATATGTAGTCTGGATGTTGAGAAACTAAACTATAGTGGACCAGGTCATTGGACGTGCAAGGTATATTACAGCTGACACGCGTTATTTTATGCTGGCTTTGACAACTGGTCCAATGATCTTTCAGCCATAATCATCAAATAACTATAAAAAGGAAGAGACGTCCCTTTATCAAATAAGTTTTTTTCCCAATTCTAAAGAGTGAAGTGAGGCAGCAAAAACTTTATTTCAAGACTGCTCAAGCATTGCTCATGTTCTTATCTTTGTAGTAGGCTTAAAGAATGAGTGAGTATTATTGAGTGCTGATTTGTGACTAAACTAGTCATGTTATAAGATTAGTGTTTTCTCTATAAGAGAATTTCTTTGGTAGATCTTATCAGTAGAGAGGACCCTTGGTAAGTTACTAAGATAATCTTGTAGTAGAGTTACTACTATAAAAAAGAAACTAGAGTTAGGTTCAGTGAAAGTTGTAATCAAGAGTTTGATTATAGTGGATTTGGAGGTGCTTGTGAGGTTAAGCCATGGTTTTTTCCTTCCTGGGTTTCCACGGTAAAATCCTTGTGTTTTTACTTTTCTTGCATTGTCTTTTACTTCCTATTTATTTTCATGTACATTTCCTGTGATTGATTTTGAGGGACCTGGTCCCTTATTATGTGGTGTAGACCCCTAAATCTTTTAACACACACATTCCTCACCCATATCTTCTCTTTCAAGGATGATACGGGTTCTAAGGTAATTGAGGTTCGCAATCCCCAATTCTTTGTTAAAATATGGAATGAATGCAAACTAATGTCAAATAGCTAATTAGGAAGACAAATATACAAAACCCATGTACTAATCACAACCTATACAAGCATAACCCCAATAAGAATAATTAGATACTCATAGAGAGTGAAAGTAGAGATATACCCAAATTTCCATCATATTAATCCTTAAAAATTAAATAAAATGCAAAGTCCAAACTTTAATTTTAATAATTCTTTAATATAAATCACTAATTCTTCATTTGAGAGTCACTGTAACATGTTCGTAGCTCAAGACTAGTACAATAATGTTCAATGATGGTGGAAATTAGATGAAAACCCTCCTTTTAACCCCAACTTCACGTTTTCCAAATATTATAAGAAGTCCAACGCACTCTTGATATGCTTTACTAGATCTAGAGAATATCCAGAGAAGATCCACGGTAGATCCACAGTAGATTAGGCACAAATGGGGTTGTTTTTTCCATTTTGGCCACCCACTTGTGCAGGTGGCCACCCGATATGTCCATATGATCTTTAGGGCACTTTTTCTTTGATATTTTACCTTCCATTGACTTGATTGGCTTTACCATCTTCATTTTCAACCTTTATTGGACAAATGAGTATTATACATGATATTGACACCAAATAAATTGAAAAGCATGGTAATTTAAGCTTAAAAGATTCTAATTGTCAAATTGATGACTTATCATAGTTGCAAATTCCTGTTTCAATATGATCTCACCAAAGGGATTTCCATAATTTAGCAGAAACCAAAAGATTTCTTATGTAAAAGTGAATAATTAGATGATAACAGCCAAAACTCTACTTCATTAGATTTGTTAAATAAAGTAAGTTTTGGGATCTGAAGGCTAAGACCACAGGTGGGTTGCCAAGAATTGGATTCATCATTGTTGTCATATTAAGCTCATTGTTTATGAATTTTCTTTATAGATTGAATATCCTTGGGCATTATGGTGACTGACTTACTATGGGCGATACACAAGTTAAATATTCTTGGGCATACACGAGGTTTGTTTTTATTTTTATGTTGATAGTCTTTAAAAATACCAAGGAATTGAATTTAAAATATCGAATTAAACTAATCAAAACTTTAAAGAATGTGAGCATATGTACAATAGTTCAATTCAGTGTTAGGTGCATACTATTGAAAAACTAAAACTTAACAATCCAACCAATGAACCAGACACCCACCCTAGTATCCATATATTTCTGAAATGTAAATAATGATCCATGCACTAATTTTGATGATTGGTCACATGCAATATGATGTCGTTTTTACACAGGTTTATATTATTCTTCTTACATGATTGACAAAAGAATTTAAACAAAAATGGTTGCATTCATATGTCATGTATGTTTAATATAGCTATATTGTATAAATAGTTAAGTAATGTATAGATGTTGTATAAATGGTATATTTTTTAAATTAAATTTGAGCTTGGAGATCTTTTTATTAATGTCAAGACCCAACAAGTCGTGGTTGACACCTTCCTTAACCGATGGCAGGAGAACCATACTATGCCCACCTTTACTTACTTAAATGCCATCTCAATATTCTATAGTATTATCTTATGTACCTTTTAGCAAGTTTTAAAAGTGTCTCATTAAATAACCACATATCACTCAAAATTTCAACATCTATAATTTAAATAAAGTGCAAAAACTTCTATCTATTAGAAGAATTCAATGTACAAGAACATCTAAAATAAAAATAACTAAGTCCGAAAATAAATTGTTTTTTCAAAACATAACCAAATGGAAATTGTTATAGTCCCATAAAAAGGGTCGTCAACATCATAAATTGATTAAAAGTTTGTCCGAATGTGGTGCTCACCTCAAATCAAGTTTGGATAACAATTTAGAGTTTAGGTTTGTGTTAACTGCTACTAGATTTTCTGCACTCAACAAAAAAAGTGTTCAGGTAGCATGAGTACATCAATAATTAATGGTAAGCATCATAGGTTAACTAACTTAAGAATGAGGAAGTAAGAAAGTCAAAAAAGTATAAAAGCAATCATAACAAAACTCATAACCACTGATATCAATCAGATAACTCATCATGGATCATCATATAATTACAATTCACAAGTTCATTTTCACAAGCATTCATTCTTTATACTTTTGATCAACCATTGGGCATCATATATGTTCATCAAATTTGCAATTAATGCAATCAATCAGTGCATATTTGCAATATGTACGTATCATCACTTACCCATATTATTCTTATCATTCATATCACAACATACAAGCATAGTACCCGACCTATTATCTCATCATACCATATTGTAACAATGTGGTACCTAACACATTATCTCAGAGCCTCATAACAATGTAATTAAAATGCAATCCAATCATCAAACCATAAGTCAGGATAGAAAGCAATCGTAGATGTTTAAATCACAAATGAGCACAAAGCCAAGAAACTTCAAATGTTACACAAAATCATAGCCTACCTCAACTCATTTTCTCAAAGTCACCTTTCATCCACACTTTTACTTTTTGTTCTCGTTCAATTTTTCTTTCTCTATATAACACAATATATACACATATTTTAATCATCTATCACATTTTAACCTATAGTGATAAATCAGTGATTTTAGTCATAAATTACCATATTCCATCATCTTAGGGTTTTATTATCATTTCAACCACTTGAATTTTACTTGAAGTAGTATAAACAACTGTAATTCATAAACATTTCCACTGTTTTTCATTAATTTGTATCTTGGGTTGAACAACTAAAACCCACGATTAACTCATATCTAGTGACTTTCTATGGTTAAAAAAACTAATTTCAAGTATAGAATCAGATTACATACCATTAAAGAAGAACAACTTAAAAATTCTTGCAAATTTTGCCTTTCCCTAGTGTGTTTTTCAAGATGTGTAGATTAAATTACTTTTTTAGTTTGTAAAACTAAAATCATACTCTATGTTACAACTATAATAGATAATTACCACTGCAGCAGTAAAATTTCACTTCATGAATTTACAACTTTTAATATTGGGGTGCTGTTACAATTTGAGGTACCTCTGAGGCGGTTCTACTACATTAATTACTTTATATGTTGTAATAGTTTGAGAAAGAAACTTGAGACCCCTCTTTAGTTTTCCTCAATTTACTTCACATACCATGAATATTGACATCACGAACTAACCCCTCCAAAATAAGTTCTATAATTGGAGTTTTTAAAATTCATTTCAGGTGTTGAGAGTTACTACGACTTCCTATACTAATTGGATATATAATTATTACATCAAATATTATCACCATAACCCATAATTATACCATATTTCTTTCAACTCTCATATCCTCAAAAAACAAGCCAACAAATGAGTAGCCCTAAAATTTTCAAACTTTAGTTTAATGAAGTCTAGGTGAAATTTTTCCCTCCTATTTATAGTATCAAAATTTTAGGTCATTAAATTAGTTTTCAAATTTACCATTATTTTTTCCGTGAATGTAAATTGGCCTGAAGATATAACAACTGAAATAAAATGTACCTGAATTAATGAATTAGTGAGGATACAACATACAAATGTCTACTTGTGTCTCCTATGTTGCTGGCTCAGTTGTATGATTCCTCCACTTAACCTTCTCACAAGGAATAACTCATTTTTTCAATTTTATAACATATATAGAGCGGATACCAACCGATTCCTCTTCACAGGATAGTTCTTTATCAAACTATTTTGGATCCCAATAATGAATATAGTCAACATTCTCCTGGTACCTCCGTAACATTGACATATGGAATGTGAAATGAACTTTTGAAATACTAGGGGTAAGGCAAGACTATATGATACCTAAACAACTTCATTGAACATCTCAAAATATCCTATGAAACCTGGAATCAATGCCCTTCTTGTTGAATTGTATTACACCATTCTGCCAATATTAAGATGATATAAACTTATCTTGTATGAATCTCACCTTCTCTATAGAGTCGTTGAGATTTTATGTGCCCTAAGGCCTTACCTCGAATGCATCAAAAAACCCTATTTAGGACCAATATCGTGTACCATAAAAAGCCTCACAGGGAGCCATGTCAGGGTAATAGTTCTTATGTAGGAAAATTCCCTCAATGAAAAGTATTGTTCCCAACCCTCAAAATCCATAAGTCAAGCTAAATCATGCCTTTAAGTAATTATATAGTCTATTTTGATCAACCATTGGTCTATGGATAAAATACTATGCTCAGGAGGTCCAATCTAAAATGCAACTCAAACTAAAACCCTTGCAAAAATATAGAAACAAACTTAGTATCCTAGTCAAACACGATAGACATCATTACTCCATCTAGTCTCACAATATCCTTCACATAAATCTTTAACAACTTTGTTGCGTTATAGTAAACTTTTAATGTACTAAAGTTAGTCGACTTAATCAATCTATCTATAATAGCCCAAATAAAGTTAAATTTCCTTAAGGTTTTTGAAATTCAAACTATGAAATCCATTGTTATCTATTCCTACCTCTATTGTATAATAGGTATCCACTGAAATGTATCACTAGGCTTCCAATGTTCATACTTGAATTGCACATATTTTTGACCCTTAATCAAAAAATCAATAATGTAACGCTTCATCCTTCGCCACCAAGAGTGTCATCTTTAGTTTCTATACATCTTGTTGGAATATGAATATATGGAGTACTAGGAAATGTGGTCCTCTTGCTTGATGGTTGTAATCAAGTTATCTTCTTGAGGTACACAAAATCGACCTCAAATTCTTACGACCCCTTCATTATTCAAAATAACCTCCTTCGTCTTCCCTTGTAACACTTTTTGTCTAAGATTCTTGAATTTCTCATCTTCAAATTGTCTACTCATAATCTAATCATAGAATGTGGACTTAGACTCCATACATTCTAACAATTTTCTTTCCCTAGTTTCCTGCAATACTAGAAAATCTTTAGCCAAAGACTATACCTCTCTTGTTAATAGGCACCTAGACACCTCCATAAATGCTAAGTTTCTCATACTCACTATTTTTAGCTTAGTGCATCCACCAACACATTAGCTTTAGCTAAAAGATAAAAGATTGATACATCATATTCTTTAATCAACTCCATCCATCTCCTATGCCTCAAATTTAATTCCTTCTACGTGAATATGTGTTGTAAGTTGTGGTGGCGTTGAACACAACACACTTTACCCTAAAGAGATAGTGCCACTACATCTTTAAATAAAACACCCCAACTTTCATTTAAAGTCATACATGGGGTAGTTCTTCTCGTAGGCCTTAGTTTACTAAAAGCATAAGTAATCACATTTCAATCCTACATTAACACAACACCTAAAAATAAACATGAGGCATCACAAAATATAAAAAAATACTTTCCCTTGAAAGGAAGGACTAGCACTAGAGTTGAAGTCAACATAGTTTTAAGCTTCAAAAAAATATCCTCACACTTTTCATTATATTCAAACGGTACTTCCTCCAGAGTTGGGTATGTTATTGGTGAAGAAATAACGAGAAACCCCTTAACCAACCAATGATAGTAATTGTCCAATCCCATAATACAATGGATTTCTACGACGTTCGCTGGTGTGGCCAAATTTTTAATAGTCTCAACCTTTAACGGGTCCACCAGAACCCTTACTTTAGAAACCATGTGTCTCAAGAAGGGCACTAAAGAAAGAAAAAATTCACACTTGGAGTACTTACCTTCAAATTTTTTCTCCTTCAATAACTTTAACACAGTACATAAATTAGATCAATGCTATTCTTCACTCTTAGAATAAATAAGTATATCATCAATTACAAAAATAAAGAATAAATCCAAAAAGTACATAAACACACCATTCATCATGCTCATAAAATTAGTTAGGGCATTGATCAAGACAAAAGACATAACTAGAAAATCATAGTGCCCGAAATGAGTTTGGAAAGCTTTCACGAGTAATGATGGCACCTACTATATCCAACCAATAGTTAAGCCAAACCATAACCCAGAGCCAAAGACAATGAGTAAACTTGGTGAAAATGCCAAAAAGAGGCAAAAATATAAAATTGCAACTTATAAATAAGAAAAGCAATAAAGATAGTAAAAAAGGTGATCATAACATAGATTACCATCCCACGAGCTGGTAGAGCTAGTACAAGAGCTACTATGAATAAAAATCAAGTTCTAAAATATATAATATAACTTTTCTCGAATCAAAAGACTATAAATAAGATGAATTAATGGGTAACTTTGACTCCGAAAGCTCACACTATATCCAAAACCCAATCTAGCACGATCCTCGAATCAAGGAAAGCAACTAGTAGTCAAATCTGCATTAAAACTGTATAGAAGTATAGTATGAGTATCAAAACCATGGGTACTCAGTAGCATCATCGATCGACTGATCTTAATCATGATATAAGTATGATAGAATGAAAGATAACATAACTATGTCAAGGTAGAGGAAAACCTGAATCAACTCCAATTTAACTATACATAAATAAGTAAATAACCAAAATAATAACATATAATAAAGGATCAAAATCATGAAATTTTATCTACAAAATTGGCCCCTATAAGACAATAACTGTCGAAAAGTAAATAACCCAATGCAAGTTCCCATAAGCTTGGAGGGTACAATTAGCTGAAGCATAAATTGGACCACCGTCATTTACCCACTTCCATGATATAACTAGAATCCATTTATGTCATGCCATACCATAAACTATTTCCCATTTTTGGACTTGAACCATTATCCTTATCTCAACATCACACTCCATTGTCGAATTTGAACAAGTATTATATAATCAATATCATAAGTAATAACAAGACTCAAATCGGCAATTATTTATTCAGTGTCGTAATTATATTCATAATCAAAATGGTATTTATATAATTGATATCATAATAATCATCTGAACTCGAACCAATATTTATATATATTATCCATATAGAAGTCAAATCACAACTATCAGGTTTCACTATATTTAGCATCAACTCCCAAATATCAAACCATCATGTTCATTAGGTCTCTAGCTTCATCAACCCTCATATTAGGCATTTCAAGGTATATCACAAGCTTATAATGGTCAAATACATTATCTCAAGTCTTGGTCTAAGATAGGTTGGAAGGGCCACTTCTAATCCCCAAAATCTATTTTAAAACAATTCTACCCTAGAATAGACTAAGGTATCTAATTCAATTTTTAGATGTTAAACAACCCTTAATTATCCCTAAGATAGAATTTCTACTAAGGAGCTTAGCAACTAAACTAAATACACCTAAGTTAAGGTTTCTGGTTTACCTAAAAGTTCCAACTAACCCAATTCTGGCAAATTCCATTAACAACACCTAAAACCCATCCATAATCAAATAAAATATCATAAACATACTATGACATAAATCAATATAAAAGGAGGGGAAAACCTAGCTTGTGTGGATGCCAAACAAAACTCAAATCTATAAAATTGCCAATTTTTTATTTTGAGAAGCTTCTGCATGACCTGATGCTATTAAAATTACATTCTACTCATCAACATGATAAAGGTGATACCCATCATACACCATTCGCTTTGGTTCAAAACTACTCAAAAATCCCACGTGGGTCCTACTTAAGAAAATTGCATTTTCGAACCCAACCAAATATTCCCCTATGCTCAAAGAGTAATTGACCTCAAAATGGGTAAAATCCAAGCTACATTTTTTCTAAAATCAAGTCACAAAGTTTTATGGATTTTAGAGAAAGAAAAGAGGAAATCAACCATGGAAATCTAGGAATCTTACCTCAAATTCAAAGGAAAATTGTGTAATAATCAGTATTCAAGCTCTTTAAATCACCCATAAGCTATATTCCTAATATCTCTCAATACTTAGGGTTAAGAATCTTGAGAATTGATGAATAATTCACAAAAATGAGCTGAAAAGGACTTTTTATTCCTTTTCTAGGTGTTCGAGAGTCGTTGTCACGATGAGACCCTCTCGATCACGACATCTGTTAATTTGCCACGGGAGTCACTATTGTGATATGGTACAGTGATCCCAAGTTTTATGCCTTCCTAGAGTATCACGATTGATACACCTAGTATCTCTCTCAGAGAGGGCACCAATTGTAGGTGAGACATAAAATTTTCCAAGTCTCCGCCAACCCCTCGAGATTTATTGGAAATCTTATATACACAAACAGACTGTGCTAACATACCAAGTTAGATTTTTTAGACTCAATGGAATATTTCAAATTTCAATTAGAGGTTATTCTGACTAAATCCCACACCCAACTTCCATTTTCTTAATTTTTTGACCAATAGGTCAAAATGAGCTTGGGTGCTTTGGGACCCTAACCAAGAGTCCACCTAACCTAAAATTGACATTTCCAAGATATTAAAATAGTAAAAATTGGCATATGAGGTTGTTGAGTAATGTTTTTTTATCAAAGACGAAGAGTTCAAAATATAGAATTGTGTCTTAAAACTAGATAAACTACCCAGTAACCGAACTGTCTATCCCAATAAGTCACAAAAGACTTTGGGAAGCAATAGGAAATATCTAATAGCAACAATAAGAAAAATTAAAAATATCCACTAGTAAAGGACTTTCATCCACGAGAGATGGTCTAAGTTATATTTATGCACCTTAGTATTGCTATCCAAGCTTAATTGGTCTTGCCTTGAGGATTTCTCTAGGGATTAAACAATAATTCTTTGTATTAATAAGCATATAAGTTTTATGTAATTAATTATAATGTCAAAATTGTGTTAATAGTGAATTTTTAAGCAAAACACCAAGTTAGGAATAATTGGACAAGAGCTAGTACTCTTAGCTTAAGAAATGGACCTTACTAGTTTTTATATTGAATTGTAGGTGGTTGTGTGCTATAATGTATGGTATTAGATGTTGTATGATGCTTGGAATTAATTTTGATGATAAAGCGATTTTAAACAAGATTTAAAACAAGTAGAAACAACACCACAATGCACAGAAAATAAGGACAAAAGTAATAGTCATGGCTTGAACAAAGTTGGGTAGTCTGGTGTGCTTGGCATGTTACGCTACCTAGGCGCCATGATATGACTGTGTCACACCCTTGGAAATATTTTGGATGGTAAAATCCAGTATCTTGGTGCTTTATCGGCATTTCACACTACCTACATGGTGTGATACTGGCATGGCACAACAATAGGATAAAAATCAGCTTTTGTGTCCTACTATAAATGGGACACTTAGTTGTTGTGTTACACACCTTGGATGAAATTGGTACTTAAGGGAAGGCTGAAGAAAACTTTTATTGGGTTTTCTCTATCTTTAATTTAGCTTCTTTTAGTATTTTATCATGGATTATACTCTTGTGATTCTTGTAATGTCTATAATTGGCTAAACACCTTTTTTTTGGGGTTATGGCCATAAATATGATTACCATTGTTTGGAATTAATTTGGTTGTGGTTAATTATCATATTTTGTTGTTTGTTAAACTTTTTATTACTATTTTAAGGACTCTCGACCCTTATAATACATGTTATAACTCTATTGTGAATACGGAAGGATAAATGGTAGAGTAGCATAGGGGAGAGTAGAATAGGATTCTAATATTAATTAATTCATGTTATAATATGAACTTAGGATAGGAATATACTTAGGTTATCGATTTGGTTCACGTATGGAATAATATGAAGGAACTTAACTTAGTTTTCACATCCCGACTCAATGATTTAGTTGTGAGGCCTAAGTTAAGTAATCTATTGGAGGTTTTGAAGGTCATATTCATACCATTGATCCCGTGAATCAACATCAAAGATAAATAAGCTAACAAATGAAGTTCCACAACATAGTATAATTGTTTGACCAGCCTTAGCTTATACTTGGGTTTTTCCTATTGATTTGTCAAATATTTACTTTATTTCATTTTTTAGTGTATGGTTACTTACAATTTACATACACTTGTGTCTACTTAATCACTAAATTAATCTTTGTAGTGAACTAATCTTTAATATTTGTGAAAATGAATCTCTGATGGATTGATATTCGGCTTTTTATATGTCCACTATTTTACTTGGTGAGACCATGTACACTTGCTTGTGCACTTGGGAGAAACAAGTTTTAAGAGTCGTTACTGGAGACTTGTAATTTTGAAACCGTTGTAGTTTTAGTCCTACTTTTTAATTTCTATGGTGCTTTTCACTTAGTCTTGGTGTTTGAATTAGTAGGTAAAAGGTTGATAATCTAGTAAGTTGGCATAGACATGGAGCCTGACCAACATTTTCACTAACAGACAAGAAAAGAAGTCCTTCTCTACTGTATCCTAAAAATTAATGAAGAATAAGACATTACTGCTCCTATTGCTAAGGATCCACTAGCCCTCATGATAGTTCTTGAAGTGGAAATCCCACTTGCGACTTGACCTCTGCCTTTCAAAAACCATATCCTAGAGGTAGATTTGAGCTGAAGCAGCACATGGTGAAGCTTCGTCATAGAAACAGGCAATTCATCGGGCTATCACATGAATATCTAAAAATCCAGTTGTAAAAGTTTTTGGAGATTAGTGACACATTCATCCCTACGGGTGTGTCTGCAGATTATGTGAGGCTGGCACTCTTCCCCTTTTTATTTTTTTTGGAGGGTAGGACAAATAGTAGTTGAACACTGAGACTCTAGGTTCTATCACAACTTGGGAAAACTTATGCTAAAAATTCCTTATCCGATTCTTTCCATCTGGCAATACTACAAGACTACACAGTGAGATTTTGAGCTTCAAGTAGAGGTTGGATGAGAACATATACCATGCTTGGGAGATATTTAAGTTTATTTTCTGTTACTGTCAATATCACCAATAGTTAAAAGATGTACTAGATCACACCTTTGTTGAGACACATAACCATAATACAAAGATTTAGTTAGATTCAGCTAATAGCGATTAAGCATTGGATAAGATTTATAATAAGCTATACACCTTGTTGAACTAGATTGCCTGAGGAAATCCATATTGAAATGGTGATTCCTCAAGGAGCTAAATTAAAAAAGATCCTAGTATGATCAAATTTGATAGCATAACAACATTAGCTGCCCAACTATCTGTACTACAAAATCAAATATTGACATAATTCACCAAAATAGGTGTACACCAGACTTCAACACAGGCTAATGTAGTGCAACAGACTCCATCATGGTGTGAAATTTATGGCTACAGTGGCAACTCTACAGATATCTATGGTTCCAATCCTTAATCCTTCTACTATGTGTGAAGCACACAAATGCCAAATTATGGTAACGTCTACAGTTAAAAGTGGCAAACTCAGCCAATGTATCCTTAGGGAAACAACCAACAACAGTAGTTTCAATAGTAGAAACATAATACACAAGCTAGTAACATAGACAAAACCTTGAAAAATATTTTATCCAATTAGATATAGATGGCTGCTAAAATAAAAAATTAACAAGTAGCACAAAAGTAGTTATAGCAGTAGTTAAGAAAATTATAGATGGCACAAAATACAAAGCCTTGGGGTGGCTTTCCAAGTGAACATGAATCTCCCAAAAAAGTAATGGAAATCAGTTTAAGGAATGGTAATGATCTGAATTGGAATCCTCCATAAAAAAATAAAGAAGTAGATATAGAGTTTGCTCCTAAACCGGTAGCAGATAAAGTTAATGAAAATATGAGAAAGTCTAAGTACCTGAAAACAAAAGCTATTAAGAATGAAATACCACCAGAACCATTAACATAGAGGTTCCAAAATATAAGGAGGATGCATGCTTTAAGATGTTCTTTGAGACGTTTAGAGAGCTTCACATTAACCTTTCTATTTTAGCTATTTTGTAGGAAATGCCTAAGTACATTAAGTACATGAAGGACGTGGTGACTAACAATATAAAGTTCTAAGATGTTGAGGCCATAGTACTTACTGAGGAGTGCAGCTCAGTGGTGCTATGGATGATACGCAAGAAGTGCAAGGATCCTTGGAGTTTCCCTCTCCCCATCAATATTCGTGATAGGAAAGTTGTTCATGCACTGAGAGACTTAAGGCAAGCATAAATTTTATTCCCTTATAAATATTGACACTCTTGGTTTGGGGAAGTCGATACCATGTTATATGTTACTCTAGATGACGGATCAAACTATAGTCCATCCTAAAAAAATCATTGGGGATGTACTTATAAAGGTCGTTAACTTTATTATCCGTGTTGACTTTATTGTATTGAATTATCATGAAAATAATAAGGTATTAATTATCTTAGAACATCGATTCTTAGTGACGGGAGGTGCATTGATAGAAGTGAGAGAGGGCACACTAAAAATATCATTTGATGATGAAAAGATGGTCTCAAAATTTTCTAAGGCACTCCATACATTGTCCTTGTACAAATATTTACGTATGATTACAGTGACGGAAGTGGATGAGTGTGGGGTAGTAGAAAGTGCATAACAAAGGATCCCTTTAGACATTCTCATTAAGTTGATCAAACCACCACTTATGAATTAGTTGATGATGATTGATGACCCTGAAAAGACTCCAATTGAAAAAGATTTTATCCTTGAGAGTTCACACTCAAGAGGTCAGAAATGAATATGAAGATGGTCTCATAGAAGTAGGAAGAGGATGAAAGAAATAGGTTGAGTAGTGATGTTGGGTCATGTCGTGGTACTATATCAAGCACTACTTAGGAGGAAACCCAAGTTAAGGTAGGTATTTTATTTTTCATAGTTGGAGTTGTTATTTCACATAGTTTTTATGTTTCTTGAGTCACTGGATGATGGGTAGTATGGGTACCAGAAAAATAAGATAAGGAGCATGAAAAAGAGAAAATGTAGGGTCCCTGGACCCCCTTGATATGAAATTATGTTACTAGCTAGGCCTAGAGGACTCATGAGTATTTCTATTGTACTTTTGTATTCAACTTTTGGGACAAAGTAGATTTTTAAGTGTGGAGTAGGACAATTCCAACGATTTGAGTGAAGTAATGTTTGATGGTTGGTCTAAGTCCTAAGTTTAGTTTCTTTCTTAGTTTGTTTTTTGTTAAATTTTTAAAAAAATTTAAAAATAAAAAGATTTTGCTTTTTAGTTTTGAGTATTTGGGTGTCATTTTAGTAGGTGCACACTTCACCCACCCTGTGGTTGTTCTTTTTAGTTCTTTTCCACGGAGGAGACCATTGAACCTAGTATCCTTTTTCTTTTTAGGAGTAAATTTTAAATTTTTGCAATTAGGTAAGTGAGATACTCTTTTTGGTGCGATGAGTGATTACATTATGCAATTTGTTTTGTATTTAAGGAGCATGATAATGATGTGAATTATAGCTTTTGAGAATGTTAGGCTCTTATTTATGACTCTCGAACATTGTTGGCTTAATGTTGAATCCATGATATTATTTGGTTGAGAATGTATAATAATCCTATTTGAGTTGAGCTTGTGCCATGTGTGTGTTAGCTTTTGTGTATTTCTTTTTGCATATGACATCAAGAAATTGTCTGGTGTGTGTACAAAGTGAAATTAAAAGTGTGTTTAGGAGATGATATAGGAATTTCATTGAGAACCTTATTCCATACCCTCATTTATCTACCTTGGTAATTAATCCTAGTTGCACCATTGAGCCTTTAGCCTATTTTGTTTGTAGCTTGAAACGTAGCCTAATTCCCTTTGATTATGTGGCCTTGATTTATCCAAAACACCTGAGTACTTTAGTTGAAAATTAAATAAGTTAAGGACTTGAAATACAAATAGAGAAATGGTTAAAGTGAAGGCACCAAGAAATATCTATTGGTGTTGAAAATTGATATGTGTTGTGGTTAGTAGTTGTGCAATGAAGAGAATGAAGACTGTTCAAAATTGAATATTATGGATAGATAATACTCTCACTACATTGTATGTGAATTAGCTTAATGAGATAGGGCAAAATAAGAGAAGTGCGTAGATGTGTGTGGTAAATCGGTTGCAAATAAAGTAATCTTAATATGCATGTATTGTATTAAAGCACTTAGGGATGATAGTCACTACTCTTAGCCAAATAGTCCTACCTGTTCCAAAGCCTACATTACGACCTTTAAAGTCCTACTTAATCCTAAGCGTCAACGTTCTGATATTAGTACAGTTATACACTAAGGGGAAGCCAATGGTTCATCTTGTGTAGCTTCTGAATTCTTTGTTAGAATGACGCGACCCGACCATGGGCCATGTCGTAATGGGCATCCCAAGTCCAACCGGGACTGGAGACCACCCCCGTTATCCAACCTAACCTTCAGCCGTCTGCCCTGAGCTGGCTGAATTTTGAGCATATAACATGATAATGTCACAGCTCACCTGAAGACTCTGGGATAAAATAACAACCATGATTGTCCCAATAGAGTACAACCATCCCATGCCAACAATCTAACTAGAAAAAACCAATACCAAAACAAGGGCAATAACTAAGACCATAACCATAGATTTTCCAAAACTTAATATAATCAATCCCAAAATGAAATACGATGGAACAACTAACAATATCGTCCAATAGTGTCATCCCACCAGCTTATTCCAATGGCAAGGCTGACACAAATAATGATCCCTCCTAATTCAACCCATAGCAGTACAACAAAGCCTCTAACCAAAAGAGTAATAAAATGCAGTTGCGACATGCCCCCAACCATAGAAAAAATAAATATCCAAAAATAAACCAAAATGTCTAAAAGTGTTCATAACATAAAATAGAGCCTTCCATAAGGATGGAATATCACTACTTCAGTCCAAATGTTGATCCCCGAGAAAATCACTATGTAGGAGGAGTATAACGGCCAGTTCCTACATAACATGTGTATAAAGCCACTAGTGGACGGGTTAGCGAGTTAACGCTAGCATGATGTCAGTATAAGGACAAAATAATGCCATTTATGAAACCAAGTAAAACCATCCACTTGAAAACAACCATACATATATATATATAACCATGTCGATAAAGGGGACGGGGTTTAGCATGTATTTAAAACCTTTACCTAGGGTATGTAGCTTTGCTGTCCTAAACCATCCGCAGTCAATGTGGGTTCAGCTTCCCCTACCGTAAGGGACCCAATGCCTGAAGCTGTACGACCAGGGAAGAAAACCTGGGATGACTAGTACATCCTCAAAAATATAGTATGACATCATGCATACAACGTTCAAAACTCCCTTCACAAGCATACAACCAAGACAAATTAACCTTTTTTTGAGTTAACTTAGTTAAAGGAGCGGCTATCGATGAAAACATTTCCACAAACCACCTATAATACCTGGGTAAACCTTAAAATCTCCAAATGTCAGATGGAGTCATGGGTCTAATCCACCTCTTCAACACAAAAACCTTTTGCGAATCTACCATGATCCCTTTAATAGAAATAATATGACCTATGAAAATTACAACGTTCAACTAAAACTTATATTTAGAGAACTTGACATACAACTGTTGTTCCTTTATGGTCTATAACACCACAAAAAGATGATTAGAAGAATCTACCTCACTCTTCGAATAAACCAAAATATCACCAATAAATGCAATAATGAAAAAATTAAAATACTTATGAAAAACCATCTTTATCAAATCCATAAATGTTGCCAGAGCATTAGTCAATCTAAATGAAATCACCAAAAATTCAAAGTTCCTATACCAAGTACAAAAAGTCATCACAGGGATATCCACCTCCCTAATTTTTAGCTGATGGTAGCCAAACCGAAGAGTTATCTTAAAAAAACTTGGCTCCTTGCAACTAGTCAAACAGATAATCTATCCTTGGAAGAAGATACTTGTTATTGACCGTCACCTTATTTAACTTTCTATAGTCAATGCATATCTAAGGGGAACCATCCTTCTTGTGCACAAACAATACTGGTGCACCCCAAGGAGATACACTAGGATGAATAAATACCTTATCTAGAAGATCCTTAAGTTGCTTCGTGAGTTTCGTCAACTCGGCTAGAGTTATTTTATATGGAGGAATAGACATTGGACCAGTGTCCGTAACTAGATCAATACCAAGCTCTATTTCCCTATCCGCAGGAAAACCAGGAAGATCATCCAGGAAAACCTCAGAAAATTCATTAACCACCTGAATAGACTGAAAAGAAGGATCTTCTAAGTTAGAATCTTTATCCCCAACTAAGTGATAAAAACTACCTTTAGAGATTAACCTCTGAGCTCTAAGATAATAAATAAACCTATCCCTAGGAGAAAGAGAACCACCTTCCCACTCAATAACTGGCTCTCCAGGAAACCTAAAGACAACCTGCCAGGTTTGACAATCCAAGGACACATAATAATAGTGTAACAAATCCATCCCTAGAATAACATCAAAATCCACCATAGCAAGTTAAAAAATCCACCAAAGTCTTCCTACCGCCAAAAGATACCACAGATCCCCTACATAATCTCTTAGTAATAATCGAGTGACCTATGATGGTAGAAATAGTAAAAGGATCAAAAATAACTTTGGATCATAACCAAAAGATAAGGCCAAATAAGGAGTAAAATAGGAGAGAGTGGACATCGAATCAAGAAAATAATACACATCATGATAGTAAAGCTATAATATACTAGTAACAACATCAGGTACTAGCTCAGATTCCTATCCAGATCCCAACGTATACAACTTATTCTGACCAACACTAAAACCAGAAGCAGTAACAGAAGTATATGCAATACCCCCGGGTCTACAAGTAGAAGATAAATCCATGGGAATCTTATTTGCCATCATAGAAACCTTATTAACCAAACAATCCTTATGACGATGGACGTGACCCTTACTTTATTACAATAACCCTGATGAGATCGACCATAAAACTAATAAGGAGGGCATAAAGAAATTGACTAGCCTCTGCTTTTTTGAGATTGGGAACCCTATGCTAAAAAATTTTCAACACATTATGACAGCTATAACTCTCCTCGTAAGGAGCACTAGCAGAATAGTAGGAAGTAAAACTCCCCCGTTTCTTTTTCTATCGTTTGCCAAAATCTCGACCACCTTATTACTGAGGACCTTCCTAGTTAGAAAAACTATTCCTCTTACCCTATTAATCCCCAAACTCCACCTTCCTCCTCTATTCATCCACCACTTACACATATGAACAACCAACCTAGAGATGTCCATATTTTTAATCAATAAGGCAGTCTTTCTCTCCAAAATCAAATCCCAATTCAACCCAGAAGGGAGAATCCTCATTCTTGCCCGTATGTTTGCCACTAAATTAGAACATACCTTGATGATTACTGAAATTTAAATACAAATTCCTTGACAGAAAATCTCCCTACTTGAAGTTCAGAAACTCTTCCATCTATGTTTCCCTTAACTCTTGAGGAAAGAAACAATCTAAGAAGGCCTTAGAAAAAGTATACCATAAGAATAATTCTTTCATATCACCCCTATCCCTATCCCACTCTTCATACCACAAATATACCATATCCTTGAGCTCATAAGCTACAAAGTTTACCCCCTCCACATTGGTAGCCTGCAATACCCAAAATATCTTTTCCATTGTATCTAAGATGCCTTGTTGATCTCCTCTACCTTTAATATAGAAAAAGTGGGATGACCTATCTTCATAAATTGGCCAACCCTTGTGGCCTCAACATACAAAGCACAATCCTTACCCAGCTCTGGTTGAGCAATAAGCATCTAACCAATAACATGAATAGACAGATGAAATTCTTCATTAGTCACCTCACCTTAATGAGGACTAGTAGGAACTCGTAGAACTCTGAGCTATTAGGGATAGGACTGTAAGATCAAAGGTGAACCTCAAAAGTAGGATGCACCTCTTCATCCTTACCCCTAAATGGCATAGAAGAATTTTCTTATTTTCTATATCTACGAAGCATGATTTAAAAAAAAAACAAAAAATAATTAGTGAAGATTCCAAGTCTAAGACTCTAAGCTTGAAATTAATACAAAGAAAATGAGATATTTCTAAATGCCTTATAGGCTCTTCCTTATGAGTGTGGCGTGCTACCCACCTCCAAAAGAGACTTTACTTAACATGTCTTTGTTGACTCCCAATCTACCATGAACCTAGGGTCTGATACTAACTTGACGCGACTTGACCAACGGCCATATTATAATGGGCATACCATGTTCAACCAGGACCGGAGACCATCCCGGTTACCCAACCTAACCTTTAGTTGTCTGCCCCGAGTTGGATGAATTTTAAAAATATAATAAGATAATGTCACAGTTCAATAGAAGTCTTTGGGATAGAATCAGAACCGTGATCATCCAAATCGAGTCCAACCATCTCATGCCAACTATCCAACCACACCAACCCAGTGCCAAAACAAGGGCCATAAACTAGGCCATAACCAAACATGTTCCAAACTATAATATAATCAATCCTAAAATGAAATACGATGGAACAAATAATAATATCGTCCATCGACATATTCCAATCCCAAGGACAACACCAGTATTAATCATGCCCAATACAACGCATATCAGTACCACAAATCCTCTAACCAAAAGAGTAATAAAATCTTATTTTGACATGGCCCCAACCATAGACAAAATCAATATTAGTAATAAATCAAAATGTTTAAAAGTGTTTATAACATGAAATAGAGCCTTCAAAAAGGATGAAAACTCACCACTTCAGTTTAAATATTGATCCCCGAGTTAATAAATATGTAGAAAGAGTATAACGGTCAGTTCCTTTATAGCTTAGGTATATAGCCACCAGTATATGGGTTAGAGGGTGAACACTAGCATGATCTCAGGATCAATATAAAATAATTCCATTTATAAAACCAAGTAAAACCATCCATATAAAAACAAACATACATATATATAGCTATGCTGGTAAAGGGGACCATGTTTACCATACCTTTAAAACCTTTTCCTGGGCTATGTAGCTTTACCATCCTAAACCACTCACGGGCAATATGAGTTCAGCTCTCCCTACTGAAAAGGCCCTAGGTCTTAAAGCAGCATAACCAGGGAAGAAAACCTGGGATGACAAAAACCTCCCCCAAACTATAGTGTGACATCATGCACACCGTTAATAAGACCAACCTCATATCAGCAAATATGAGTTTCAAGTTTTAGTTCCCTCAGGACCTCTACCTTCCACGGCTTTACTACACATCCCACCATTATTGCCTAATAATAATTATTACCAAGCAACCAATTAATACACTAACCGTTTATTAACCAAGTCCATTTAGTGGTGTTATAATTATACCGACCATACTTTCAAGTAATATCCATAGCCAACCATACATAGGTTTAAGGGGACTTATAAGTGCTGTTTCATTTACTATATTGAACCATTTAAAATATTCCATATACCCTGTGAGCATAACAATTTATAAATTTATATAAATAAGATTGAAGAAAATGGAAAACTCCGACTCCAAGTACTAGACCAATCTCTATGACACAAAACCATACGATACCTAAAACAAAGATGTACACTTGTACTTTAATCTAGACCAAAAAAGAACAAAAGTGAAGTATGAATACCAACATCATGGGTACTCATTAGGCATCATAAGCCGACTAAGCTAAATTATTATATAAATTTAATAAGATGCAAGATAGCATAACAAAGTCAAGGTAGAGGCAAACCTGAATCAACCCCACAATCATTGTAAATGAATAAATAAATTATCAAAATAATAACATAAAATAAAATATCAAATACATACTATTGTATCTTAAAAAAATTTCCCCTATAATCCAATAAGTGCATAAAACTAATAACCTAATCTAGGCCTACAGAAGGCTGGGGGGTGCAATCAAGTGAAGTATATACCGGACCAATGTCATTTGCTAGACTTCTATAGTACAACTAGAATCCATTCATGCCATGTCATACCATAATCCTTTTTTTTTCTGACTTAACCCAATACCCATATCTTAACATCATACTTAATTGAAAAATTTAAATCAGTATTACATAATCAATGTCATAAGTAATAGCTGAAATTGAATCGACATTTACATATTTAGTACTGTAATAAATATCTAGACTCAAATAGGTATTTAAATAATAAATATCATAATAATCATCCAAACTTAGACTGATATTTATATATATATCATCCATATAGAAATCAAATCACCACCACTGGGTTTTACCATATTTAGAATTAACTCCAATATCAAACCATCATATCCATTAGGTTTTAGCTTCATCAAATGTCATATTAAAAATTTTGAAGTTATATCATAAGCGTATAAAGTTTAAGCAAGTTATCTCAAGTCTTGGTCTAAGGTGGGCTGGAATGGCCCATTTCGAATCCTCAAAATCCAATTTAAGACAGTTCTAACTCACACTAGATTAAGGTAATTAATTTTAATTTTAGATGCTAAATAAGTGACAAAACTCAATTTTGAGTCATAAGGGCACCAACTAAAACACACCTGTAGGTATGCCGATATTTTGACTTGGAGCTAAGGCAATGGGTTTGTAACGCCCGAAAAAATGTGTCCCAGAGCGTCACACGGTGCTTGAGGCTACAAGTAGCCCCAAGATAACCCTTTGAGACATTTTCATTCAGTTCAACACAAATCAACGGGGTTCCCATAAATAACCCTCAAATATCAACAGAGTAATCATCATTCAAGAATAACAGAATTTCTGAAAGATAACAAAATATGACTTATTAGTCAACTCCCAACATCTATACTAGTCTGACAAGCCTCTAAGAAAATCAATAAAACCAGCGAGCCATTGAGATATGCCCCAACTGACT
>JAPEIP010000004.1:153977112-154007176 GCA_026120095.1 Capsicum chinense | reverse complement strand
ATCATGATAAATATCATTCAAGATTCATGCTTTATATCTCCACACATGTAAATTCATCTTTCAAAATCATAAACATCAAGATTTCATAATAATCATCATAAGATATGGGTTAATGCTTCAAATTCATAAAAATCAAATAAAAATCATGCTTTTGTAAAGAAAATTTCTTTTGAGCACAATAATGAAAGAGAGTTCTTGTTGAAAAACCCCACATACCTTGAATGATGAACTTTAGATCGATACTCATTTTTGAGATGTTAATCTTTCCTTTAAATGATGGTCTTGGAGTTCTTGAACTTGGAACTTGGAATCTTAAATAAATTTGTAGAATTAATGGCTAACTTTTGAGGTTCTTAAAGTTGGATGTAGGAGCTTAAGGATTTCTTTTTGAGGGAATTTGATGAAAAGTAACATAATATTTCTAATAGGCATTAATATAGGGTTTGGATGGATTTTGGGTGTGGGAAAATGACCAAAACGACCCTAAAAATCAAATAATTCTCGAATCTATCCTTTGGTGGACTATTTCGATAGTCTAAAATAGATCAACCATAACATTTTACTCCAATATCCAAATTGGATGAAATAAATTTCATTAGAAAGAGGACTCTCATATCATTCCGTTGATATATAGTATCTCACCCAGATCATTATATACGAGGAGTTATGATCATTTGAAGTTGACCAAAAAATTTGCTTTTGATAGGATGAAGTAGATTGACCATAACTTTTTACTCCAATAGAAAAATTGGATGAAACCAATTTCAATGGAAAGAGGACCCACAAAGCTTTCCGTTGATATATAGTAGATCACCCAGTTCATTATGTACAAGGATTTATGATCATTTAAAGTTGGACCAAAAATACGCCAGGCCTTAGTACTTTTTCCTGCACTTTTTACTGTTCACTACTATTCACAGTTCGATCGGAATGTTCATTACTCGTCGCTCGGGTGTCCATTTATGACGATCCACATATCGTTGGAAATCTTATTCAATACTCTACACAATGGTGGGTCATAATCTAAGAAATTCCACACGGAAAATTTATAATTCATTCTAGAAGATAGAACCCAACACGTTTACGCACAAAATTTCAACAAAAAATTTCTTGGGGTATTACAGGGTTACCTTGGTAGAAACATCCAACAAATACCAAATATACAAACACAATATAAGGAATAGTATTCCACCTAAAACAAGACAACCAACATATGAATATCAATCCCTATGACCTGGAAGTATCAATACAAAAACATCTAATTTCAATAATAGAAATTACAACTCAAAGTCTAAGAAGTCATAATAAGTCTTATACATTGGTATCAAATTCGAAAGATAAAATAGACATATAGAGGACACAAATAACTCAAACCCTAAGATCTCTCCCTGTCTCAAGAAAATCAATGCAGCATGATCTCAACTCAGTGGTGGCAACTAGTTCTCAGGTTTGCTCCAAAAAAGTACAGAAGTGTAGTATGAGTACCAAAACATGGGTACTCAGTAGGCATCATCAGTTGCCCAAGCTAAATTATGATATAAAGTTGGACAATAACTATAAGTCAAGGTACAAAATTGAACCTAAACTGTTTCCATCATCATTTTATTAATAAATAATCAACTAGAAAAAATTTATGATATCTCATATATTACCACATACAACAATCATCATAGAAAATGAGTAATCTATTCGAAAGCGTAAAGTGACATATGTACAATAACTATCACGTAAATACCAATTTCAACATGCATACAATCATTAGAGTATAAAATAAAAAAAATTACCATGGTATCCCATATCACTGGTAAGTACATCCTAAAGAAAATAAACTAAAGAATTTATTACAACATCCCATACTACCGGAGAGTGCACCAAAAGATCAATTCATCAACATATTAGACAAAAATCCATAGACAACTTACTTTAATTGGAATTTTCCATATTTTAGTCATGGTCTCTCACCAAGATCCAAAATCATCATCAACTACCATAAATCGACACAAAAGAACAAATACAATCATAACATAGTTACATTGTTATTTAGATCTCTAACTCATTAATATATTCTATCTAGTCTATATTAACTAGCCACCATTTATTGCTAAGTTACTTGTTTGCTAGTCATCATAAGGTCTCAAACCATTAGCCTAACCAATTCCTTATTTACTTCTTCTTCATCAAGTAACAACTAATTATGATTCATTAGATAGAAAGCATCCATATCAAGAAAAATGTACGACTAAACCATAACCACTATTTCAACAACTCATTCTGGGCTATCATAAGTATACTAGTCATCACATAGTGAGAAGCTAAATATCACTAAATTACTTATCGATTTATTAACCAATGCCTTTTTCAAGTTAACACCATAAGTATCCAAGTTCTTACTAAGCCACCAACAATATTGCATGTTAGATGTCTACATCACTAACCATCAACAAATCAAAGTTCATTACCATTATTATCCAATTAGCAACAATAACAACTAGTTACCACATTCTAACTAAACAAGGTCCACCAACTAATATTCCAGACTTCAAGCCATTAAGTAATATTACCACTTTAAATAGAAAACTAGTTATGAATATGACCTATTTTACTAGGAAAATTACATAACATAACAATTTATTCATGACAAGTATATTAACTAGGTGAATCCTTAATACTACACATTATTCAACATACCAATTATTCTTCTCTTAATATTCGACATGTTCAACTTCTATTTACTATTTAGTATTAACAAGAGACACGCTACTAAACTAGTGATCAATGGTAGAGAATTATACACAACTTTCCTGAGAAAACCTCATGTCCTAAATACACACAATGACTTAATCATACAATGGCATAACCATACATATACCTATATATTCATATATGCTTGCCATACATAGTATCACCACAACATTAATATCTCCTCCAGATTCACTGGGAATCATCATAATATCAATACCTCTTTCAGATTCATTGAGCATCATCATATCACTAATATATCCTCCAGATTCACTGAGCATCATCAAAACTAATTATCTCTTTCGGATTCAATGGGCATCATTATTTTATTAGTATATCCTCCAAATTCATAGGGCATCATCATAATATCGATACCTCTTCTAGATTCACTGGGCCTCATCATATCATCAATAATCATCATATCAATGGTAATTGTATACATATAGCCAAAGTAAGATCAGGTATAAGCAACAATTAATAGAGTATATGTGAGGTGAAAATGTATATAAATATATTTTACCATTAATCATCACCATATTATATTAGTAAATGCATGGGCGTGTGTATCAAATTGATATGTGCAATCACCACTTCACCAAGATTAAACAAAATTATTACTATTAGTCATTGATGTACCATCTATAATCTCTCTTTTACCTACATGGTTCACATTACTAGAATAGTAGATTCTTTTACACAATATTATCTTAGTCATTAAACTCGAATCATGATAAGGGTTGTGACATAATTCAAGGCTCACATAGTAAACTAGCAAATAAGTTGGATGATAGCATAACCATTGATTCAAATTATAAGAATTTTTCAATGCTATCTATGTCATGACAATAAGATAATCAATAATGTATACACATTATCCCAATATCGGAAAAATGCATAGACCATTCACCAATTTTAGCCATCATATCACCAAATGTTTAATCTAGGCATTCACCAAGTATCTTATTCATAAAAGAAGTCACATAGTTTAATCTTAGGGCGAATCAAATTCTGCTTCTAATAATCCCCAAAAGGTATCTTTTACAAGTCTCACTTCTACACAGAATTAGGTTAAGTTATCTAAATCTTGCCTTAGGGGATTACCAATCTACACTAGTTCTATAGGATAATGCTTCTTGAAGGATAACTCCTAAGTAAGAAAAAACACTAAGGCCATTCCATAACTAAGCATATCTAAGCCAACATACTTTTAGGGTGAGGAAAAAAGGTCACTCTAATCTAATATATCAGTAGAGTATTCTCATGCTATTCATGAGATTATAAGTCCAACTAACTAAGGTTCTAGGATATGGGTCAAGTATCACACTATACAAGTTTAATAGCCTAAGTAATTCAACTAGTCACAAGTATTACCATCTACCAATTTAGCATCAAAGACCCCGCCCAATCTTATCAAGATATAAAAATATATATTAAAATAAAGCTTAATCTAACACAAATAAGCGTAACCTACCTTAGTTCTAAATATCTCACGAACCAATAATCTTTGCTTTCCTTTTCCTCGGTGCTTCATCTTTGAACCAAGCTATCAAAAACATAATCTTTATATTATTACGAGACTTATAGCATTAATAATTCACCATTCTTCCTTTGATCCAAAAGGACAACAAAAACCCCCCAAGTTGGTCCTACATATGAAAAATGAGTTTTTCTGATCAACTCCTTAAAATACCATTAAGGAGTTAAATCCCTCAAGAAATTTGTGTAAAACAACCATATTTGTGGCTAAAATAAATCGTCAAGACATCTTGGGTTTTTGGTTTAAACATCAAGAGTTAAACACCAAAATTTAAAGCTATTTAATCTCCCAATCAACCCACAAGACTCAGTTTAAGGATTTTTCACTCTATAAGGGTTTAAGATCTCAAGAGGGGGAAATAAATGAAAAAATTTTCAACCAAGACAATATTTAAATAGGCCTTTCCTAGGCCTCAAAGAGAATGATTGTGCACACACACTAGGCTATGTCTGCGTCTTATGCATTTGCACTCATACATTGTGATTATGGTATCTCTTTCCATTTTAATCAATAGCTAAAACAAGAAAGTTAATTCTAAGTTTTGGCTAATATTTCGGGATGCATCCAGAATCCAATATGAGCAAACGAGTTATGCGACCATATATATTTTGATGATGTGAAAGTGTAGGCAAAGTCTGATTTTCCATTCGATATCATTTTATTGAAGTGTTTTCTTGGCGGCCATTTAGAACCAATAAACACTTTTTAATAGAGAAATGGTTCTAACAACCAAACAAATTGCCACATAATTGGACTATCGATTCCATCAAGTCATAAATGACTTGGGAAAGCTCTAATGGTAAAAATAAGCAGGAACACGACGAATGAATGAAAGGGTCATTACAATATCCACTAGTAAGGAACTTTCATCTCCAAAATTTAAAGATAAAGAAAAATTGAAAAGAATACATGAAACCTCAAAAAAATAAGGATACTGGGCTCACACACACTCTCGATCTCCAAAGTATCCTTATCTACTGGGCGGTGCCTCCACTGAACCTTAACTACAATAATCTCTCTAGTTCGTAGTTGTCTCACCTTACTAGCCAAAATAAGCAAGGGCTCATCAACAAAGGCTAACTTCACATCTAACTGGACTGAATCCTACCTATGAACATAAGAATAATCATGAATATACTTGCACAGTATAGATACATAGAAAATAAGATGAAAAATATTAAAATTAGGAGGAAATGATAACTGATAACCCACCTCACTACCTGAGCAGAGAATCTCAAAAGGACCAATATAATAAAGGTTGAGCTTACCCTTTCTTCTGAATCTAGTCATACCTCTTATAGGTGAAACATGGAGGAACACATGGACACCAACTCTGAATCTCAAGGCATAGAGTCTACGATCGTTATAGGACTTCTGCATACTCTGGGCTACTCTTAGCCTATCCTGAATCACCCTGATTTTATTGAATGAGTCCTAAAGAAAATTCATACTAAGAGGTCTCACTTCTAAAGTCTAAAATTATATTATCGGAGAATGACATCCCCTACCATTCAAGATCTTATATAGAGTCATTTTAATACTCAAATGATAGTGAAACAACCTAGTTTTTGGACCTTTGAAAATTTCTTGAAATATTGATCTCTGGACCTAATATGACTCAAAGGTATGAGCCCTATGTTAGGGTACATAGGGTGTGGTCCAGTTGTAAGAAAACTAGTGTTGGTTGGTGGCATGGATTTTTGTTTCTGAAATGGATATGACTTAGGAATATAAGTTGGATTGGTGGTCACAAATCATTTAGTTCCTTCACTCAATTTTAGACTTGGTTACTTATGTTTGATCTGAGTACGCATGGATCACCATGAGTTGTAATTCAAAGTATGAGCCATACCCAGGACTCTTATGGTATATAATATCTAAATCTTTCTTTAGTTTAAAATCTGCCAGGGGTACAGATCAAAGATATGGATCTATGCTTTGGATACGACCTAGTTGGATGAGTTCTATGCGAGATAGTATTTGATAAAATGTTTGAGGCTAGGGTACGAGTAGAGGGTAACACTAGTATTGGAAGAATACGAATCGCGAGGGTTAATCATATCCTTGTGATAAGACTTTGGTGCGACTTTTGTGGGGGTATTCAAGATATTTCCCTACTTATCCTAATAAGAGATCATGACTTCTAACTTACTGGGAAGGTTATTAATCTTATTATTTCTATCATTAAAGCTTAGAAACTGTTCTAAACATTGTATAATCATCTCAAAAGCTTTTGGGCAAGAGAAGCTAGGGTTTCAACTAGAGGAATAATTTGGGGCTTGTCTTGGTGATTTTTTTCCATCATCATCTTCGTTGAACTCATGTTGTCTTTCCTCATTGTTAATTCTAACTATTATCATGGTTTTTATGAATGTTTTTATTTCTTCTTTGATTGTATGATTTTGGTTTTCAAATATGAATTGGGGGTATTGATATTAAATTGTTGGTTATGGTTTCCCATGGTTTTGACTATGCTTTTATATCCATTAATGGTGGTTTTGGATAATTGGATTGCATGGGAATGTTTTAATTATAATTCTAATTAGTTTTGCTTATATTATGCCTCTGATGTGTTTGAAAAATTCTTATAAAGATGTGTTCATTCATTGACTACTTTTAATGGACCTCTTGATTATTTTAAAACATGGTAAAGGAATTACACATAGTTTAAATAGTTTTTAAAGGTAAATGGATAAAAAGTTATGCTTGTGGGGTACATGTAATCCCCTAAGTAGTTTAATATGGTAAATGAAATGGCACTTTAAAGTCTCCTTAAAATTATATGTGGTTGTCTATGGATAATACTTGCAAGTAAGGGTTGGTGTGATGATACCAATATTAATGGCCTTGGTTAATAAATGGATAATAGTTTGGTTATTTTCAAATTAATTTTAATTGGGCAATAATGGTGTGATGGGTAGTAAAGCCAAGGAGGGTGGAGTTCCCAAAAAGGGACTAAAAAGTCATATTTACTGATATGAGGATGGTCTTGATGACCATATGCATGATGTCACTCTATATTTTTTGGTAAGCACTAGCCATCCCAGGTTTTCTTCCCTAGTCATGTGGCTATATACACTAGGCCCTTTCATCAAGGAGAGTTGAACCCAAATAGCCCGTGGGCTGTTTAGGATGAAAAAGCTACATAACCCAAGTAAATATTTTAAAGGTTTGCTAAACTTGACCCCTTTTTTCAGCAAGGTTATATAATTATGTATGGTTTTGTGAATATGGATGGTTTTACTTGGTTTTATAAATAGCATTATTTTATCCGTATCTTGAGATCATGCTAGCATTTACCCCCTAACACATTTACTGGCAGCTTTATACCTACGCTATGTAGGAATTGGCCATTCTACTCCTTCTATATAGTGATTAACTCAGGGAAAGCATTTGGACTAAAATGGTGAGCTTCTATCCTTTCAGAAGGCTTTATTTTATGTTATGGATATTTTTGCATATTTTGATATATTTTTTTATATAGGTTTTGGCTATGGTTGAAGGAATGTCCCAAGAAGATTTTATTACTCCTTTGGTTAAAGTCTTTATGGTACTTCTATAGATAAGAATAGGCTGGATTAGTATTGGTGTCAATATTGATATTAGAATAAGCTGATGGGCTGACATCATTGGATGATATTGTTGGTTGGTATCAGAGCCAAGGTTTATGGTTAATTGAGACTCCATAAAGACATGTTGAGTAGAGTTTTTTTTAGGGGTATGTAGTGCACCATACTAATAAGGGAGAGGTTATAAGCCATTTAGGAACTTTTCACTTTCTTAGTATTATATTTTCAAGCTAGGAGTCTCAGTCCTGGAATCTCCTCTAATCTTTGTTTGTTATACTCTCAAATTATACCTCGTAGATCTGGAACAAAAGTTAATTCTTATATCTCATCTAGGGGTAATGCTAAAGGGGGCATCCTACTTTTGGGGTTCATCTTCGATCTCAAGGTCCTATCCCTGATAGTTTGGTAGTTCCACTAATTGCTACTTGTACTCCTCAAAGCGAGGTGAATAATGCAAAATTTCGTCAGTCTATTCATATTATTGCTCAGATGGTTGTTGCTCAGGCTGAGCGAGGTTTAACTTGTGCTTTCTCTATTTAGGCCACAAGGGTTGGCCAATTTATTAAGATAGTCCTCCCTTTTTTATAGAGTAAAGGTGGAGGAGGATCCACAAAGCTTCTAGGATGATATGGTAAAGATAATTTGGGTGATGTTGGTTACCAATGTAGAGGACGTAAACATTATAGCTTATCAGCTCAAAGAGGTTGCATATTAGTGGTCTGAAGATTGGGACAGGGATAGGGGTGATGTGGAAGAATTAACCTTTTAGGATACTTTTTCTAATGCCATCTTAGATTGGTTCTTTCCCTAAGAGTTTAGTGAAGAAAAGATTGAGGAGTTTATGAACCTGAAGAAAGGAAAGATGTCTATCAAAGAATATTCTTTGATGTTTCAACAATTGTAAAGGTATGCTCCTGATTTAGTTACTAACGTATGAGTTAGAATAAGAAAGTTCAACTCTGGGTTAAATTGAGATTTGATTTTGGAGATTAAGATTGCCTTATTGATTAAAGATATGAATATCTCTAGGTTGATAAATTTTTCATATGCAGTAAACGAAAGATGATAAGAGAAAGCAGGTAGAGTTTAGTGGTATATACGGTAAGAGGAGCAGGTTTTCTAATCAGGGAGGTGCTTATTCTCAGGATGGTGGCAAAAAAATGAAAAAGTGAAGCAGTTTGGTTCTTAATATTCTGCTAGTTCTTCTTACTAGCCGGGCAACAAATGTCATTATGGTGGTGACAATTTTCGGGCATAGGGTTCCCAATCTCAGACAAGTGAAGGTCAGTTAATTTCTTCATGCCCTTCTTATTGGATATGTAGTCATCCTCATTGAGGTTATTGTGATGAAGGAAAGGACAAATGCTTTAAGTTTGGCAAGGCAAGACAACTACTCAGGGATTTTTTGGTTAATAAGGTTACTAAAGGGGTAAATAATATTCCAGTGGCTCATCTTCTTCTCCTACACCTGGTGGTGTGGCATCTACTTTTGGTACTGTTCCTGGTCTAGTATTGGAGAGAATAGGTTGTATTCTTTAGTATGCCGAAAAGAATCTGAGGCATCACTTGATGTCATTATAGGTACGTTATAGCTTTTCTCTTATGACATATATTATTAGCATGATCTGGGGTCCGCTCTCTCCTATGTGAATCCTTATATGACAGTATCTTTTGGTTTCTATTCAAAAGTTATGTCAGATTTTGTTTTACCCGAGTAGGTGACTTGGTTATTGCTGAGAGACACTATAGGGGGTATGTTGTATCTGTTGGTGGAAAGTAAAACTTTGTGGATCTATTTGAGTGGGGTATGTTAGATTATGATGTCATTCTTGGTATGGATTGGTTACATTCTCGTTGCACGTCCTTAGATTATCATACCTATAGTGTTATCTTTGGGTTCCCTGGAGAACCAATTATAGAATAGGAAGGTGGTTCTTTATCTCCTTGGGGGATATTTATTTCTTATCTTAGAGATCAGAGGTTAATCGATAAAGTTTGTCCTTATCACTTACTCTGGTTTAAGATTCTAACTCGGAAGGTCTTTCATTCCACTTAGTTTAGGTGGTTAATGAGTTTCTACAGGTCTTTTTGGATGATCTTCTTAGTGGTCCTCCGGATAGGGAAATCAAGTTTGGTATTGATCTATTTTCAGACACTCGTCCAATTTCTATTCCTCTATATAGAATGGCTTCGGATGAGTTGAGAGAACTTAAGGAGAAACTTTAAGGATCTTTTGATAAGGTTTTTATTTATCCTAGTGTATCCCATGGGGTGTACCGATGTTTCTTGTATGCAAGAAATATAGTTCCCTTCGGATGTGCATTGACTATAAGCAGTTGAACAAGGTTATTGTCAAGTACAAGTATCCTTTTCTAAGGATAGATGATCTGTTTGACCAGTTGCAAGGTTCTAAGTTCTTTTCAAAGATAGATCTTCGCTTTGGGTACCATAAGCTATAGATTAGGGAGGTGGATATCCCTAACATTGCTTTTCATACTTGGTATGGGCACTTTATGTTTTCGGTAATGTCATTTGGGATGAATAATGCTCAAATGGCAGTTTTGTATCTGATGAACAGAGTTTTTCATTTGTATTTCAATTTCATTATTATTGTGTTTATTAATGACATTCTGGTCTACTCGAAGAGTGAGGTGGATCATGCAAATCACCTCCGTGTGGTGTTCCAAACCTTAAAGGAATAAAGTATTAGTTTTGGTTATGTTGAGCTCCAAAGCTAATGTTTTAATGATGAAAAATTCATAAGTGTATCTTTACAGCTGGTAATGATGGAAAGATAAAGGAAGCTAGCTTCAGAAATAGAAGGACATCAAGAATGAAAAGCCATCAACCGTATCCAAGTAGCATCCAAGTAAAATCAATCATGAGAGGACAAATAAAAAGAGCATCATAGTCACAAATGTTATAGAAAATTATGACACAATGACATGGAGGACCTCGACATGGAAAGCAGATCTATCAAATATCACAAAAATAGATGAAAGATCAACCTTCCCACAATCATGGTTGTAATCCCTATATTCACGACAGAATAAATCAATCAATGAGAGAAGATCACAAGTGCATCAGCAATGCATCAAAATAAAAAAAGAAATATAGATCACGGATATATATGATATGGACGTGATTCAAAGCCGTTTATGGACATATTTAATATGGACATTATACATGGCTACATCCGTCAATCCAGGAATCAATTCATATCCTTGATTAAGAGAAAATTCCTTGGGTTTCCTTATGAAGGGTAGTAGCCAAATACTATAAAAGAATAGGACCAATGATGCACAATCTACACACAATTTCAAGGAGAAAATTCAAAGTGCCTCATTCTTAGTCTGACAAAGCTCTATAACATTAGTTTACAATTGTTATACAAAAAGTAGGATCAAGTCATCTTTAAAACATAAACTTAAGATGTGTCATAAGATCTGGAGAGAAAAATAATTCTTCAAAACTTGTTTCTAATCAATGTACCAGAACTAAACCTTCAACGTTCTAAAGAAAATTTAAAAATCGAACGGACTGGATGTAGGCACCTATTAGTATGACAAACCAGGATAAATCTTTATGTCTTTTACTTTATGATTTATAATTTATGTTCTTTACTATTTAATTTTAATTTGTTTATGAAGTGTTTTTGATCTGCAGGTAAGTCGACTATGAGTAGTCAGTCAATGACTCATAGAATAAAATTTCAATTAACCCCTCTCTTGAATTTTAGGTTGAACTTTGTAAGTTTCTTGGTCATATTATTTATAGTAATGGGACCATAGTGGATTCACAAAAGGTTTTTGTGGTGAAGAAGTGGCATAGACCCATGACTACATTCGATATTTAGAGTTTCTTGGGTTTAGTTGAGTATTATTAGAAGTTTGTGGAAAATTTTTCAATGATAGCTTCTCTTTTGACTATGTTAACTCAAAAGAAGGTGACATTTTCTTTGTCAGATCCTTGTGAAGGGAGTTTCAAGAAGTTGAATTACAAGTTAACTTCGGCTCCAATTTTGACTTTTCTTGAAGGCAATGGTAGGTTCATAGTTTATTATGATCCTCTCAGGTAGGTCTTGGTTATGTGTTGATACGATATAATAAAGTGATTGCCTATGATTCCAGGCAATTGAAAGTGCTTGGGAGTAGTTATCCTACTCATAATTTAGAGCTGTTAGTGGTTGTGTTTGCTCTAAAAATATGACGGCATTAATTATATGGTGTGCACGTGGATATCTTTTTATGATCATATGAGTCTATAATATGTGTTCACTAAAAAGAAGCTTAATCATAGTTAGAGGAAATGTCTTGAGATTCTCAAGGACTATGACATGAGTCTTCACTACCATCCAAGAAAGGCTAATGTGGTTGCTCATGCTCTTAGTAGGCTATCCATGGGAAGTTTGGCTTATGTGGAGGAAGGAAAGTGGGAGTTGTTAAAGGGTATTCACCGCATGTCTTATCTTAAAGTTCACCTCTTTTACTCCATGGATAGTGGTGTGATGGTGCAAGAAGTGGTTTGATCATATCTTAGTGCAGAGATTAAGGAGAAGGAAGTACTAGATCCTATATTGATGAAAATAAAAGTGACGTTTGGATAAAAAAGGTTGGTGTCTGAGACTGGTGGTATGGTACTTTACGTACCAATGAAGGTTGTATGTTCTTTATGTTTACAGTTTGCAAAAGAGGATTTTTGCTAATACACATGACTCATCCTATGTTGTTTATCCCGGCTTGACTAAAATGTATTATGATTTTAAAGAGATCTATTGGTGGAATGACATGAAGAAGGATGTGGATGATTTTGTTGCCAAGTACATGGTTTATCAATAGGTTAAGGTTGAGCACATGAGGCTAGGATAGTTGTATCAAGAAATTAATTTGCTCAAGTAGAAATGAGAAGCGATAATTATGGACTTTGTTACCAATCTTTCGTGATATAAGAATCAATATAATTTTATTTGGGTCATTGTGGAAAGGATAACTAAGTATGTGCTTTTTTTGTCCTTGTGGGTTACCTTCCTTGTAGAAGATTATTCGAAGCTATATCTTTAAGAGTTTGTGAAGCTATATAGGGTGCCTATTTTGATTATTTTTATCATGGCACATAATTTATATCTCATTTCTAGCAATCTTTCCTGAAAAGGTTGGGGACGAAGGTTGTATAAGTACTACTTTCGACCCGCAGAAAGAGGTGCAAGCAGACAGAACTATTCAGATGTTGGAGGATATTCTTTAGGATTGTTCGATCGATTATGGTGGCAATTAGGTTGAGAATCTACCTTTTGTGGAGTTTTCTTACAACAATAGCTATCATTCTAGTATTGGTATGGCATCTTTTGAGGCATTGTATGGTAGTAGGTATAGATCTCCTATTGGTTGGTTTGATTTTATTAAGGCAGACATTTATGGTCTAGACTTGGTTTACCGAGCTATGGAAAAGGTGAAGGTGATTCGGAAGAGGCCTAAGGATGTCCAAAGTCACCAAAAGTCCTATGAGGATGTTAAGTGTAGATATTTGGAATTTGAGGTTGGGGATAAGGTTTTCCTCAAGGTATCTCACATGAAAGGGGTAGTGAAGTTTTTGTAAGAAGGGGAAGCTCAGTCCTTGTTATATTGGTTCTTATAAGGTTTTCCGAAGAATTGGTAATGTTACTTATAAGTTAGAGTTACCTTGTAGCTTTAGCTTGGTTCATCTTGTCTTTTAGGTTTCCATGTTGAGGAAGTACATTGCAGATTCTTCTTTGGTTGTTCATCGGAAGGATTGGGAATATCGGATTCTTTATCTTATGAAGAGGGCTTGGTTGAGATCTTGGATAGGCAGGTTTATCGGCTGTAGACCAAGGATGTGGCTTTGGTTATGTTCTTTAGTGGGACCATAAGGTAGAAAAAGCTACATGGGAAGCGTAGGCGGACGTGAAATCCAAATATCCATATTTATTTTCTGTTCCTTGGATTCGTGTGGAAGGTATGTGTCTTTAACACATCTTGAATTTTTGAGTTTGTTAAGGAAAAGATTAATATCCATGCCTCTTTGTTTTCAGACTTTGTTAAGGACTGTAGATTTGTTTGATAATGCAAATGGCTTGTGTGTATGGTTACCTCTACCTTGTCCGTCATTCGGGGACGAATGTTCCAAGTGAGGGAGACTGAAACACCCTAGTTTTAGGACCTTATAAAATTTCATGGAATTCTATTCTCTAAACCCAATAAGACTCGAGGGTATGAGCCATATATTGGGGTTTAGATGCTATGGTCCAGTCATAGGCTGACTAGTGTTGGTTGGTAGGATGGATTTTTGTTACTGGATGGATACGACTTAGGGATACGAGTAGTATTGGTGGTCAAGATCGTTTGGTTCCTTAACTCGATCTTTGATTTGGTTACTAAAGTTTTATTTCAGTAAGAGGGTATCACCTTGAGTTGTAAGCTAGGGTACGAGTCGTACCCATGATCCGTATAGTGGACAATGTCTAAATTTTCCTTTGGTTTAAACCATCCATGGGTATGGATGAAGGCTACGGATCATATTCTTTGGATGTGACTTGGTTGGAAAAGTCTAATACTGGAAAGTGTTTGATCTGAAGGTTGTGGCTAGGGTACGAGTGGAAGGTACCACACGTCTTTGAAGGATACGACTCATGATGTTCAGTCGTATACCTATGAGAGGATTTTGGTACATCTTAAGTGGATTTATTCTAGACATTTCCCCACTTATCCTATTAAGGTCCCATGACTTCTAATCTATTTGAAAGGTTATTTACCCTATTATTCATATCATTAACAGTTAGATACTCTTCTAAAGGGCGTAGTATCCTTAACCGTTCCTGACTTCAGGTACATCCTAATCCACCACTTTCACGGAAGAAAGTTCTTTTAGTATTAGATATTGTGATGAACCTCCTATTTAATTCTTGTATTTCATCTCATTTATTGTGTTTAGAGCTTCCTTATAGTATCCCTAAGTCATTTATGACTTGCTGGCATAGATAGTTCAGCTTTAGAGCAGTTCTTTTGGTTATTTGAGCCAATTCCATGTTTTGAAGTCTTCAATAGTTAAAATTGGCTATTGAGCAAAAACTTCATCAAAATGACCTCATATGCAAATTGATAACGCTCAAAATACACTCTTTAATGGGTGTAAGCGATCGTTGTCAATATAAAACCCAACTAGGTTGGGGTTGAATCCCACAAGGAATAGGGTGTAAACTTTGATTTTTTTACAAAATACTTTACTAGTAGTTTACTGTTTCCGAAAATAGGGGTTTAAGTTTCACAGAGAGTCAAATGTCACTTTCAATATTTTAGTGCTTGTAACCAAGATAAACGGGAGACCAGCATTATGTTCACCGTGGGTTTTGGGAATTGACATATATTAGGTAATGCTTACGACTCTTGAAGTAAGTAAAAATAGCAGAATATCCCTGACGACGATACTATTTGACTTATCTCTCGACCTCACCAGAAAATATATTATTTAATTATCTCAAACTTAGATAACTTATCTATTTCCTATAAGATTTTACTCAGTTATTTTAATCCATTTATGGCATCAATCATTCAACAGAAGGTTGGCAGCTTTCGAGTCCCTATTGTTAATTCACGTCCTCTAGTTTATTTCTTTGTTAAAAGCAAATAAGCGTAAGGCATAACCTATTGTTTATAACTAGTAGATTCAAGTTAAAGCAACAGAATTTTAAGATGTCCTACTACTCTTTGAATCCTTTAAGTACCTAGCATCATATCAAACCCTAATCCATGGATCCTATAACTCCGATTAATGGAATTAGACGGTCATGATTTGATGAACGAAATAACAAGTTGGATTCATGATAATATGGATAAAATTACTGATGGATGAAACCCACAAATTATTTCTTCAATTCAATCACAAGATAAAAATCCACAATAGTTGATAAGTGTTTTGCAAGAAACCAAGAAAAATATTTGATGAAAAAGATGAAGCAATTTTATGTGCCACCCTCCGAGTTAATTATCTGATAGATTCTCAATCATAAAAATCCCATAAAGAGAATTGTTTAAAAAACCTAAAACAAGTATTTAAACAGTTAATTCTAAATAAGGAAATAAAAATTAAGATTTTAGTTTTCTCTTCGGAATAGTCGACGGCGATCTTGACGGCCTGTCAGACGTCTGACGACGTGTTCAAGATATCATCAAAGATTCCAGTGAATTTTTGTCTTCTGATTCTTCTGACTGCAAATATGATGGTGTGTCAATTAAGTGATGGTGCGTGAAAAATGTTGTCACATATTCATTGGAGATCATCATGTTCTGCTTAGAGTTGACGACAATTTTGATGCCGTATCACAGTTGTGATGCTGCTTCAAAAAGGTCATCACACGTCACTTCAATTCTTTAAATTCTGTCTTTGCTTGACGCTGACTTTGACAGCCTTTCACATATCTGATGGCGCTTCAAAAATGTTGCCAGCTTTACTTCAACTTATTTGCATTAGATTCAAACTAATTTGTTCGTCTTTCCTTTTGTTTGATTCCCCTATCACTCACATCTGCATTAACACAATAAAAATAATTAAAACTAACAAAATTTGCTTAATACATTACAATTATTCTGAGTTAAAATCCCCAAATGTGTTAGCATCTGCTCACACATCAACACCCTCAACTTAAAACAATTGTTTGTCCTTAAGCAACATAAACATAACTAGGAGTATACAAAGTACAATTAGGTAGCTAACTACTCTTATCAGGTCATAATACATGAACCATCATCATGATCAATCAAAATAAAATCAACTGTGTCTAGTATTTGAAAATGACCATGTAACTCACAAGTATCTAGATATGGCAAAAATCACAGCTATAACAACCTAGCACATACCCAAATTACATTATCCGAACAAAGCAGTTATTACCAACATACCTAGTGTGACCTTACAATAAAGGAATCCCTTTTACACTCAGATTCACATGTATAGACAAAGGGATGAACATACGACTATCTCTCAGAATGAAGTTCCAACGTTGCGCATCAAATGCCATAGGATTGCCCTTATAGACAGTACCTATGTCTTCATACAAGTCAGTTAGGATCATTATTGGTCTTTTCTTAAGCTTGTAATTTACGCTAGGGGCTGGTATGATATTCATGGGTATTTCATAGTGACTACACCTCCTTGGTACTACAGTCAATCTTGGAGTTTCAACTTTTGACCTTCTTTTCCTCCCTCTTTTATTGGTCAAGCTTGGTTAAGATGGGTGCTGTTTGTTCAAGCATTAAATTAACTTTTTTAGTTTTTCTCTTTTCCTATTTTTTTGTCACTGCACCCAACTTGTTATTAATTTTCCTTCTTTTACCTCTCTTTATACTCATATTGTATCATGCAACCCTATAGTAGCCCTCAACTCAGGTTATTTGCCTAAGTCAAGGTGCACAGTGTCCAAGGAGGGCCAGGGCCAAAACATGTTCATTGTTATGTAATGGGAAGGTGAAAAGTGTACAAGAAAGAACCTGGCTTTTTAGGCTCAAAAAGGGATTAAGGGATATTATTCACAAATGGATGCTCATTTAAGCTAAAATGGGTTAACATGAAAAAACGGCCAACGATCCTTTCCTAACGCCTATCCTATGACTATGGCATGAATAACTAGGTAAGTTCTGGATTCAACGCATAACAAGAATTGAGTAAGAACTTACACGCACATGGCACAAAAGTATATCGCATATCACTACTCATTCGTTTAGTGCATTTTTTTCTACAGGTTATTCATTTGCCATATTAATGCCACCAATAGATACATAGTGGTCACCATTAGAGAGGTATTCAAAAATCACAAACCAAGCTAACTGCCTCAAGTGCTTATACTACTCCTAATTATCTACAAAATATATTACAACAACAGTTTCCCTACACCCTTAACATAAAATCAAGAAATAAAAAACATTAAGGGTCAGGATATACCTGAAGACAGTCAATCCTATGGAACTTGGGCCTCTGACCCTGCTACTGCATCATCTGCTGTCTTCTCTCCACTTATAGCATCTGTATTTGCAGTGGCTAGAGCCTGGCTCGATGAAGCACTTGCAGCCCTAGCTCTGATGGATGCTTCTTATTTCTCCATGTTATCCAGAGACTCTAATATTTCCCTTTCCAAGTCTTCCTTATCGGCCTTCTTCTTTCTTTTATTTTTAGATTTTCTCATCTATTCACTATCTGGCTTATCTCTATTGTTCTTGACTTTCTTTTCCCCCTTTTTCTTCTTTTTTCTTTGGGGAATCTGCAGTAGGATCAAGGATAGGAATTTCTTCCTCTACATCATGAATGGCTAATACTATTGGCACCATAATTTGGTGCTGCTACAGCATCCAAACCTCATCCTTCACCTTGTCCAATACAACCCTGAAAGTGGCAAGATCAGCATATATCATCTCTCATGCCCAAGCATCAAATCTGTTCACTAGATCTGCCACCCACCCAGGAAAAGTCATTAAACGTTCAAGTGCAGCCTTGATTTTTTTATCTACAGCAGCATCAAACTATTTGGCAAAGTCCTGTAGTTGTACCTCATGCCAATTTCTTGCCTAGCCACCTTCCTGATATCATTCAGCTGAAATGCAAAACCTGTTGCTGCTGGAGGAACTGTGGTAGTCGGCTCACTTTGAGGCACTGAGACTGCCTGAGCTGAATATATTGGTGGTGGTGGTAAAGCTTCAGAGCTTTGCATCCCCACATCTGGTGCTAAAACAGTCTTAGTGGCTGGAGGATCTTCTGCGCCAACTGCATCTCAATCAAGTCGCAAGCCCAGCTAAATTTCATCTTTTTTGATAGGGTTGTGGGTCCTCTTGGCATATAACTCAACATCAATACCTGAAATATCAGGTACATTAGCTTCTTCACACAACATAGTGATTAGTCATAGGAATGGATGTGCAACATTGGGTTTTGCGAGTCGAATCTTAATCTCTTCCACTATAATTTCTCCAAAATCCAAGGAAGTTCTATCTATCAAGTTTGCAACCAGTATTGCTCGATCATCCCCCAATATGTTGTCTCCCTTGGTGGGTATCAGATGAATCCGTACTAAAGCCCCCCAAAATCTTGCCTATGAATTTAGAGACACTTTTGTTATCTTTTCTATAGGATTATTCAGCCACTCAGGTTTCCCATCTGCTATGAAAGTCGCTAGCCATTTCACTGATTTTTCCAATGCTTCAACCAGGCATAGAAGGTAGGAGATGTGACTCATGGGACGAAGGCTAGACCATGAAGAAACCTATTTATGGTGGCATTTGATACATCCACCCTCACTTCACGTACTTCAACTTTGGGTAGTAGAGGCTTATCTGAAGTTCTATCCAATTCTTTGCACATATTTTCCACCGTAGCCAGTTAGTTCGTGCAGAACTCACGGACTAACGAAGGACAGTAAACACTATTTCCCCATGTAGTCCACTCCAGGCCATAATCCTTAAGATTTTGCTTCACCTCAGGGTACTTGATTAACCCTGTAGTGATAATCTTCTTCTCCTCTAAAATTGGCCTTTGAGTACTTTTTCGATCTGTTCTGCGAAGTTCGTCCCAAAAGATTGTTTCAGCTCCAGGGATTTACCATCTCACATTGTTCCTAATTTCAGGGTTTTTACATTTCACCAAAGTTCCCCGTACTGGAGACTCCTTATCACCTTGCTTCTTCGATGATGGTGATTCAGACTCAGTTTTTTCAACTACAGGCTTCTCAGATCCCTCATTTTCATCTGAATCCTATTCAGTTTGTTCTGATCCTTATTCCTCTGATGCTTGATCAGATGAGGTTGTTACCTCAGTATAATTAGTATCCCAACCTCAATAAGCTTAGACAGAGGTGGTGTCTTTGGACTATCCATCTTTCTAGTCCATCTGAGTAATTGTTCGGTGTCTTTATAGTCAGAGTCCTCATTGACAAGTTGTTGAGGTACACTCTCTTTAGCCACTTTCTTTGGTATAGTTGGATTATTTTTCTTTAGTTCCACGCTCAGTTTTTCAACAACATAGAAATCCTCAATTAGTCTCCATAATCAAACAACAGAAGAAAAGGATCAGCTCAGTTTAACCTCATTACTATTTTTAGTTCGAAGGTTTGACAGCCTTTCTGATTTACCGTCACAAGTGTGACGGTGCTTCAAAAGCGTCGTCAACCTTATCAAGAATCTACAATATTCCCAACTTTTGATGGCATTTTTGAAAATCCATCACACAGGTGCAAGGCCGTAAAAGTTGTTGTCAGACAAAATTACCACTTCCAATTCCTTTTTACTTGATTTTTCATCTACCATTATTTTCAATTTCAACTAAGGTCATGTGATTCAACTAAAATTTTAGTGAAATTATACCGTATGACCATACAAACCCTAGTTTTTGAAGAAGCTTGAAACATGTTTATTGGTTCAGCTCATTCCTTTGAAACCAAGGTTTCATGTAATTCATAATTTCTCCAAAGAAAGATGAAGTTGAAGTTTTTCTCATACCTGAATGTCGAATATTAGCTAATACACATAAAGCACTTAGAATTGTTAGTGAGAAAAGACTGTAATAAGAGAAAGGGAAGGTTTCTTGACTTAACTCTCAAGCTTTAACTTACAAGGAAAGTATTAAAATTTTGCCTTAGATGGAAATAACTTTGAAAAAGGAAGGGAAATAATTCACTAAGAAAATAAGTCCAAAACTGAAAAAGAGTATTTGTAGTATGTGGGAACATGAACAACTATTGCTGGGCTGGGCTAGTTAAAATTTTTAAACTGGGCCCAACTCGTCTGACGACAGTTTTTACGGCCCATCAGAGATCGTACGATGCTTCAAAATTGCCATTAGCCTTAACAGTATAAGGCTTTGACTTAATTATTTTGATGACATTTCTCATGGCTTTTCATACTTGTGACAACCCATCAAAATTAACATCAACCATATCAAGTTGACTGCAACCAGTTCACCTCCTATGTACAACTCTTAGCTATAAAAACTAACTATACTAGTGCAATAAAATTAAAACTTAGGGTTGCCTCCCAAACATCGCCTGATTTAACGTCATGGCATGACTTACTTATCATGACTACTCAAACTTTGTAAAGATACTCTATCGATACCTCATTACCCTTTTCCTGAAATACATCCACAACCGAGAAGATATTTATCTCCTTCACTTGCTTCATAGGAGCATGCATTTTGAGTCTCGCCTCTATTTTTTGATACCCTAACCTTCACTCATTGAGCTCTATATCAACTAGTACTCTTCGCGTGGCTAACAGTGGTCTACCCAAAATGATGGGTACCGCAAAATCAACATCACAATCTAATATCATCAAATTTGCATGCAGAATAAAGTCATCCATCTTTACCAGCACATCATGCAATATACCAACCGGTCGTTTCACCAATGTGTCTACCATCACAAGATGTATCATTGTAGGGGTAGGTTCGCTCAATCTAAGCTTCTTGTAGATATCAAGTGGCATCATATTAATACTTGCTTCTAAGTCACATAAATCCTTGGTAAACTTTATAGACCCAACTGTGCACGGTATAGTAAATGCTACAGGGTCAGGCTTTTTTTGCACTAAGGATTGTGAAGAAACAACACCACAGTGGTGGATGTTGTTGACCTGCTCACAACTTACCTTCCGCTTCTTTTTTAATAATTCCTTCAAAAATCTAGCATAGTTTGGCATTTTCTCAAGTGCCATCATCAATGACACATTCACTATCAGTTGTTTTAGTATTTCCATGAATTTGCTAAATTTTTCGTTATCTTCTTTCTTCCTCAATCTCTGAGGAAAGGGAGGTGGTGGTCTTGGCATTTCTTTTGATACCACTTCCCCTTTCTTTTCTTCTTCTTTCTCTAAAATATCCAGAAAACCATCCAGCTTCTCAGAATCCACTAGATTTCTTCCTTCTGATTCATCAACACTTACCTCATTCCCCACAAAATTACCTATAGGAAGGATACATAACATCTTACCACTTCGAGTGGTAATCGCCATACAAGAGCCATTAGTCTACGGGTTTTGAACTATATCACTAGGTAAAGTACTAGCTTTTCTCTGGTTCAATGTAGTAGAAAGTTGGCTTATCTGTTGGTCCAACTGCTTGATAGAAGTAGAGTGTGAGCTAACGAACTGACTGAGGGTATTAAACTCACTCTTCATAGTAGTTACCCCCGAGTTGGTAGCTTCAACTCCCTTTAACAACTTTTTCATCATGTCCTTCATGGACATCTTGCAAGAACTAGTTGTTGCAATATCCTATCTTCCTAGAGGAACATATAAACCTCTCTTGTCATTTTTGTTTCTCCAGTGTCTCTGGTCTCTATATTTATAATCAGGATAATCATAGAAATTTCGACGTTGGTTCCTTGGCTATTGCCTCGAAAACCCCCTAATTACTCTCATAGTTTGCCTCCGCATAAGCACCTGTAGAAATAGTACCCTGAGATTTAACCGATTTAACTATTTTAGTCTTATTAGATAGTAAGTGCTTGGCAAGCAAGTCCATCTGTGTCTTTAAATGGGTCATGTCCTGATCTCGCTCCTCATCCCTTCTATGCTGCTCCATAGTTATACGACCAGCAATAATTGGGCTAGCCATAATAAAATCCCTAGTGTGCCAAGCCTGACTTTTTTTGGTCATTCTATTCAGCATGTCAGAAGCATCTAGAAAAGAGAGGTCAATGAATGAACCACCTATAGTGTTGTCAACAATTGTCTTTGTTATAGAGTTGAAATCTTGGTACAAAATCTCTATCAAGTGCAAGTACGTCAAGTTGTGGTTCGAACATTGTGCAAATTTCTTCTTAAATCTTTCCCAGCTTTCGTGTAATACTTCAGTCGGGAGCTATCTGAAGTTACTTATTTCATCCCTCCATTATACCCTTCTGAAGGGTGGAAAGAACCATTCTAGGAACACATCTTTCAACTGTCTTCAGTTGGTTATTGAATCATGTTCTAGCTCATTCAACCACATTGTTGCCTCTCCAGTTAGAGACAACAGAATCAACCTCAACCTGATCGTATTCTGGCTCACTCCCAGATTGTCAAAAGATTTGTAAATGGTGATGAAGTTCACCAAATGCATGTTTATATCATCACCAGCCAAGCCTCCAAATAAACCCTTCAGATTCAGGAGTTGGATCATGGTACTTGTTATGCTGAATTTTGCATCTGGTGCCAATGGTGGAGGAATGATAGCTCCTATTACACCGGCTTCGTCCATTCCTTTATCATCTTCATTTGTATTATATTGAATAAGATGTTGACCATATCTTCCTCGGACTGGATGGTTTCTATTGACGTTTTACTGCACTGCTGTAGCAACTTGCTCTACTCTCCTTGGATTTTGAGGATTCAGCAATTCCTTATCACCCAAGCCTTCATCATCAGGGTTCTGGTGACGTGCTTGTTAACCTAAATTCTGCACATTCACCTGAGCCCTAGCCAAAGCAGCTATTCTCTCTACTTCCTATTGTTTAGCCATTCTCCCTATCAGCTAAGGTTCCAGATTGATTGGTAATAGCATTTTTCCAAAACTTCTTGTTTTTTGCATAAACAACACAATACCTAAAATAGAAAAAAACAAAAAATAAACATAAATCAAGGAAACTTAACTATCAACAAATTTTTACACACAAACCTTTCGTCTACAACCGTATTCTCCGACAACGACACCATTTTTTATAACGCTCAAACTACACTCATGATTTCATAAATGAAATAACAAGTTGGATTCATGATAATATGGATAAACTTACTGATGGATGAAAACCACTAAGTATTTCTTTAATTCAATCATAAGATAAAAACCCGCAATAGTTGATAAATGTTTTGCAAGAAAATAAGAAAAATATCTGATGAAAAACGATGACGCAATTTTACGTGCCACCCTCCGAGTTAATTGTCTGATAGATTGTATACAGTAAAAATCCCCAAAAAAAGAATTGTTCAAAAAACCTAAAACAAGTCTTTAAATAGTTAATTCTAAATAAGGAAACAAAATTAAGATTTCAGTTTTCTCTTCGAAATAGTCGACGGTGATCTTAATGGCATGTCAGACATCTGACGATGAGTGCAAGATATCATCAAAGATTCCAGTGAATTTTAATCTTCTGAGTCTTTTGACGGTGAATCTGATAGCATGTAATTTAAGTGACTGCGCATGAAAAATGTCGTCATATCTTAATTGGAAATCATCATGTTCTGCTTCTAGTTGATGGAAATTCTTACTCCTTATCCCAGTTGTAACGGTGCTTCAAAAAGGTCATCACACGTCACTTCAATTGTTAAGATTCTCTACACTTGATGGTGACTTTGACAACCTTTCATATATCTAACGGCGCTTCAAAAATGTCGTCAGCTTTACTTCAGCTTATTTACACCATATTCTAACACATTTGTTCTTCTTTTCTTTTTTCCTGCCCTATCACTCACATCTGCGTTAACACAATAAAAATAACCAAAACTAACAAAACTTGCTTAAGACTTTGCAATTATTTCGAGTTAAAATCTTCAAATGTGTTAGCATCTGCTCACACATCACAATTTTTTACTGTTCCAATCGCTTTAGAATGTCAATTTTAGGCTTGGTCAACTCTTAATTTGGGTCCAAAGGATTTTGGGCTTATTTTAGGGTATTTGCCAGAGGTTAAAAAAATAGCACGTGGGCATGGGACCCAATTTTCATCAAAATGAGCTTGGGTGGAAATTTTGTGCCATTGAGTACAAAATATCAAATTTGGTAGGGTAGCATAGTTTGTTTGTGTATATGGGATTCTGGATGAATCCCAAGGGATTGGAAGTGACTAAAAAATATTTCAAGTCTCCATCTGGTGCACTCTTGTGCACCCACTTAAGCGCTTATGTGTCGCTTTAGTGGGGGTCCGCTAAATATGGTGAAGTTGTCCCGACTAAGGTCCTATTAAGTAGATTCGTTACCGCTTAAGAAATGATCACTTAAGCGGTAAAAGGACTGATTAAGTGGTATACGTGCAGGTGGAAAATTATAGTAAAGCGGCACTTGGCCGTAAAAATGGTGACCGCTTAAGCAGGACATTGCCCTCTTAAGCGACAACTAGTACTTATAAATTACCAACATATCCCTTTTTCTCCCATTTTCAAGAGTGTAGAACCATAAAAAGTTTGAAAACTTAGGAGAACTATTAGCGGATGGTTTTAGGGTGTTTGTAAGCTCAAGTAATGCATTTCTTTTCTGAATTCTCAGTAAGCTTTTATCTAATGAATATTGTTGGGTGATTATAGTTCCATTTGATCTTTAAAATTACCCATTCTTGAGGGTAAATGTTCCTTGAACTAGAGGGATGTGTCGTCGATTTTGAAAGTGTGATTCCGTAAGTAGACACCATATGATATTTTTACATAATTATTGGACTCAAAGCACGAAAGTGCAATATGGATATCATTTTTCTTGTTTTGATGAGTATATTTTGATTTTTATAGCATGGCAGCTTGCAGAAGCTTCTCAAAAAGAAAAACTAATGATTTAATAGAATCTTCATGATTTTCTTCCATGTCCAAGTAAGGCTAGGTTTACCTTCCTCATTGATTAACTTGACTCGTAGTATATTTATGATTTTATCTAGATATGGGATGGAAATTTTGTTTTAGAGGTATAATTGGTAAAGTTAGTATAATTTGGACAGTTTAGATTAATTTAGAATCATAGATTAGGTATAATCTATTGGTTACTCATCTTAAAGGTAGAATTGTTAACGTTGGCTAATTGAGGCTTATTTGATATCTAGAACTAAATTTAGATACCTAGCCTACTTCAATGTAAATTTTGCCTTAGAATAGACTTAAATTTTTCCTTAGAATAGAATTTGCGGATTAGTAGTGGGCCCTTCTGGCCCAACTTAGGCCAAGACTCTTGTTAGTTCCTTATAGAAATAATGGGCGCATTAAAACTTTAATGTTGCATATTTGAAAGATTTAAAGAGACTAGATCTTTGATTCTTATGTGGGTTTGGTACTTGTGAGTTGCTATAAGATTTTGTTCAAGTTTGGCAATTTTTTTAAAATGAGTTTCGATTCAAGTTTGGCGATTTATTAATATCCAGTTTCAATTTAAGTCTAGCAAATAATGACGATGATGATGATACGAATTTTCGTTTGAGCCAAGAATTGAGAGGTTATTTATAATTTATTAGGACACAGATGGTCTCATGATTATGGCTTAATATTTGGTAAATTTATCGAATTCTTATGATCTATAACTATTTAAAAAATTTAAAGTTCGACACAATAAGAATTTTTTTTTTGAAGTTTTAAGTAGTTACTAATTCATGAACTAGCATGTATAAAATTAAAACATCATTCTCGATTCTATGAGAATTTTTATGAACTCTTGTCATGTTCTTCTTTTCGATGGTAATTTTATTTTCCCAGAATGTATTCTAATTTTTGGCCTAATTCACTTTATTGACTGCACCTTTCGGGCTTATGAGGGCCTGCATTTTATTATTTACTTTTCTACACTTACTGGCTTATGGGGCTTATAGTCTTTATTATGGTTTCTTTCATATTATATTTGTTTCGATTATTCATTCATAGTGTTGGAACTTATTTCCATGTTTGCCTTTTTACCTTGACTTATCTTATTTATCTTGTATATTTATTGTACATATACTATGATTTAACTTAGTCACCTAATGATGCGTACTGATTATTCGTAGCTTTGATACTCATACTATACTTTTGTTCCTTTTTGGTGTAGATCAAAGTACTAGTGGCTATCGTTGATGTTATAATTGTGTTGTTTAAGAGTTTGGAGGTTGGGTGAGCTCTCGAAGTTAGAGTTACCCCTTTTCTACTTCTTCTATATTTAGCTAGACTTTTTATACTCAACACTGTTGTATATTGACTATTGTAATACTTGTATATTCTTTGCTAGTGGCTCTTGTACCGAAACTACTAGGTTGTGGGATGGTTATTGATATTTTTTCTATATTTTAGAATATTATTATTACTTGAATAATTATTGTAAGTATTTATTTGAAAATTCCTGGATTTTATACCTCTTTCCACTAAATTAGCCCATTGATTGTAGCTGTAGGCTATGGATTGGGCTTACTTACTAGCAGTGTAAAGTAACTGATATTATGACTCAATAATTAGGTTGTGACATTAGATGATTTGACTTGATTTTATGATAGCTAATATGATAGAGACTCCACAGGATATTTTAGAAGTAAATTCGAGGGAGTAGAACTTTTGAAATCAAATTTGATGTAAAGAAGTTGGTTCGAAATGTCAAAATTAGAGGGTGTTGCAAAAAATAATAAAACTAGGAGAAATATCAACTTTTTGCCTCGCCTACCCTCTATAGCGGTTGGCAAGTTACTACCACTATGCTGTAATAGCAAGAATTTTTCTGCTATAGGAAAGTCATCTTTGGTCATTCCCGTTGTAGTAGGTAGGTCCCTCTTAAGCAAGGCCGCTATAGTGGGATAAGTGTTGATAAATCTAGAGAATACCCTAAAAATAATATTTTAATTCTTTATTTATCTAAGGATTGGAAGAGGCAATTAAGGGCTATTTTCACCTAAATCCATTATGTTTCTTCGTAAAGGTACATTAATCCCCTCCATTAACTAGTTTTTCAATTTCTAATCCATAAAATTGCTATTTTTGGGTGTTTGGGGAAGATTTAACTTGACCTACGTTATTTTTTCTAGTGCAAATAGGTGAATTGAGTCCAAAACCTTTGGGTTTAGGTTATAATTATTTAAATTACTATTATATGCTTGGAATTCACCATTATATATGCTATTGGTAGAATTAAGTTGGAATAATGATAGAGCTTAGAATAGGAGAAATGATCATGAATTTGACCTTAGAGTTATGGTATTAGGTTTTAATCCTCAATATACTAGGTCATCCATTTAATTATGATCACCTTGATTCTTTTTAGACCTCAACCAAGTAAAAATAGCATGAAAAGGCAAGGTTCATATTTAATATAGCAGTGCAAGCTTGGATTAAGGTAGGTGATGGTTTAATATAGTTAAACGCAACTTGATTTTTATATCCTTGTTAATTTTTTTTTCATATACCTATCATAATGTCTGGCTAGTTTATAGCCTAAGTGTTAATCATATGCAATGAAATTATGTTGAATGTTTTTTTTGGTCTTACAAGAGTGTATTATTTTCATTGTTGTTTAATTGTTGTGATGCCTGTTGACTATTATGGGATGTACCAATATTTGTACATCATAATGGAATTGGTTGGTATAAGGTTGGCAGACACTAGATGTCTGGAATTTTGGTAGATGGCCAAGAGCTTGTCCACTATAGGTAATGGCTAGTGGGCAACCATAAGACCCCTAGAATGTTTGTACAAGTTATAAGTGATAGTGACAGTTACTTTAGTGAACCAGGTTAATGTGTTGACTTATTATATTTGGTTTCTTGAGTGAACTGGGTGTATGTGTTGACTTTCAATATTTGATTTCTTGAGTGAACCGATATTTATGATTATGGATCCATGAATGGTTAGGGCTAAATTATAAATGATTGACATCACTTGGTATTTGAATATCTAGTTATATATTTGAGTCATGGTTAGTATAGTATTGATGGATCATGGTTTGTGACTTGGATTCTAGCAAGGTCTTAACATGAGTTGTTGTCCATATTGACTTGTACTTTAATGAAATATATGGTGTTGTTGAATTACGCTAAGTGTCATATACTTGAGGCGTAGTGACATGGTAGGTGTTCATGGTTGTTCCTATTTTACTAAATTATGGTCACTTGTTTACATTTTATATTTTGGATTGGCCGATGACCCTACTTGTAGACTGTTGTTCTTGTGGATTGATATAGCGCATGCTTGACTTTTTGTTAAGTGAGGATCATTGTTCAGAGATAATAGAGAGACCTCAACTTTAGAGCAGATTGTAGTCTGACTTAGGGTCCTTTTGAGCAACCACGAGTCATCTATTAAGTTTTTGGTCACTTGTTTTGGATTCAGACATTTTAAGTTGTTTTAGGTTGAATCCTTTTCTTGTCATTTGTAGTGGTTTTGGTACAGTAAGTTTCAGATTCTAGGGGATTGTCCAGAATTTATCAATTCCACATTTTATATTGGATTACTTAATGAAGTAACTATTTCATGTTAAAATTTGTTTATATGTTGGTTTCAAGTAGTTGATCTAATTGGTTCTCCCATCAAAGTGTCATTGTCGGTGCCACTCAAGACGAATTTGGGTCGTGATGATCTTGGAAATATTTATATGTTCAAGAGTCATTTAATATCCATATTATTGCTTGGTTTTAGAAATAATTTGACTACATTCTCATGTATTTTACTTAAAATGTGCACATAAACTAATGTATGTGATTATTCATTTTTTGGTTGAAAGTGCAGGTGAAGCGAGCTAATCTTGAATCTAAAGTCCAAATCCTGATGAGAGAAAGTAACTGGCAGATCATGCGACATTAGGAATGCTAAAAAAATTTATATGGAGTCAAATTTGTACCACGAAAGAGACGTGGAACATCCCAATTTATGGCATGGAATTGTGGATAATCAAAAGGGACTAAGTGGAGGTGTAAAGTGCCTAATAATTTAAATGACTGGGAGGCAACCTAACTAAAGATTTGTGTGTATTAACACAACAATTTGTACTTGACAAAGTTGCCTAACTTTGTCCTAAGATAATTTAATCAAAGTAAAGTTGGAGTTAACAAACATATCACGGATCAAGATATACATTTTAGTGTAATTTTGGGATGCTAGGCAGTGCTCCCATGTACTTGGTGTTCCATACTACTTAGGAAGTACAATATGTCCATTCAACATAGCTTAGGATTCCATGTTTGAAAGTTTCACGGACTTTAATCTTTCGGATATAAATTGTTCTAAACTATAAATAGGAACTTAGCATTTATTGTGAGAATTCTATGACAACTAGGGATAGAAAATACACGTGGGAGGCTTAAAATAGGGTTTTCATTCTTTTCTATTTCATTAGTAAAGTTGTCTATGAACTACATTAATTATGTAGTTGTGAATTAAATTATGAGCAAGAAGCCCTGTTTCTATGGTAGAGGCTACCAAACATAATTGTATAGTGTGATTTTGAGTTGGTTAATATTATTTATAATGTTTGGTTGTTATTAAATTCTTGTATTACCATTTTAATAACTAGCTATCATTAATATATATATACAAAGACATATATA
>JAPEIP010000004.1:153959002-153977012 GCA_026120095.1 Capsicum chinense | reverse complement strand
CTTTTGCAAACTGGAAGGAGGAACATTAGGCTAGAATAACGAATGAGAGCAATGAGTTCCTATCTTTAAGAGAAATTAAATATGGGATTCGTGTTAAGGATAGAATTATACGTAATACACCTTATTTTATTCACATACTAGATGAAATATAAATTTATTTGAATTATCCCCTCATATCCCTGCTCAATGAAGTAGTAGTGAGGCTAGTTTGACTAGACGTTTAGAGGATCAAGAAACAATAATTATGATATTAACCTCGTGAATCAACAACCAAGATAGGTAATTTAACTAGCGAGAAATTATTTCTATGCGTGCTTCTAAACAAAGCCTTTACCTTGAAATTCTCCTTGATATTATTTACTACCAAATTTACTTGTGTCCTTACTTTTTGTATTTATTTTCTACTATAAAACCAACAAAACTTTGGTTACAATCACACTTGTTTAATTTTATTGTATTCCATGAATTGGATTGTTTAATATGTATGAAGTCCCTATCGAATTGATATTCGACTCACAAAAACCACTTTATTACTTGTACAATCATGTACACTTGTGTGTGCATTTGGATGCACTATGTTTTTGGCACCATTGCTAGGAACTTGAAAAATTAGTAAATTTCTAATTTTGAGTTTTACTATTTTAACTTATAAGAGCTAAAAACTTGGTCTGAGAAACTAAATTTGTAGGTACATGTTTTAATTTATTGCAAGCCGACAAGGGAATGGGATTTTGTTGAACCTCATCCTGAACCTTAGTGGCAATTGCATCAGTTTAAGATAGAATCAACAATTCTCTATCCCATATCGCATGTTTAAGAGGACGTGTTTTTTCCTGAAGTAATGCCTTAGAGATGAGTTTGTAAAGTTTAAATCCTAATTGTAACTAATTTTACCTCAAGTATATGTTAAACAAAACTAAGAGGCAGATTTGAGTTGAAGTAAAATAGAGTCAAATTGTTGCACTCTAGTTGGTTGGTTACAGACATGTCACATGAGGATCCATAATATCACTTGAAGAACTTCTTGGAGATCAGTGACACTTTAATTCCTTCAGTCTCTACTAATTACATGAGGCTTGCTCTTTTTCCATTCTCACTTTTGGGAGAAGCAAAAAGGTGGCTAAAGACATAACCTTTAAATTCAATTACTACTTGGAATGGCCTTTCTAGAAAGTTCCTAATCTAATTATTCCAGCTCACCAAAACAACAAGCTTATAGAGTGAAATTCTAAGCTTTAAGAAGAAATTAGTAGAGAATCTCTATGAGTAGTAGGAGAGATTTAAATCTCTTCTAAGAGATTGCCTTCTTCACTGGTGGTCAAAATAATTTATTTGCTCATTCTTTTGATAAGAGGATCAATCAAAAAAATAAAATATTGTTAGATTTTGCAGCAGCGTGTAAAGATTTAAAGAAAACATACAATGTGCTAATTGCTCTACTTAATTTCATTCCACTATGCAACCAAGATTGGAGAAGAGATTCTTCATGTAATATGGTAAAAAAAACCTATAATTTTGTTAAAGGTTGATAGTGTCAGTACTTTAGCTCAGATGGTTGCTTTTCAAAGTTAGATGACTGGGCAGCTTAGCAAGTTGAACGTAGCACAGTCGTAAGCCCATGTTAATATAGTTTAATGGGTGCAGACTTGGCGAAAAATTATGGAAGTAGTTATCATTCTACAGGCTTGTGAGGAGAAAATTTGGAGTCAGTAAATTTTGTAGGTAATGCATAATAAATACATTAGAACTTTGATAATTCCTATAATTTTAATTGATAGAGTCAATCCAACTACTCATAATGGTAACTAGGGTAGAATTTAGCAGTTCCATTGGAAGAAACTAGGAAATCAGTCCAACAATATAGAGTAGATACTGAAAAAAGAACTTGGCAAACTAAGAGCAAATAGTTAAAAAATCAACAAACTATTCAAATGGATCTAGAGAAGCAAATAAATTAGTTAGCTAAAGCTTAGAATACAAAGCCTCAGGGAGGTTTTCTAGTGATATAGATTCTAATCACATACAAGTAATGGTAATTTCTTTGGGCATTGAAAGAGAATTAGATGAAGCATCTCATAAGTAGAAAAATCATGTAGCACAAGATGAATTGATTTCACAAAGATCATATAAAGAGAAACATTTCAAATAGTAGTTGCATATAGTGTATTCAAGCTAGCAGAAAAGAATAGACTACCACCACTATTACATCATAGGATTACACAAAGCAATAGTAATCCTTATATCATAGTGGTTATTTGTGTAGGTAAGGATAGAAAATGAGGTTGAGCTAGTAATACAAGTCAATTAAAGTACGAGAATGGAAGAAAAGGAGCTTAAAAGTTTTTTTGGGAAAGTTGGGAGCCACTGGGGTGTACACATTCTGTAACTACACGTGCATATAGATCAAATGAAGCTTTCACTAGCAACTATGAAGGTGACCTTTGTGATCAGATCATCCATATGCACAGGCACCTATGATTGTAGGTGACCAGTGTGTTGGTAATTTCATAATTTTTGTAAAATGTGAATTTGGGGCTTAAAAGGAGATTTTCATCTTAAGACCTCCATCTTTGTACTTCTTAAAGCTTGAAAAATTAGAGTGTAACCTCAAGTGTAGTATTATAGATTTTCTCTTATGTTTTAATAAATTTGGATGTTTATTATTGTATTAATTTGTGGTTCAAGGGAATAATAAGATAAGAATTTTGGGGAAATTTCCTTTCTATCTCTATAGTAGCTAATTTCTTTGCTTAGGGTTATGCTTTAATAAGTATTTGTTATTGTGTGGGTTTTGTTATTTGCAATCCTAATTAACTAATTTAAATGAATTTCATCCTATTCCTTGTTAATTTATTTTTAGAGGTTGTAAACTCTAGTCTACCATTGAACCTTTATCACTCTTGACAAAGGGGATAAGGGTAAGAAATAGGTGTGAATAGTAACGTGATTTACATCATTTAATCAATCTCTTAGATGTAAGGGTACTAATCAAGGTGATAGATTTCTCAAGTAGATGCTTTTGTAAGGTGTTCGAAAGAACACATACGTTAAATTTTAGCTAAATTTACACAAACGTTTAATTACCCATTAACCCATACCTACTATAGCATAACCCCAAGACTCATTCCACATTAGTTTCAGATATATTCATTTTACCTTGAAATTGGCATTCCTAATACAACAAAATTACTAACTCTAAAGTGCTCAAAATAAACCCCCCCTACATACACACAATTTTACTTTTTCATTTGGTTTAAAACATAGTATGAGCCAACTTTAGTCTATTCTAACACTTCATTGAATTTCTAGTTCTTATTCCCTAGGGAGTTGACCCCAACAATTATTAATTTAAATATATTGGTGACGATCGCTTATACCTTAGTATAATTTGAGCATCACCAAATTTTAGCGTTGTTGCCGGGAGTGAAACATAGTTTTCATTCTTTTAGTAGTACTCTCAATTTGAGTTACTCATAGCATTTATTTTACATTATTTGTATTTTTTGTTCTTTCTGAGGTGACGACAATAGTGTACACGATACCATAAGAGAAATACTAGAACTTTTAATGGGCATCTCAATACTGATGACCACCTTAAAGATACAGGCCAAGCTAGTGCCTTTTGTATACCACCACAGTCGAGAATTGAGTGTTTCATATTACTAGCATGATAATTTATTTTCTTTAAATTAAGGGATTGTGTGGGGGTTAACCATATACATACGCCAACCTATATTTGAAAATTTTGATTGATGTGTGTCTTTCATTTGGTATTGCCCACATATATTAAGAATCAATTTGCTTGTATCTTTTCTCATTCCCATTGATGGTTAAGAGGTATTATAGTTTCAGGAGTTTCCTATGTAATCTATCACTTCTTGGATTTAATTAATTGTAGCATTCTTGTATTTTTTGTTGCCTTTTTTACCGATGTTGCAACTATGAGATGAAATTATTAACTTTGGCCAACTTAACGGAGAGACATTATATGAGGCTTAGCAATAATTTACAAGAAGCTATTGCAATTCCCAAATTATGATGGCCTAGATAAGATGCTTATCTAAATCTTTTATAGGGAATTGGACAAATTGAACAAGAATGTAGTCGATAATACAGTCGAAGGATCTAACATAAAAAAATCTTATGGTGATGCTACACCATTACTAGATCAAATGACCATGAAAAGTTGAGGTTGATGTAAAAGAGATACCTAGGTGTCTATGGGGGATGCCTATACATCTTTTGTCAGTCAATAACAAATTAAAAATGATAAAGAGCGATATGAGAATATGGCTAAAGTGATGACTCACTTAGATTTTCTCATCAATCATATAATGGGGGATCTTCAAAAGGTGGTCAATTTACTATCTCCTAAGAGTGATAAAGATTATGAAAGTGATGATGTGGAATCTCTTGATGTGTAAATTTAGTTTATTTCGAACCAAAAAGGGGGTTTCCCTTCCTACCTATCAAAGGCAAGGTGGCAATCAAGGTTGGAAGAAAAAGTATCATAATAAAAGGATCGTAAATTGAAAGACTATGGTTGTATGGGCTATGATTGTTATAGTTATTAGTGTGATAAGAATCATAACAAAGACTGTGATTGGACAGGTAAGGATAGAGACCATGATTGGAATGTTCCTCTATATGTTTGGACCAAAGGTAAGAAGAGAAACTTTGTTTATCCGAAGAAGTTTAAGAGTGAAAACGTCCTTGCTTGTTCCTTATGGATGTTGAAGAAAGTGATAGGATGTTGAGAGAAATTAAGAGTGATGTTTCACAACTCAATTAAATGGTTACCGCTCTTTCCACCTCTATCAGGTAACTTGAAACTTAATTAGGCCAAATCACTTCTCATCTCAATGCAAGTCTATAAGGTGGATTACTTAGTGCCATGGTGGCTAATCTAAATATGATTCTCACATTATGGCAATTGTCACTATGAGTGGTCAAAATCTTGGTAAATGTGTTATTAATCTTGATAAAGACTCCAATGAAAGAGGAAGTGATGAACAAGCAAATTAAAAGAGAAATTATCTAAAAAATTTAAATGATGATGTTCCAAAGCTTAATGTGACAATTGCTGAAAAGTCGAGAGTGGCTATAGAAAATATTAAAAATGAAGACTCACCACAAGCGATTGATTGTAATACTCTATCACCATAAGATACTCCAATTGTCTCAATGTCAAAAACCAAAAGTCCTCTTTAATTTCCATAAAGACTCAAGAAGAAGGATGATGACGCCAAGTTCAAGAAATTCCTTGCAAAATTTAGCAACTTATCAGTGAATATACTATTTTAGAAACTCTACAAGAGATGATCGATTATACTAAATTCATAACGGACTTGGTAACAAATAAGAGAGTCATGCATTTTGAAACTATTGAAGTTATATATAATGAGAGTGCCATAATTCTAGAACCATTTTTGTGAAGTAGGAATATTCGGGTGAATTCATTATTCCTTGCACTATCTATATATATAAATTTGGAAAAACATTGTGTGCTCTAGGGGAAAGTATTAATTTAATGTCATTTGTCGTATTTTAGAAGATAGTCTTGGGTAATCCTACGACAACTATAAAGAGAATTTTAATGGTGGACTGATTTATCAAGAAACTCTTCATGTGTTGTATAAATTTCTTGTAAAGGTGGAACATTTTATCTTTTCAGTCGACTTTCTCATTCTAGATTGTGAAATTGATCGTGAGGTCTTTATCCTTCTTGGTAGGCCTTTCTTGGATATAGTAAGGACCTTATTTGATATGGAATAAGGTGAAAAAAAGTTCTGGGTAAAAAATTAAGAGGTGTTATACAATATGTGTAAGTCCATGAAACAATATATGGATTTACAAGCTTGTTTTGTGATTGATATGATTGATGATGAAGTGACTAACACTATGGAGGTGTATCTTGTGAATGACTCCTTGATGGATGTCTTGAAAAGATAAGGATCAAGGTGATTGAAGAATATGATGAGGAGGTTACATCATTGATTGGTCTTTGTTCAGATACTAAAATTCCTTATAAGTTGGATCTTGATTTGAAGAATTTAAAAAATCTGCCTGTCAAACATTCAATTATTGAACCACCTAATCTTGAGCTAAATTTTTTTCCTTCATATCTTTATTATACATTCTTAGGTGAGATAATACTTTTCAAATCACTGTTGCAAATAATCTATTGCTCTAGCAAATGAAGGCCTTGAACTCTATTGTAAAAAAGTTTTTCTAAACTATTAGTTTGACCCTGATAAATATCATAAGGATTGCTCGAATAATTTTCTCACACAGATTAGATTGGAGGTTGATCAAGTGCCTATTTTTTAACATCAATACAAGATTAATCCACTAATGCAAGAGGTAGTCCAGAAAGAGATTATGAAATAGTTGAAGTGGCTGTTGTCTATTCGATTTTAAATAGTACATGAGATAATCAAATACAATACATTCCTACAATAGGTGGTATGACGGCAGTCCTAAATGAAAACAATGATCTTTTACCCTTTCGTATGGTAACCAGTTAGAGGGTATGTATAGATTATCACAAAGTTGAATTCTTGGATTGAGAAACATGACCTTAGTATTCCTTTCATCTACCAAATACTAGATTGATTAGCCAGTGTGGATGGTTTTAATTTCTTGAAGCATATTCAAGTAATAATCAAATTTGTATTTTTCCCAAAGATTAATAAAACACCATATTAAATGTCCCTACGGGACATTTTTCTTCAAAGGCATTCCCATTAGTCTATGAAATAGACCTGCCACCTTTCAATGGTGTATGTTGTCTGTATTCTCTTACATGGTCGAGAATACCATAGAATTGTTCATTGTAAATTTTCTATAGTTGGCGACTCATTTGAATCTTCCCTCTAATATTTGAGTACGGACCATAAGTGGTTTCCTGAGAAAAGCCTTGTATTGTATTGGGAAAAATGTCATTTCACGGTCAAAGATGGTATCGTGCTTGGCCATCAAATTTGAGTAAGGACATCCAAGTAGATCAGGCAAAGGTAGAAGTAATTACTATAATACCTCCCCCCGCATTTTTGTAAGAGGTGTTAGAATTTTTCTTGGTCACATCGAGTTCTATAGGCGTCTTATCAAGTATATCAAAGATAGCTCACCCTTTGTTCCAAATCCTTTTCAAGGTATTGAAGTTTGAATTTAATGGTGATTTTTAAGAGCTTTTAATTCTCTCAAGGAGCTACTTGTATTGGTTCCTATTACAGTGTCTTTGTATTGGTCCATACCTTTTAAAGTAGTGTGTAATTTAAGTGGTGTGGCCTTTGGTGTGGTGTTGGGACAAATAAATGAAAAGTTTTTCCACATGGTCTACTATGCTAGAAGATTAATGAATGATGCCCAATGTAATAATATGGTTATGGAAAAAGAGTTCTTCATGGTGGTATATTCTTTTTAAAAGTTTTAGGCCAATTTATTAGCTACATAAATTGTCGTAAACTTGGACCACACCACTCTTAAATATATTTTGGCAAAGATAGGGGCACACCCTTGATTGATTAGATGGAATTGATCCTACAAATTTATTTTTTTTGAGGTTAAGGACCAAATTTGTTGTGAGAATAAAGTATCCGACCACCTCTATCACCATGAACCGAATCATGAGAAGTCAGGTGAGATCAAAATTGATAAAGCCTTACCATATGAGCTAGTCATTCTATTTTCATAAAGTATAAAGCCTTACTATACGAACGATGCTAATTACATTATGAGTGGATTGCTCCTTGATGATCTTAACTATTATCAAAAGCAGAGGATCTTATTTGATGTGAAGATATACCTTTGGGATGATCCATACTTTTTTAGAGAGTGTGCAGATAGAATGATTAGATAGTTTGTCATGGATTTAGAAATGTGGTCTATTCGCGAGGCTTGCCACTCATCTCAATTCGGTGGATATCATTATGGTATTTGAATAGCTTCAAAGGCTTTTCAAAGTGGATACTATTGTCCTACTCTCTGTAGAGATGCTCATGAGTTTTCCAAAATGTGTCCTCAATGTCAAATTCAAGGGTGTATTACACGGAGGCATTAGATGCCTTTAAATCTAACCTCGAGGTAGAATTGTTTGACATATAAAAAATTGACTTTACGGGTCCCCTTGTTACTTCATATAGGAATATATATATATATTGGTATCCATCGATTATGCCTCAAATTGGGTGGAGAAAATTTCTCTACCAAACAATTATAGCAAAAGTGTCACCTTATCTTGAAAAAGTATATGTTCACAAGGTTTAGGATTCGATGGGCAATCATTAGAGATGGTGGATCATATTTTTAAAATAGGGTGTTTGGTTCATTGCTTGATAAGTATTGGGAGAAGTATAATACTTCTATGATGTATCATCCCCAAACTAGTGGCCACATTGAGGTTTGAATCAAAACAGAAAGTCAATATTAAGATAAAACTATGATTCTTGGTTGTATGAATTGGGCAAAACAACTTGATGCTGTTGTTTGAACGCATGAAAAGGAATTTAAGACTCCTATTGATATGTCACCTTATTAATTGGTGTTTGAAAAGTCATGTAACAATCTTGTTGAGTTGGGCCATAAGGCATTTTAGGCCCTACGTAAGTTGAACATGAATTAGGAGGATGAAAGACAAGACTAGACCAACTACATGAGTTGGAAGATTATTTTGTCAAGGTGTATGAGATCTTGGTGTAGTATAAGGAGAAACTGACAAAGTGGCATGATGCCAGATCTTAAAAGGATAGTTTCGTGTGGGAGATGATATGTTACTCTTTAATTAAAGGTTGAAACTTTTTTTGGGCAAGCTAAAATCTAAGTGGGCGGGCTAGTTTATAGTAAAAAAATTCTATCTAACTGGGGCTGTCAAATTAGATGATCATAAAAAGTGAAGGTTCACAATAAATCAAAAAAGGTTGAAACATTATCATGTGGGTAGACCTGAAGCAACTAAGGTTGAGCTTCTCCACTTCAAAGATGCCAAGTGATGTGAAACCTCATCATTCAACAATGATAACTAAGGAATTTCTTGGGAGGCAACCTAAGGCTTATTTTTTTGTTTTATATTTTTTGGGTACTAATTGTTGATTATTTTGGGTCAATGTGGGTGAAAATCCCATATTGGGAAGCTTGAGGCTAAGTATTGGGTCCTAACACACAACCTTGTTTAAATCCACTTGAGGGTGTATGCCATGCACCTACGTATGCAAGTTAGCTGCACAGGTGGGAAAGTTTTTTATGTCAAAGTTTGACTAGGAAAGATTTTCCTCCTGCATATACAAGCTAGACACATACGTGAGTAGGCCAGCTGTGTAGGTAAAAAAAAAGCCTTGATACAAGACAAATTGCCTTCAGACCATTTGATGGAATATATATGAATCTCAAAGTGTGTGACGACTCCTTATTGCTATTAAAAGATTCCACATGGATGAATATTACCATTAAGGAGGGTCAATGGACTTTGACCAAGTCAAAGGAGTGCAAATCGGTGCTCGAAAGCCCCTTGGAATGGACATGCACCCAAGGTGCTTTGGATCCGGCTTTGACTCACTCTATCATTTCAAGAGTAGGTTAAAATAGCCCCTAGTGGTCCTTTTATTGTAGTTTGATCACTTTTGGTCCCTAATTGTGCAATGATTAGCCAAACTATAAATTCTTCGGAGCTGGCTTATTTCCTTAGTTTTTTTTTTATGATGAATGTATGAAAACTCTAGAGAGTGATTGAGATCATGGAAAAACATTTGTTGACATTTGCATAGATACGGTTGTTGTAAGGGTGTTTTGATTCCCTTTTGTCCAATGTAAGAGATCAGGTGATTTGTTTCATATAATAGATTAAGGATTATGGGTTTATATACCCTTTGTTTGCATTTAATTCCGTTCATTGTGTCTATCTATCTATCTTTCTATCATTTTTCCTTTTTACCTTTACTTTTCACTTTTAAATTTGGTCGTGTCTTTATCATATGTGTTTGTTCTCTTTGTCATAGATTACTCTTATGTCATTTGGTATAAGCCTTACGAAGTCAATCTTAGGTCTAGTCATCATTAAAAATTGATAATCATAGAAAAGCTATTGTTCATGATTTTGGTCTTAGATATAATTTTGAGTTTTTTATTTTTTGTGTTTTCTTGCCTTTCTAGTGTTGAATTATGTTCTCTAGAACTATAGGAGTCTAAAATCAAATTTGAATCAAATCGGAGCGTATTTGAGTGTCCTATCCTTGTTGGAAGCTTGGGTTGAAACAATTGGTGTGAATTGAAATTCTAGTGATTTTGGTGAAGAATTTGAGAAAAATAATGTGTGGAATGAGTTTAGAATGTTAAAAAGTGCATAAATTCAAAATTTCAACTTATTCCAAACTAAGGAGAAAAGGTTAGAAAGATTGGTGCTCTTGGTTTTTTTGGTGTTCTTGTTATCTTCAAGTTGAAAATTTCAAACAAAGTGCTTGTTTAATCCTCAAAAGAGAAAAAAAAAGAGTGCAAAGTGTCATTACAAAATAACCTTTGCAGACCCAAAGAATATTCGAAGAGAGAGGACAATGGGGACCACAAGAGGACAAAAATTGCATTTCAAGTGCAGCTGCTTGGTTGTTCTGCACCAGATCTGCATTACATCTGTGCCTGAGCTGCTGCAGTAGCTCAAAATAGTTTGTCCTGCATTTCGGATGCTCTTGTCCGGCGCTAGGGCTGCTCCAGATGTCACAACCCAATTTTTTAGATCACGATGCCGCCTACTATAACCCACTAGTAGGATCACAGCTAGTAATAGACTACTCAATAATATAAAGAAAATAATGAGGAATAAATAAAATAAAGATCAATTACATAACTGAATCCCAAGACCTGGTTATACAAGAGCTTCTAATATAATTGGAGTATAAATTGAAATATCAAAGGAATTACACTGGTACAACTTATCTCTGAATACAATAGAGATACTAGTTTAATACATAAGAGAGAGAAAAGTAATACTCCAAACATCAGGAGCTCACTCTATGTCTCTAAAGTATAGATGCTCCGCACGATGCATACATCAATGGTGGTTGCTCATACTATAATCAGAAGGTTACAGAAGTGTAGTATGAGTACCAAATAAATGGTACTTAGTAGGAAACTTCTGATTGTGTACCAAAGATAAAGAAGATATATACAACATATCAACATAGTAGAAACTACGCCGAAGAGTCCAGAAATCATATAATAAGCCAATGAGATAAGAAGGGACAACTATCCGGTACATGTCCAACAGACAACCATAATAAGGCTAAGTAAGTAACAAGGGTGCACTATCTTATTTCAGCCATACTTAGGAATCTAAACACTACACCGTGTATCCCTTGCCAATATGTGAATAAAGGAGAAATGAAGAATATATAATAATATACAAGGCCAAAGAATGAATATACAATCTGAACAAGAGAAGTAAGGGAGATATGGTAGTACCATAAATACATATAGCTATTTATACATATTTATATATACATACATACGTATATTCGTACATACATGTAAAGATTTGGTCGCCTCAAAGACTAACCAAGATCATCATATCCTTGTTTTAACACCTCATTATAATCTTATGGAGATTCAATTCTATCATATTCAGGTTTTATAATCCACATGGCTAGATATGATATAATATTCCATAACAATACAATCATAAGATAGAATAGGAAGAAAACGTAACTCAAATCTCGATACCAGAATGACCAATCTGTAATAAGCTACCCATAATAATGATGATTTCAATGATATTAATAATATCAACAACAACGTGAATAACCGGCAACTCTAAACAACCAAATACCCAGCCAAGCCTATGCGTACCCCAACTTCCCCAGTCTCGGAAGGTTCAATCAACATAAAACAACACAAGACATATTCGTCACTCATATCTATGTCACTATCCCATACTGGCTAATAGACATAGGCACATACTGGTGATAGGCGATGCGCATGCAAGAATGAATACAAGGTACACAATCAACATCAAAATATCATCGTCATAACAATCATCATAATCATACTAAACCTTTGAACTCAAACATAGTATCAATATATCCTCCCAATAGTATCCTGTAGACTCGAACCAGGTATCAATATATTATCATAATAGTATCCTCCGAGCTTAAATCGTGTATCAATATGTTACCGTAGTAGTATCCTCTTGGCTTGAATTGGTTATTAATATATTATCATAATAGTATCCTCCAGCCTCAAACTGGGTATCAATATATTAGACAATAGTATCCGCCGCCTTGCTGTGTATCAATATAATCATAAACATCAATACACATATATGTATAGACATATAATAGGTGCACGGGCTTAAGCTGTTTCTATTACAAGTGTAAAATCTGTAAGTCTGTTGCCTGGAATGATCTTCAAGACTAAATCATTATAAAAGTGTAGAAAAGGTCAAAATATCTCACGACCGAAGTAAATAATATGTCAAATCATGGACCAAAATTTGCTTCGATCAATCTTAAAAAAAATATTTTTAACCTCTTTTATATGTATTAATATCCTATTTAGTTAGCCATTATTACAGCAACAAAATTCACTATTAAGTGAAAAGTTGGTTTTTAACCTTTATATGGGGAGAACAACGACAAGGCTGTATTTTAGCTAGGATCACATCAATACCAATATAAAAATCATGAATATACAGAATCTATGCATACCATCACTAGTATTCAGTCAATGAAATGGTAAGCAACGTAAACATATGTGTATTCACATTCTACAACCGAATTCTTTACAAGGATAAATACGACCTGGATATCCATCTAATATTATAACACGCCCCTTGGCCCAATAATATGTCTGAAATAATCATAACATGATAATCATAATCTTAGGCACATGTACATATCCGAATTTATGTCGATAATGATATTTATACGACATAGCGTATTTATAATCGTCTCATATCTAGGAGGCATGTCACATGTAGGAGGCATATTAAATTCATAAAACATAACTCGTAACTATCAGGCCTTTTACAAATATAAGGCATCCCACATATATAGGTCATATATCATAACAATGAGGATTATCACCATAAAAGTCCATTTATCATATCTAAGAAGGATAACATCTCGATAGGATCAATAGTCACATTTCAGAAGAAATAACATCTATGAGGATCTAGGTAACATATCAAAAACAAATAACATCTCTAAGGACCCAACTCCATGTCTATAAGGGATTAACGCCTCTATGGGACAAATATCAATTCTTTAAGGAAACAACATCTATAAAGTTGTAAAATAACATCTAAGAGGAAATAACATCTCTAAAGGCCCAATATCATTTATCTAAGGATTAACATAGCCATAAATCACCAATCACAATCCGAGGAATATCATTACAATTTACCAAGTCACAAAATAACCTTATACTAGGGTTTACTGGTCTCAACTATGTCTAACATTTGCAACTAAATCTGCATTGCTAACACAAGTCTTGGCCTAAGTGGGCTGGGCAACCCCACATCTAATCATCAATTTTTAATATCTCGATAAAATATGCCCTCAACTAGGGAAAGGTATATAGTTCATTTCTATATGTCAAGAAATCCATAAACAATTCTAAAATAGGATCTTCATGTAGAAACAAGGTCATTTATTCCAATTCTACCCAAAATATAGTTTCAAGATAACTAGAATAGCCCAATTAAGGTTAATCATACTAACCATGATTCCAACACTTAAACCACATTCCAACCCTAAAATTATATCATATCCAAGTTACAATTTAGTTTAATCTGGGGAGAAGGAAATCGAGTTCCAAAAGGTATAAAGCAATTCAACTTACAGGTCAAACCCATAGCTATTCCCCAAATTTCCATACCCAAAAATAATTCATTCTAACTATAATCAATCTTAACATTCACATTCGCACGTCATCTATGAAGAAGAGTAGACAAAATCATACCTCATAACCTAACCCTAAAACCTTACATCATGCTCTATATGTTCATCTTCACTTCACAATCCCAAATATGCTATCACACTATCAAAATCATAGTGTCCTCATCGAAACGAATCTAATGATACCCATATTGAACTATTGTGATCCGGGTGTAAAAATGTCATCAACAACCCCAAGTGGGTCCTACTTCTGAAAAATATATTTTTGAGGTCAACCCAATGTTCATACAGGAATAAGAAATCATAATACCCAAGAAATGGGTGCAAACTACACCAAATTCTAGGCTGAAATCAAGCCCCAGTGGAATTTTTGGTTTATTGTTCAAACTAAGAAATTCAGCCATGAATTTTGAAGGATTCTTAACTAAAATTTGAATTTATTTGCGATAATAGATGATAAAAAATATCCCAAGTCACCCACCATGACAATTTTTGAGTTATTATTCCTATTTAGGGTTTAAGATATCAAGGGTGAAGAGAAAATGACCCAATTCGCAACTATAGGATCTATAAATAGAACCACTGGTTGAAGAGATATTGCGATCCCTGAGATGCAGACCACTATCTTAATATTGCGATTACCGTGGCCATTTTATGATTGTCGTGCCGCGATCTCCATCCTATTTTTCATGATCGCCACCGCACTAGAACCAGCATAACTTGGTAATTTTTAATGTTTCCAATAATGCCTTGGGATTCATTCAAAATATGATTTTTCCTAATAAAATATGTAACCACACGAAATACGCATTTCAGACATGTTGGCAAAGTATGATTTTCAATTTGAGGTTGTTACGTCCAACTATGGGTCCCATACCTAAACTTTCAAATTTTCATCTTCTCGATATATAGGTCAAAATTAGATTGGTTGCATCGGGACACAAACTAAAGGTCTACCTAGACTAAGATCTATATTTTAAAGCTGTTAGCACAATTGGAATTTGCATCCGTGATCATTTCACTAAAGCTTTTGCCCAGTGGCCATTTCTATAATGCCCCGAATCTAGTACCCAAAAAGCAACACGGTGCTCATGGCCTCAAAGGAAAACAAGCTAACCCATGTTTGATATTTATAACTAGGCAGTACATAATATACTGTATAACTACAGAACAAGGGATGAAAGGCCATAATGTTTAAATATCTGAGAAAGCATAACATCTGGAAAATGTAATATATCAATTCCAAAACAAAATTGAAGTAATTATCTGAACATGCTATTGTCTAGAAGCCTGTAAACTATCTTAAAACTTTATAGTTGATGGGACGTGTCCCCAACTAACTATTGACTATTGAAATAATAAAGTAATAAAATAATCATGCTATCCTTGAATGATGAGGACTCACTGCTAGTCTGGAGCTTGTGCTTCTGAACCTATGTTATAAAAACACCATAGCACAAATGTGTCAGTATGATTGAATATACTAGCATGCAAGTAAGGTAGGCTGAATGCAAAGATTTTATATGTACGAGCAATAATAATTGACTGAATAACATGGACGTAAAAATAGATGTATGAATAAGTAAACTATAACTAAGATCATAACATCACTAAATTGGAATACTGATAACATAAGTATTCGTATAACTAATATACTATTATCTAAATGACTGTGTCTGACAATCTTAATTTTGATGGAACTAGCTGGGTTTCATACTAAGATGGGTAACTATATCAAACAGTTCTGAATTCTGCAGAACTATCTAAGTTTTATTACTGAGAATAAAACTATGATTGTAACTATGGGAAGTAGTCATCTAACTGACATGCCCCAAATAAGATAATATAATTGAGTTAGGTTCTAATCTGTAACCCTAATTGGAAGGGTGTCAGTACCATACCACTAGTAAGGACAAGCTGTGAGTAATCCCTTATCTAACTGGTACTCTAAGTAGAATGGTGGGAAACTCATCTAATAGGTTAAGTCACCTTATCAACCCTTATCTAACATGTTAGATATTTCAACCAATGTTACCTACATAGTTTTGGAGTACAAGGATTGCTTCTAAGAATCAGACACTCTAATCGCATGTGAGTTCCTAACCTTGGGCTCACTTGGTGCTGAATCCTACACCCATCTAATTTGACTCTGAATTAATTATGTTGAACTGATTGGACTGAATTCACTGAGTTCCATTGACTGACTGAATATTACTGAGATCTGATAACCTACTGAGATTACTGAGATAACTGAGTTTTCCTGAGTCATAAGACTAACTAAATTCTGCTGAACATGGCTTAAATGACAGTATCTTGAAAACTAACACTAGCTCTAGCCACATAGCTAAGTTTTCAGGTATAAGTACCCCTAAAACTCGACAGTATAAAACTTACAGGACATGACACTCCCTAGAATCACGACCATAATCAACAATCCATAATACACTCATTGGGGAATTTCATGAGGCACTTGATTATCATGGTATGGTACATGAATAGGAATGCATACAAACATGTCATAATTTTATAGGGCTAATCTCCTAAACAAACCATCAAATAATGTCAATGCATACTAATAACATGAAAGTCATTTCAAATATAATGTAAAGCATAGGTTCATCAATTTGGTCATAATTGAGTCCTAAAGTATGATTCTTATTCTGTTGGGCATTTTATAGAACACATTGCATGCACAACCTTAGGCTTAGGCATATACACTAGTTCATACATCATGGTTACTTTAATCAAATCAATTTAAAAGTTTCCAAACCCACATACTAGCATAATTTCATAAAAAGTACATAGAAACTCCAACTTGGGATTCATACAACCATATCAACCTAATTAAAACTGACTCACCATATGGAAATCACAATTTATGAGTTTAAAATGGGATTCTTGAGCTTTATGGGTAAAAAAAACCCATGAATCAACACTTTACATACCTGGGTGGATGATTTTTTAAAGATTAATGGAGAAAAGTTTGAATTCTTATCATAGGATTAGACACCTAGGGTTTATTGTTCTTGGGGATTGATCTTTGAGAGAAACCCTAATTCGGTGTTATGGATGAATAAAGAAGTTATGAGCTCAGGTCTGGTATAATAAAGGGTTAAAACGGATGGAAAAATACGCAAATACCCATTTACAAATGGCTAAAAATTGCTGATTGGAAGTGGCGACGATTTAGGATATGGTCCGTCAGTCCATCCCATTGTACTTGGCTAGAACCTAAACTTCCTACTTCTTCTGCGATGATTTGGGCGACGGTCCATTTCTAGCTCGACGGTTCGTCAGTCCTGACCGTCATACTTTGCCAAAAGATAGGTTCACTTCCTTAGTTGCAATGTCTTGGGCGATGGTCCATCACTAGCTCGACTGTCTGCAAGCCTGACCGTCGCTTTTGGGCAGTTTCAATCTCTCTTTGTAAAATGTCTATAACCTTTTACTCTGATATCGGATTTGGACAAAATTTGTATCGTTGGGAAGAAAATGCAATTTCCTACATGATAAAATTAAAATTGGGGAAATTCTATTTGATTTAAACATTAATCATTAAGGAAGTCATCACTAACTCTTCTGGATACAAGATTTGACTTACAAAAATTTTGGGATATTATAATTTGGAACCAACAAAAACTTGTACATAGAGAATTTGTTCTAAAAACAAAATGAACTACTCAATAACCGAACCTTCAGTCCTAGCAAGTCATAAATGACTTGGGGCAGCTATGGAAAAGCTCAAACGACGGAGAAAAGTGGAAATAAAAAAAATAATTTTAAGGGTAATTTTAGTATCAACTACTAAAAGGAATTTCTTCCCTGAAAATCAACCGATAGAAGGATTCTTAAAAGTGAGAAAGGATTATTGTATTACCCGGATCATTTCTTAAGCCTAAATCCATCATTTAAGTTGATATGTATGACTTTCAAAGTAATGGATTACTTAAATAATCCATCTGTTAGTCTCTAGACAGTTCCTTTAAATGATGAACAGTCATGTTAAAAACACTGTTAATCTATCTTCTCAGGCAACTCCGATTGCCACAATTGAAAATGATCTTCAAAATTGGAGTATTCCAGAAGAATCTTTTAATACCATTTACCAAATTGGAAAATTTAGGTTTTTC
>JAPEIP010000004.1:153925095-153940527 GCA_026120095.1 Capsicum chinense | reverse complement strand
ACTTTGTAAATTCAAGGGTTTATCAAGATAATCAAATATTCTTCACACTTGCTATTCAATTTCAGGAAAAACATGCACTTAAATCATGGATTGAGACCCAACTAATATCATGAACATGAATTCAATCTAATTCAAATATGAAATCATAAATACACAATCTTTGTACTTCAAAAAAGGATTCTTGAACTTCATAGGTGGAAGGGACCCATGAATGAACATCTAACATACTTTAATTTGTGAGTTTTTTTGGAGAGATTCTTGGGATTGACCTTGATTTCTTGAACTAGGTTTTTGCCTCTTGAGAGAGAATGATTTTGTTCTTGAGAGAAAGTGAGGAAAAGTAACATAATAGGGTATTTAGGACATAATTTCATGTTTAAAGGCTGATCTAAGTTATGGGAAAAGTCTAAGTTGCCCTTGGGATTTAAAATTTCATAACTGAAATGCAGATTAAAGCCTCACCACAACGTGGTGACTAGGTCATTGCTATATCCACTGCGGTGTGGTGGAATTGCGGTGACTCACTTGATATTTGAAATCTTATGAACTCTTGTGCTATAAGCACCCATGATTTGAGTATTCTGAGATTATTGAGAAATGTCTTGACCTAATGGTCATAGAGTTTTGAAATTCACTTTACTACATGAGATTACAGATTTTATTGTTGGGTTCTTTATGACCCATGAGATTATTCTAAAGTGGATTTTCATGAGATGAGCGAGATAAACTAAAGGGAGTAGTATTTAGCACCGAGTTGTGTAAGTTATTATGATTTCTTACCCTAGAAATATGTGCCATCATAGGTTTGAGATTTTGGGCCTAAGGCCGTGATAAGTGATCACTGGATTGAGGTTATACTCCTTGGAAAGTGTATGACGCTCCTCTCAAACGTGGGGTCTCTTCCTTAGGAGGACAAAACGTTGGACTCCATGTAGCTCTCATGGTTTATGTCGGTTAAGAGAACCTCCCTTGATATAAGTATTTTCTCTAAAGCTTAGAGATAAGTTATTTCCCTAAACTAAAGTATTTTTCCTTAAGCTTTGAGATAAGTTATTTTCTAATAGTAAAGTTGCAGATTTGCTTCCTAAAGTATTTTCCCTTGAGATGAGATATTTTCTACAGTAAATGAGAATTTTTGAGTATTTTCCAAAGAAGAAAGAAGTTTTCTCTACTAAGGTTATATGATTTAGAGTTTCAAGTGTTTGAGTTCAAAAGAGTTATGAGTGCTTGAGCATTAAAGGAGTTTTATTCTCCATGATACATATGCATGAGTTGAAAGTATTGTTTAAAGTTTTCTTCAGCCTATGAGTAATGAGAATAAGAGAAGAGAACAGATTTTAAAGCCAAAGTAGAATGACTCATGAGATTTGTATTACATGCCTCATTCTACATGATTTATGAGCTTTATATTTGACTTATTCAAGCCATGTGAGTCATTCCTAATTGCATGCATGATTTGATTAAAGAGTATTGATATTGTTTTATGTAAATGCATACACCCCCATATACTCAGTACATCCTCAAAGTACTGATCCATAAATATGTCTATGTGCTACATTGTCTCATAATGTAGGTACAAACTTATATCGCATGTACCATATCCAGTCTGTTCGCAGCTTTCAGTCAGTGGGTGATGAGTCCTTATGATTCAAGTGCTTGAGTCAATTATACAGCTTTGAGATGTGTTGTATTTTCTTTATTCAATCGTATTGAGTTGGGGTAGTTGGGAGTCATGACCCATCTACCTATAGTCAGTACTAGTAGAGGTTTCATAGACAGTCAGTAGAACTTAATGTATTAAGTTTTAGTTTTGTTGTAAAAGCAGAGTTGAAATCTTGTAAATTCAGCTTTGTATTGAGAAAATTCATAAAAGAGTTATCTTCTGCATTATTCTTTCAGATTTATGAATTTATTTTAGTTGCTTATGAGTTATGCCAATAAAAGGGTTAGCTTGGGGTCACTCGTGGCCCTAAGCATCGTGTGACGTCCTGGGAGGTGATTTTTGGTCGTTACATCACCGCGACACGGCCTAATCACGGTGAGCCACTGTTTTTACATAAACTTGTTCAAATATTTAGCTGAACTTTTCTAAGTCGGGGACCCCTTATCAAGCTTTATCGAAATGAGTTAAGCTTAGGATTTGGCGGGGTCTTACAAAGCCTATCACCCAAACTGATACAAAAAGAGAAAAAGACAAAAATATTCCAAGGTAAGGCTTCTAGAATGAAACCGAACCATATAAGTAATCATAACTATGCAGAAAGAACTTATCCAAAATACCAATCATGACCAAAACCAGGTGTCAATAGTGTAAGAACTACTAATACAATTCAAGAGTCAAATGCATCAGAAAAATAACCACAAATGAATAATATCTATCTTCAAATACTAATAAAGATATAACTACTGTAGAAAGATAGTGGTGAACTTGGAATGCATAAATGTCTAACCGCTACCTTGAAAGCTCCAACAATCGCCCGAGTCAATCAAGCTGAGGCGCACTCGAGCTAGGACCTGTACTGAAAGGGCACAGTAGGCATGAGTACGGTCCACTTGTACTCAGTAGGTATCATAGGCCGACCAAGCAAAGTAGTAAATAAAGCATACAAAATATACACTAAGGGCACGTCACCTGTCTTAGAAAATGTCCCATATTGGTAGCCCACACCGCTTGCACTAATAGTTCTAATATATCTCACATATATTACAAAAACACACCAAGGTATAGAACAAAAGTATACATTATGTCACATATAGATATAACGAGAGAGAACATGTAGATACAAGATCATCAAATACAAGTAAACAAAGGCAATACAAATACATAGATGACAAGTCAAGAAGGCAATACAACACAACATAAACACAATAAAGTATGTGCAATGTATATGATGATGATGATGATAATGATGCATGAGGTTGTCACACAACCTCCGAAATCATTGCACAATCCCTGTATATACCTACGGAGCTAAAGCTTCCCGATGTAGGACCCATGAGGGGTTCGTCAACTCGTATACAATCCACATATCTCATATCTCCTTTTTGGCACATCTCTCGAAAAGGGTTTTATAACGTGTTACAATATCTCCTACCCAACACATCCCTCGGGGAGGGTTTTACAAAGGTGTTGCCAGTGTTTCTCAGATGTTACCACGGTGGTACCAATATTTCATGAATGAGTATGATATGAGGATGTAATTCTCACAACCAATCACAATGACTATTTCCATAAACAACCACATGATATATTTCGACAAACAACCACAATGATACATTTCCACAACCACATGCATCAATGTTTGCTTATTATTTTTGTATCATCCTTGAATTTTCACATGTCTCATTTGTCAATAAAGTATGAATATAATCAAAATACACCAATGATATCACGTTAGCATTTTAACAACACAATATAATTATTCATATGTATTCAAGGCTATCAATATCACATAGGACCCCACACGGTCACACATCACATAATATCTCAATTTCGATAATTACATCACATATAAGCCCCCACACAGGCACAACACATAGATAACCATTTTTTATGATTAGTTCCCACCCTTAACATGCATTTTGTACCATCATTTACTACTTAACCCATCTAAAAGAGTTAAGCCATAACCTACCTCGAAAGCCAAAATCTGTCCTCTACACTTGAATCCGCGACCTTACTTTTCACAAAAAATTTCAAACTCTACTAAAAACATCAAATATGAAATCTATGTATCAGGACAAAATTAACAACACCCATATTGACTACTTTTGATTCGGGGTCAAAACGGATCCCCAAAATGGATTTCTAAAAAAGAAGGGCAAAATTGAAACCTTACTTCAAACATACGTTCCCCATATTTTTAGAAACCTATAGTTGAAAACTCAAGTTAAATCGAGTAAAATGGGGTTCAAATCGAAGAAAAACTATTTTTGAGTTTTACCGGTAAAATCTTTGAAATCCGGCTAAAAATCAAGAATCGGAATATTTTTAAAGGTTAAATTGATGAAAAACTAGTAATTATAAGATAAAAATATTATTCAAGTGAAAATTGGATTTAAAATCATGCCCATAAAACCAAGAAAAATGTGTTAATCTAGCTTCTCAAGCTCCCACAAGCTTCACTTTTAAGCTCCTAAACTATTTAGGGTTTGACTCTCAAGAGGCAAAATGAAAAATGAGTAAAATGGACCCAAAACTATTTATAAGTGCAGAAAATCTGCACTAAAATAACCAAAAAGCTGCACATTTGTTGTTAAAGTCCACTCCGGACTTCGATAGGGTGCCCAAAATTCGTTCGGAGTCCGATACATGCAAACAAACTGTGCAACCACACTAAATTCAATGTTTCAGATGCGATGGTGATATCATATTTTCAAAAAAATATCATTTACATAAAGTTGACCCCCGAACCCCGAAATTACAATTTTCCAAACCGAGGGTCGAAATGAGATTTAGAAGCCGTAAAATTATACCAAATATGCTAAAACCCTAAGATCGATATTCCAAATCTGTTGGCGAAGTTGAATTTTTCATCCTAGGTTGTTTTGATCAAATGTGGGTCCCACACCCATATTTCTAATTTTTCAACTTTTCGACCAATAGGTCGAAATGAGCTCGGGTGAACAGGACCCGAACCAAAGGTCTACCTAGCCTAAAATCAATATTTTGGAACTGATGGCATAGTATGTTTGGCCAGCCGTTACATGAATCAAAAGATATCTACATAGGTCCAAAATAAGGTTCTCGAAGCCATCAAAAACCACAATATTGCATAAATGATACCAAAATGCATCAAAAATCATGCCAATCACTCCTACACCCCAAAAATATTATAATGCAACTATGGGGAGGGGTAAAATAGTAAAATCACACAAAATCACAAATTTCACATATTTCATCAAATTTTTATGTCGTAACAAATTTCATGTGTAGGAGTTAAGTATTACTGATAAGGTCATCGTGACAACACACACAAAGTACAATATTTTTGTAAATGCAGTTTTAACTAATTAGGCACTGATCATTCAAACAAGATCATGCATTGTACAGTTAAGTTTGATAGGTTTGAATTGATAAGGCCGAGGGCCCCATGAAGATGGTACTGATACCCTATTACGAATTACTGACGGTTGTTGCTTATATTTATGTGTGTAAAGTTTTGAGAAGGGATCAATATTTGGTGTCATTGCAGAGATCCAATCGGGATTGGACTTAATTTTAAGTATGCATTGGACTCTGAGAAGGCCTTCGAAGCCTCGCACTGCATCAAATAAGAACGAAAAAGCAATAGAAATTCTCCTGGCCTAAATTTTTATGGAAGGGTTGTTCGAAAAGATAATTATACTCTAGAAGGAGCCAAAGGAGAATGTCTGCGCGGGAAAGGGGAGTTGATGAAAGACTATATCATCTGAGAGCTAATTGAAGAGTAAACATAGGGTAGCAAGGAACTTCTTGTGGATCTGACTGATGAAACCGAATTAAAACATGAGAAATCTTAATCAAGTGCAAATATGAAAGTGTATCCAGTAATGAAAATTTATCTGTTGTTTCTCTGAAAGAAAAATAATGCAGATGGACACTTTGCTAGGGAGCTGCGACTAGGTAGCATGGTCGGGATGATCACCTATATAGAAAATAGCAAAACACCAAGAAAGCAGCTTTATGGGCATCGAGGGTTGAAATAATGTATAGTAAATTGAGAAAACTTATGCCAATAACAACTGCAGTTAAAATAAGGAATCTAAGCGAAGGCGACAACTTTTGAATTTTAAATTGCATCCCATGCTCTTGTTTGTGGTTCCGATTAGGTCCACTACTATTGACTTAATCGAAACCAAAAACAAGATTGAAAGGCAGATTGAGTATCATTACTTCCTTAGCAATATGGATTAATTGATTGTGTTTTCTTGCCTTAACATGCTTTCAACATATCTTGGAGAAGATCATAGGCTTATTGTAGTATGTGAATCCCGATAATTTTTAAGCTTGCCTCCAATTTGTTGATTCAATATTCAAGATGGTCGTTGCCGTCTTTAAGGTCATTATAGAGTTCCTACTCTTTTGCGAGCTTGTCAATGAGGAGAACTTTCTTAGAAATTATGGCATTGTAAAATTCCTTTAGAAGGCTTCCAAAAAATCTGAGAGATTGAGCTCGTTTGATTTGTGCACTAACTCGGGCAAAGGTTTTGATAGAGTAATGAGCCTGGAGTTACATGACATTTGATAGGATTAGTGGAATTAGTTTATATCAAACATTGTGTAATTCCAGGATAATTGAACTATCAAATTCTTTAAAGGTTTGTTGAGCAAGCTGCATTGAACAACACTTGATAAAAGTGAGTTGTTCAACTGTTGGGACCACTACTTGAGTGTGTATCAACACATTTTGACCTAAACAAACATAGCAAACCCTCCATGTATCATTTACGTCTTCTGAAGAAAGTGTTCTAGAAGCCTTCTGAAGACCTTTTACAATGCCACAACTTCCAAGAAAGTGTTCTTCATTGAATAACTCACAAAAGACCAGGAACTCTATACCAACCTCAAAGACTTCAACGACAAGCTTGAATACTAAATCAGCAAGCTGGAGGCAAGCTTGAAAATTATCGAGATTCACATACTATAAGCCTATGATCTTCTCTAAGATATGTTGAAAGCATGCTAAGGCTAGAAAACACAATCAATTATATACATATTTCTATGAAAGTAATGATACACAATCTACCTTTAAATCTTGTTTATTATTCTGATCAGGTCAATAGTAGTGGACCTAATCGAAACCATAAACAAGAAGACATGGGATACAATTTAAAATTCAAAAATTGACGCCTTCGCTTAGATTTCTTATTTTAACTTCAGCTATTATTGGTGCAAGTTTTCTCGACTTATTATATATCATTTCAGCCCTCGGTGCCTGCAAAGCTCCTTTCTTGGTGTTTTGCTATTTTTTATATAGGTGATCATCCCGATTATGCTACCTAGTCGTAGCTCCCTAGTAAAGAGACCATCTGCACTATTTTTTTTAGAGAAATAATAGATGGATTTTTCATTACTGGATACACTTCATATTTGCACTTGATTCAGATTTCTCATGTTCTAAGTTAGTTTCATCGGCTAGATTTGCTAGAAGTTCCTTTCTACCCTATGTTTCCTCTTTAATTAGCTCTCAGATGATATGATTTTTCATTAATCCCTCATTGTCGTTCTCCTACCACACCTTTTGGCATATAATCATCACTTTGAGCAACTCAACCATATAAATTTGAGCTAGGGCAATAACTATATTGATTTCCATTCTTGGTTGAAGCAGTGAGAGGCTTTGAAGGTCCTCTCAGAGTCTAATGCACCCTAAAAGTTAGTTCAATCGCTATTAAATCTCTTTACAATGCCACCAAAAATTAAACTCTTCACAATGCTTGACACATAAATATGAGTAGCAATCGACATTAAATCTTAACAGGGTATCAAAACCATATTTATGGTCCCTCATCCATATCAGTTCAGACTTATCAAACTTAACTGTAAAATTATAGATATTTTGTTTGAATGACCAATGACTAATCGGTAAAAACAACATTCACAAAATTAATGTACTCTCTGTGTGTTTTCATAATAACATTATCAGTAATACATACCTCTCACATATGAAGTGGTTCCATTTGGAAGTAGCTTATTCCTCCGAACCCATCTTTACTATAACCTCTTGTGTTGGTCGGGCAAAAGTTGATCGACTTTCAGTTCCTTATATCTACAAAAAAGAGGAATAAATTGATGTCAAATAAGATAAGAACAAAAAGAACATTATCCATATATTGCAACAGCTATGTAGTCTGTTGCAATAGATATGGAGTCTATTGGAATACATTAAACCAACTTTGCTAGTGGTTTGATTTGTTCTAATAGTTGTTTCATTTGTTCCAACATCAACAACATATAAACTACAAAGAAACAATATCAACAACAAAGAAACAACACCATTTCTTCCAACTCCGTTAACAAAAACATCAATAACAAAGAAGAAACATCCTTTGTTCCAACACTATCAACAACACCACACCACAAGTTCCAACAACACTAACCCCACTAAAAACATCAATAGTAGCTTCAATAATAAAGAAACAAACAAAATACATACAAAAAAATGATATTGCCATCAAGACTTTTAAACTTCACCCAACAGATGACTTTGTTTGCATATTGTAATAAAAACAATGGTTCATTTATTCAAGACTTAAAAGTTCCTTCAAAATTTTTAAATAAATATGATATGGGTAAATGATAATTAAATAAAAAAAGATGTAAATAACTTGCAAAGAAGAAGATAAGAATGAAAGAGTAATAGTAAACCAAACCTGCAATGTCAAAAGCAAGGGGATCAAAATAACAATTTCAGTCGAGGAAAGATATGAATCAGTTTAGAACCGAAAGGTTCTGTATAAGAAAGGGAAGATAAAAAGGAGCAGACTATGATAACCCTAAAGATAAGAGATAAATAAATGTAGGGTTGAAGGAGAGATAATTCTAGACATGGATTTAAATATTTATTAATATTCATTAATAACTTGAGGGGCACGACGAAGATGGGTGACATTGAAAAGACAAGACTAGACTACTCAATGAGATTTTTGAGCTATCCAAGAAATATTTTTACCGCCTTTAGTAGTACTATTTTACTATCTTTCTTCTTCTTCTTTCGGATAAAATATTGCTTAAAAATTAAAAAAATAATTCAACCAGATATGTCATCTGTTGCAACAGATATCGATATCTATTTAAAAAATTTCAACAACTCAGTTATCTGTCTAAAGAGATGCAAATGTCTATTTAATATTAAATCAGATATGTCATCTGTTGCAACAAGTATCAATACTTGTTTGAAATTTTCCAATAGCTTATTCATCTGACAAAATAGATCCAAATGTCTATTTAATAATTAAATTAGATATGTCATCTGTTGCAACAAATATCAATATCTATTTGAAATTTTCCAACAACTCAGTCATTTATTGCAACAGATTTATTTGCAATACATATGGTGAACTACAACTTTATTTGAGTCTTTGCTATTGCATGATATTGGTATTGCATTCCTACCGACCCGAGTCAGAGTCGTCGATCGATTATTCTGAGTCAAAATATTTCGTATTAAATTATTATTGAGGTAATGCCTAAAGTGATTTTGATAGAACTAGGGATGAGATAATAGGGTGAAATACAACTTCAATTGAGTCTTTGCGATTGCATGATGTTGGTATTGCATTCCTATCGACCTGAGTCAGAATCGTCGATCGATCACTCTGAGTCAAAACATTTTGTATTAACTTTTTATTGAGGTAATACCTAAATTTATTTAGACAAAACTAGGTATGGTACATAGGATAAACTACAACTTTAATTGAGTCTTTGCGATTACATGATGTTGGTATTGTGTTCTTACCGACCTGAGTCGTAGTTGTCGATTGATCACTTTGAGTCAAAACGTTTCGTATTAACTTATTATTAAGGTAATACCTAAATTGATTTATATAGAACTAGTTATGAGTATATTAGGGTGAAATACAGCTTCAATTGAGTCTTTGCGATTGGATGATGTTGGTATTACGTTTCTACCGACTCGAGTCGGAGTCGTCGATTGATAACTCTGAGTCAAAATATTTTGTATTAAATTATTATTGAGGTAGTACCTAAATTGATTTAGATAGAAGTATGGATGAGTATATTATGGTGAACTACAACTTCAATTGAGTCTTTGCGATTTCATGATATTGGTATTACGTTCCTATCGACCCAAATCAGACTCATCGATTGATCACTCTGAGTCAAAATATTTTGTATTAACTTATTATTAAGGTAATACCTAAATATTTAGATATAAATAGGGATGATTACATTAGGGTGAACTACAGCTTCAATCGAGTTTTTGCAATTGCATGATGTTGGTATTGCATTTCTACCGACCCGAGTTAGAGTCATCGATCGATAACTCTGAGTTGAAATATTTTATATTAAATTATTATTGAGGTAATACCTAAATTGATTTATATATAACTAGGTATGAGTACATTAGGATGAACTACAACTTTAACTGAGTCTTTGCAATTGCATGATGTTGGTATTGCATTTCTACCCACCCGAATCAGAGTCGTCGATCGATCACTCTGAGTTAAAATATTTTGTATTAACTTATTTTTGAGGTAATACCTAAATTTATTTAAATATAACTAAGGATGAGTATATGGGGTGAACTACACCTTTAATTGAGTCTTTGCAATTGTATGATATTGGTATTGCATTTCTCCAAACTCATGTTGTCGATCGATCACTCTGCGTTGAAATATTTTATATCAAATTATTATTGATATAATACCTAAATTTATTTATATAAAACTAGGTATGAGTACATAGGGTGAAGTACAACTTCAATTGAGTCTTTGTGATTCCATGATGTTGATATTGCGTTCCTCCCAACCCGATTCGATAATCGATCACTCTGCATCAAAATATTTTGTATTAACTTATTATTGAGCTAATACCTAAATTGATTTAGATATAACTAGGGATGAGTATATTATGGTGAACTACAACTTCAATTGAGTCTTTGCGATTGCATAATGTTGGTATTACGTTCTTCCCGACCTGAGTCGACGAACTCAACGTTGAAACATTTCGTATTAACTTATTATTGAGATAATAACTAAATTAATTTAGATAGAACTAGGGATGAGTAAATAGGGTGAAGTACAACTTCAATTGAGTCTTTGTGATTGCATGATATTGTTATTGCGTTCCTCCCAACTCGAGTCGTCGATCGATCACTTTGAGTCAAAATATTTCATATCTTTTAAAATTTTAAAAAATTAATTAAGATCAATTTGGACCAAATTAACATTTTCAAAACTTGTTATTCTTCTTCAAAATACAATTCAGCCCATACAAATCATCCATTTGGGGAAAAAATATTTCATAATTTCAAATCTTGATTTTCTTGCTATTTTCTCTCTCTCAACAATACAGACAATAACTAATCAAAAAATTGCTCAACCCTTCATAACAGATTGATTTTCTTCTCATTTCTGACAATATATGTGTTATTTTCAACTCCATTCTTGCTTGTATCCATTGTTTTCTCTGTCTTTGTAGGTAACCGAGTTAGAGAAGAGTCTATATTTGTTATTTTTTCTAAAAATTAGGTCTTTTTAGTTAATGATGAAAAAAAAGACTTTTAGTTGTATTATCTTCAAGAATGGATTAATAATTTTGAGTTTTGATGCTAAAAGCGTAGGAAGAACCCGAGAAGACCCTAGTTTTTGTCACAGTATTTCATTGTCTGTCGTAGTATTGTTGGATATTGTTTGTGGTGTCGGTATTGGTGGTTTTTGTGGTGGTGTAGGTGGTCTTGGTGGTGGTGTTGGCAGTTTTGGCGGCCTTGGTGCGGGTATTGGTAGCATTGGTAGTGGTATTAGTGGTCCATCTGTTGAAACAGGTGGAACATCTATTGGGAGATATTAAATAGGTGTTCAAACAGATTCCCCATCTATTCCAACTGATGGGTTATCTGTTGGAGTATTTATTTGTAATCTGACCTATAATAATTTATTGAAATTTGTCTTAGTTTTTTTTGAAAATTATGTAGACATCAAATGTAATGTATTTTTTGTTTTTCTGTTGTTTGTTGTTAAAAAATGTCTCCCAAAAGAAAAGAAACTAAAAGTTGATCAACTTTTGACCACCCAAAAAAAGGCTAGAATACAGATGAATTCGGAGGAACTTCCTGAGCAATCTCAATCAGGAAAAAATGAGGCTGAGAAAAGTTATGAAAAAGGTTGTGGAAAAGGGTATATAGAGCCTGGTTAGGAAAATAAAAGTGAGAAGGAAGAAGAAGGTAAACAAGATGATAATGCCTCACCAATAGAGCATGAAATAAGATTGAAATCCCAGCATTAGACTGTGAAAACTATTAGTATTGACAGATTTCAAGTTGCGATGCTGATAGATGACCCTGCAAAACCAAACCAACTGGTGAACTTGTACTTAAATGTCAGTTTAGGAAACCGTTTGATGAATTTAGGAATATTATGAAGAATGAAAACATAGACAGACTTTTTAAGAAGAGTTTTTTTGGATGCTTTCTTGAGCTCCTTGAGGACCACACTAACCATTTATAAATAAGAATGGTATATGATCTTCTCAAGGGCTGGATCAAGTACGTGGGGGATGATAAAGAATCGAAGGAGGGAAAAAAAGATGGATGAAATCTGGATCAACTACTGTGGCATCCCATTTTTTTTGGCTTAAAAGAGTTTACCATAGTGACGGGTTTTAGATGTGATCTTCCAGAAGAACCTCTTATCAAGGAAATAACCCCCGAAAGGTCCAAGGCAAACAGTACAACGAAACTACCACTATCAAATAGACTAAAGACATTGTCCAAGCAGACACTCACCAAAACGAACAAATTCAAGGAAAAAATAGATGGATTGTTGGACATTGTTGGACGTAGCTATAAATCTTTGAATTTGATTAAAGATATTAAGGATAAAACCATACCAACACAGTACAGATAGCAATTGTGCTTAGTTTGGTTTGCCCATGCAGTTATATTGGCAATAGATGTTAATAAAGTCATAGAATATGATTTGTTGAAGCTTGCTGATGATTTTGAGAAATTCAACCATTATCCCTGGGGATATGACAGCTATTGCTCGACTATCAAATATTTACTGAAAAAGTTATCCCCAAAGACGATCACATTATACAACTTTTCTTGGTCTTTCATGGTAAATTTAATCACTATTTGTTTACTCATTCATTAATTTATATTGAATAATTATTATGACTTTTTTTTCTTGCTTTCTGTTTCAATAATTTAGGCTTGGGCATTTAAAACCATTCCCCCTCCGAAAGCAAGTCAAGGATTACCTAGAAAACGTTTCCCATCCAACGATCCTTAGGTGGTTGGTTGCAAAGAGTAACACAAGAATTAAGGAGACTGATCTCTTTAAGACTTCAGATGATACATTACATCTTCATTCGAGTAATATAATTTGACTCAAAAAAATATACTGAAATAGATGTTCTATCTGTTGCGACAAATGGGTCATCTGTTGTAACAGATTACCCATCTACTGCAACTAATGCAACAAATGGGTAATTTATTATGAAAGACGATCCATATTTCCCAACAGATTAACCATCTGTTGCTCTAGTTTTCTGAACCCAACTTAACCGATTACCCATCTACTGTATATTATGCAACAGATGAGTAATCTGATGCAACATATCATTAATCTATTGCGACATATAGATCAGTTGTTGCGATAGATAGATCATCTGTTACATAAGTTGATTGTGTTAACATGTCATCCAACTGACTATAAATTATTATTATATGACTTAAATGTATCTGTCTTTTTCTTATAGGTTGTGCATCCTCGGATCGTTCCTACTAAGTAGGAGTTGGGGATAACTTCTTTCATTACTCTAAGTCTTGTTGATACAATAAAAAACCTAACGGTGGAGTTAATAAAGAAAGAATTAGCCGGAGCAATATCCATAAGAAGAGCAGTTAGGCAAGGTTAGCCTAATGTTGAAGATATTTATGACCAATTTACTGCAATAGTTCTGGGTGCTTCTTTTGAGGGTGTTACTGGTGGTAGCCATCCTGATACTGATGCTACTGCCAGTCGTGATAATTATCATGTTAATGCTCAAGAAAAAATAAATACGTTTGAAATCACCCCTTACACAGGTCCTTCTCGCCCATAGACTGGTCTCTCCTACCCTTACAGTGGTCCCTCTTACCCCTCTTTACCCTCATATTCTCATTGAAAATGCAATGTGAGTAAGGACAGATAAGATAAACTTCTTGAAAACCTAGAGGCTATCTTTGAAGCTGCCAAGAAACTGAAATCCAAGAGGGGTGTCATACTATCCAAGAAGGCGAGGGAGCCATACACTACTGCAGTGATGGTTAGGAGGAAAAAAAGAAAAATTAGCCAAATACTCTCTAATCTAAAAACAAAAAAGATTACAACTCCTCCCTCTCCAAAAGTTATTGAAGTTTTGGGGCCACTGAAGAAGGTGGACATATATGTGGAACTTAGCGATAAAGAGAGAAGGGAAATATGAAATGCCAAGTATCCCAAGAAGAAGGAACCTATAAAAGAATACACCATGCATACGCTTGACTATGAAGACTTCAGGAGTATGAAAACTATGCTTCAGTGGTATGTGGATAGGTTAAGTTTACTTTTCCTAACCTAGCCTTCTAATCTACTCCATGAAGAAAAAACTATACAATAGATGTGTCAGTTGTTGCAACAGCTGGGTATTCTGGTGCAACTGGTGATTGTTCCATTGCAACAGAGTAAACATCTGTTGCATAAGTTGCGTTAGCTGGGTAATCAGTTAACTAATTCAGAGAACCCTTTGCAACAGATGGACAATTCATTGCATCTTTTCACTATATTTTTCTTCTTTATAATTACTAACCTATCTAAAAATTATCGTCTTATATCACAATATGTTGATGAAATTCTCTGCCTCATGAGGGGCAGACATTTAGTGTCCCCAGATGCTTATGATGCTGCTGATAGAATAATGGACCTCAACTTCTACAATAATTTCAAGAATAGGTACAATAGGCTCCATAAGCTAGCATCAACTCTCGATAGCACGAAATTTGATACATTAGTTTCTATGTACGAATGGGAGAAAGATATGAATAACTATGTTAGAAGAAAAAGGCCATATCCACACGATAAGAGCTTGACCAAGGCAAAGAGAATTCTTGCAGTCATGAACGTGGAAGTCAAACATGTTCTCGCTGTTGAGATAATTTTCGAGGAGGGAAAAATTAAGGTTTATGACTTCAACTTTCCTGTCTTCAAGGACACCACTTTTTTTATCCACGTGCAGCCACTGTTGGAGTTGTTCCCCAACTTATTGAGGCAGGGTAAACTGATGGATTATTTTCCAACGGAAGTCTTGATGAAGAAAGGATGGGATTTTAAAGGTCAAAACAAGGGCATATAACTTCAAAAAAAATAAAATTGGTGCCACGTGCGGGCCATGCTTGCTTGCATACATCGAATGTTTGCTAACCGACACAGAAATGTACGATCTGGGTGATACCATTGTGGAAAAGATGCAAGAGGTCTGGGCTTATGGGGTACTAACTAAGTGGTTAAAGCCTGTGTATAAAGAAGAAGATGTACAAATACAAACACCATAATAATTTTTTATGTTTGATGAAAGTTGATTTTTTTATAGTGTAATAGATTGTCTATCTGATGTAATAGATAGTATATCTGTTATAACAGATTGATTATCTATTGCAATAGGTTGGTCATTTGTTGCATTATGCAGATGTCTCTCAGTCTCAATCACAATAAATATACAATTTGTTGCAACATATAGTCTATATATTG
>JAPEIP010000004.1:153890461-153924995 GCA_026120095.1 Capsicum chinense | reverse complement strand
CTAACTAAGTGGTTAAAGCCTGTGTATAAAGAAGAAGATGTACAAATACAAACACCATAATAATTTTTTATGTTTGATGAAAGTTGATTTTTTTATAGTGTAATAGATTGTCTATCTGATGTAATAGATAGTATATCTGTTATAACAGATTGATTATCTATTGCAATAGGTTGGTCATTTGTTGCATTATGCAGATGTCTCTCAGTCTCAATCACAATAAATATACAATTTGTTGCAACATATAGTCTATATATTGCAACTTATAGGTAATCTATTGAAACAAATAAAAAAAATAGAGAGACCTGTTTGATAATTTCCATCAGATGACCTACATATTGCAATATATGCCTAAATTTGTTTGATAATTTCAAAAATATATATCGTCTGTTGCAACATATGTATTATATGTAGAGATATTTAAATCTAGTATTGAATTATATTCATAGTCAACATTAAATAAATTGAAGCCTTCAGAAATTACATGAAATAACTCAACAAATAAATTAAATATAAAAAATCATTATAGGTACAAATAATCTTCTCTATAAATAAATCAATAATTTAACCTTTGGTGCCAACAATTATCAAGGAGAGGTTATTACATTGACAGACTCAAGTTATAAAGAACTACTCAAAATGGACAAGTTATTCTTCATTCGGTGCTATGGAATTCGGCTTTGGTCGTCGTGGATCTTTAATGTCGCTTGCGTATGATTTTAGAGATTTCGATTCTTCATATTTTCTTAAAAGAGCAACATATCTTTTGTGGAGTAATCTGGCATCAAGTCCATCATTTAGTACTTTTTAATCTATCCCTCAAATACTCGGCGTAAGCGGCAAAAAAAAGATCGCAATTCCTGCGTTTAAAAAAACAAATAATCCATATCTTGCAATTCATGTAAGCGTTGTGAAATTTATGAAATGAAACTAAATCATGCGTTGTGAAATTTATGAAATGAAACTAAATCATGATACTTACAGGCTACCAATGGGTTGTTGAGAAATTCCTTGAACATATTCTATATCAAATGGATTGCCCATTTTATGCTGGTATGCTTCAATCGTCAATCAATCAGTATGAACATTTTTGTTCAAAAAGTCTCTCATATCAAGGTAAGTAGGCAATATTTTATCTATATTTTGTATCTCCGATGATGGTGCGAAACGTCTTCTTTTCAACATCGAATCATAAACCCAAATGCATCTCTTTTTTAGAACGACGGCAGCCAACACCCAATGAAATTCATCACCGCAATTGATTGAGATGTACACTTCATTGACCAAATGCCAAGGTATGCCAGATGGAATGCTAAAACCTTTGATGATGTTGATTAAGCATTCCTCAATTTGGAAAACTTCCGGCTATTGTTGACAAAACTTATCGCAGGCCTTATTGATGTAAACTTTGTACAAATAATTACCTGTTGTGTATCTGTATTATTATTGTGTTTGCAACTTTGCCTTCTTTCAAAGGTAGTCAAAAATAACATTGATGTGTTGCACATATTATCAAAACATTTCAGATTACATCACAATAAAATTAATACACAGATGTAATTAAATAAAGAATTAATTAATAGTAATATGTATGACATTTAAAACTCATCATTCCAGCAAGTTTGGGGCTGTGACATCAAATAGAATCAATCCTTCGTTCTGTGATGTGCAACAATAAAGTCGAACATATCAAAACCATGACTCGATTCGTTCACTTTGTAGTGTCCATCATTTTGTTTTCTACATGATTTATATGTGTTAATGTCATGTTTTTACAAGAATTGTATAGATCATTATATTTAAGAGCTGATTTATGTACCTACCGGCATGATGCTTTAACTGCCCATCGACAATCTATTTTGAATAGTCGTTGATCAACTTTGTTAGTTTTTTTGGAGCCTTGTTTGAGATTTTGAACCCTTCAAATAGGTAATTCTTTCATTTTCCTGAACTGACAGACTCTACTTTTTCTTCTTCCATAGAAGCTGTTGATGGATTATTAATGTGATATTATATTGTTTAGCAGTAGCTTTTACTGTGACATCCACCTAAAAATCCATAATTATCAATGCTAATCACAGATATACAATAAATTATCTATCTGTTGTATCAGATAGATCATTTGTTAGGATAAATTCGAATAGGTAAAATAGAGTTGTATGATAATTTCGAATAGATGACACATCTGTTGCAATATATGAATCATCTGTTAGTACAAATTAAAATGTACGAAGACCTTTTTAATTTGCTGAAACAGACAGACATATGTTACAACAGATAATGCATCTGATGCAATAGGTTAGACGACAGTTGCAACAAATGTATATATCTGTTTGATAATTTTCAACATATGTATCATTTGTTGAAACAAATATGTGTTTGTTTGTTTGTTGGAACAGATGATATACATTCGCCTTCGTCAGCTCATGATGCTCTCCTATGGACCTTGTAAATTGATTAAAGGTTCAAGACAAATATAGAAGATCTACAATTTTATTTTTTTGATGCTTGATGATGCCTTGGAAATTTCTTTTCTTCTTCTTTTAGTCACCATGATCTCTTGTGAAGTGTATGGATATGAAATCTTATTTGATGGAATGACACCCATCTTAGATGTCATTTCCTTTACAGATGCAGTTAATGCATTAATAACATTAATCACTCCATCATATTTCGCCTTGCAGTCTTGATATTTGTATGCAGAACATTTGCTAGAATTGATAAATTTTTATAACCAGTATGATCATCATCATAATGGTTTGTTGTTTCAAAAAATATAAGAGGAGCACCACTACTACTACCACTACCATCATCAATAACAACAAACCCATCCTCTAAAATTATTTTTCTTGTGATGGTTGTTACTTCAATCAATTCCTCCTTTATTCTATCAATGAACTTAGGGCCCAATAAAGTTTGCACATACCGTAAAGTAAGGAAAAATGACATATTCAACTCTCGATTGGTCGGAGCAAGCCACAGATGGATAACTAAAATAAATCAGTACATATATTAGAATGATGATGAAATCATTTTTAAAAATCATTAATTAAAATAAAAACTTAATTAGAATTACACTTACTGCTTCCTTTGTATGGTTGAGCAGATAATTTTTTTTTGTATTTTTATGAGTTTTCACCGACAACCATCTCAGGATTCTTAGACAAGAAACTTTCTCTTGGTAGTTCACTTGTTGTCTCAAATAAGAAATGACTTCAAATGCACAAGCCTATAAAATAATGCCAATAAATGAAACAAATTATTGAAAAACAAAAAATAATTCATGTCATGATAAAAGAAATATTTACCATGAAAGTCCATGGAAAGCCATATAAGTTGACTGTCCTTGGCGTTAACGGAGTCAATAAATATTTGACAGTCATTTTGTAGCTTTCATAACCCTAGGGATAGCTGTTAAATACCTCAAGAACCTCAGAGAGATTTATCAAAACAAGTGGTATGTTGTTAACATCTCTCGCCCAAAGAACATTATGTACACACCAAACCAAACACAATGATTTCTTGTGCTTCTTTGAAAGTCTTTTACCTTTCAGCGCTTCTATCAAATTTATGTTTTTGAAGCTTGGATCAATAAGAAACACTAGGTCATCACGATCACTAGATTTACCTTTGCCTTTGTTTGGGTACGCGGGGTGCTTTTTTGGGTTAGAATAAGTATAGCTTGAGAAAGTGAAGGAGGATAATATTTTAATCCAGTAACTATGGCAAATTCCTTCCAACTAAAATAAACAGGCATGCCACAGTAATTTAGCCACACCTCATCCATCTTATCTTTGTTTTTATATATAAACCTATGCTTGAGAAGATCTATACCATTTTCATTTACAAATGAGCATTATTGTCCTTCGACAAATCAAGATATTTTCCAAAGTAGCTATCCATGAAATAAGTATCCAATTTTTATTCTTGAATTATTTTTCTAAAGGCGTCGAAAGATTTTTCCATGACTGACTTAACCACGAAATTACATATTAAATCTGTGGCACCATCGCATTGTATTCTAATAGGATAATGATCAATACTGAAGGTTTTGAACAACTCTTCGGTGGAAGGGCTATTAGAATTTGGATCATCTGTTTTGAAATATTCTTCCTCCCCATGTTCATCTTCTGCTCATGATTGAGATAACACTTGTAAGTAAGATCATAGAGTGGTGGATGTAGCCTAGCTGTTTCACTTGTTACTTTACTTGAACTTGATTCAGTTTCATTTCTTTTAGGAGCCATATTATCTAGAATGAAGAGAAAGATAAAATAGTTTATAATTGATTAATGAATCATTAAAAAAGGGTAACAATAAATCACACATGTACAATAGTAAAATAACAGTTCCAACAAACCAGACATCTATTGTACCAGGTAGGATATCTGTTGCAGCATATAATCAATCCGTTGCAATAGATGATCAATCTATTGGAAATAATATAAATAGGCCACACATATGTTGCACCAGGTAGGATATCTGTTGTACTATATAACCAATCTATTGCAGTGGATGAGTAATCCATTAGAAATAATAAAAATAGATCACTCATCTGTTGCATTAGGTAAGTTATCTGTTGCAGCCTATAACCAACCTGTTACAACGGATGAGTAATTCATTGGAAATAATAAAAATAGATCACTTGTCTATTGCATCAGGTAGGTTATCTGTTGCAGCCTATAACCAATCTATTGCAGTAGATGAGTAATTCATTGTAAATAATAAAAATACATCACTCATTTGTTGCATCAGGTAGGTTATCTGTTGCTTATTATAACCAACCGATTGCAGCGGATGAGTAATCTGTTGGAAATAATAAAAACAAATCACTCATCTATTGCCAAATGAGTTATCTGTTGTATCAATATTGTTTAGATTTCTTCTAAATAGAAGAGCCATCTGACACAAAAGATGAATGCTCTGTTAGATTATTCATCTGTTGCATCAGATGTTTAATCTATTACATCAGATGTTTAATCGATTGCATCAAATGTTTCATTTATTGCAACATATGTTTAATCTATTATGTCAGATGGTTCATTTATTGCATCAGATGTTTAATCTATTGCATTAGATGGTTTATCTATTGCAACACTATTTTTATCAAGAAATATAATAAATCAATCCAGCAACACCAACACAACACACATATACACACAAAGAATATCAACGGTGACCAAAAATCACCAATGAATCAAAACAACAGTTCAGCAACAAGAACTACAATAACAACAGAAAATTATATTTCACACCGAAAAGAGTAGAGAAGAAATGTCAAAAATTAATATTTTATTCAATCCACATTTCAAACTTAAGTAAAAAATATTTAAATTGTTAACCAATACTAGAAGAAAATTTGGCTCAAGTTAAGTTCCTCTATTTCTTCATAACTAAAAAAAATAATTTTTTACCTAGAAGAATGGGACGACGAAGAACTCAAAGTTGTTGTCGCCGAATAACACTGCTTGTCATGTCAATTAACGATTGAATGTTGAAAAGGAACTCGCCCAGCTATTTGTCATCGGACTTGACATCGCCGAAGATTGAAGAGAGAAATTTTGCAGAACTATTGGTTGGGAGAGAGTTGAGAGAAATCGTAGAAAGAGAGGAGAAAGACGGTTGATTTAGAAAAGAGAGGGGTGTGGGTTGATTTGTATTTTTGAAAAGATTAGAAGGTTTTAAAAATATTAATCATGCCCATAATTAACTTAATCAAGTTTTCTATTTATGTTTGACCCTTTAAGTTGGTCAATGTCACCAATCCTTCATTGAAGACTTAAAAGACACATTTCCTTCAATTTTCTCAACTAAGAGAGAAGAAGACTCTAGAGATGTTTAGTATTTTTTGAGGAAAAGAGGGATAGTTGAGTGATATTGTAGTCCTAAATGAAATATAAGTGATATTTGAAGAAAATATCCAAAACATGAGTGATTATTTAGGAAATTCACTCATAATATTATACAAGAGTTGGAAAGTTTTGATAGTATTTACGAATTGTGAATTTTTCATGTTATGGAAAAAATATACAACTTAAAAAATTTAAATCAACTTAAGATTAACCTACTTTCAAATCATGTCCAAAAGGATTAGAAAGTACGGAGAACGACCAAATATACCCTTGTAAAATTAACTAAACATCAAGAGTTCCAAAATAATTCTAACTTTAATATTTTATCCGAATTAAGACTTTAGGCTAAAGAATTAACCAAACCTCTTAAAAGTGAATTTTGAGTCAATAATAACTATGAATATAAGTAGATCTTCAAGTTATTCTTCGAGCTTAAGTTTGCTTAAAGTAAAGGAATTAAAAATTTAAAATATTCAATAACCAATGTAAATGAATAAATTAAATATAATTTGCTCTCCGAGGATTCATCTAGATTAGATTAAATTATAAATAAATATTTAAATTAACTACAAGCAAATAAAGGAAGAAAAGTAGAGATTTGGGCCCCTTTCTAGCCCATTTTCAAATCTGGACAACCCTTTGGGTGTATTTTGGGATTTTTTTTTTTTTTTTAGCTCTCTTTCAGTTGTGTATATCAGCTCCCCTTTATCATTAGATTTTTATGTATACCACTGCGTATGCAATGTATATCAACATAGAAATCAGTATCTTTGGTTTTTTTTTTTTCATTATACATCGTATGATAGTGTGCAGCTACTGCTTTCAGCATATATTCGTTGTATATCATCGCAGATCAGTCCCATTTTGGGACTTCGTCATAGAGTTTTGACTCAGAGGTATGGGACTTAGTCCCATAGATACAAAGAAAGAAAATGGAGTCCAATGGACTCGATGACATCACGTGATCAAAGGAAAATAAATAAAATTAGCACAAGTACAAAATAATTCATCCAAAGTGAGAGAAAAATTAGTAATGAGTAATTTAAAACTTCATCCAAATAATGTCATTTTCAACCAGTTCAAACATCAACAAATACTATGCGAATTGAGGAAAAACAATAGAAGAATAAGTGTGGTTCTCCGTATAAGCTAAAAACGTTTTAGAATTCCAGTGAAATAATTAAGAAAGGTATGAACATCACATGGAACGTAAATATTTGCCCTTAATGAACCTCATTCTTAACAATTTATCAGTTTCATGAAAGGATACAAGTAGTTGTTTTGAGATTTTGGAAATACTTGAGCAACACAATCAATCAATTATAATGAACAAACAAATTTACCAATATTAAATCAAATCTTTAATTACTATTATGCTAAAACAACTTTGGAAATCCACGAAGGAAGAAGAAATTATGTAGACTTGTTCAAACAAAGCACAAAATTTTATTGATTTAAATATTTGGCTAAGTGAAAACAAGAAAAGAAACTACAATCATATCATTACGAAAACATCTCTACACTTTTCCACTATCATTCAAATTCAAGACTTAGTCATATCGAGTTTTAAAAAGTTGTATCACCAATAGATCAAAAACAGTCTTTTAAGAGCTGAAACTAACACAAAAATCTTAATCATACAGACTAGGCGAAATTAGACCAAAACAAATTATTCATTTTGAGCAAGAAAACAAGATAAGCAGAGTAACTCTCGATTAACCAAGAACAAAATTAGTCATGAGAAACAACACACATAACCATCAAATCGTCAAAATAGTTTAAAATCCTAGGTTTATACGGTACATAATCCCATCACAACTACGATTATGAAATAATACTACTAATACGAAGAGAAAAGAAGTTTACCTTTTTCGGAGTAGCGAACCGTAACGACGACTTGGCGATGACTATCTTACCACTTTCTTTGATTTGAGAACGACAAGAAAAGAAAAACAAAACTTGAACCAAAATTTCTCAGAACTCCAGGCTGGGGACAAAAGTCCAAATCCTAATCGAGTAGAGAATTTCTATCCTTTTTTTAATTTCAAAAAAAACCCCTTTGAAGAGTGCATAGGAGGGGTTTATATTGAAACCCCCAAATTCCAATTCTTGACTGATTTGGCAATGTGGGATAGAGGAATTTGGGGGAAATTTGGAAATTCTAAATTGAGGATAAGGTTTGTTAATGAGCTATAATTGTACTACTAGTAAGAATTTAAAATTCGAAATTCAAACGGATAGAATAAGGCAGCATCATTTTGGGCATTTTAATGGGTTGTACGCATGGGTTGAAATCGTTGTTGTCGGGTTTGGTCGACGCTGCTGCTGGGTGTTGATATCGCGATTGGAGTTGTTGTTTTGTTGAATTTGTTGTTGAAGTCATTTGTGTAGAAAAAAAAGTGATTAAAGAGGTGATGTGCCGAGTTTAGCTATGGTAGGCTAGTGTGGCTGATTTTGGGCTGGTGGCCCACTTAAGAAAAGGGGAAAGGAGCTGGCAGGTTGGTTGGTTTTGCGGTTATTTCAAAAATAACACCAATCAAATTAGGATTTAGCCATCTCATTGGAATTTTGACCAAATTTAGAATAAATTGACTAATTGCATTGCAATTGTGGTCAATTTGATTTCAATTATGACCAAATTTAATAAGTTGGTTAAATTAAATTGTAACTTGACATAAATTAATGCCCAATTAAATTTTGAGTTTCTTGGTTTGATAAAATCAAACATATATTTTTCCAAATAAATTATTTTTAAAAATAAATTATATTTAAATCAAGACCCTGCCCATTTGAATTAATTTTCAAGATAGCCTTTGGTTAAGATTCGATTTTAGTAAAATAGTTATTTAAGTAAAAAAATTATACGATCTCGTATAAATACCAAAATATATAATCGCTACTTAAAATGATAAAATTACTTAGATAAATATTTTTAAAAGTTTTTATCCAGATAAAATAAATGTTATAATTTTATTTAAAATAAAAAAACTCAGGATTAAGCTTAGTCATGGGGGATAAAATTAGGTGTCGACAGAGCATACTATTCAAACTTTGGAGGACATGTTTAGAGATTGTGTTATTGACTTTAAAGGAAGTTGGGGTGATCACCTACCCCTGATTGAGTTTACTTATAATAATAGTGACCATGCTAGTATTCAGATGGCTCTATTCGAACCATTGTATGAGAGTAGGTGTAGATCACCTATCGGTTGGTTCGAAGTTGGTAAAGCAACTTTGGTTGGAATGTATTCTATTCTCAAATCTATAGAGAAGGTTAAGTTGATTTGAGATAGGTTAAAAACTGTTCAAAGTTCGTAAAAATCATGTACACATATCAAGAGGAGAGAACTAAAGTTAATAGTTGGTGATTGGGTATTTCTTAAGGTGTCACCGATGAAAGGGGTGATGAGGTTTTGAAAAAAGGAAAGCTCATCACCGGTATATTGGTACTTATGAGATCATAAAGTGTGTCGGAGGTGTCACCTATGAGTTAGATCTTCCGTCAGAATTAGTCGTCATCTATCTAGATTTCCATATATCTAGGTGGAAGAAGTAAATTGGGGACTCATCCTTAGTAGTCCCCATAGAAAGAATTGGAGTGAAAGATATCTTGTTCTATGAGGAGATCTTAGTTAAAATTCTTGATCGATTAGTTCGGAGGCTAAGGAATAAAGAAGTGGCTACGGCGAAAGTTCTTTGGAGAAATAAATCAATTGAGGGAGCGACATGGGAAGCAAAAATGGACATGATGATGATGATTTGATATCCTCATCTATTTTTTCTTAGTTCAGAGTCAGCGTGAGGTAAGAAATTTTTTGAAACCTATTTGACTCACTGACATCCTTACTTATATTAGTTTATCTTGTGAAGTTCGTCTCTAATAAGTCATTCAGTTGAAAGCTCATGTAGTTCAGTTGTATAGTAAGATTAGCTTCAAACACCGGTTCAGTAAGTCCGTAAGATAAATTTTCCCGAGCCCAACCTTTATTAAAAGATAAATGGTCCCAATGAGGAGATAATGTTAGACCCTAAGATTTAAATGATTTAATTCTTATAGAATATTTATGTTTTATCACTATTTTGAGTTGAATAATGATAAGGGATGTTAATCATACTATTAGAAAGTGTTTCATAATTTTTGAAACACATTTTGAGATATTTCTGGACCCTAAAACTGTAAGGGTCCACAATTAGGGCATGCCACGGAGGTATGGCACAACCTTATGTGAAGACCGGTGGACAGACATGATAAGGGCATTCCACGCTATCTAGATTTTGTGATAAGGGTGTGCCACACCCTTGGTATGGCGTGATAAGGGCTTTCTATACCCAAGGGCGCAGAAATGCCAATGTTTAGTTTTTCCTTCATTTTTGTGAGGGCTCTTTGGTCTTTTGCCTACTAATTAATCCCATAATAATACCAAACATGTTTTTCCATAGTCAAAAGACATAATATGAAATCCCTTTTCTCCCAAACCCTCAAGAACACAAAGAAGTCATTTTTTTCATCAAAATTCAAGCTTTTCTTAAGAAAATTCGTCAAGTTTAGGTATGTGGGGTTTGAGAAAAGATAACCTTTCATTGTTATTCCCAAAATTTATGTTTTTACATGAGTTTTAAGGATTTGATAGCTAGGGTTCATACTCATTTTGCATGATTTTGAAATTGTGACACTATCATGTGATTTAAAGTCCAGTTAGCATAAGAATTTACCTTTACATAGGTTTTACTTACATTATTGTTATTATGAGATGAATTTTAGTATTTTGACATTAAGTTCCATAAGTTGATAATTCAATCAGTTTATAAGTAAGAGTATGTGATTTTAATATAATTCTCTTTGTTTACAAGAAGTTCAGGCCTACTATTTTAGCTTTCAGATTATTACTGTATGATTCAGATTGCAGTTTTGATCGTATGATCTCAGCTATGATATGAAATTCACACAGTTATTCATGAGTATGATTTATAAATAGAAACATGATCGATTTACAGTTTTATAAACCCATATGCCTAATTTAAGGTGAATTTCATATACTAAGAGCATTGGTATATATTTTGGAAGTAGTTTTAGATCCAAGAGAGGAATGTGGGTTCAGTGCATCCTATTTTCCAGAAACTATGTACCACCATAGGTTTAAGGGGACTCACTAGAGAGTGTCTCCCTTGCCCAAATGGGCTTAGTTTAGTGATCACTCTAGTTCAGTCCAGGTTCTGTACTAATGGAAAGGTATGGGATAACCCTCCTTGACATGGGTCAAAAGTTGGACTCTATACTAGCTCATATGGCTTATGTCGGTTATAAGAATCTCCGACTGAAAAGATAAGTTTCAGAAACTAAGTGTAGTGATTCACACATCTTACCATATTATGCTTTTCTCTTACGTTCAATGATATTCCAATTTCAGTTTTGTTCAGTACCTTGATGATTTTATTTGTATATATCATGCATTTTTTCAGTTCATGACATATATCAATTTTAATTATTGCATTCACCCCCATATGCTCAGTGCCTTCTAGAGGTACAAACCACATATATGTCTTTGTGGCTACATTATCTCATAATGTTAGTTTTGGTGTTCTTCCTCAGCAGTAAGATTAGCCACGATCACCACGTCCTACGTCCCATCAGTTGGTGAGTCTCCATAGTTCGACGACTAATTCTATGTTTACTTGCAGATGTTTAGTTTACTATCAGTTTACACTTTATGTTTTCAGTTTGAGTCAGTTGGGGTCTGTCCCAGTGGCTCTTCAGTTTTATTTAGAGATTTTTCATGACTAGGAAAATGATGTATTTCTTTCAGTTTCCCAGGAGTTTGGTGGTTTAACTTTACTGTATTTCTTGAGATGGTTCATCCATGTGAACTCAGTTTTATAAATTCATTTATTTTTGCTCTTAATCTAAGATTATTTTATTAGGGTTCATTGTTGAGTAGATATCATGAGTTAGATTTGGGATACTTATAGTCCTAAGAACCATGTGATGTCCAGGGGGTAGCCCTAGGTCGTTAGAATAAATGAATAGTCGAGTGTCATAGTGTCCTAGAAGACTCAGAAGAAAAATAAATTCATACAACTTTGGTTATTATGGTTGCCGTGTTGGGATAAATCTATGATATTGGAAATCAAGATTTGTAATATGAAACAGGGGGACTCTTACACTTCCCCCATATTTCTGTTTAAAGAGCTATTGTAGCGGTCAAGATTTTTGCTATAATAAGGCTGCTATAGTAAAAGCAGTGAGGAAAGCATGGATCGTGCCCCTTGTCCATTGTAGAGTGATGATCCTTTTCATCATTATGATTATTTCTAGCTTGCCAAAATTTGAGTTAAGGTGTTTCTCGAATTAGGAGTTAGAAATTTCAGACTAGGCTAGTCTTGGACAAAATCTGAGTGAGGTATCGTCTAGGGAAATCCAGGAATAGATTGGATAAATGTGGAAGAATTCAATATTTTTATGTTATCTAAGACAATAAGGAACCCGTAGGATCTTTTGAAAGTAAATTCAGATAAGTAGAACTCCTGAATTAAACTTGGAATGAGGGGGTTAGTCCAAAATGTCAAGGTTTGAGGTGGATTGTGAAAAAGGCAAACTTGGAGACATCTCGAGTTTCTGCCTCGCCACACCTGCTATTGCATATGGTAGGTTTATAATACTACGTACTTATAGCAGGAGTCGACATTGGTTATATCTTATTTTTAATATACCAAAATATTTCATCATTTCAAAACTCATTTGGGAGGGCCTAGGAGATTTCTGCCAAATACCGCTCAATTTTCACCCAAACTCTTCATAAAGGTAAGTGATTCCTTTAATTTACTTGTAGTTCGATTGTTAACAACTAGAACCACTAATTTTCAGGTTTTGGGGGGGGGGAGGATTTGACATAGGTTACCTAATTTTCTAGTTCAATTGAGTTAATTGGGTAGAAAATCCTTGGGTTTTGGTTAAAGATTGCTAATTTAATATTGTAAGTTGATAATTCACTATTGTAACAATGAAATTGGTAGGATTAAGGTGAAATTATGATAGAAAACCCTAGAATTGAGGATGGGGGGTTGATAATGAATTTGGCCTTGGAGTTATTGTTAGGTCATTTGGTTGATTATGTGTTATATTCATGTTTTTAGACTACAATCAAGTTGAGGTTGCAAGAAAAGGGTAAAGCTGACACGACCCAAACTAGGGCCTAGTCGTACTGGGTAATCCCAAGCCCAACCAAGATCGGGAACCACCCCCATTTTCTAACCCAACTACCAAAAGCATACCTTGAGTCGATGGAAGTCCGAACATATAACAAGATAGCGTATCCAACCATGTGGTGACTCTGGGACAAGTTTATAACCGAGACCAACCTAATCAAGTCCAACCACCCAATAACCAACCAAACCAATGTGGAAGCCATAAACCAGTACCATAATGATAAGCAAGTGTATATATAGATAACATAAACCATCCATACCATAACTAGGTCCACAATTGTCCATATAAAGCCTCTAGACCAGCCAAGGAGTACCTAGTCGGGACATGCCCCCGCTCACAGCAAAAAACTATAGTTTATGAAAGACAAGAAATATGTAAAGTAAACCGTGACATGACATAAATGCCTTTTGAACTATGGAAGCTCACCACTTTAATCTAACATCGACTGTACCCAAATCCGAACACTAAGCAAGAGAAATATAATGGTCGGTTCCTGCATAGCGTGGGTATACAGCCGCTAGTAGCTGGGTTAGTGGGTGAACACTAGCATATCCTCAGGATAAGGATAAAATAATTCCATTCATAAAGCCAACTAAAACCATCTAAAATGCATACAACCAAACATATACATATAACTATGGCGGAAAAGGGAATTAGGTTTAGAATGCCTTTAAAACCTTTACCTGGGCTGTGAAGCTTTGCCGTCCTAAACCACCCACGGGCTATATGGGTTCAGCTCCCCTACTGAAAGGGCCTCAGTGCACGTAGCCACATGACCAGGGAAGTATCCCAAAGAATGACTAGTACATCCCCCAAAGATAGTGTGACATCATGCATATGGTCACTAAGATCAACCTCATATCAGCAAATATGAGTTTCCAGTATTTGGTCCCCCCCAGATCCTCCACCTTCCATGATTTTACTACACATCCCGCCATTATTACCCAATTAAAACCAATTTCCAAGTAACCAAACCATTATCCATTTATTAACCAAGGCCATTGATGTTGGTATCATTATACCAACCCTTACTGGCAAGTATTATCCATAGCCAACCATTTATAGGTTTACGGGGACTTTCAAGTGCCCTTTTATTTACCATATTAAACCACTTGGGAGACTTCCATGTTCCCCACAAGCATAACTAATTAGCCTTTAGCCTTTCCAAATAATTTAAACTATGCATAATGCCTTACCAAGTTTAAAATATGCAAGAGTTCCAATAAAAAAAGTCAATGCAATGAACATATCTTTATAATCATTTTATCAAACACATTGGAGGCATAATATGACCAAAACAAATTCCAAATACCAATAAACCATTCCCATGCAATCCAGTCACCTAAAACTACCATTAATGCATATAAAAGCATAATTAAACCTATGGGAAACCATAACCAACCATTTCACATCAAAACCCCCAAATCATAGTTGAAAGCCAAAACCATGTAATAGTAAAACCATGAAAAATTCATATAAACCATCCCTTTAAATAAAATTAACAATGAGGGAAGAGAAACATGCTTTATACAAGATGATTTACAGAAAAAATCTTGCCCTTTGAGCACTTTGAAGAACACATGAAGAAACCCTAGCTTCCCATCTTCAAGAGAGTATTTGTGAGAGTATTTGATGTGTTTTAATCCTTTAATAAGTGTTATAGAGTTATATGACATGAATACATAGGGTTTCAGGAGTAGGAAATTTCCAAACGACCCTTGACTTTGAATTAAAATAAGCCACGTCTAGGAGTATGGCTCTCCCTCACCATTAGTATCCCAGGGTACGAGTGGTAACCCAACTCATACTTAAACCTTTCCATGACCTTATCGACTGGTTTCTATATGACTCATACCCCCTTAAATCATACGTAAGGGTATAAGTGATACCCATAATCATACCCACCACTCGTATGTTGGATAGATTTCATAAGACAACTTAAACATGCACTATACGACTTGCCTTGCACCACTCGTATGATACTATATGACTCTTACCTAGTTGAGTTGTATCTTGGGTAGTAGAAAAGCCCAACATACTTCCTAGGGAATTGGTGAATTCTCACGATATCCCCCAAGTCATATCCAAGGGGTACGAGTGACTCCCTTGAGTCGTACGGAGCCAAAAATGTCCAAAGCCTAAGAAATTTTGCAAGGGTCCTATTCCTAGGATGTTCAATCTCCCCCACTAGGATCATTCATCCACGAATGACGTGTAAGTGTATGTATAAGCACGAGGTAACACATTAACACACATCAAACTTTCCCCCAACCGAAATAGAGGGAAAGAACACAAACCAGGATGAGAAGATCATCACATTCCCTAAGAACGATTTATGTCCCAACACCTTGATCCTAACGACTAACTAAGTTAGGAAACAAAGTACAAAAGTCACCATTCCTCACGTTTAACCAAGTTAGAAAACAAGGATGTGTTTAAGAACACATACCTTACACATAAATTTTCCAGAACAAGAAATCAACGCGTATCCTTGGACTCCATGTTCACCTCCGCATCCCAAATGACTTTCTCAGGCTTTTAGTTCCCCCATGGAACCTTTACCAAACCCATACCTTTCGTTCGCAACCAACGGACTTTACCAATCCATGATCCTCATAGAGGCCCCCTTAAAGAATAAGGAATTTGAGATACTAAAACTACCTAAAGGAACCTAACCAACCAAAGACCATCCACACCCCACTAAACATAGATTACTGGATGAATGGACTCATGGTAGAGAGAAAGTCCAATTCAATTTGGAATTCATCGAGACACATTACTACGAGAGTTTGAGTCTAACTATACACCACCAATTCCATGTTCAAGCCTATTCAAAGCACAAAAGAGTTGACTTAAGCCACTGGGCTCCAATCCTTACATCTATCCAGAAACACCACTCCACTTCCACCACCATTGAGACCATGAGTAAAATATATAGACAAACCTATATCCACCCACTATAACCCAAACCCCCATCCTATAATTGAACACGCAAAACCATACAACTAATATTCCATAGAATAAATCATAAAATCATGCCCTATCAAACCTCTCAGGGACCTAACACAACTTATTGGTATATCCACCAACCACAACGTTTAAGCTTTCCGCTTATATATACCCACAATACGATCTATCCATCAAAATATCTTACACTATTTAATATTTCAGAACAAATTTTCACCACCTATTCCATTCCAAACTATTTATCATGATAACAACCTTACCTCACCTTCAAACCTTAACTCTAGTAGCCACCCTAGACTCTCCCCACTTAGGGACTTCTACATTTCCCTTTACAAAATGTCACTATTCTCTCCAAGCCATTACCATCCTAATATAAGAAGAGTCACTAAGGAACCAAAGTACAAGAATTATCCATGCCTCCAAAGGAAAGACCTCGAAACAAGACACAACACCAAAGGCATGAATTACTTCATAACAACCACCTAGACCATACTAAAGATACATCTTGACAAAACCATACCATAAAAAATGGTCCTTAGAAATGGACACCTAAAGAAACATAACCACCTATACCATAAATAATACAATATAGAGTCTAGACTCATATGCAGGGACAAGGCAAATGTGAAATGAGAACCTTAAGCATAAACGCTATAAGAATGCATGACACACTAGTGGGGTACTCTCTTAACTAAAATAGAAGAGGATCACTAGAATATGCAACCCGACCTTTCCTTGAAGTCCACCACTAGAAGAAAAGTTTCAGATTAACCACCAACCTTCATCCCATTTTACCTATAAGCACAACACTCTGATCTAAAGGGGTATCATCAAAGGCATACTCAAGGGACGCTTGGTTCTCACATAGATAAAACATTATTCAATCAAGTGCTACCTAAAACCCAATATAGACACGCAAAAACCATTAGACCAAATTGACTCCAAGGTTTCCAATTAGACCAAAACCATTTCAAAATCAAACCAGGCCACCAAGGCCTTTTCAAAATCATTTGAATCTAACCAAAACCAGTTCATGTTCCTTTAGCCATTTATTCAATGCAAAGATTTAAGAATAGTCAAACCATATAACAAAATTAAATTCAATGACTATTTTCACAAATAATTTGAGGACATACAATTTTCAAGACCAAAATAAGTAATTGGGGAATCCATAGTACCCCAAAATTCATTTACCATTCCCGTGCATCCCCACATTGTTCATAAACATTAATAAAGCATGAATAATGCATAATACCCCATGGAAAACCAATTAAATGTGTAATCATGTCAAAATCCTCAATTATGCCAAAATCCATATTCAAAACTAAGAATTTAGAAATCAATTTCATGCCAACAATAAGGTACAATTATAGGGACAAGGACACATGTAAGTTCCACGTTCTATCCCATCTCATGACTTAACCCCTAACCTATTATTTTACCTTCACAATTCCTGCATTACTAAACCCGAGCTAACATGGTTTCTTTATCCAAATCAAATATCTAGGTTCAAGCCTAGTATCTACCAACCACCATGTACTATTATCAAAGGTACCCTATATAAAATAGAATGCACCTATAATGTCCTCCCTCACTAGAAGGACACCCTAAATTCCTGTGCCACCTAATGAAAACCTATGCATTTCCAGGGAACAATTCCCCCTATGTATGCAAGAATAAAACATTTTACAGAGAATCATCAAGACTGATGAATCCTTTATCGAAGAGATCCCTTAATTTCTCCTTAAGATTGTTTAACCCAACCAGAACCATTTTATGAAACAAGAATAGAAATTGGACAAGTGTCGGAAGCAAGACCAATTTAAATCCAACCTCTCCATTAGAAAGAGACCATAAGGTTCATCAAGATAACTTTAAGAGATTCATCACCACCAAAACCAAATGCAAAGAAAAACCTTCTAAGTTGGAATCTTTAACCCAGATCAAGTAATAAAGACACCCCTTTTTGGAGACCAATCTCTGAGTTCTAGGACATGATATAACCTTTTCCTTAATAATTAGGGAATGAAGCCATCCCCCTATTCCATGACTAACTCACTATGCAGCCTAACAAGTTTGATAATCTAATAGTGAAAAAACATGAATGCAACCAAATCCATCCCTCGAATAACATCTCGATCTACTATATCTGAGTCAAACAATTTCCACCAAGACCCCTTTATTACCGATAAATACCGCACACCCCTATAAACTCTTTTGATAATCGCAGAGTCACCTATCAGGGTAGAATCAGAAGAAGAAAAGAGTTTGAAACAACCTTGGGACCAAAAACAAAATATACAACCATCAATGTGGTCACAAAAGAGAGAGGACCACAAATCAAGTAAACCACACACACCATGATGAAAAGGAGTTTTCAACATACCAGTGTCGTAGTCAGAAGTAGCACCTAATATTCTATTTACCCAAGTGGCAATACTTATGGTACACTACCATTTAACTAGGAAACCATGACTCCTTACCTTGGTTATTTACAACCTCACCTTATTCTTCCCCATACCAATATATGGGTCAATAAATTAACAGAATTCCAAAACTCGGCATTGTTAATCTTTCCTTGAGATCACTAAAATGAGTTCTATTTTTTGAATGGGATTAGTGGAGACCGTGGGACTCCACAGGGAAAACCAAAAGTTGTGACCCTTGACAAAGTCTATGCCCCATGAGTTGTACTAAGTCTATCCATATTGTCCTCGAGTGGGATATGTGAGTTTCCACAGACTTTAGATCATTCAAAAGACATGATCCAAAGAGTGAACCAAAAAAGATTCAGAGAAGAGTTCAAGAACTCAGACTCCATAGCCTAAAAGGAAAAGAACCAAGAAAGTGAAACATTCCTAAATGCCTCGTAGCCTCTTGATTATAAGTGTGGTGTATGATACACCCATAAGTAAGACTTTACTTAATATGGTTTTTTGGACACCCCATGACATCGAAACCCAAAGCTCTGATACTAACTTAACACGAATCTAACTAGGTCCTTATCATAATGGGCAATCCCAAGCCCAACCAAGATTGAGAACGATCCCCATTTCCTAACCCAACCACTAAATGCAAACGTTGAGTTGGCTAAAGTCCTAACATATAACAAGATAGCGTATTCAACCATGTGGTTACTCTGGGACAAGTTTATAACTGAGACCAACCTAATCAAGTCCAACCACCTAATAACCAACTCAACCAATGCAAAACCATAAACCAATACCATAATGATAAGCCAGTGTATATATAAATAATATAAACCATCCATACCATACCTAAGTCCATAGTTGTCCATACAAACATAGTTGTCCATACAAACCCTCTAGACCAACCAAAAAGTACCTATTCGGGACATGCCCCCGACTATAGCCAAAAACCATAATCTATGAAAGATAAGAAATACATAAAGTTAACCATGACATAAAATAGATGCCTTCTGAACTATGAAATCTCATCATTTCAATCCAACATTAACTGTACCCAAATTCGATCACTAAGCAAGAGGAATAAAATGGCCGATTCCTGCATAATGTGGGTATATAAATACCAGTAGATGGGTTAGTTAGTTAACACTAGCATGCACTCAACATAAAGATAAAATAATGCCTTTTATAAATCCAAGTAAAACTATCTAAAATGCATACAACCATACATATATATATATATATAACTATGCTGGAAAAGGGAACCGAGTTTAACATGCCTTTAAAACCTTTACCTGGGCTGTGTAGATTTACCATCCTAAATCATCCACGGGCTATATGAGTTCAACTTCCTACTGAAAGGGCCCTAGTGTTTGTAGCCACACGACCAGGGAAGTATCCTAAGGGATGACTAGTACATCCCCTAAATATAGTGTAACATCATGTACACGGTCACAAGACTAACCTCATATCAACAAATATGAGTTTCTAGTTTTTGGTCCCTACAGAGACTTACACCTTCCATGACTTTGCTATACATCCTGCCATTATTGACCAATTAAAACCAATTTCCAAGTAACCAAATCATTATCCATTTATTAACCAAGGCCATTGATATTGGTATTATCATACCAACACTTACAAGTATCATCCATAGCCAACCATTTATAGGTTTAAGGAGAATTTCAAGTGCACTTCTATTTACCATATTAAACCACTAGAGAGACTTCTATATTCCCCATAAGCATAAATAACTAGCCTTTCAAAACTAATTAAACCATGAATAATACCTTTTCAAACTATTTAAAACATGCAAGAGTTCCATTAAAAGAAGTCAATGCAATGAACATATCTTTATAATCATTTTATCAAACACATTGGAGGCATAACATGACCAAAATAAATTTCAATTTCCAATAAACCATTCCTATGCAATACAATCATCCAAAACCACAATTAATTCATATAAAAGCATAATTAAACCCATGGGACACTATAACCAACCATTTAACATCAAAACCCCTAAATCATAGTTGAAAGCCAAAACCATGTAATAGTAAAACCATGAAAAATTCATATAAACCATGAATTTAAATAAAATTAATAATGAGGGAAGAGAAACATGCCTTATGCAAGATGATTCACAGAAGAAATCTTTCCCTTTGAAGAACACATAAATAAATCCTAGCCTCCTATCTTCAAGAGAGTGTTTGAGAGAATATTTAATGTGTTTTAATCTTTTAATAAGTGATATGGAAGGCCATATAGGGTTATATTACATAAATACATAGGGTTTTAGGAGTAGAAAATGTCCAAACTACCCTCAAATTTCAATTAAAACAAGCCACATCTATGGGTACAACTCTCCCTTGCCATTCATACCCTAGGGTACGAGTGGTACCCCAACTCATACCCAAACCTTGACATGACCTTACCTACTGGTTATTATATGAATCACACCCCCATAACTCATATATAAGGGTACAAGTATTCCACAAGACAACTCAAACATGCACCATATGACTTGCCTTGCATCTCTTATATGTTCCTTTATGAATCTTACCTATTTGAGTCGTATCTTGGGTAGTAACCAAGCCTAACATACTTCCTACGGAATGAGTGATCCCTCACGAAAGCCCCCAAGTCTTATCCAAAGGGTACAAGTAATTTCCTTGAGTTGTACCAATCTAAAAAGGTCCAAAGCCTAAGAAATTTTGTAAAGGTCATATTCCTTGGGTTTTTCAAAAGATCAAGTTTATTAGAGAATTTTAGGCTTGAATTGAGGTAAATGATGGTTTAATGTAGTTAAAATCCAACTTTGTTTTATGTGTGCATGATACCTATTCCTTTGTATTTCTTTTTTATAATTTATGTTTATAGAAAGTGAATGTCTAATTGATATCCTAAGTATTAATCACATTCAATAGCCTTATATTAAAAGCTTGTTGGTCTTACAAATGTTTTTATTGACATTGTGGTTGTGATTGTTGTGATACCATATTTATTATTATGGAATGTATCAGTGCTTGGACATCTTCATAGGATTGGTTGGTATAATATTGGTAGACACTGGGATTTGGTACATAAACAAGAGCTTTTCCTCTATAGTTCATGGATAGTGGACGATCATAAGATCCTTAGTATGCATGTTCAAGGTACAAGTAAGTGTGATGGTTCCTTGAGTAAATCAGGAACTATGTGTTTAATTGTTATATTAGTTCTTTGAGTGAATTTAGATTAAGCGTTGACTTATTATATTGGTTCCTTGAGTGAACCGGGCTTAAATGTTGACTTGTTATATTGGTTTCTTGAGTATATCAAGCTTACATGTTGACTTTATATATTTGATTTCTAGATATAAATTGAGATTCATGACTATTGTCATTATTATTGGAATAGATCTTTGATTGGTCATAGTTTAATTGTAAGTTTTATTATAACTCTATGGTGTATACTTACTTGTGTAATTGAGACATGGTTTATTTATTTGATTGAGTCATGGTTTGTTGACTTGGTGTCTTGTTAGTGGTCATGGTCTTGACTTGACTTGTTGTCCATGTTGACTTATGTTTGCTGAATTCTTTGGTATTATTGAATAAGGTTAAGTGTTGAAAACTTGAAGAATTGTTACATAGTAGGTGTTCATGGTTGTTCTTGATTTACTAAGTTATGGTTTCTTTTTTATATATCTTATTTTTGGTTAGTCAATAACATTATTAGTACACCATTTTTTCTTGTGTATTGATACTACATGTGATCTTCTTTTTGTTGAGTGCAGAACATTTTTTGGAGACTATTCCAGATCTCAACTGTAGAGTAGATAACATTCGTACTCAAGGGTGAGCTATATTCTTTGAGCTGCCATGAATTCTTCACTTAATTTCTCGTCCATTATTTCAAACTTATTTATTTTTAGTTGGTTTTGGGTTGAAGCCTTTTTATTAATATTTTTAGTGTATTGGTACAATAACTTTCAAATTATAGGAGACTCTTTAGGTGTTTGATCACTTCCACATGGTTATCATATAGATTGTTGACGACATTATGTTATTTAATGCAAAATAACTAATTTTCCTTATTTTGGCTAAGTGTTGGGTTAGCTGGTATTTGGGGTTAGATGGTTCTTCTATCAAGAGTTAGTATGGGTTCCACTCATGGTGGGTTTAGGTCATAAAAAAGTTGGTCTCAGAGCCCTAGGCTCATTGATCTCATTGTACCAAAATAGGTCCAATAGAATGGTATAGAGATGTCTGTACTTTTCTTTGAGAGACTATAAGACGTTAGGAAACTATCATTTCTTTCTTCTTTTATGTTGTAAATTAATTCCAATTGGTATTTAGTGAATACTAAATCAAACGAAGCTAGAGTTACAACCCCTACACTAGTAACTCCATATGCAAAACTTGCTATTTTAAAATAAGGTTGAATAATGGGTAGGGTAAAAGGAAAAGGGAGAGAAAAACCCGCTAGGGGTGCAGCTTAGTGAGCAGCTAACTAGGCCCTCAAGAGGTCAGTGACACCTCCCCCATCAAGAATCACTATGAGGAGGTTAATCTATTAAATAATTACAATGTAGATCAGAAGAAGGTGGTGCCAGTTAGGGTTACTACTCTTTGCCTATATCTTCTAAGATGATTCAGTAGGTGATTTCTTTTCTGTGTGGATTGGCTGGTATTAAGGCCACTCTTTTTATGCCTTTTTATCAGTTTTTAGGTGTGCATCCTACTGCTATAGCTACTCCTAGAATGGGTAAGGCCTTGGGGATTAAGATTTTCCCTTGCTCGGTGTTAGGTCCTGTCATGACTAGGAATGAATATGACATGCTTACTATATTCTTAAAAATAAAACCCCTTACTTTTATTGGCTCTAAGATCGAGGATGTATTTGATTTCATTGTTTATTGCTTTGAAAGGCTGTATAAGATGGGTATTATTGAGCATCACGATAATGAGTTTGTTATCTTCCAGCTACAAAGTGATGCCAAGAAGTATATGTACGGAGTGTCGGTCACCAACTTTTTCTCTATTGACATAGGCTCAATTTTATACCCTATTTTTGGAGAAGTATGTACCCTGTAATCATTGTGATTACAAAAAGGATGAGTTTCTAGCCCTTAAGTAGGGCAATATGTCTATTGCAGCCTATAAGGATATGTTTCATACGCTGTCCCATCATTCTACATAGTTACTTGACATAGAGTATGAAAGAATTTATTATTTATGAAAGTCTTGAATACTAACTTACAAGTTTTATCTGCTTATATGACTTCTGCCAGGAAGACCCTTAATGAGGTTGTTGATTATGCAAATTAGGTAGAAGGGGTGAAGCAAGTTACTTGACATTATTAATGAAGAAGTCTCAAAATTTAGGTAACTTTGGTGGTTCTTATTCCAGGGGTCACTACCTAAACGCCCATCTACTCTCCCAATTATGTCAGCTCTTCCAGCTTTTACAAGGGGTTAGTTAGGGGCTACTTAGCATCCCTCAGTTACTAGAGGCCAGTGTTCTTATTCTTCATCCAACAGGCCTTCTCTTGAGCAAAGTTGTTATACTTGTAGTGTTGTGGGCACTTTAAGAAAGAGTGTCCTTCGAGAGAGGCTGGGTTACGAGCCAGCAACAGACTAAGTCTTTAGTTTCTACTGGTAGAGGTGTATAGGTAATGGTAATGGTAAAGGTCACCCACAAAGTGGGTGGGGTAATTACTAGGGAGGTTATAGTAGAACTTGAGGTAATGGTAATGCAAGGAAGTGTGGAATGTAACCTACTAGAGAGATTGCCTATCTTGATGAACAATCTTACTATTATTCCTTTCAAGGAAAGGCCAACACTGCGGTGTCTGATTTAATCTTTATAGGTACTATTCTCATTTATGACTGGATGGCTTCTATTTTATTTGATCTGGGTTGCACTTATTCTTATGTATTTGTAATATTTGTCATGGGATTAGACCTTTTGTGATATATTTGACTCTCTTGTTTATGTGTCTACTCTAGAGAGACTCTATGGTAGTGACCCATGTGTATTGTGCAAGTTATTTTTGATCATGGGCTTTTATACTTTGGTGATTTGATAATCTTGGATATGCTTGACTTTGACATTATCTTGAATATGACTTGGCTATCTATGTATTATGTTGTTGTAAATTATAATGTTAAGACCATCACTTTAGAGATACCCTAAAGGATAAGTTATAGTGGGAAGGTGTGTATAATCCTAAGCTTATGAAAATTATATCTTTTATTCGGGCTAAAAAGTTAATTAGGGTGTTCATCCTTCTAGCACATTTGAGATGTTACTATAGATTCCCCTTCTATTGAGCTAGTTCTCATGGTGTCAAAATTTCAGGAGGTGTTTCCCATAGATTTTCTTGGTATGCCTCTAGGCTATTAAGAGTTAGGTTTGGCCTAGCTCTATGATCGAGGTTAGAATTTCCATGGGTCTTTCCAGCTACTATCATAGGTTTTTTAAGAATTTTGCATTTATTGTTACTCACTTAACAAGGTTGACCTAGAAGGAGGTGCCATTTGGTCGGATAAATGTGATGAGAGCCAAAAGCTCAAGATATTTTTGGCTACAACTCTCTTTCTTTTCATGCCAATTAAAGGTAAGGATTTTATTTGTGTTTTGTGATGATTCACGTTCTGGTTTTAGGTGTTGTATTAATGCAAGACAAGAATGTTATTGCTTATGCTTCAAGGCAATTAAAACTTCATGAGAAGAATTATCAATTTATGACTTGGAGTTGGTTGCAATCATCACTGTACTTAAGATTTGGAGACATTATCTCTAGGGTCAAGTGTGAGGTGTTCACAGACCATCATAGTTTAAAACATGTCTTTACCTAATAAGATCTGGACTTTAGGCTGAGGAGGTAGATGGAATTGTTGATGGATTATGATGCGACAATCTAATACCATATGGGTAAGGCCAAAGTGGTGGTAGATATATTGAGCCAAAAATGATAAGTATGGGTAGTTTGGCTGCTTGAGGGTGTCAAGGTGACCCTTAGATAAAGAGATTTAGACTCTACCATCCTAGTTTATGTAGTTTGGGTTTCTAAAAGAGGTGGAGTGTTGGATAATATGGAAGCAAGGTCAACATTCCTTGATCAGATCAAGGCAAGAAAATTTGAATATAGGAAGTTGAATAAACTTTGGAACAAGGTAATATGTGTGGAGCTTCTAATACCACACTTGATACGTATGAGGTATTGATGGTGAGGAAAGACGTGTGTGTGCCCCAGGTTGGTGATTTTATTTCAATTTTTCTTATAGAAGCTCATGGTTCTTGATACCCTATTCATCTAGGTGCAACAAAGATGTACCGTATCTTGATACAACTCTATTGGTGTCTTGAGATGAAGTGGATATAGCTAAGTATGTGTCTAAGTTGCATAATTATCAACAAGTGAAATACAAATGTCAAAAACCTACAAGTTTACTACAAATGATGCGCATTCCTATGTGGAAATAGGAAAGGATAGCTATGAACTTCATAGTAGGTCTTTCTAGGACCTTAGAGCAATATGAATCGATTTGAATCATAGTAGATAGGCTGACCAAGTCAACTCATTTATCCCAATTAGAGTGGATTATAACTGAAAGCAGTTAGCCAAGATTTATATAAACAAAGATATTGAGGCTGCACAGGGTACCAATTTCTGTTATTTCTGATAGAGGTATGCAATTACCTCTAAGTTTTTGGATAGGTTACGTGAGGAGTTGGGAATTAAATTTGATTTCAGCACTACTTTTCATCCTTAAACTGATGGGTGGTCAGAGAAGACTATTCAACTGCTTGAGGATATCCTAAGGGCCCGTGTGATTGACTTTGGTGGCCATTAGGATATGTTTTTTCATTTGTGTGAGTTTTTGTATAATAATAGTTACCACTCTAGCATTGCTATGGCTCTATTCAAAGAACTCTATGGGAGGATGAGTAGATTACCTATAAGTTCATAGTCAATGATGTGAAGCCTTTAGGAATGAAGCTGGTGAAGGAAACTCAAGAAAAGGTAAGGTTCATTCAAAGCAAGTTGTTAACAACCCATAGTAGGCAAAAAGAATAGACGGATAACAAGTTGAGGTACATGTCAGTCAAACTTGTGGAACAAGTATTGTCCAAAGTGTCTCCTATGAAGGGAATTATATGGTTTGGCAAGAAGGGTAAGTTTAGCCTTCGGTATATTGGTTTGTTTGAGGTTCTTGATAATGTGCGTCCGGTAGCGTGCAAGTTGAGCATTGCCACTAAGCCTATCAGGGGTCCATCCAGTGTTCCATGCATATATACTTAAGAGATGTCATAGGGATAGGGATTACATTATCAAATGGGATTCAGTTTTGTTTGATAAGAATTTTTCCTATAAGGAAGTGCCAGTTTATATTCTTGATTAGGATGTTCAAAAATTGAGGACCAAGGAAATCTGACCCGAGAAAACTTAATGTTAGCATCATCCTGTCGAGGAGCTTGAGAAATTGAGAAGAACAAGTACCCTTATTTTTTAAGGTTATAAGTAGTCTTCTTACTTTTGACTAGGCTCTTTTTTCCTATGTGGTCAATTGGGGATGAACAATGGTTAAATTAGTAACTATTATAGTGATCTTTTCATCATTACGATTATTTCTAGCATGCCAAAATTTGGGTTAAGGTGTTCCCCAAATGAGGAGTTAGAAATTTCAGGTTAGGCTAGTCTTGGGCAAAATTCAAGTGAGGTGTGGTCTAGGAAATTCTGGAAATAGATTGGGTAAATAGGGAGTGATTTAATATGTTTTTATGTTAGCTAAAAAGATAAGAAACCTATAGGATCTTCGAAAGTGAATTCGGGCTAGTCTAAAATGTCAAGGTTTGAAGGTGCATTGCGAAAAAGGAAAAACTAGAGAAATATCGAGTTTCTATCTTGCCACACCCACTATAGCAAGTGACAGGCCGCTACTACTGCATCACTATAGTGAGAGTCATTATTGGTCAATCCCACCATAACGAGTGTAACCTACTATAGTGAGGCTGCTATAGCGAGATAGGGATGCTATAGTGTGATATACGCGGATTGCTATGGAAAAATTATCCCAAAATATTTCATTATTTCAAAACTCAGTTTGGGAAGGGCTTAGGCGTTTTTAGAAAATTCCACTTAATTTCCACCCAATATCTTTGTAAAAGTGTGTGATTTCTTTTTCTAACTTGTAGTTCAATTATTAACTGCTAGAATCACTAGTTTTCAGGTTTTTATGGAGCATTTGACTTAACCTGCCTAGCTTGCTGGTTTAATTAAGTGAATTGGGTAGAAAATTCTTTGGTTTTGGTTAAAAATTTCTAATTTACTATTGTATATTGATAATTTAATATTGTAATCGGGAAGTTGGTAGGATTAAAGTGGAATTATGGTAGAAAACCCTAGAAAGGGGAGGGATGATCATGAATTTGGCCTTGAGGTTACGAGATTAGGTTATAATTCTTGATATTGTTAGGTAATTTAATTGATTGTGTTATTTTTATTTTTTTAGACCACAATCAAGTTGAGGTTGAAAGAAAAGGCAAAGCTCAAGTTTGTTAGAGTATTTCGGGTATAGATTGAGGTAGGTGATGTTTTAATATAGTTAAAAAAACTTGTTGTATGCGTGCATAATAATTGTTCCTTTGTACTTCATCCATCCTAAATTATGTGTCGCCATTTGACCGGACTCGATATTTAAGAAATAAGTATTGACTCTGTTAAAGTTACAAAATTACCCTTCTTATGAAAGGAGTAATAGTACTTAAAATCAAGTGGGACCACTTATAATTGAAAAGCAAATGAAAAAAAGGAGTAAAGTATTTAAAATTAAGTGGGACCACTAAGGGTAAAATTATAATTGTGTCTTTAAAAACTTACCAAATAAGGATAGGCGACATTTTTTTTGGGACGAAACAAAAAGAAAATGGCGACACATAATTTGGGACGGAGGGAATATTTCTTATTGCAATGCATGTTCAAGGAAAGTGAATGACGGACTTAGACATTTTCAGTTGTTTTTGGGTTGAACCTCTTTTATTGATATTTGTAGTGTTTTGGTACTATGACTTTCAGATTCTAGGGGATTGTTTAGGTGTTTGATCAGTTTCGCATGGTTTATAGTTTAGATTGTTGACGATATTATCTTATTTAATGCAGAACATGTAGTTTGCCTTATTTGGCTAAGTATTAGGTTTGATGGTGTTTTGGTTTAGATGGTTCTCCCATCGGGAGTTAGTACGGGTGCCACTCATGATGGGTTTAGTCCATGACACATAATGGGACTTTTATAGTGGTCAGGTAGGCGCTGCAGTGATCATCGAGCAATTTTAATGCCTTAATTCATATTTCAGAGTTTTGTTTCCCACAACTCTAAAGGTTTGAACTTAAACTTGAGAGAGGCAATTGTCCTCCTCTCTAGGGCGAATTCCATCATAAAGGTAAGTTCTTTATTCCCTTATAACAACATTTGACTCATTCAAATTTTTATTAGAATAGGGATTTATCGTGAATTTCATGAGTTTAGTCCCTAAGTTCATGAACTGGTAATTAAACCCTATGGGTAGATGTGATTTTACGTAAGATTAATTTTATGTTGTTAATTAACACTTCTTCACATGGAATTGTTTCCCTCTGAACGTTAATTATGGGGATCTGCTGTTAAATCTCTAACGTTTAGAATTGAAGAGTAAGTGATTAATTGAATTTAAGATTAAGAGATTAATTACTCTTGCATTTGTTGTTTTAGATCCCATGTAATCTGAAGCTTTGATGAAAGGCGAGGCACTTACAACCTAACTTAGATTTGGGTCTTTGATTTTCATGACCCAATCCATCATGAGTGGCAACTACACTAATCCTCTGCAAGGAGAATCATCTAACCCAAAATCAATTTCATTCACTTATCCAAATTTAAAAACAAACCACCATTCATTAATAAAAGTTAATACTTTAACATTCAATACTAGTGCGGAAATAATATTGTCACAACATTCCCAAAAAACTGAAAGTCATCATACCAGAAATCTAACTAAACGAGTCTAAGAGTACAGCTTGGAAAGCCAATAATAACTAACTAACTAAATAAATAAATAAAGATTCAATGTTTGAATATACAGACAAGACCAGGTTTGAATAATCAATGGCATCCCGGAGAATAAATGCTCCCTCTTGGACCAGGAACGTGCCGTCACCTATAAACGAGGTCTCATAGAAGCGATGTAATAGACTCTGCACTTAACAAAAAAAACACCAGTATCAGTACAATCCACTATGTACTAATAGGTGACATTATAGGCTGACTTAACTGCTTTGAACACTTAGCCAAATATTTGTAAGCAAGTAGCAAGCATGTCAATTGAATCATGTATTCAACCCATCTTACAATAACAAGCCTTTTAATATCAACCAGACCAATTAAGTAACAATGATCCCAGTGTTGCATGTTAATGCTTAACTCGGTGCCAACAAATAAGAATAGCTTACAACCAAATTAGTTTGCCATTTATATCATGAAAATCTCATTATCTGGTCAAATCTCAAGTAATAGTTCACACCAAGTACTAATAAATAATATTAGGTCAATGAATCGGTCTACACAAGGAACCTGAGGTTATATCAATATCAATGGTTTACTATAGGAACCCATTATAAATTTAATAAAAAAAAAACTCAGTTTGATCAAGGAACCATCAAACTCTCTAAATCATCATGTGCACACATGCTATGGGACTTACGGTTGTCCTCTAGCCATGACCCACAGGGGATGAGTTCATTCCATGTACCAATCATACTAAACAACAAGGTGTCTTGCTACTATTATCCCAAACAAGTGCTATGCCACTCTTATACCCCCACCCCCACCCTTATACCACTATAATCCACCAATTTAATTACAAGACATACATTTAGCAGCAATCAATTTAAAAAAATAACCATGTATTAGACATAAGTACAAATTCAATAGTAAGTTCATTATTAACCAACACTTGCATTTTATCATCAATAAATTAGCATCATTAACAAGCATGACTTGAAACTAAGGACTTATTTATTTGCAATTAATGGAGGTCTAAATATGAATGGTTCAGACTTTAGATCATTAAGTGTATTTGTTTTTTATTAAGGTTGCAGCTCTTAATAGGTCTAAATAGTTCTTAATCATTCAGATCTCGAACCAAGTCTTAATATCTTTAAGAGGTATTCTTGTGTTGGATGATATTTCCCACCACTCTATCTACAATCACCGGTCACCACCACTACCACCTATGCCACCACCACCACCAACCACAACCATCAACCGCCACGACCAACCACTTCCACAATCATAGCCACCATTGATAACCAATATCACTACAAACCACTATTGTCAGCCGCTACAAAACCTACTACCTCCATTATTCTAATTATATCCACCATCACTGAAACGCTAAAACAAATTCCAAGTCCACCACCACCATCAACTATTGTCGACCGATCCCTACTACCGACCAACTCATTTATCACAACTAGTACCACCGCTACCTACCACTAACACATCATCAACTTCCACATATTTTTTGGCCACCATCACCTTCAATATCACTAGTATCATCACCACTACCACCACTTTAACCATTACCATTACTAAAATTTATCTCTACTATCAACCATCTACTCTATCACATCTAACAACCTTTCCGACTACTACCACCACATCGTCAAACATCATGCGATAATTTTTCTTCCATAATAATTAACCTAATAATTGTCACCATCATAACAACATAACAATCATCTCTACTATCAAAAATATCACCACCAATATTAGTAGTTACTCACACCAATCATTACCACCACCATCACCACAGTTCGAATCATCTCCACTATCACTAACAAACATAAATACTTTTTATAATCAAGTACTAATTTTATTGTATTAAATTAAATATTTTTAATATATAATCAATTTTTTATTTGAATTGTACTTTTATTATATATACAAACACATAAATTTTGCATATTTAGATGTTGAGAAATAAAAAGTTGTAATCATTTAATTTTTAGATCCAGGACAACATCTTAATCGTTCAGATGTGCATTCAGATTCAGATATCTGAATTTTAATAAAAACAAATGCAGCTAAGTAAACAAATAATTAGTTAATAATAACATATACAATTAAATTGAGTTTAAACTTTAATTAAATCATAACTTATCTCAAATCAAGTCTTGCAATTCCCCAATTCACATAACTTTTGCCCTTTCTTGTAGCCTAATTTGATCTAGAACTAAAATAAAAAAAATAAAGATTCAACCATTTATTCATTAATTCCAGATATTATAAACCTAAATTCATTGTTTTAACCCATATTCATGGATAATTTCACCATTATAGGATTTGGAATTTTATTTGATCCGTTATGGAGTTGGAAATTTCACTAGGAGGTGTAACTTTAAAGATACTATTTTTATGTTGTGTATCCAAAATCTTCTAAAGAGAGAATATATCACATATCTTTGTCTATTATATGAAACCTGGTTTCGTTAATCACCACGCTGCATCGATTGGGAGCATGATCTCTCCTTTTGTTCATTTTCTATTGGTAAATGATATGTCCAAATTACACCTCCTTAAAGAAGTATTAGCGATCAAGTCAAATATAGAACCCAATAAAGGTTGAGACCGAATACCACAGGGAATATGATGAACACTAAGTTCTTTATGATTAAGATAACATTTAGTCTAAAACTTTCGTAAGGATGCAGGTGTAGAAAATATTTTGGAATCAACTTTCAACTTGTTCAAAGTAACAATAGTCAAATTTTGTAGAATGTGAGTCATTAGAGAAAGAGAACTAGGCTTGTCTTCACCATGGCCTTATAATACTTTAGGGTTAATAATGATAATGAATTCTTTTAATATAAAACATAAAAAGCGATCAATTACTAACATGCATATAAACTTTTTTCAACCTAATTAGATGACTATTACTATAATTATGTCAAACTTAAAGAGATAGTAAAATTAAACTCGATTTTAGCCTCAAATTGGTAAATCTTGCTACAACAATACCCCTTATACAGAAATTAAAAACTCTGAATTCTTGATGTTAATCCTTTTCCCAATTTTAACCTCTTATTTCAAGCAAGTTAAACCTAAAACATGTTCTAATGTTTATAACCATTAAAAATCTATTTAGATGAAAAAATTATAAATACATATCAAATCCCAACCATTATAAACCCTAGAATTATTATTTTTCCATGGATCACATAACCCTAGTTTGGTCGTCCTTCTGATGCATCGTCATATGGAATCACCACATAATGCAACTTAAGCTTATATTTTTTATGGTCTTAAAAACTTGATATGAGTTAGCTAAGCCATCTATAACGTCCCAAATCTGGTACCCAAAATGCTACACGATGCTCATGACCCCGAGGGACCACCAGCCAACCCATGACTGATATTTGTACACTGCATAATATACTGTATAAATATAGAATATAAGTTGTAAGGCCGTAAGGTTCAAAATTGATAAAAAAAACATCTTAGAGTATGGTCTATCAATAACAAAATAAAACTAAAATAAACTGTCTGAACATGCTATAGTCTGAAAAGCCTCTAAACTGTCTGACTGAGGAGCTGATGGGACATGTATCCAACTAACTTCAACTGCTAAAATAAACTAAGTACTGAAAGAATGAACTAATCAAATGATAATATCCTCGAATGATGAGGACTCATTGCTAAATCTGGCTGCCAGAATCTGAAATGCTACTGATGCTCTAGATCTTGTACTTCTGAACCTATGGTATAGAATAAAACACCATAGTGCAAATACATTAGTACGATTAAATGTACTATTATGCAAGTGAGGTAGGCTGAATGCAAAGGGTTCAAATTCATAAACAATGCTAACTGACTGAATAGCATGAACGTGAGAATACATGCATGAATAAGAAACTATAACTGAATTCATGATGATACTAACTACTGAGTCTGAATACTGATAACATGATTTACTGATAATTAAATAATTGATAATGAGAGACAGTGTCCGAAAGTATAGGTCCTCATGGGACTAGCTGAGTTTTGTACCGTACTAAGTTGATTGTATCTGACAGTCTTAAAATCTAGAAAACTATCTGAGTTCTTTTACTGAGACTGAGACTGTGGGAAGTAGTTATCTAACCGAAATGCCCCAAATAATGCATTATAGCTGAGTTGGGGTCCAATCTGTAACCCCAATTAGAAGGGTGTCAATACCACACCACTGGTAAGGACAAGCTGTGAGTGACCCTCATCTGGCAGGTACTCGAATGAGAATGGTGGGACCCTCATCTGACAGATTAAGCCACCCTATCTACCCTCATCCAGCAGGTTTTATCAGGTTTTAATATCTCAACCTACGCTGGCTATGTAGTTCTGGAATGCAAGGATTGCTTCTAAGAATCACACCCTTAACTAGTAAGTGAGTTCCTATCCTTGGGTTCACTCGGTGCTGAATCCTATTCCCATATGGATAGAAACTGAACATGATTATTTGAACTGAACTGGATTAAGTTCATTGGGTTCCGTTGACTGATCAAGTACTACTGATATTACTGAATTTCTGAGATTTTTGGGATTACTGGAATTGCTGAGTTTTCCTGAGTCATGAGACTAACTGAATTCTACTAAACATGGCTTGACTGAAGATATCATGAAAACATGGCACTGGCTCTAGACACACATCTAAATTGTTGGGTACAAGTACCCCCCAGGACTCGATAGAAGGAGACTAACAAGGCATGACATTCTTGTATACATGACCAACATCAACAATCCATAATACAATAAGTTGGGGATTTAATAAAGTACATGGTTATCATAGTCTTTTAAATAGTAGGAATGCATAAAATCAATGTCATAATTTCATATTCTAACATCATGAGCATTCCAACAAACATCTACATTGCACATCAATAGCATGGAAGTCATTTTGATCATAAGGGTACAGTATGCACTTATTATTTAGGTCACAATTGAGCTATGATGCATAATTTCTAGTCCCTTAGGTATTTTATCAAACACCTTACATGCACAACTTAAGGAATAGGCATAATCATCAAA
>JAPEIP010000004.1:153868551-153882108 GCA_026120095.1 Capsicum chinense | reverse complement strand
GTAGGAATGCATAAAATCAATGTCATAATTTCATATTCTAACATCATGAGCATTCCAACAAACATCTACATTGCACATCAATAGCATGGAAGTCATTTTGATCATAAGGGTACAGTATGCACTTATTATTTAGGTCACAATTGAGCTATGATGCATAATTTCTAGTCCCTTAGGTATTTTATCAAACACCTTACATGCACAACTTAAGGAATAGGCATAATCATCAAATTGTCACTTTAAAACTCCATAAATCAACTAAACTTACAGATTTCATGCCACAAATTAACATAGTTTCATGAACAACACATAAAGATTCCAACTTGGGAATGACATAATCATAATCTCATGAACATAATCAACCCACAGCACAATATTAACAATACATGATTTAAAACTTGATTCTTGAAACTTCATGGATGGAAGAAATCCATGAATGAACACTATGCAAACCTTAGTACGTAATTTTACAAAGTTTGACAGTGGAATTTTCTTGAATTTGAATCCCCAATTGAAAATCCTAACTTGTTCTTGAGAGGATTTTGAGAAAAGTGACTATATTTTGGTCCAAAAAGGCTTAATCCCGTGTTTTAGACTTATATATGGGTGGAAATTGACCAATTTGCCCTTCAAAACACAGAGATGGAATACAGGAATTTTGGCTCAGGGCGATCCCCAGGGTGCCACCTTGCCTAGTCCGCCGGACTTAGCAAGGTGCCGCCCTACCTGGAGCAGCACAATTTCCAGGGTGCCATGGGCCTATCGCCTTTAGCTACTGGTTTGGGTATCCAAACATTCCCTTCTGCTATTCCAAAAATTTTGAAACTCACCCGAGATGTACTATTGACTTGCCCCATCGTGACGTAACTTGAAAATAAAAAAATGGAGGTCGGTAAGATCATCAAATAAATCTCCAAAGTTCAGAGGCTTAAAATGAGACTAAGTGTTGAACACTTAGCTAAAATATTCTAAGTGTTGGAGCTTTTAAAGAGCTTTAAGGAGCTTAATTTGACTTAGAATTTTATGAGGTCTTACACCATCACACTTCTTCCTTTCGATTTTGTTCCTATTTTGTTGTGATGGTTCATCACACACTTGATAATTTCATCAAGTGAAACCATCAAGTTGACCTTCTTAGTACAGTTTCCTCTGTTTCTAGCCTTGGCTCAATTTCTTGCATTTCAATGCAAAAATCATCAGATGGTTGCTTAAGAGCTTACGTTTAATCCTAGTTAAAAGATTTAATTATGTCATCAAATATCGATACATAAATAATATACATGGAATCTAAATCCTTTCTCTCAAACCATCTACATTAGGCATACATAATCTCCTTTGGTACGGCAAAGTACCATCACCGATAATCTCAAAGGCCAACACTCTTTGTCCACCTACATCACCATTGATTATTATCAAGACAAGATCTGACATCTGTTCTCTTTAATTTCAGTGCCTAGGGATGACCACGTCACTTTCTGCACCAACACACTACCATTTTCGAAGTCCAAGAGATGAACTCTAAGATTAGCCAAATGGTAAATGTCCTTCACCAATTCTCGCTTATCCTTATACACATGATCTAGACTTCCGATGGATAACCTGCTAAGAGCATCAACAACCATGTTAGCTTTACCTGGATAGTAGTAAGACTTATGTTATAATCCTTGAGAAGCTCAAGCTACCTCCTCTGCCTGAGGTTAAGCTCCTTCAGAGTAAACACATACTACAGGCTATTATGGTCAGAAAAGATATCCACATAAACTCCGTACAAATAGTGACGCTAGATTTTCAATAAGAACACCACATCTAACAATTCCAAGTCATGAGTCAGATAGTTCCTCTTATGCAACTTCAATTGGCTAGAGGCATAAGCTTTCACCTTTCCATGATGCATCAAAATGCCACCAAATCCCACATGGGACACATCACAGTAGACCACAAACCCATCAGTTCCTTTAGGTAGCCAAAATCAAAGTTGAAGTTAGCTTATCCTTCAGCCTCTCAAAAATACCCTCACAAGCATCAGACCACAAGAACTTTACCTTCTTCTGAGTCAACTTAGTCAACGTACAAGTATAGTAAAAAAACTCTCCACAAACCTCATGTAGTAACCCATTAAACCCAAAAAGCTTTGAATATCAGTTGGAGTCGTGGATCTAGGGCACTACTTCACCAATTTAAATTTCTGCGGATCCACCATAATCCCTTCATTAAAAATGATATAACCCAAAAAAGTGATAACGTTTAACCAGAACTCACATTTTGAAAATTTGGCATACAACTACTTCTCTTTCAGGGTCTGCAATACGATGTGGAAGTGATTTGCATGATCCTCCTCGCTCTTCGAATACACCAAAATGTCATCTATAAAAACAATGACAAACAGATCTCTAAATTGATAAAAGACCCTATTCATCAAATCCATAAATACCACTAGGGCATTGGTCAACTCGAAAGACATAACCAAAAACTCAAAGTGTCTGTATTGAGTACAAAAGGTAGTCTTAGGGATGTCCATCTCCCTAATCTTTAGCTGATGATACCTGAATAGAAGATCAATCTTGGTGAAAAACTTAGCACCCTGCAACTGATCAAACAAATCATTTATCCTTAGAAGAGGATACTTATTCTTTAATGTCACCTTATTCAACTATCGATAATCAATGCACATCCGAAGGGAACCATCCCCCTTACATAGAAATAACATTGGTGCACCCCATAGGGACACACTAGGATGGATGAAACCCTTATCTAAAACATCCTTGAGTTGCTCCTTAAGCTCCTTTAACTCATCTGGAGCCCTTCTATATGGGGGAATAGAAATTGGACGAGTGTCTAGAATAAGATCAATCCCAAACTCAATCTCCTTATCAGGAGGAACACCAGAAAGGTCATCAGGGAAGACCTTAGGAAATTCATTCACCATCAAAATAGAATAGAAAGAAGGACCATCTGAGTTAGAATCTTTAACCCTGACTAGATGGTAGAGACACCATATAGAGATCAATCTTTGAGCTCTAAGATAGATATGAACTTCCCATTAGGAGATAGGGAACCACCCTCTCACTCAATAACTGATTCACTAGGGAATTTAAAGACAACCTTATGGTTTCGATAGTCTAGAAAAGCATAGCATGAGTGCAATTAATCCATCCACAATATGCCATCAAAATCCACCATATCTAATTCAAATAGATCCACCAAAGTTTCTCTACTACCATTAGATACCATACACTACCTATAGACTCTTCTAGAAATCATAAAGTCATCTGCCAGGGTAGAAATGGAAAAAGGATCCAAAACAAACTTAGGACCAAAATAAAAAATGCATAGCCACAATTAGGGTCATATAAGAGAGAGAGGATCCCCAAATCAAGTAAACAACACACATCACGATAAAAGAGTTTTAACATACCAATCACAACATTAGGCGATGCCTCAGACACCTGTCGAGTAGTGAGAGCATAAAGATGGTTTCGACTAGTTTTAGAATTAGATAGCACAACCTTTGGTGCTGGAGCTGATGAGGAAGTAATTGGAACCTTGTTTTCCTCCGAAGAAACCTTACCAACTAGACAGTTTCTAAGAATATGCCTTGGCTGACACAGTTGAAGCATCTGTCCATCCTTTCATCACTAAAGCCTCAATGCAATTTACTACAAAACCTGTAGGAAGGATATGGTGGAACTGACTGGGCCCTAATAGCCTGAGATTGGGCATCCTTTGCCCTAAAGTTTTTGCCACCTTGGAAACTCCTATCACCTGACGACTTTGGGTAGAGAACACTAGCCATCAATAAGACTCAGAATTTCCCTACTTCTTCTTGGGCCACTTACCACCATCCCTACCACCCTTCTATTGGACACCACCCTATTTTGAGAACCTAAACTTTTTGCCCTGCCTCTCCACTATCTCTTCCTGCTTATTCTTTTCTTTCTCCACCTATCGTATATACATAAGTAATCTAGAGATATCTATGTCCTTGATCAATAAGGCAACCTTACTCTTAAATATCAACTCTCTAGATAACCTGAAAGCAAACTTCCTCATCCTAGACCTCATGCTTGAAACCATCTTCGGAGCATACCGAGACAACTGGTGAAACTTTAAGGTATACTCCTTGACTGACATTTTTCCTTGCTTCAAACTAACAAACTCTTCTGCCTTAACTTCCCTCAACTCCTGAGGAAAGAAGTGGTCTGGAAAAACATTAGAAACCAAAAATATGACTCATTATCATCACCCCTTGTCTGATCACATTCCTCGTACCACTGGTACACCACATCTTTCAGTTGGTAGGCGGCAAACTCCATGCCCTCTATATTCGTGGCATGTATAACATAAAATATCTAATCAATCTCATTAAAAAAACCCTGAGGACCCTTTTCCACCTTAACACCAACAAAGGTCGGAGAATTCAACCTCATGAACTGGCCAACCCTTATGGCCTCAGAAGATGGAGTAACAAAAGTACCATGATCAGCCTGAGAAGCTACCAATTGTACCAACATATGAATAGACTGACCAAACTCAGCATTTATTAAATCAGTCTAAGGAGAAAGAGAAGGAATTAAGGGAATCAATGGAACTCCAGGAGGACAATCAGAAACTGAACCCCTAGACCGAGTCTGGACCTCATAAGTAGAATGGGTCCCATCAGCATTGTCCTCAGGTAGGACAGAGGAGTTTCTGTGAGATTTAAATAATCAAGGAAGCATGATTTAAAAAGTAAAAAAATAAGAATTAGAGCAGAATTCATAACCTTAGACTCTACAACTTAAAAATAGAACACAAGAAAAAGAAATATTCCCAAATGCCTTGTAGCCTCTCCCTTATGTGTGTGGCGGGCAACACATTCTTAAAAGAGAATCTACTTTACATGACTTTATGGACTCCTAATTGACCAAGAACCTGGCTTTGATATTGAACTGACATGACCCAAACCAGGGCCTAGTCATGTTGGGCTCCTCAAATTTGACCAGGATCGGAGACCGCCCCCTAAACCCAACCATAATCGCCCTGCACCCTATGTTGGATGTATTCTGAACATATAATAATATAAACAACCATAAATCAAATACATTAGTTAAATTCTATAGACTTATCCAACTGGTGTCGGCCCGATACCAAAACCAATGCCAAGGCTGACACCAATATTGATACTGCCCGTGCCCAAAGTAGTCACAAAAAGCCTATAATCGAAAACTATGACATCCGGTTGGGACATGCCCCCGACCATAGCTAAAACTAAAGTCCAAGAAATAATAAAAAGTATAAAAAAAGTCCATAGCATAAAGGAGTCTTCCAAAGTATGAAAGCTCATAATTTTAATCTAACGCAAAGATGTTCCCGAATCCAAGATTGTTGAGCAGGAGAAGTAATATGGCCGATTCCTGTATCACGTAGAGATACAATGCTTGAAGATGGGTTAGCAAGTGAACACTATCATGTACTAAGGAATAAGGATAAAGTAATGCCATTATTCAAAACCAAAGTAAATATCCAAAGGCAATCACATTTATACACATAAATATTATGCCAGGGAAGGGAACCGGGTTTAGCATGCATTTAAATCTTTAACCTGGACTGTGTATCTTGACCATCCTAAAATCACCCACGATCTATATGGGTCCAGTGTTATTGTAACGCCTCAAAAATGGGTCCCGAGACATCACATAGTGCTCAAGACTACAAGTAGCCTTAAGCTAATCTTTTCTGGCTTCTACTAAATCTGAAACTCATAATAGGGAAGTATAGATATATAATAAAGCTAAAATACAGAATTTTATTTGAGCTGAACTGAAATTATCTGAATATAATATCTGAAAATACTAAACTCAAAAGTCTGATCAATCAATACTGGAAATGTTAATCATATCTAGCAGTCTGATAAGCCTCTACTACTAATAACTAGAGAGTAACTGGGACAAACCCCCAGCAGACTCAAACTATCTGTGAATACTAAATCATCTATACTATTAAGATAAAAAACTAAAAGACTAAGTTTCGGAACTATGAGGACTCACCAATTGTAAAGATGTAGATGGAGATGCTCAAAATCACTCACGGTGCTGAAATTGAGCACCTGAACCTACATTATGAGACAACGTAGCACATAGACGTATATATAGATCAATATTTCTGGATTGTACTGAGTATATGGGGGTGAATGCACAAGTAACTCAATATCTCAATATCGTTATAAATTTGTAAAAGCATGCATACTAAATGTAGAAGACTCACATAAGTTGGAATGTCTGAAAATTGAAAATCATAATCATGAATAACAAAATATGTTGCATAGATCTAGAGAGTCATAACATTTCTAAAAGTTGTACTAGTACTCTATCTTTAGATCATGCTATTTAAGTGTAGAAAGGACTCACTTTTATATATGAAATCTGAAGTCTGAAATCTAGTAGTTAATGACTTATGTAAAATAATATCTGAATGAAGTCGTGAGACTTTACACTTAGTTTTGAAAGATATTCTGTTATGATTATTCTATAGTATTTTCTATTAGGAAAATACTTCTAAAACTATTCTACAAGGTTTTACTGTTAGGGAGGTTCTTCTTTCCGACATACACTATATGAGCTCTTATAGTGTCCAACGTCTTGTTCCCTTATGGGAAAACCTCACATTGGGGAGAGGTGTCATACTCTTACCAATGAGTATAACCTAATCTAAATGATCACATCTATATCTTTCATCCAAATAGAAAAGGGAATAATCTGAGAATGAACCTACGTTGGCTCATAATTTTGAGGTATGTGAACATACCCAACTCAGTGCTAAATACTACTCAGTTTAATTTGTATGCTCATTTAGTTGGAAATCCACTTTTAAAAACTAATACAAGGGTTTACAATGAATACCACTTGTAAATCTGTTTACTGTGAACTTTAGATAAATCTGTAAAGTGGATTCCATATCTAAGCTGAGATCAAAAGACCAAATCTTTGTTCAAAATCCGAATATAACAAATCATGGGATGCTTAAAAGCATAATCTTCTTGAAATAACAACATTCAAACTAGGGCTAATAACTCATGCATCTATTTCATGTCAAATCATCGTACATCTCATGCTAAGTAATGAAAATATTGATAATTCAAGTCTAAATCTGGAAATTACTGCAATATGCATGAAAATACAATAGTAGATATGTAATTAATGAGAACACTTGATTTTGGATTTCTATTTGTGCTCTTGAAGATGGATTCTTGATTATCTTGAATTGAAAACCTTGAATTTTGAGTTTCCTTGGAGAAAGAATAGTGGAATTTGGATTTCTTGGGAATTAAGTTTTGATGTTCTAGGGTTTATTTGAGAGAAAGTTGATGAAAAGTGAGCATATAATGGTTGGAATAGAATTAATTTAGAGTTAATAATGAATTGAGGGCTAGGGAAAAGACTAGATTGCCCTTTAAAAATTAAGTTCGGAAACTGAAATCCCAATTTTAGGCCCCACCGCAATGCGGGGCTATCGCAGTGGCTCACTGGATAAGGGACCATAGCCATTTTGAGTTGTGGCACGATGCGGCGTCATCGCATTGCGCCAATAGAAAATGGATGAGTACTATTTTAGCCTTTGACGTGATGCGGCGTAATTGGATTGAGCCACTGGAAAAGGATGAGTGTCATCTTGCACTCCTCCGCGATGCGGTGTTAGCCCATTTGGTAATTTTGGTGCGATACAAGCTAATTGCGTTAAGCTAGAATGGGACGAATGGGAACTGAAATTTCTTCGTAATGTGGGTTAATCACGGTGCTTCACTAGAATCAGATAGTTGCGATTTTATCCTTCACCGTGATGGGGTGCCTGTCGAAACGCCCTACTATTTTCACTTAAATCACCATAACTTCTCAACTGAGTATCAAATTAAGCCAAAATTGGTATCATTGGAAAGCTGGTTCAATTATCTACTTGGTGGGTCTAAAGCTTAAAAATTCTACATGTATCAAGATTTATTCATTTTCAAAGCTAACCCTATACATTTTAGGAGCTAAACTAAGCTAGGAAAGGTATGGGGTATTACATTATCTCCCCCTTGGGAACATTCATCCTTGAATGACACTAATTAAACTAAAGATACTGAGGAACTGAGGCTATATTCTAGCATGCACAACTTATAACAAACTGCACGATTGAATCTAAAACATACTGAGCGACTAAACTAATCTACGAGTGTATGAATTGATATAAAGATAACTATATAGATGAATCTGAGCTGGAAAAGAACTGAATTAAAGAGGAATGTTACCTTCAGCTGAATTTGAGTTTGTGGAGAAAAGGTGAGGATACTTGGTACGCATGTCTGCTTCTGCTTCCTAAGTAACACCTCAACAGAGTGATTTCGCCATAGAACTTTGACCAAGGGAACTCCTTTGTTCCTTAGTCTACAGATCTTATGATCAAGAATCTCTACTGAAACTTCTTTGTATGAAAGGCTATTCTAAATATCTATGCTTTCTAGAGGGATTACAATTGTTGAATCGCCCATGCACTTCTTCAATAAGGACACATGGAACACTAGATAAACAACTGACAAGTCTGTAGGTAGCTCAAGCTCATACGCTACCTTTCCAACACGACTCAAAATTTGGTTGGGGCCTACATATCAGGGACTAAGCTTCCCCTTGTTCCAAATCTCTTCGCCCTTTTCATGGGTAAAACTTTTAAATACATAAGATCATCTACTTCAAACTCAAGATCTCTTCTTCTTATGCCTACATAAGATTTCTGACAACTCTGAGTTGCTTTTAATCTCTCTCTGATCAACTAGACTTTCTCTATGTCTTTAACTACCATATCTGGCCCAATCAAAGCTACCTCACCCAATTGGAAACCAAACGACTGGTGATCTATACCCCCTCTCATAAATAGCTTCAAACGGGGCTATTTAAATACTAGAATGGTAATTTTTATTATAGGCTAACTCGACCAATGGAAAGTTGTCATCCCAACTGGCTTTGAAATCAAGAACACATGCCCTCAATATATCCTCTAAATTCTGAATGGTCCTCTTTATCTGACCTTCTGTCTATAGATAAAAAGCTGAACTTGGGTACCAAAACCTTTCTTAAGGGCTTTCTAAGACTGAGAAGTAAACTGAGTACCCCTATCTGAGATGATGGACAATGGAACTCCATGCAATCTAACCAACTCTCTGATGTACAACTTAGCATGACCTTTAGTTGTGTAAGATATGTGAACTGGCAAGAAATGAGCCGATTTTCTCAATCTATCTACAATGACCCATATCGAATCATGTTGTCGATGCGAATGTTATAGTCCAGTCACAAAGTACATATTTACCTCTTCCTACTTCCAAGTGGGATTACTGAACTCCTACATAGTGCTACCAGGTCTTTGGTGCTCTACCTTAACCTGTTGACAAGTCTCACACTTGGCTATAAATTTTGTGATATCTCTCTTCATACCACTCCACCAATAAATTTCTCGCAAGTCGCGGTACATTTTGGTGGCTCCTGGATGAATGGAATAACACACACCATATACTTTTGCCGTAATTCGTTGCCTCAAATTGTCAACACATGTCACACACAATCTACTATGGTATCTCAATACAGTATCTCCTCCTTGGGAGAAAACCTCTACCTTTTCGTCTTTAACTAACCCCCTTCAGTTTGACCAAACTAGGATCCTTATCCTGTTTCTCTTTTATCTCAGAAACTAGAGATGATTCTGAACCCAAATATTTCCTTCAGCTGAGTCAACTAACCTTACACCCAATCTAGCTAACTGGTGAACTTTCTGAACTAACTCTCTCTTATCATGCTCCATATGAGCAACACTACCCATAGATAATCTACTAAGGGCTTCTGCCACTACATTAGCCTTGCCGGGATGATACGAAATACTCATATCATAATCCTTCAACAATTCTAACCACCTTCTCTGAAGAAGATTTAACTCCCTTTGAGTAAACACATACTAAAAACTTTTGTGATCCATAAACACATCAACATGTACCCCATAAAGATATTGACTCTATATCTTCAATGCAAACACCGCAACAACTAACTTAAGGTCATAGATAGGGTAGTTCTTTTCATAAGGCTTAAGTTTTCTAGAGGTATAGGCTATAACCTTACCTCTATGTATCAAAACACAACCCAGATGAATTCTAGAGGCATCATAATATACAATAAACCCATCTGTACCATCAGGTAGCGTTAATACTAGCGCTAAAATGAGTTGAGTCTTCAACTGTGGAAAACTGTTCATACAGGAATCTGACCACTGAAACTTAGCTTTCTTCTGAGTTAATCTAGATATAGGGGATGTAAGAGAAGAAAAACCCTCAACAAAGCATCTATAATAGTTAGCTAAACCTAAGAAACTTCCTATGTCTGATGGAGAGATAGGTCTAGGCCAATTTCTTATTGCTTCTGTATTTTGGGGATCAACCCTAATGCCGTCACTGGAAATAATATGACCAAGGAAAGCTACTGATCTTAGCCAAAATTCACATTTGCTAAATTTCGTAAACAACTGGTGATTTCTAAGAGTTTCCAATACAATTCTAAGGTGGTCTGTATGATCATCCTCACCATGAGAATAGACATGAATGTCATCGATAAAGAATATGACAAACCTGTCCAAATACTATTTGAACATTCTATTCATCAAGTCAATGAAGGTTGTTAGGGCATTGGTAAGACCAAATGACATGACTAAAACTTAAAATGACCAAAACAGGTTCTGGAAGCTGTCTCTGGAATATCACATTCCCTTACTCTGAGCTGATGATAGCCGGATCTAAGGTCTATCTTTGAGAAGTAACTTACACCTTGGAGTTGGTTGACTAAGTTATCAATTCTAAGAAGAGGATATTTGTTTTTGACTGTGACTTTATTCAATTAATGATAGTCAATGCACATTTACGAAGAACCATTTTTCTTTCGCATGAATAGGATGGGAACGTCACATGGAGAGACACTGGCCTTATGAAATCTTTATCTAATGGATCCTTAAGCTGCTCTTTTAACTCTTTAATCTTGGCTGGAGCTATATGATATGGAGGAATAGAGATGGGCTAAGTATCTATAAGAAGGTCTATACCAAATTCTATTTCCCTATTGGGAGGTACCCCTGGCAAATCCTTGGAAAAAACACTAGGAAACTCATTGACTACATGAACTAACTAAACTATTGGAGTCTCAAACTTAGTGTCTTTGACTCGAACTAGATGATAGATACGCCTTTTTGAGATCAACTTTCTGGCTTTAATATAGGATATGAAATGACTCTTGAGAGACACTATATTACTTTCCCCCTCAAAGACTGGCTCATCTAGAAACTGAAACTTTACCACTTGAGTGCAAAAATCTATGGATGCATAACAAGAATGGAGCCAATCCATACCAATAATAAGGTCAAAGCCAACCATATCTAACTCTATTAAATATGCTAAAATAATGTTTTGAAGGACAGTGATAGAAAACTTTCTATAGATCTGTTTGGCAATAACTTACTAACCCACTGGGGTAGAAACTAAGAAGGGCTTAGGGATCTTTTCAAGACCTATTTCAAAATTTACTGCAACTAGTAGGGTCACATAAGAGAATTTGACCCAGGGTCTAACAACACATAAATATCAAGATGAAAGACACGAAGCATACCAGTAACATCTAGTGAATCCTCCTGCTGCTGACAGGATGGTAAAACATAAAACCGATTCTGACGCTGAATACTACCGGTACTGGATGATGCGCCCTGGGGAGGGAATGGGTGACCTAGAGGGGCTGGTGCACTAGTAGCCTGAGTTTAGGGACGAACACCCTGTTTCCTTGCTTAGCATTTAAACACTCTTTTATTCCATGTCCCAACTTACCATAACTATAACAATCTTTCTATCCTAACAAGCATTCACCAGGATGATTCTTACCGCACTTAGCACATGGAGTATAACTGGATTCTCCACTCACACTATTCTGAGATCTGGACATAAAAGTCTTACCCCACTGCTCTTGCCTAGTTTTAGGAGTGGGAGTACTAGATAAAGATGGCGCTGGCATAGATGAATGATTTTGGAACTGTGAACAATTTTCCCTCCATACTTTGTATAGCTATACTCAAACTATCCGGTTCTAGCCTTCTTATTTCCCCTCTCCCTTCCCTTTAACTTTTCTGCCTCTATCTTTAAATCACGTTGCTTAAGTGTATAAAGGACTCACTTTTATATCTGAAATCTGAAGTCTGAAATCTAGTAGCTAATGACTTATATAAAACAATGTCTGAATGAAGTTGTGAGACTTTACACTTAGTTTCTAAAAGCTGTTCTGTTATGATTATTCTGTAGTCTTTTCTATTATGAAAATTCTTTTAAAACTATTATACTAGGCTTTACTGTTAGGGAGGTTCTTCTGACCGACATAAACTATGTGAGCTATCATAGTGTCCAACGTCTAGTTTTCTTTATGGGAAAACTTCATGTTGGAGAGAGGTGTCATACTCTTGCCAAGGAGTATAACCGAATCTAACTGATCACATCTGTATCTGTCATCCACATAGAAATGGAAATAATCTAATAATCTAAACTTGCATTGGCTCATAGTTCTGGGATATGTGAACATACCCAACTCAGTGCTAAATATTACTCGATTTAATCTGTATGCTCATTTTTTTGAAAATCTACTTTTAAAAACTAATATAAGGGTTTAAATGAAAATCTCTTGTAAATCTATTTACTGTAAAATGTAGCTAAATCTATAAAGTGGATTCCATATCTAAGCTGAGATCAAAAGATCAAATCTTTATTCAAAATCTGAACATAGCAAATCATGGGATGGTTAAAAGCATAATATTCTTGAAAGGCAGAATACATATACAGGTTCCTCAACTATTCGACTTTTTTTGTATAGGTACCTCAATTAGGTCATGTACCTATTGAACCCTTTACTCCTTCATAAAATATTTTAATTAAGCACAATTACTGACGTGGCGCTGACATGAATGTGACATGTGTAATACACTCTCCATTAGGAGAGTGAGAGACCATAATTAATCAAAAAAATTAAACATAAAAAATCCAACTAATAAAAAAAATATATTAAAGAAATATATCATCATAACTTGCTTCTTTCTAATCTTCTAAGTTTACTGTCAATCCATTGAAATTTAATCATCATAACTTGCTTCATCCTGATCTTCCAAGTAATAACTAGTGATTTCCAAATAGATAATTAGGAAATTAAGTTTATAGCAATCAAGTCCGGCCACAAACAGAAGCCAAAATTTGAAATTCATGAACACAGGATTTTAATTTCTTACATCAATCCATTGAAATTCAATTTCTTTTTCCTTACGTTGTCAGTGTTCGTCCACCCATTTTCTATCATTTATGTATTATTTTTTATTTTTATCATACTATTGAATTTTCAATAGCAATAAAATAAATTTTTTTTAGAGATAAGTGAAAGAAATGCTTCAATGGTGGAAAAAAATGAAACTTCTTTAGAGATAAGTGAATAAGAAGAAGAAGATATCATTTTTTTTTACATATGTGTGCTCAATAATAGAGAAAGGGGT
>JAPEIP010000004.1:153801966-153813145 GCA_026120095.1 Capsicum chinense | reverse complement strand
AATGGATTATTAATTTTGATTCAATACTAGATATTAATGTAATTAAGTAGGCTAATCTTTGTGGGTTTTCTTTTGTTTTATTTAGACTTATATATTCTGAATAATTACTAATTAAAGATTCTTTAATTTTTCTAAAAGTTTTCTATTTTTAAATGGTCTTCGCATAATTAATTTAATAACTTATAGGTAAATTCTAATAACTCTAACAATAACTCTATCATATATCTCACTTCTGTATTTTTTAAATAACTCAATTGTAGGGGGTGCGGATATATAACCAATTGTAGGGGGGTGCGGATACATAATAGATAAAATAAGGTTAAAACTCCCAAATTCCCAAGTAGTCCCTCAATTATAAATATGGTGCACAACACATTCATAAGTGAGTCCCTACTAGATACGACTTCGTAGACTCCCATGGACAACAAAACTGAGGCTCTGATAACAAGTTTGTTATGACCTCGGATAGAAGGGGTATAAAAGGGACCATATGGACATATGTTATACACATCACTTATGTTAAGAGGATAAGACATTATTCATAAAATAAATATCATAGTGGTACATAAGTATCACGGACCAACTAGTTACATTAATGTAATGACAATCAATAATTACACATGATAACTTAATATTATCTTTCATGCCTCTAATAAAATTTATTACTATACAGATGCAAACAATATCCCGACATACCCATGTTATAACTATAATATTACTAAAGAGCACTAGCTATTTATTAGCTTTGAATGAAAGAATAGCTCATTGATTGCTTTGCTAGATATAGAACGAGGGTCTAATATAGATGTATGTTAAACAGTACACCTGATCCTGCATACACAAAGATACAATGCCTCCTAGCATAGAAACATCAGTACATATATAACATGTACTAGTACATAAAGAAAACATAATAACGATAGACATATAAGGATGCACATTGAATTAGATAGCAAAATGAGCGACTAGAGATGACTGAAGACTAGAAACTCCTATGTGAAACTATAATTTATAAGTGTTAAAGTGACAAATGCACAAAATAAAAGTGTATCTTATGTATTGATCTTGCTAATTTATCATATAATATCTTATGAGTTATTAATTATTTTGAAGCACCTAGTAATTTGTGTAGATGATGCCCTATGCCTACTTTTACCATAAATAATTACATGATAGACTACAAAGGCGAACTCTGTTAGGTTTAAGGCATATGTTACTCAAATATCCTTTGAAATAATTTTGTACATAATCATGGTAATATACCTTGTATGTCCCCATGGGCTCACTATGAGTGTTTGCCTGCATATGTGTTATATATTGGCTCAAGTCAGAAGAACTAGTGCATGATGTTCCATCTAACTTCAAATGTAAATGATGCCACAAAGGTGGGTATGTCACAATATTTGGTCTTACTATAATGGTATGGTATCAATTTTGTGAATAGAAGAATGGCACACATGTGTGCCAAGTAAAACCTAATACCCTCCCTCGATAATGGTATACTTTTATCATATGTTCCTATATAAGAAAATTATAATATGTTTTTGATCAAATATACTAGTGTGACTATTCTATGGCCATTTAATCCAGTTTATAGCATAGTATCGATGTACCATGTGACTTTTAAAAAATTCTAAATAAGACAAACACAGTTATGTATAGCTCTATAGATACTAGACTCGAAAAGAGTAATATGAATAATGTGACTTCAGTAAATAGAAATAGGAAGTGTTAGGATAAGTAATTGCAAATGGAGAGGGCATATAGATACTATTGACATTTACTTGCATTTATAATATATGAAAAATGTACCATATGACTTGCAAGTATTTCAGGTGAAGACACTTATGATCATGCAAAATATTATGAATATTGTAACGACCCAAATCATTATTATGATGAAAGAGGGGGTAAAATCTAAACTTAGACTTCTTTTAACCAATTTTTGATAAATCCAGGATTAGTCTAGTATTTGACAATATTAGAGAGTGCTTTAATCAAATACAATATGGTGACAAATGTGATTGTTGGTAGTAAACATGAATGTAACAGCTAAATGGACTATGAGTTTAGGAAGCATAGCAATATCAGGCACCGGAAATAGAGTTGTAGAAGTTTGGTTATGAAGGTTACTGTGGAGGGATTGGTTCGTGGTGTTATAATTTTTGTGTGTATTGTAAAACAGGCAAAACTGAGGAAAGATCCCAAGTTTCAGCATCAAATGATGCAATGAAAAAATATAACCATTGCAGTGGTAATAAGTATCATTGTGAGGGACCTCTATTTAAAAGAGAGAATTTCACAGTGGAACATTAACCATTGCATTGGTAACACACAGGATTTGATAGTTTTAAAATTCAAAAAATATTTTCATTCCCCACTTTTGAAAAAATGCAAGGGAGCATTGAGGAAGGCAATTTTCAAAGGGTTTTTGAGATTTTTCATCTTTGGGGGCAAGTCATTACATTCTAGACTTGAAATTACTCTTTATAACCTTAGAAAATCATTAGAAATAAATTTATGGTAGAAATTGGGGTTTATCCCTAGTTATAAAAATTAATAAAAAGTGATGGGAATTTGTATAAATTCAGTAAAGAATGATTCTGGGTGTTACAATACATTAAATGGGGTGAAATTATGGTTGTTCAAGTAAATACAAATAGAATCTATGTAGTTTAAATGATTAGAAAATCCTAAGATGATAATATAGGGTTAATTTAAGACTAAAATCAGTGGGTTTTGATCCCAAGTAGTTAAAGATAGGATAAATTATAGAAATGGATATTCTTTTTATTATAGACCAAGAATGAGTTAAACAAGAATGATTTTTGTGTAATGAGGGACTTAGGGTAAAGACATAGTTTTGATGTTAAAAGAGTGGTAAAAGATCAAACAACCCTTTTAAAGCCATGTGTAAGAATGTTGGAGTCTGTTTTAACATCTCAAGTGATGGCCCGTGGGGCCTAGCCAGGGGTCATGGCCCGAGCCATCATTTGGGACTTGTTTTGTACTTTCTCTCACAAGTGGACACATTCCACCTTATGGCCCATGAAGTCTTTCCATATCCCGTCGTTGACAACTTTGATAGTGCTTCACTAAAATGGACATAACATTCTACTTCGATATCAAATTAAGGCAAACCTGGATGCATGGAGAGATAATTCAAACATATATCATTTTGTGGTTAATGAGATGCAAGTATTCTAGTATTTATTCTTATTTGGATTTGACTATAGCAACATTCTTTACAAGATAGCAATCGGTAAGAGAGGCTTTGACTTAGTTTCAAGCTAGGAGTTACTTGTGGCCTTAATACATGTTGAAGTTACTTCCAATACTATTAGAACATGAAGTTTGATTTTACATATACTTGAAGCATGGTTCTAATCTTGGCTTAGATTTTTGGGGTGTTACAGTATCACCCTCTTAGTGCCATTTATCCCTGAATGAAAACTAAGGAAAAAGTTATGGTCCCAATACTAAATCTTTAAGATCAAATACTGACATGATATTGAGTTTGTAAATTAGTAATGCATGATATGACATGAAAGTAATTGGGTGACATAAAATTAAAAAAATTGATTATGGGAAACTATTACCTAAAGCGGAAATGGAATACGAAGAGAAAAGATAAGGGTAATTTGTTATCATATTTGCCTCTGCTTCCCAAGTAGTTCCCTCAAGTGACTGATTTCTCTAAAGAACCTTTACCAAAGTGACCTCATTATTCCACAACTTAAGAACATGGTGGTCAAGGATCTCAATTGGTACCTCTTCATAAAAGAGACTACCTTTTACACCCACACTCTCTTAGGTCAAAACTGATGCAGAATCACTAATGCATTTCATTAACAAAGAAACATGGAAGATTGGATGCACTGATTCTAAGTCTGCAGACAAATCTAACTCATAGGATACATTGCCAAAATGACCCACAATTTTATAATGACCAACATAGCAGGGTTTGAGCTTTCCCTTCTTACCAAAAATCTCCACCCCTTTAATGGGCAAAACTTTCAAGAAAATGAAATCACTAATAGAAAACTAAAGTTCACTTTTTCTCACTTCTACATAGGACTTTTGATGGCTTTGAGTTGTTTTCATCCTTTATCAAATCAGCTAAACTTTCCCCATAGACTTATGAACTAAATCTGGACCTATCAAGGTAGCTTCACACACTTCAAACCAACTAATTGGAGATCTACACCTCCTACCATAAAGTGCCTCAAATTGGGCCATGTGAATATTAGAGTGATAGCTATTATTATTATAAGCAAACTCAATCAAAGGTAAATGATTATCTCAACTACCCTTGAGATTGATCGTACATGCTTTCAACATATCATCTAAGGTCTGTATATTCTACTTTATCAACCCTCTATTTGAGGATGAAAAGTCATGCTAAGCTAAACTTGGATACAAAGACCCTTCTAAAACATCTTCCAAAATTGAAAGGTAAATTACCCCTATCTGAAATGATGGTCAAAAGGAATCCATGCAATTTCACCAACTCCCTAAGATAGAGTATGGCATAATCTTCGACTGAATCTAAAGTGTTAACTAGCAGAAAATAGGTGACTTAGTCATTTGATTCATGATAACCCAAATGGAATCATATTGTCAATGAGTACAAGATAGCCCTGTAATAAAGTCCATATTCATCACTTCCTACTTTTAAGTAGGAATATCCTGAAGTATACCACTAGGTATATAGTGCTCAACCTTAACCTTCTAGCAATTTGGACACTCAGCCAAAAATTTTGTGATATCATATTTCTTGCCCTTATATCAATAGACTTCCCATAAATCATAGTACATCTTAGTGGCTCATGGATAAATAGAACACTGAGAATTGTGATCTTCTGTTAGCATTTACTATCTCAAGTCATTTATATTTGGAACGCATAGTCTACCCTGATAATGAAGAACACCATCTTCCCCTTTGGGGAAAACCTCAACCTTTTAACTCTAGACCGTTTCTCTCAACCTAAGCAAGATAGGATAACTATCTTGCTTTTATTTCACCTCATCTATAAAAAAGGATTTTGAATAATTCTGAATCAAGATGTTACCTTCAGCTGAATCAACTAATCAAACTCTCAATCTAGAAAGCTGGTGAACCTTGTGGACTCACTCTTTGTTTTTATTTCCTATATGAGTAACACTTCCCATATGTAATCTACTAAGAACGTCATCCACAACATTGTATTTACCTAGATGGTAGAAGATACTTATATCATAATTATTTAATAATTATAGTCATTCTCTGACAAAGATTTAGATCTTTTTGATTGAACACATACTAAAGGCTCTTGTGGCCATGAACGCATCAACATAAACCCCATAGAAGTAATGCCTCCAAATCTTTAAGGCAAAAATAATTATTACCAACTCAAGATCATGAAACAGGTAATTATTCTTATTAGGCTTGAGTTGCCAAGAGGAATATGCTATAACCTTGACATGTTGCATCAACACCTAACCAATACCAATCTGGAAGTATCACAATAAACCACGAACCCATCTAAACCCTCTAGTAGAGTTAAAATTAGAGTGGTGGTAGTCAAGCCTTAAAATCTTGAAAAATCTTCTCACATAAAATGAACCACTAAAATTTAACTTTCTTTTGAGTTAATCTAATCATAGGAGAAGCAATAGAGGAAAATACCTCAACAAACCATTTGTAACTAGCTAAACCCAAGAAACTTCTTATATTTGAAAGAAAGATAGGTCTAGGCTAGTTGTAACGCCCTGATTTTCTATAACCGAAATGTCACACGGTGCTTATGATCCCGAAGGACCACAAGCAAACTCTCTTTGATATTTGTACCTGCTCACTGCATAATATTATAAAATACATGCGGAAAATTGGCAAAAACTTTCCATAAGGTTCAAAATATCTAAAATACATAAATTTGTAAACTGAATACTTATACAAATGTTCGAAAAGCCTCTAACTGTCTAAACTGTGGAATTGATGGGACATGTCCCCAACTAACTCTGTCTAATAAAATAAACTAAATATAATAATGTTCTGAAATAATAATCCATCCTCGGAATATGAGGACTAACTGCTGGGTACTGAACTGCTACTGCTGATCTGGAACTCATGTCTCTGAATCTATGGTGTCAAATAAAATTACAACACCATAGCGCAACGTTGGAATGTATGAGTATGAAAATGAGGTAAGGCTAAATGCAAGGGCTTATGCATGAACATAACTTAATTGAATAATATGCAAGAGCTAGATTAGCATACATAAAGAATTTGTAATTACTGAACATACTGCACATACTGCCACTGGGCATACTCGGACTAACTCTGGTAACTAATACTGATTATACTGAAATTCTGAAATTTTTGAATATACTAAGATTACGAGTATCTGAAGCTTCTAAAACTGATAGCAACCCTATCTAACAGGTTGTCTCCGAATCTACTAATAATAAGAATGATTGACTGAATCTGAGATCAACCCTATCTAGCAGGTAGTCTCTGAATCTATGGATAATAATACTACTTAATAATTGATTTTGAGATCGACCTATCTAGCAGTGGATCTTCAAATTTGCAAATAATTATACTTGGTGGCCTATATCTAACAGCCTTGAATTCTATACACTAAACTGAGCTCTGTCTTGAAGTTTGAGACTGATTCTGAAACTGAGATTATGGGAAGTAGTTATCTAACTGACATACCACACCTAGCTAAGTCAGGGTCCAACCTGTGCCCCAGTTGGAAGGGTGTTAGTACCGCGCCACTGTTAAAGACAACTTTATGTGACCCTCATCTATCAGGTACTCAAACGAGAATGGTGGAGCCCTCATCTAACAGGTCAAGCCACCTCATCTATCCTTAACTAGCAGGTATAATGTCTTAACCTACGCTGGCGATGTAGTTCTGGTGCTCAAGGATTGCTTCCAAGAATCACACTCTCTACTAGTAGGTGAGTTCCCATCCTTGAGCTCACTCGATGCTGAATTCTACTCCCAACTGAAAGACACTGAAATGATTCTTAAAGGAACTTAAACTGAGCTAAATCTTGCTACTAATCATATTACTTTACTGGTCTGGATGAGTTTACTTGGTTCCGTATTTGACGGAATACGACTGAATTCTACTTTCTGTTAGAGTGCTACAGATTTTTGTATATTACTGAGCTTTACTGAAGCCTTGACTGAATACTGAATACTGCTGAGATCTGAACTGAGTACTGAGCTTGATTAGACTGAACACTGAGATTACTGAGTTTTCTTACTGTTTAGTCACTGACTGAATTCTACTGATCATAGCACAACTGAGATTATCTTGAGACTGACTTGGCTCTAGGCATAAAGCTATATTTTTTGGGTACAAGTACCCCCAGGACTCGATGGAAAGAAACTGACAGGACTCGACTCTTGAATATATGACCAACATCACATCAACGTCATCACAATAGTCTATCATTCGCAATATGATCAAGGATATATCACTTCAAGCACTTGGGAATATTTAACATGTAAATTTTTATATAAAGACATGCTATCGTCTCATGAATTATTCAACAAGGAAATCCACATCGTAGTAATAGATTCACCATATACTCAATAAACATCACTTTAAACACTTGGAAATACTAATATGTATTTGCATAGGGAATACATGCCAATATTTCATAATTCATCCCACGAAATCTTGCAATAAATATATACCATGCTTTCAAGTATATACAATTAAGGATTTCATGCTAACATGTTACCATCCATTCACTAAAGCTTTTTAACAAACACTTGGCATGCTAAGCTTATACATAGATTGGGAATTTCTTGTCAACATATTATAATGACTCTATTTTCTTCACATGAGCACTTTATCAAACACTTGAATGACATGAACTAGTACACATGTTTACATGATATAATTTATCTTGTTTAATTCACACAACCATTCATTAAATACTTGAAAGGCATAGTATTTAATCATAATACTAATCAATACTTAATATCACAATTCCAACACCAAGTTCACCATCTCAAAGCTCTAATATGAGTTCACATAGTACTACAAATATAATAATTATTAATTTTACATAAATCATACACTTAGTCATGGGTTATAAATCAAATCAACAATATAATCATGAATACCCTTAAATCCACTCATGGATTCTTCATCCAATTTATAGTTACATAAATCATACCTCAACTAATTAATTTTGATGAATCTTGGGGTAAATCATGAAATTAAGCTCAATCTTACATCATAATTAATGTCTAACTTAGATCCAATATAAAATCTATGAAATCAACTAATCTTGAAGGATTTATCATAAATATCATGGATTTTATACTTAACATACTACAATGGTACTATTTTCTTCATATAGGCATTTTATCAAACATGTAGGGAGCATGCTTTAGTTATTCAACAATTATTACTTATAAATATTATGACTCCATCCATCAATTCATCACCTAAAGATTTCAACATACATGGAAAATATAATTATTTCCAACATTATTTAGCATATAACAACATCACGCTTTACTCATCTTAGCCTTACATTAATTTATCACACCAATTAACATAATTACATAATTTTACATGCTTCTAAAAAAAACCTTACCATGAACTCAATAAAATCAACACATACTAGGGTCTAAACTTGAGTCTTTATCATCACAACATAAATTTAACTTCAACAACATCAAGAACACAAATTTCATTCCACATAAATCATAAAACTCAAAAATAAAAATTTGGCTAAGTGTTGAAACGTTCTCATTTAGACCTTTGATTTTTGGGTATTTATTTGACAACTTTCTCGACATTCGTTTTTTGATTTTCAAGTTGCGCTGCGATGGGGAAAGGTCTTAGTACATTCTAGGTTAGTTTTAAAATTTTTGGAGTAGCATAAGGGCACGTTTAGTGTGCCAAACCAGTAGCAAAAGGCTCTAGTGAGGCGCCCAGTTTCCAGCATTTCAGGGTCAACTTGTAACGATCATAACTTCTGGTATATATTAAACTGGGAAAGCTGCTATATATAAAATGAAAGCTCTGTAAGTCTTATTTCCAATTCAATTGGTTTCATCCAATTTGAACATTGGAATAAAAAGTTATGATCAATTTACTTCAGCCTATCAAACCAGTAACAGAGGGATAGCTGAGTCTCTCTCTTTTCTTAAGGGCATTTTTGTAATCTTCTACCCCTATATATACCCACAAACATGGGATTTGAGTCATTTAGCAGCAAAATATACTCTCTTTTGAAAAAGTTTCTCAAGAACAAACACCCTCATTATAATGCCCCGTGATCCCATCCAGAAATGTCACACGGTGCTTATGGACCCAAAGGACCACAACCTAACCCTTTACTGATATTTGTACCTGTACACTACGTAATATCTAAAATAAATGCCGAAAATGGTCATAAGGTTCAATACATCTGCACATACTCAAAACTCAAAACTGAATACTAATACATGAACATCCATCTGAAAAGCCTCTAAGCTGTCTGAACTATAGAGTTGATGGGACATGTCCCTAAATAACTCCGTTAACTAAAAATATAAAAAACTCTGATCCAATAATAGTAAATTGAGATTCGTCCTTGAAAGAAGAGGACTCACTGCTACTGCTGCTGACTGGGACGGAATTGATGGGGATACTGTGGATCCTGTGCCTCTGAACCTATGGTGTCAAATAAAACACCATAGCGCAAATGCGTCAGTACAAAAATGTACCAATTATGTAGACGAGGTAAGGCTAAATGCAAGGGTTTATGCATGAACATATCTTAACTGAATAATATGCAAGAGCTGGATTAGCATACATAAAGAATCTATAATTACTGAACATACTGCGCATACTGTCACTAAGCATACTTGGAATAATAATCATATAATAACATAGGGAAAACATGTTATTAGATCCTACTCCATTCAACAAGGTTTTTACCTCAACTATTTCATACCTATATCAGTCCTGACATATGTTTGGGTATCACATGGCTTATGAAAACTTCATACTATCATGTCATAACTTACTTGCTAACCACTTGGCATGTATTAAAAACTTAGCATATGTCAAAGGGCACATAACTGGGGAATTTACTACATCACATCTCCACTTGTTCACTAAGGTCCCTTAACAAACACTAGATATGCATAGGTTCACACATATTTGGGGATTTCACACTATCATCGTACAATTCATTAACTAGGTCATTTTGTGACACTCATAGTTCTCAAAGTTTTATACATGGAGGGGAGTGCATATAAAAACATGCCATACATCGATCGACCTAGCTTCACGAATATTTCATCAACAACCATAACACATAAAAATATCTTAGAAGTCATTATTTTCATAAGGGTGTAGCATGAATTTGTCATTAGATCACAATTTAACTACAATGCTTGATTTCTAGTCTCTTAGACATTTCATCGAACATCTCACATGCACAACTTAGGCATAAGTATAATAACCTAACTACTCATCATGAACAACCAAATTTACATGTTTCCAACTCATATATTATCATAGATTCATACAAACCACATAAATATCCCATCTTGGAGATCATTCAATATCAACAACAAGTACATAATCCATTTACCACACAAATACCACATACTAAGGCCAAGACTTGATTCTTGTAGATAAACATGAATCACAACTCACAAGAATCATTAAAAATACATAAACATAAATCTTGGAGATTTAGAAAAGGGTACTTGAGCTTCTTGGATAAAAGGAACCCAAGAATTAACATCTACATACCTTGGGGAAACTTCTTTCTTGAAGGTTCTTAGAGAGATTCTTGATTTCTTGACTTCTCTTGATTTTTTTTTATTTTTATTGAAAAAGAAATAAGGGTTTTGATCTTGGAAATAAACTGTAATTTGATGTTTTGGATAAAGGAGAAGTTATGAGCTTTGATTTGGGGTGATTGGGTATTAAATAGGGTGAAAAATGACCCAAAAATCCCTTTAAAGTGGTGTTTCAGCGCTGTCTCAGACAATTATGACGGTCAGAATGATGAACCGTCACTCTAGTGACTAACCGTCACTCCCACCGTCACTTTTGGTCCAAAAAAAGGCCTTACTACTTTATTTTTGATGGCCAAAGTGACAGGCCTTCACTGACTTGACGGTCCGTCAGTTTGTCCGTCACTCCTGGACAGCTCGGATAAC
>JAPEIP010000004.1:153789962-153801866 GCA_026120095.1 Capsicum chinense | reverse complement strand
CTACTCATCATGAACAACCAAATTTACATGTTTCCAACTCATATATTATCATAGATTCATACAAACCACATAAATATCCCATCTTGGAGATCATTCAATATCAACAACAAGTACATAATCCATTTACCACACAAATACCACATACTAAGGCCAAGACTTGATTCTTGTAGATAAACATGAATCACAACTCACAAGAATCATTAAAAATACATAAACATAAATCTTGGAGATTTAGAAAAGGGTACTTGAGCTTCTTGGATAAAAGGAACCCAAGAATTAACATCTACATACCTTGGGGAAACTTCTTTCTTGAAGGTTCTTAGAGAGATTCTTGATTTCTTGACTTCTCTTGATTTTTTTTTATTTTTATTGAAAAAGAAATAAGGGTTTTGATCTTGGAAATAAACTGTAATTTGATGTTTTGGATAAAGGAGAAGTTATGAGCTTTGATTTGGGGTGATTGGGTATTAAATAGGGTGAAAAATGACCCAAAAATCCCTTTAAAGTGGTGTTTCAGCGCTGTCTCAGACAATTATGACGGTCAGAATGATGAACCGTCACTCTAGTGACTAACCGTCACTCCCACCGTCACTTTTGGTCCAAAAAAAGGCCTTACTACTTTATTTTTGATGGCCAAAGTGACAGGCCTTCACTGACTTGACGGTCCGTCAGTTTGTCCGTCACTCCTGGACAGCTCGGATAACTCTCAGTAAAATGGCCATAACTTCATACTCCGATATTGGATTTTGGAGAAATTGATATCGTTGAAAATATAATTAAATTATCTAACTTTTTGTTGGTCATGAGATCAAAAATTCTTCGTATAATTGGAGATATGCTCGTTTGAAGTTGACTATTGCAATGTCCTTCTCAAGAATTCAATCAATAAGGGATGTTTTGATTCGTCTAATAGCTAGGACATATTTAAGGCCTTAATACACATCAAACTTGATCATAAAACTACCAAATTACTAAGATTTATTTAACATGAGATTGAATCATGGTTCTACTATCGGTTGGGATTCTCAGGGTATTACACCAATTCCTTACTACTTCAGTCCTATGAGGATTAACCCAAATACCTTCATAAGAAATGATATTACTAAGGAATTCTACTGATTTCAAACAAAAATCATACTTGCTAAACTTAGTGATTAACTGGTAATCTTTGAGAGTCTATAAAATAATCCTTAAATAGTCTGTATGTTCATCATCATTACGAGAATAAATAAAGATAGAATCTATAAAGGCTATAATGAATATGTCCAAAGTACTGATTGAACACCCTATTCATCAAGTCCATAAAATTTACAAGAGCATTTATTAGTCCAAAAGGCATAACAACAAATTTGAAGTGACCATATTGAGTTTTGAAAGATGTCTCTAAAATATCACATTCTCTGACTCTAAGCTGATGATATCTTAGGTCTATCTTAGAAAAGCAATTGGCTCTAAAAAGTTGGACAAAAAAAGTCATCAATCCTGGGAATATGATACTTATTCTTGATTATGACTTTGTTCAACTGACGATAGTCGATGCAAATTTTAAGAGAACTGTCCTTATTGTATATAAAAAGAACTTGAGCACCCTACAAAGAGATACAAGGTCTGATAAAACCCTTGTCTCGGGTAGAATTAAGATAAGATGGGTATCTGGAAGAAGATTTATTTTGAAGTCAAATTTCCCACTTAGGAGTATCTTTGGGAAGATCTGTAAGAAACACTTCTGGGAACTTATTAACCACTAGAATGGACTCATGAGTTGGGGATTCCAAATTTGAATCCTTAACCCAAAAAAATATTATAGGTACACTCTTTGTCAATTATTTTCCTAGCCTTAAAGTAAGACAAAACCCAACCTATAGGTGTTGAGGTACTACTGTTCCACTCTATGACTAGCATATTTGTAGATTAAAACTAGACTATTAGGTTTCTACAACCAATGGAGGTGTCGCAAGAGTGCGGTCAATCCATTCTAGTAATAACATTAAAACTTGTCAATGTATAACTCTACAAAATCAACTAAGATGACTTTCTGATGACTAGGCAATTTCTGTATACTCATCTAGCTATAACTGAATTGCCGACTAGAGTAGAGACTTAGAAGGGTTTTGAGAGGACTTTAGGGTTGTCAATGAAGTCTATTACTTTATAAGGAGTCACAAAGAAAAGTATTGCTTTAGGATCTAATATTAAAGATGTTTAATATACTAGTGACTAAATCTGGATAACCCTTCTAGTCCTATCGAGTCTTAAGGGTACAGAGCTTGTTCTGACATTTTCCACCAGCGTTACTAGATAAGGCACCCTGCTGAGTTAGGAGTCTAAATAGAGCTACTGAAGAGTTAGAATAACTTTATAGATGAGCATGCCTACCTCTTTATGAAGCCCCTAGGAATTCTTTTAGTTTGTGCCTTGGATTGCTACACCTACAACAACTATCACTACCATCTACACACCCATCCTTGTAGTTCTTACCACACTTCTTACAAAGTGGGTTACTACAACAACTATTCACACTACTCTGGGACATAGGTATCGGTGCCTTCTCCTGATTATCTTGCCTAAACTTAGGTATTAGAGCACTAGCAGAACATGGGGATGAAGTTAAAGATTTCTAACAATACTGAGTATGATTACCTCCATATGACCTCTCTTGAGAGAAATTAAAGCTACCCATTTTGACCCTCTTACTTTCCCTCTCTCTTTTCTTAAAATTCTATTTCTTAATGTTTTAGGCATGAGCCATTAACCTAGAGATATCCATCTTTTTAAACATAGTCCTAGACTCATTGACTACGTCTCAGAGACACCTGACAAGAACTTACTCATTCGGGCTTTAGAGTTAGCAACCATAGCTGAAGCATACTTTGCTAATTTAGTAAACATAAGAAAGTACTCCTTTACACTCATGTTACCCTGGTTCATATTTATGAAGTCTTGCAGCTTGTCCTCCCTTAGATCAAGATGGAAGAACATATCTAGAAATAAATTAATAAACTCATCCTACTTTACCGATTCTGCATTTGCTCCTCTATCATCTTTCCATTGCTTGTACCAAGTATGAGCTAGTAGCTAAGTCGTCACTTTCAGTTGGAGTGACACCCATGATTTCAGTAAATTTTTAAATACTATCCAAAAACTCCTATGGATCCTCATCATAGTTAGACCTAAAGAATATCAGACGATTCATTCGAGTGAAGTCTTGAACTCTAGCTGCTACCATATTACTTCTGGGGGTTTTACTGCTACTGGTTATTCTGGGTGATCATGGATTAGGCTAATGCAATGAAAGCAACACTGAATTTGGCATGAGAGACTTTTTCATTCAGAGGGCTTTCTGGAACGGTGGTGCTTACTAATTCCCATTCTCATTGCCATTACTATTTCTCTTTCTGTTAGTTCTCTAGGGAGGCATACTTTGTAAACGCTTAGAGAATGAGCTAGAAGAAGTTTTTAATAGAGTTACCACTCTATCACATGGTATAAACATGAAGGGAGTGAAGTTTTTCCTAAAATATTTCATAGTTTCTCCCTCATAATTGTGGTGTGCTTTACACTCATAAATAAGACTCTACTAATTATGGCTTTTAGATATCCTAGGACATTTTAAACTGAGGATCTAAAACTAAAGTTTGTCACGACCTCAATACTACCCTTAGTCATAATATGGTGCATAGAGTCATAAGTTATCCCAAGCTAACCCATGCCCTGTTATGACACTAAGAATACTATATAAAATTGAATATATTATATAAAAGCTGAAGTATGAATGATATATGAAAATCAAAACCAAATGTCAATGTTAATGAGAAAAAAAATCATGAACATAATGTAAAGTTAAATCTCAATTGCCTGTCTAAAAGCCACTACTAAAATGAGTTGTTGGGATAAGCCCCCAGATAACCCTGATAGTCTAAAATTAAAATAAAGTAAAATAAGATAGTGATACTAGTACTTGAGTGATGAGGACTCACCATAGTACTTCTACTAATGTCGTAGGAGTTCATAATATGTGCAATCTAAATAATGGACGTCATAACCTAATTATGAGATAATATAGCCCAAAAAGAGTGTCTGATAAGTACTTTGAATGTACTAAATATGTGAGATGGAAAATAACTAATATAAGATAATCATAATGCATGTGACATGGTAAATTAATGCAAGACCATGTAATGTATGATAAGCTTGAATAATTAAATACAAGGTCATGCAAGTGTCTGAATCTAAACCATGACCTAAGAACTATGGGTTGTGGACTATGGAATTGAGTTCCAATCTCTGACCCTACCTGGAAGGGAATTGAGTACCTTACCCAGGTTATAAACACCAACTGACATTGATCCACTAAATTTATGTTTAAAGTACTAAGGATCAAACCTGGTCTGATGGATAACCCTTTAGAACCTATGATGTTACCATAGTTTTGGAATTTTGGGACTTCTACTAAATTTCTCAGCCTAATTTATGGGAGAGCCTTCATCTTTGCATCTGCTCAAATCTATGTACTCTTCCCACCTGAATGACATTGATAACTGGAATGCTTAATAACAGTAACATTCTAAAAACTAAAAATAAATGCATTGTATAAGGGCATTCAAAACCCACATAAATTAGAGGATATAATAATCATAAATATATGCATGAAATTCTAGGTCATCGGTTGTTCATAACCCACCATCTTTGAAGAATGCAACTATTATGGCAATTTCATAAACTGAGTGAATTAAGGAATTTAATAACTCAAATTAAACAATCATGGATTTCAAAATATAATTAGGGTTTATAACTTTTAACATGTAATGGTACTAAAATTCATGTTAAAACATGGGTTTATAACTCAAGGAGGTCAAGAAATTTGACTACCGAGAAATTCACAATATTCATGAATCCTAAGCACTCAGAAAAGAATTAAATTAAGAAATTAAGTAAACTCTGGGACTCAATGGGTGAAAGGATACCCATTGATAAATTTCCATATACTTAGATATGGAACCCTTAGTGAATCCTTTGAATTTGGAACTTGAAGAAGATAATTCCTAGTTTGCCTTTAAGGGTGAAGACTATTTATTTTCTCTATTTTTACAAAGTGTCAAATGAGTTTTGAGTAATGAAGTACTTAGTATAATTTTAAACTTAATAATAAGCCTTTAAATAGCTTAAACAACATATTTTTTATGTTAAAAGAGTAGGAAAAGACCAAAAAAAAACCTTTAAAGTCGTATGGGAAAATGTTGAAATCTATTTTGATGTGTCAAGTGGTGGACCCTGAGGTTTGGCCACAAGTCATGGCCTGGATCATTGTCTGGGACTTATTTTATAATTTCCCTTAGTAGTGGCCACAATCTATCTCATGGCTCATGAAGCCTTCCCATAGCTCATGAAATTTTTTCATTACCCATCAGGTCTTTAGAAGGCCCATCGCTGACAGCTTTGACAGTACTTCAGTAAAATAGCCATAATATTTACTGTAATATCATATTAGGGTGAAACTATGTGAATTTGAAAGATAATTCAAATAATATCACTTGGTAGGGCATGATATCAAAAATACTTCAGAATGTAGGAGTTATTCTCATTTGAAGTCGACTATAGTAAGATTCTTTAAAAAAATCAATTAGTAAGGGAGGTTTTTACTTGGCTGTGAGCTAGGAGTCATTTGTGGCCTTAATATATGTCTAAATCACTTGTCATTCTATCAAAACATAAATTTTAATACATGTACTTGAGGCGTGGTTCTAATCTTGGCATGGATTTTCAGGGTGTTACATGTTTTCCATATTTTTCAGCACTTCATAATGTACTGATATTGCCTGTACTCTACTTTTATTAAGTGAAAAATATCTTATAGAGTCTAACACGCAACCTTAGATCTAGTTAGCAGTTCAAATTTATTTTTAAGGATGAGCACCATGATCGGGCAATATTCGGATCTTTCTATTGATGTTGATGTCCCTTATTTTCGACTAAGATGATTCCTTATTACATATGTTTTTGGAGAGGTTTAGTTGTTTCAAGATTATTCTATTCTTATATGTTCTTATATGGTGACTTTAGGTCTCGAGATATAATAAATAGAGGTTTTCACACTCTATTAGATTTGGATTGACGTTAGTTTAACAGTTGCTTTAAATTATTGAATGAAATTTCTTTTGCAGTTGTTTAAAACTGAGAAATAATATAAGGTGAATATAAAAGTACCATATGAGTTAGTAAAGGTGGTGCTAGGATGGTTATCCCGACATAGGTAGAGTGGGTGCCAATCATAATCAGTTGGGTCATGACAAAGATGGTATCAAACCATTGGGTTTTTAGATATAATTGTAAAAAATATGTCTAGTAGAGTCCTGTGAAATGGCATTGAGATATCTATACTTTTCTTCATAAGGATAGCGGATTTTAGGAATGAATCCTTTTTTTATTTCATGTTATGACCTGATTCCAATTGATATCTGGTGATCTAAATTAATATCTAAACCATTCACTCTTGTTCACAGATGGTGAATACCTATTCTACTAAAGTAGTCACAGCCACACCCATAGCAGCACTAGCACTAGCGCCCATACCAGCCACTAGGGCTACAGTTTGGGCCATCTCTTGAGTTAGAGGTAGGGAAAGGGGAGGAGAAAAGGGAGAAATACCTATTAAGGGTGGAGCACTAGCAGATAAAAATTAGTGAGATAGATATCACCATCCCCTCCCCTATAATAAGACACCCTAAGGCATGCTCAAAATAAAGAAGAGATAGTTGAGAAAGAGGAGATGGTAGCTTCGGAGAATGTGGATCCAAAACTAAATGGTGCAACTTCGATGCTTTTATTTGTGGAGGTGATTCAAAAAGTGTTGGTATTCTTAGGTAACTTATTTGGCATGGGATATACTCCAAATATTTAAACTATTCTACTGATATCCTTGCAACATTACATTGCTATAGCAACAAGGATAGATGCAAGCTATGAAAATGGGGTATATCTCCAACAGGTACATAGGCTAATAATGATAGAGGATGAACATGGGCTAGTATACAAATTCATGAAGATGAAGCCCCTCATATTCTAAGGTACCAAGTTCGAGAATGCATTTGAGCTTTTTATAGATTATCATGAACATCCACACAAAATAGGTATTAAGAGGTAGATATGGAGTTTTTTTCTTTTAGCTATAGAATGAATCCAAGAAATAGTGAAGGTCACTTGTAGAGTGTAGGGTTGCCTTACCTTCACTTACTTGGGCTGAAATTAAAAATGTATCCTCAAGAAATATATTCCTCACACTTATAGTGATAAAAAGGATAAGTTTTTGAGATTGGAGTAAGTTAACATGTCTGTGGTGACTAATGAGGCTAAGTTTCATGTCTTGTCCCATTAAGAACTATAATTAATTACCTCAAAGGATGAGCAGATTAGACACTTTGTGAAAGATTTGAATACTAGGATTCAGTTAGCTACCCAATCTATGGTTGTGTCTAAAAAGTCCATTCAGGAGGTAGTTAAATTTACCAAGAGGGTTGAGGCACTTGAGAAGTAGGAAGGGGTAAAGGTAAAAGATAAGAAGGGCTAGATCTCAGTCCAGTTCAGTGATACTTTCTTAAAGAGTTATGGTTCATCTTGGCCTTATTATTCAAACATGCCAGTGTCAGCAAAGAGCCCAGCTGGGGATAGTTATCAGCCTTCTCAGACTGACATCTATACTCTTTCATCATTTTTAGCTTAGAGGCTTGCTTTATATATTAGGTTCCATGAGTGTGAATGGGTCAAGTAAAAAGGTATTTTCCTAACTTCTTGTCTGTGGTTTAGTTAACTCAATAACTAGCTTCTAATGCTCTAGATCTAGCAGGTCATGATGGTGGAAGAACCGGTAGGGGTCATCCATAAGGTAGGTGTGTTGGCCAAGCTAGGGATGGTAATTGGGTCAATTAAGGTAGAGAATAGACAGAAATGGTGCTTCTACTAGTAAAGGTGGTGATTAGGGTGGTGATGAGTGTGATCAGGCTTATCTTTATGCAATTCTGACTCTTCCCAAAGTAGAACTTCTGATGTGGTGATAATAGGTACTATTCTTGTTTACGATTGTATGGCTTCTATATTGTTTGATCCCTATTCTAGTTTCTCTTATGTGCACGTGAAAATTGTGATGGCCTGGGACTTAGATTGTGAATATCTTAATACTCTTATGTATGTGTCCACACCAATTTGGGTATTTATATATATAGATCATGTTTATCGTACATGTCCCATAATGTTTATGCAGTTTAAGACCTTGACATACCTAGTTATTCTAGATATAGAAGAGTTTGAAATTATACTGGGGATGAGTTGGTTGTTTTCTTATCATGCCATTCTTGATTGTTATGCTTAAACAATTACTGTAAAAAATGCATGATATGGATAAGTTAGAGAGAGAAGGCACCTTTAAGCCTAATCTTATGAGAGTTGTGTCAGCAATTCGTGCCTAGAAGTTAGTAAAAAGGGGATGTAGGGAATTTTTATCTTATTTTCATGAAGATAAGTCTGTTGTTCCTCGTATAGTATAAATTTAGTAGTATGTGAATTCCGATAAGTGTTTTTGGATGATCTCCTGGGTATGCCTCTAAATTGAGAAGTTGGATTTTATAATTAAAGCTAGGTACCTACCCCATTTCTATCTCTTTGTATCGCATGGCACCAGGGAAGTTAAGAGAGTTGAAGTCTCAGTTGTAAGAGTTATTATAAAGGGTCACCCTAATTTTTTTTCTTGTGGAACACCTGTCTTGTTTATGAAAAAAAAAAGATTGTAGAATAAGGATATGCATAGACTACCACCAGTTGAATAAGATAAGTATTTGCAATAAATATCCCTAGCCTAGACTAGATGACCTGTTGGATTATTTGCAAGGGTTTGTTGTATTCTAAAAAATTGACTCGAGGTCGGGTTATCATCAGCTCAATATTGGGGGAGGGGGATAACCCAATGACTGTGTTTCAAACTAGTTATGGGCAATATAAGTTTCTAGTTATTTCTTTCGATTTACCAAATGTCCCAGATACTTTCTTGAACCTGATAAATAGAATTTTCAAGTCATTTATGGATTCATTTGTTATTGTTTTCATTGATGACATATTAGTTTGCACTAAAACTAAAGAAGAGCATGAAGCTTATTTCGTATGGTGTTGGGGTTGCTCAAGGAGAAGAAACTATATGCTAAATATTCTAAGTTTTGAATGTTGTCTTTCTTAATGTTATTTTTATGACACATAGTTTCTAAGGAATCAGTTATGGTAGACGTACAGAAGGATAAAGCCATTAGAAATTGGGATAGATCGACATATAGGATAGATATTTAGAATTTTATGGGGTTGTATAGTTATTATCATCGATTTGTTAAGGTATTTACTACCATTGCTTCTCATATAATCCTAATTCTCATAAGGATGTCCAAGTTATAAGGTATGACAAGTGTGAAGAGAGCTTCTAAAAGCTCAAAACTTTGTTGACTTCAAACCCAATCCTCATGTTGCCTATTGAGGGTAAGGACTTCATTATATATTGTAAAGCCTCGCAATTAGATTTAAGTTTTGTTTTGATGCAAGATCAGAACATGATTGCTTACGCTTCAAGAAAACTAAAGCCTTTTGATAAAAACTACCCCACACATGAATTAGAATTGGCAGTTATGGTGTTTACTTTAAAACCTTAGAGCCACTGTCTATATGGGGTGAAGTGTTCAAAGATCACTATAACCTACAACACTTGTTCACCCAGAGGGATCTGAATCTAATATAAAGAAGATGGATGGAGTAATTAAATGCTATAACTTCTCAATCATATACCACCCACATAAAGCTAATGTGGTGCTGGATGCACTGAGCCATAAAACTAGAGAGCATAGGAAGTTTAGTATTACTGGAGGTATCTAGGTGCCCATTAGGGAGAGAGGTACTTTTTTTGGCTGATGGTTTTCTAAGATTGTAGGAGAATAGTGATGGAAGGGTATTGGCACATGTAGAGTTCAGGTCCAGATTCCATGATCAAATCAAAATTAGGCAGTTTGAAGGCAAGAGCTAAACAACCTCAGAGAAAGGATATTACAGAGTAGAGAAAGAGAGGTTATTCTTGATCATAGGGGGCCATTAAGGATTTGAGGAGATTATACGTGCCCTGGGTAGTCAATTTAATTCAGACTATTCTAAAAGAGGCTCATAATTCTAAGTACTCCATACAATTGGGAGCCAATAAGATGTATAGAAACATGAGAAAACATTATTAGTGGAGAAGAATGAAATAGAATTTTATGGATTTTGTAAACAAGTGTCAAAATTTCCAATATATTAAGTACAAACACCAAAAACCTAGTGGTATATTTCAAAGAATGCCTATTTTGGAATGGAAATGGAACGAGATAAAGATAGACATTGTAGTTGGCCTTTCAAAGAAACTAAGTGTGACTTAACATGGATCATTGTAGATTGTTGACTAAGTTAGCTCATTTCATCCCGATAAGAGTTAACAATAATATGGATAAGTTGGACAAGATTTATGTAAAGGAGATTTTAAGGCTACACGGTCAACTGGTTTCGATAGTGTCAGATAGAGGTACTAAATTCACCTTTAATTTTTGGAGAAATTCTAGTCAGAATTGGGGTCTAGGTTAGAATTAAGAATGGATTTTCATCTACCATAATTAAGTTGGAATAAGCTATCCAAGTACTTGAGGACATGCTTCAGTCTTTTGTTGCAGACTTTAAGGATCAGTAGGACCATGTAAAGGCTTGATTTTGTGAATAATTCATTTTTATATGATTTGACCATTTTACCCCTCCACGTGATTACTTCATGATGTTTTTAGGGTATGGAAATAATTGGCATGGTTCCCAATGTATTATGGTGTGTTTTGTGCAAGTTTGTGGTTTTTGGAGGTTAAAAAGGCTTTACAGTTTACTTCGATCAACAATTATTGTTTTGTGCATCAAATGGTAAAACAAACTACACCAGAAGTTTTGGAATGTCGATTTTAGGTTAGTAGCATGGTCAGGTCAATTTTATGGCTTTCATATCTCATTTCAACCCTCCATTTGGGATATTGTGAAGTGGGGTCTCGGGGATCAATTTTATGGAAACAACCTCTTAACAAAAATTTGTTGTGGCTATTAAATCTGGAGCATCGAACTTGATAGGGTAGTATAGTTTGTTTGCATTTTTAGGATTCTGGATGAATCCCGAGTGGTAGTGGAGACTTGGAATTTTTCAAGTCTTCAGTTGGTGAATTCACTTAAGCACCCTTGGGTCGCTTAAACTAAGGGCCGCTTAAGAGACCGGGTTGCTATCTGGTATGCCGCGAGGCCTTCTTGTTAAGCGAAGGCTGCTTTAGCAACTCTCGGCCTGCTTAAGCAAAGGGCTCAGGCTTGGAATGTACCGCAAAAAGAAATAACCGCTTAAGTGGCCCAGTGTCCTCTTAAGTGGCACCTGGATAGCTGTAAATAGCCTTTTCTCAATTATCCACCATTTTTTAGACTTTGAGCTTCGGGTTTTAGAATTTTTTGGCTATTTCTTCCATTTACAAGCTTGGGTAAGCTCCAAATACCTATTTTAATTATTTTACTTTGATTCTTGTCATCTAAAGCTCGATAAAATACGATTTCAAAAGTGAAATTTGGGAATTCTGGCCTGACAATCCTAAGATGGTTTTCTTCAATTATAAACCTCATTTTTAACCTGTTTACTTTTGGGTTTTCTTCTATGGATTCCTTTAAAAATGGCTTCTGTGTTGATACGCCCAAATTACAACTCTCGTTAGAAAGTGTAAGCGGTCGCTGTCAAATATAGAACCCAACTGGGTTGGGTGTCGAATCCCACAGGGAATACTATGGTCACTAAGTATTGCGATTATTATTAGACTGTTGGTCGAAGGTTCCAAGATAAGG
>JAPEIP010000004.1:153752961-153780157 GCA_026120095.1 Capsicum chinense | reverse complement strand
CGGGAAAAAGTTCCCATGCATCACATTCAGTCCAAGAGCTGCTTTCCTTTTTATGTGAAGTTTTCCTTTGCTGTCCACAGGTCCCCAAAGTGCTGAAATCTTCCTCATTAGTACCTGAAAAGCATGCTAATCACATAGGTCGGTTCACTTAACTAAAAATGGACTAAAAGTGCAAGAAGTATGTATTTTATCCCCAAAACTTAGCTAAAACATGGGTAAATTATGGTGCTTAGACGTATAAATATGCCCAACATCATGTGTTTGTTAATAAAAACTCCTGTTGTACCCTTTCTTAATCTCCTTTGCCTTAGATTAAGCTCTTTCTGAGTGAACACATACTATAGACTCTTATGATCGAAAAATATGTCCACGTGCACTCCATATAAATAGTGCCACCATATTTTCAATGCAAAAACCATCGCTAAAATCTCTAAATCATAAGTAGGATAGTTCCTCTCATGTACCTTCAAATGCTTAGAATCAAAGGGTATCACCTTCCCATGTTGCATCTGAACACAACCAAGTCCCGCCTAGGATGCATCACAGTAAACCACAAGCCTTTCATTTCCTTCATGAAAAGTCAAAACCCAGATCTAAAGTTAGCTTATCCTTCAGCTTCTCGAAACTACCCTTACAAGCATCCGATAAGAGAACTTTACCTTTTTCTGAGTCAACTTAGTCAATAGGGAAACTATCATTGAAAAGATCTCCACAGAACTCCTATAATACCAAGAAAAACACAAGAAGCTCTAAATGTTAGTCGGAGTCGTGGGTCTAGGCCACTTCTTAACCACCGCAACCTTTTGTTGATCCATCATTATCCCTCATTAGAAATAATATGACCCTTAAAAGTAACAACGTTCAACCAGAATTCACATTTTGAGAATTTGGCATACAACTGTTGCTCTTTCAAGGTCTGCAACACCACAGGAAGGTGATTAGCATGATCTACCTCACACTTAGAGTACACCAAAATGTCATCTATAAACACAATGACAGATAGATCCAAAAACTAATAAAATACCCTATTCATCAAATCCATAAACATCGACAGGGCATTAGTCAAACCGAATAACATAACCAAGAACTCAAAGTACCCATACCGAGTATAAAAAGCCGTCTTAGGGATATCCACCTCCCTAATACTAAGCTGATGATACCCATACCAAAGATCTATCTTTGAAAAGAATTTAGCACCTTGCAAATGATCAAACAAGTCATCTATCCTTAGAAGAGGATACTTATTCTTAATTGTCACCTTATTCAACTATTGATAGTTAATACACATCTGAAGGTAACCATTATTTTTACGCACGAATAACACCGGTGCACCCCATGAAGACTCACTAGGATGGATGAAACACTTATCCAAAAGATCCTTAGGTTGTTCCTTGAGTTCCTTTAACTCAGCCAGAGCTATTCTATAAATAGAAATATATATTGGACGAGTTTCTGGAACTAAATCAATCCAAAACTCAATCTCCTTATCCGGAGAAACACCAGGAAGATCATCTGAAAGAACCTCAAAAAACTGATTCACCACCAAAATTGAATGCAAAGAAGGAACTTCTGAGTTAGAATAATTAACCCAGGCCAAATGATAGAGACACCCTTTAGAGATTAACCACTGAGCTCTAAGATATGATATAAACTTCCCCATAGAAGCTAGGGAACCACCCTCCCATTCAATAACCAGCTTACTAGGTAAGCTAATAACATCTTTACGAGTCGGACACTCTAAGGACACATAGCATAAATGTAACCAATCTATCCCCAGAATGATATTAAATCCACCATATCTAATTCAAATAAATTCATCAAAGTCTCCCTACTACCAATAGATACCACACACCCTCTATAGACTCTTTTAGAAACCATAAAGTTGCCTAGTTAGATAAAAATAGAAAAAGGATTCAAAATAAGCTCAAGATCAAAACCAAAATGGACATCCATAAATTGGGTCGCATAAGAGAGAGAGGACCCTGGATCAAGTAAATAATACACTTTTTGTGAAAAGAGTTGTAACATACCAATCAAGACATCAGGAGATACCTTAGACTCTTGACGGGATGTGATGTTGGGTGTTTTTATGCACTTTAGTGTCATTCTCCTAGCCTATTTGGCCTTGTTTTAAGGATGATTCATGTGCTTTATGTGTTTATATTGATATAAAAAGAATATAAGTGTTCAAGTAGTGTTTAGAACGTTCATGTTGGATTCCAAACAAGTTTGTACTTAAATTGGTCATTTAGAAGTTCAATCGAGAAAACTAGTATTACTAGCTTGTCTAGTCTATTGCGTTGGATTCTATTGTGTTTAGTGAGTTCCCAAGGTTTTTATTGTTTCATCAAGAGTTTAAAAACTTGTTTAGGATGTGAAAAGTGTAATTGAGCCAAGACAACAGTAGGAACAATAAGTTGAAGGTCAGTGTTGACTAGCCTAGTCTTAGCTTGTGTTTCGAGTTCATCATTATGAATTGTGTGTTGATTTGAGCTCTAATACATGGTGTATGATGTTTTAGGATGCTTGGTGATTTTATTATGATGATATATGGACATGGATCAAGCTGGAAATAAAATTAAAATGTCACTATAAGGCTGGAATTGAAGACAAAGCACAAAGGGAAGTTTGGACGATGAAATTGCACATTCTAGTGAGCATAAACATTTTTCCTATGATGCGTATATTTCTCCACTGTACTAAACAACGTGTCGAATTTCATTCTCCTTACACGTACAAATGGATTATACTATAAATTGGACTTCTCACGTTAAGATAAAACACTTTGTGACGTCTTGGAACAATTGAGGGGCTGCGAAAACTTTATTTTTAGGTTTTACATTATTTAATTTAGCTTATTTATAGTTTATGATCATTCATACAATTATTTGGATGATGATTATGACTATTAATGGCTAAACACTCCCTTTTGGGGTTAAATCCAAGAACATGAAGACTATTGTTTTGAATTGATTTCGTTAGATTTGATTATCATAGTTGGTTGTTTGTTCATCCTTGTTTTAACTATTTTAAGGATTGATCACCAACAGAATACATATATTTTCAACCTTGCAATCTCAGGAAAGGGAATAGGAAGATAGAACATGGGGATAAACAATGTAAGGTTCTCATTCTTTTAGTAAATAAAGATTTCAAATTAGCATCTAGTATAGGGATGTACCTAGAAGACTTACTTGATTCACACATAAGATGATAGCTTTAAGAGCCTAATTGTATTATTATATCCCTGATCAACGATATAGTTGTAATGTTCATGTTAGGTAAATGATTAGAGGTCGGCAGAGCATGGTCATGTAATAAACCCTATGAATCAATAACCAAGAGAAGCGAGTTAACGAATGAAGTTCATTTAACCCTGGGCTTTCCTCTATTAATTGTCAGAAGTCTTTTACATTATGCACTATTTACTTTACTTTAGTCTATAAATTTAAAATTCTCTTTTGACTGAAATCAAACAGTTGTTGGAACAAGTCCCTATGGGATCTATATCTGGCGTTCTTAAAGGCCACTATATTACTTAGTAGACCACGTACACTTGTATGTGTAATTAGGCGCTGTCAAGTTTATGGCTTGTTACTAGGGCTTGTAATTTGGCTACTATTTTTGTTTTAGTTTTACTTTTTACGATTACTTTGGTGCTTTACACTTGGTTTTGGTTTTGTATTTGTAGAAAATAGGTTTTCAAAGTAGTAAGATGGCAAGGGATCAGGAATTGATTAAACCAAACCCCGAACCTAAAAAACTCTTCCATCGACAAAGGAGAGAAACAATCCTTCTCCAATATATTCTATAATTTGAAGAAGATCAAGACAATCCTATTCTTATGCCTGAAGAACAAGCAGCCCGTAGGACAGTTAGAGAAGTGGAAATCCCACTTCCAATAAATTTGACCTCCCCTTTTCAGAAATCGACAGTTGCAGGTAATTTTGAGCTAAAGCAGAATATGGTACATCTTCTGATTAGCAGTAGATAGTTCACCGAGCTTTCACATGAAGATCCAGAGGTCCACCTACGAAATTTTATGGAAATCAGTGGCAATCCATCCCTACGGGTGTTAATGTTGACTATGTGAGGCTAACATTATTCCTTTTTTCACTGTTGGGGAAAGGAAGGAAGTGGTTGAATGCTAAGTCGGAAAATTCAATCACATAATGGGACAACTTAGCTCAGAGATTCCTCATTCAATTCTTCCCATCTGGAAAGACTGGGAGACTTCGCAGTGAGGTTGTGTGCTTTAAACAAAAGCCAGACAAAAATTTATATCATTCTTAAGAGCATTTAAAGGCTCTTCTACGGGACTATCCACAGCATCAACAGTCCAATAAGGTATTAGCTCATACTTTTGTTGAGTCACTTGACCATAACACAAATATTTTGTTAGATTCCATTGCAGGTGGTCAAGCTCTTGATATAACGTATGATAAGTTGTATACTTTGTTGAACTGAATTGCACAAGATAATCCTGAGTGGCATTTAGACTCAAGGAATGCTACAAATAAGGTTGCTGGTGTTTTGGAAGTGAATCAGTTTAATGTAATATATATTCAAACTATTGCATACAAAATCAGTTCACTATGTAGCTCAGAAACATAAAATTAGATGTTACACCGCCTACAACCATAGTAAATATAGTACAGCAAACAAGAACTTGGTGTGTGCTATATTGAAATAATGGTCATTTGGCAGATATGTGTGCTGCCAATCCCGAGTCTATGATATTTGTGGGTAATGTTCAGAGGCCTAACTATGGGAACACTTACAACATGAAGTGGCAGACTCATCCACTAAATCAATAATAGAACAACCATCTATAGCAGTTTCAACAACCACAGGATCAAGCTAATCAACCCATAACTCAGACTAGCAATGTGGAACAGATATTGAAAAAATTTATAGTCAGTCAAGCACAGTTGGTTGAAAATATGAAAAGTCAACAAGCAAAAATAAAAGACTAGTAAGCGGCTACAAGGAGCTTGGAGTTGCAAATAGTTCAAATAGCAGTAACACAGAACACAAGGCCTTAAGGTGGGTTGATAAGTGATAATGAAAATCCAAAACAAGTTATTGTAATCACTTTGAGGAATTGTAAAGAGCTTCATGGAGAACCTCCAAAGAAAACTAAGGAAGTAGATACTGATCTGAGTCCTAAATAGGTAAATGACCAAGTTGTTGAAAATTCAAGGAAGCCTGAGTACTCGAAAGAAAAAGTTATTGTAGAAGTGAAAAAAATCCCACAACTACCTTTCCTACAGAATCATATAAAGGTAAAGGATGATTTGTTCTTCAAGAAGTTCTTTGACACATTCAGAGAGATATAAATTAACTTACCTCTTTTAGATGTTTTGCAGGAAATGCCCAAGTACGCTAAGTACTTGAGGGATGTGGCTGCTAACAAATTTTAAGTTACAGGATATGTAGGAGGTAGCACTCACTGAGGAGTGTAGCTTGGTAGTGACTCAAAAGATGCCTAAAAAGCTTAAGGACCCTGGGAAGTTCACTTTCCTCATTCAGATTGGCAACAGTGAGGTGGTTCAGGCACTTAGTAATTTAGGGAAAAGTATCAACTTGATGCCCCTCTCTTTGTTTAATAAATTAGGCTTGGGAAATCTTAGACTGAGATCTTTGCTACTGCAGCTAGCAAACGAGACCATAGCCCATCTTGAAAGAGTAATAAAGGATGTTCTCATAAAGGTTGGTAAATTTATTATTCCTAATGACTTTATTGTTTTATATTTTCAAGAAGATAAAAGAGTACCAGTCATCATAGGACGTTTATTTTTAGCGACAAAAGAAGTTTTAACTGATGTGAGAGAGGGTACACTCACAATGAGGTTAGAGAATAAAAAGGCAATTTTTAAAGTGTACAAACCGCTTAACATATTATACCACTATAGAGACTTGTGCATGATTACTATGATTGAAGGATATAAGTGTTGGGTGATGGACCCTATTCCATAAACGACCTCTTTTGACTACCTCATTGAGCACCCTAATCCACAACCACCTAAGCCTGACATGATGCAGATTAATGAGCCTGAGAAGGCTATAGTTGAAAAAGTGGTTGACCTTGAGAGTTCACACTCAAGAGGTTAGAAACGAATAAGAATATGGCCTCCAAGTGTAAGAAAAATGATGAAGGAATTTGGTTAAGTTGAGTTGGGTTATGTCGCGACACTAAATCAGGCACTGCTTGGGAGGCAACCCAAGTTAAGTAGGTATTTTTATGTTTAGTATTTTTAGTTTTTACTTTATTTAGTTTTTGTTTTATGGAGTCACATGTTAATAGGAAGTCTGAGTACTCAAAAACCTGAGCTAAAGAGCATAGCGAAGACTAAGTGTGGGGTCCCCAGACCCCTTGATGTGTAAATATGCTACTAGCTAGGCCTAGAGGCCTCAAGGAGTATTTTTATCTCTACTTTAAAGTATACTTTAGGGATAAAGTAGATTTTTAAGTGTGGGGTAGGTTTTCCCATTTTTAGGGTAATTTTTAGAAAAATTGTATTAGGAATAGGTCAGATTTCTTGATGGTGCTATAGTTGATTGCATGGTGCAATTGTTTGACTCTTGTATTTTGATTGTGTGAATTACTACTTTTTAGACTCTTAGGCTCATGATTATGACTCTTGCACTTATTGGTTTAATTTTGAATTCATGTTATTATTTGGTTGAGTGTCTATGATGATCCTATGTGAGTTGAGCACGTTTCATGTGTGTGTGGTGTTGTATATTCCTTATTGTATGTTATGTTTAGAACTTTCTTAGTGTGTGTACAAAGCAAAATAAAGAGTGTAGGTTTAGGAAATGATATAGGTATTTCTTTGATAGCCACGTTTTATACCTTCTATTGACCTACTCTTCATGCTTAATCCTAGTCAGGCCTATTTCTTTGGTAGCCTCATATGCAGTTAATAAAAAATTAATAGAGTGGGTGGTGTGAAAGATAAGAGGATAAAAAGTGAAATTAAAGCCTCGAAGTGTTAGCTATTGGCGTTCAAAAATGTAATATGTGTTTTGGTGGGGAGTTGAGTAATGAAAAGATTAAAAATTTGTTCAAATTGAATGAGTTGTGCATAGAATCCTCCACCATAGTGTATGTAAATGATCTTAATAAGATGGGGTGAAAAGAAAAGAATGGGGTAGACAAAAGTGGTGTGATTTGGTTGTTAGAGTTGAATTAAAAGTATAAAGTGATGTATTAAAGTGCTTAGGGAAGATAGTCACTATTCAACCAAAATAGTTCCTACCCATCCCTTAGCCGACATTACAACCATTAAAGACCTATTTGATCCTAAGACTAACATTCTGATATTAGAAGAGTACTACACTAAGGGCATGCCTATGGTTCATCTAGTGTAACTAGTGAATTCTTTGTGAGAGTGAACGAAATTTGATTCTTGTACCCATTCCATTATAAAATGCTTTTTTGAGAGTAATTATGGGTAACTCTCTTGACGTGAGGGGCACATATTTTACGAATATGGGTGACTAATATGACGTGTTTGATTAATTAATAGGCATGATTTTTCCACTTGTTGAGTCAACTCTTGAGGCTAGGATGTTTGTAAGTAGTGTTCTTGAACTATCAATTGTGCACATAACATGCTTCATGTAGAAACTTGCATTCTGTGTAATCATTGTAGTACTAGCTTGAGTGTCTTGTGTGTAGTAGAAGTGTAGAGTCTTCTCAGCTTATGATGCTTATATTGAAGAGTTGTTCAAGGACGAACAAGACTTTAAGTGTGGTGTGATCATGTTGGGTGTTTTTATGCACTTTAGTGTCATTCTCCTAGCCTATTTGGCCTTGTTTTGAGGACGATTCATGTTCTTTATGTGTTTATGTTGATATAAATAAGAATATAAGTTTTAGAGTACTGTTTAGAACGTTCGTGGTGGATTCCAAACAAGTTTGTACTTAAATTGGTCATTTAGAAGTTCAACCGAGAAAACTAGTATTACTAGCTTGAGTTAGGTACTTGTCTAGTCTATTGCGTTGGATTCTATTGTGTTTAGTGAGTTCCCAAGGTTTTTCTTGTGTCATTAAGATTTTAACAACTTGTTTATAATGTTCAAAGTGTAATTGAGTCAAATCAAGAGAAGGAACAACAAGTTGAAGGTCAATATCGACTAGCCTAGTCTTAGCTCGTGTTTCGAGTTCATCGTTATGAATTGTGTGTTGCTTTGAGCTCTAATACGTGGTGTATGATGTTGTATGATGCTTGTTTATTTTATTACAATGATATATGGACGTGGAAAAATCTGGAAATAAAGTTAAAATGCCACCATAAGGCTGGAATTGAAGACAAAGTACAAAGGGAAGTTTGAACGATGAAATTGCACACTCCAGTGAGCCAACATGTTTGCCCCTCGATGCATCCCTTTCTCCACTATACTAACCAATTCATCATGTTTCTTTCTCCTTACATGTCCAAATGGGATATATTATAAATAGGACTTCTCACGTTATGCTAAAACACTTAGTGACATCTTGGAACAATTGAGGGATTGCGGCAACTTTATTTTTAGGTTTTACATTCTTTAATTTAGATTTTTTATGGTTTTTGATCATTCATACAATTATTTGGAGGATGACTATGGTTATTAGTGGCTAAACACTCCCTTTTCGAGGCTAAATCCAAGAATATGAAGACTATTATTTTGAATTGATTTCGTTAGATTTGCTTATCATATTTGGTTATTTGATCATCTTGTTTTAACTATTTTAAGGATTGTTCACACTTAGCATACATATATTGTCAACCTTGTTATCTCAGGAGAGGAAATAGGAATATAGAAAGTAGGGATAAATATCATAAGGTTCTCATTCTTTTATAAAATAAGGAATTCGAATAGCGTCTAGGACAGGGATGTACCTAGAAGCCTTACTTGATTCACATGTAGGATGATAGCTTTAAGCACCTAATTGGATTATTACATCCCCGCTCAATGGTGTAGTTGTAATATTCAAGTTAGGTAAACAATTAGAGGTTGGGATACTATGGTCATGCGATAAACCCTATGAATTAACAACTAAGATAAGCGAGTCAAGGAATGAAGTTCAATAACGTAGTATGATTGCTCAAAGTGATTTAACCCTGGCCTTTCCTCTATTGATTGTATCAAGTCTTTTACTTTACACACTATTTACTTTATTTAGTTCCAAACTCTCTCTTGTTTACTCTTGCATCAATTGAATCTGAATTCTAAACTGAAATCAAACATTAGTTGGAACAAGTCCCCGTGGGATCGATATTTGGCTTTCTTTAAGGCCACTATATTACTTGGTAGACCACGTGCACTTCCATATGTGCTTGGGTGTTGTCAGGATAAAAGATCATATAACTAATTTTGGACTGTGCTGGTACCAGGCAATCGAAACCTTGTTCATTCCTGAAACAACCTTAACAACCAGACAATTTCTAAGAATATGGCCTGGCTAACCACATTTGAAGAATATGTCCCTCCACTTAATACAGAAGCCCTAATGTAACTGACCACAGAACCTACAAGGAGGACATGTGAGATTAGGCAACCTATGCCTTAATGTTATCGCCACCCTATTTATACCTATCCCTCAACTATATTAGGTAAGGAGCACTGGATGTGGAGAAAGAACTAGAACTCTTCCACCTCTTCTTTTGCCACTTACCACTATCCCAACCACTTTGTTATTGTCCACCTTGCTCAAACACCCTAAACCTCTTGCCCTACCTTTCTTCTATGTCAGCCTGCTTCCTATTTTTCTCCTCCACCTGTTGCATATGAATAACCAACCTAGAGATATCCATGTCCTTGATCAGCAATGTAGTCTTGCTTTCAATGATCAACTCACGAGACAGTCCTGAAGCAAACTTTTTCATCCTAGCCCTTATATCATACACCAATTTCAGAGCATACCTAGACAACTGGTGAAACTTCAAGGCATGCTCTTTGACTGACATTTTCTCTTATTTTAGATTAACAAATACCTCTGCATTTGCCTTCTTTAACTTCTGAGGAAAGAAGCGGTCCAGAAATTCTTTAGATAAAACCCACAGAGAAGGCTCATCAACCTCATCCCTTTCCTGATCTCATTCCTTGTACTATTGATACATCATATCTTTTAGCTAATAGGCAGCAAATTCACTCCTTCCATATTTATTGCCTGCATGACTTGGAAGATATTTTCCATTTCATCCAGAAAACTCAGAGGATCCTCCTCTACCTTAACACCAGTAAAAGTTGAAGGATTTAACTTCATGAACTGGCCAACCCTTGTGGCCTCAGAAGATGCAATAACAGAGCACCACACTCAGCCTTAGAAGCTACCAACTGAGAAATCACATGGATTGACTAACGAAACTCTGCATTCAACACGTCTGCCTAAGGAGGACTAGAAGAAACTGGTAGAACTCTAGAGAAATTAGAGACTGGACCCCTAGACTGAGTATGGATCCCCTAAGTAGAATGTGTCCTATCAACATTGTCCCCAGTTATAATAAAGGAGTTTTCATAAACTTTAGATTGTCGAGGCATGATCTGAAAAGCAATCAAAAGAATTAGAGAAGATTTCAGGACTTAGACTCCAAGCTTGAAAATAGAACATAAAGAAGAGAAATATTTCCTAAATGCCTTATAGCCTCTCTCTTATTAGTGTAGCGCACTATGCATCCTTAAAAGAGACTCTACCCAACACAGCTTTGTGGACTCTCAATTTATCATGAACCTAAAGCTCTGATACCAACTTGACATAACCTAAACTGAGGCCTTGCCATAATGGGCATCCCAAGTCTAACCAGGACTGAGGACTACCCCTGTTACCTAATCCAACCTCCAAACATGTATCCTGAGTCAGATGAATTCTGAATATATAACAAGATAGCATTTATTACAATTCAAGACTCAGAAGTAGGTCCATGTCCATGATCAACCCAAACAAGACCAACCATCCATTATCCAACCAATAACCAAAACTAAAACAAAACCATAAACCAATCTATACATCCCATACCTAATGAGTTTCAATATAAATATATATAATTCAAAACATAATAGGATGAAACAACCATAAATATAGTAAAATGGTATCAGCCCAAATACTAAGGTTGACACCACTATCGACATCGCCTATACCAACCCATAGTAGTTCCATAAAGTCTCTAACTGAAAGTAAAATAATATTCAATTGAGACATGCCCCCAACCAAATCCAAAACCGATGTTTATGAAATAACCAAAGTATGTAAAAACATCCATGACATGAAATAGATCCTTTCGAAACATAGAAGCTCACCACTTTAATCCAATAGAGTTGATCCCGAATCCAATCACTAAGTAGGAAGAGTAGAATAGCTGGTTCCTGCATCGCATGGGGATACAGCCACCCAAATGTAGGTTAGCAGGTGAACACTATCATGCACTCAAGATAAGGATAAAATAATGTGAACCTTTAAAACTAAGCAAAACAACCATATATATTCACATCCATACATATATATATATATAACCATGCTGGGAAAGGAAACTGGGTTTAGCATTCCTTTAAAATCATTAACCTGGGTATGTGTAGCTTAACCGTCCTAGAACCACCCAAGGTTTATATGGGTCATGTGTAACCCCTTGAATGGGCCTCGATGTATGTAGCCGCACGAATCAGAGATACCATAGGAGTAGGGGATTCCTGAGTGCCTTTCACTCTCTATGATACATATGTACAAGTGTACTTAGGGGATTCTCGTATACCCCGTAAGTATCATATATAAGAGCGTCATGACCTATCCTCATATCGGAAAACACAAGTTTCCAATGTCCATCCTTCAGACTCATACCTTCATGATTAGCATCACACCCCCACCATTATTACCCAATAAAAACCATTACCACACAACTAAATCACCATTTCATTTATTATCAACCAAGGCTATAAGTAGTGGTATCGTCATACGAACTATAGCTTGCAAGCAATGCCCTTAGCCAACCTTTTTATAGAATAAGGGATTCCCATATACCCATAGATTATATTATTAAGTTTACTTAGGGGAATCTCATGTACCCCACAAGTGATCAATATTATGCTTCCTTGGGGGATTCACTTGTACCCCACAAGGCTTTCAATTAGAGCAACCATAACCACCATGACCTTGCCATTTAACCATTCCAAACCATTTAAACTATTTATACTATTTAGGGTTCCATTACCATGTTATACTATGCATAGTTCAATAAAAGTCCAACAATTTAACCAAAAACATTCTCATAGGCATTTTATCAAACATGTTGGGGGCATAGTGTTTCTAAAGCCAAGACTATATACCAATTAACCATTCCCATGCAACCAAATGTTCAAACCACCATAATAATATGAAAACCATAAGTAAAAGACATGGGAAAACCATAACCAACCATTGTAACCAAAACCCCCAACATATATTATAAAACCCAAAACCATATAGCATTCATGCCATAAAAACAATTCATATAACATGCCTTTAGTTGGAACTAACAATGAGGAAGGAGTAAAATTCCTTATATTAAGAAGATGATGGATAAAAATCACCCTTGTAAGTCCCAATTTTCTCCTATTGATGAAGTCCTAGCCTTCCTTAACCGAAGAACCTTAGAGAGAATTTGAGAGTGTTTTAAGAGAGTTAGAGTGATTACAAATAGGTTAAATGACTCCCCAAGAGTATTATAAGTCGTAGGGCCTTAAGAGGTTAAGAGATAAATATTCAGATTACCCCTAAATTAAGTGCTTACAATTCCTGCAAGATGGTACGACCACCCCATATAAATCATACCCTATCATACGAGTGGTACCCACCACTCATACCCTAGGCCTCCTATTGGATCCCAAAACTATCCAACATACAACCACCCAAACAAAATCGTACCCAACCATATAATTAGTACCATGAAATATACCCTAGGCAGAACCATAAAGGGTTGAACACTATCCAACATACGAGTTAGACTATATGACTCGTATCCTATCCTCATGACTCATGGTAAGCCTCTCATAATCATATACAAGTTAAGTTACTAAGTTTTAGATTAAGTGAACAAAAAACCCAAATGAATGACTCGTCACCAACCATACTGGATAATAAGTTTTATTTAGGCTTTTTCTTTACTTAATCTAAAACTCAACCACCCAACACCACCCAATACTGGATAATATATGATTGGGTCATTTGAATCGTACCCTATAATATGACTAGTACCCCAAATTTGTATGATGTCCAGAAATAATGAATTGAGAATTTTTTCTAAGGGTTAAAACCTAGGATATTTCAGTCGAGCACCAAGCCCATCTCTATTCTTTCGTATAGGATGGCCCCAGCAGAGTTGTAAAAATTAAAAAATCAATTATAGAGTTATTGGATAAGGGATTTATTCGACCTAGTGTATCACCTTAGGATACGTCTATCTTGTTTGTGAAGAAAAAAGATTGGTCTATGCATATGTGTATTGATTATCAATAATTGAACAAGGTGAGGATTAAGAATATGTATTCTCTTTCTTATATTGATTGTTTGTTCAATCAAATTCAAGGTGATTTGGTGTTTTTTAAGATTGATTGAGGTCCAGGTATCACCAGTTTAGGATTAGATCTTTGCATATCCCAAAGACTATTTTTCTAACTCAATACGGCTATTATGAGCTCTTTATCATGTCCATCGAGTTGACCAATGCCCCAACCGTGCTCATGGAATTAATGAATCAGGTGTTTTAACCATATCTCGACTCTTTTATCATTGTATTTATAGATTATATTTTGGTTTACTCCAAGAGTGAGGTTGTCTATAAGGAGCATTTGCGGATTATGCTTCAGAGATTAAAAGATGAGAAGTTGTATACTAAGTTTCCTAAGTGAAAGTTTTGGTTGAAATTTGTCCCTTTCTTGGGTTATATAGTGACCAAGAATGGTATTGTAGTTGATCTAGCTAAGATTGCAGTGGTTCATGATTGGGCTAGTCCTACTTCTCCTACCGAGATACAAAATTTTGTTAGTTTAACAGGCTACTATCGATACTTTGTTAAGGGTTTTTCATCGATTGCGACTCTTTTGACTAAGTTAACTTAAAAGAAGATTTTGTTTTAGTGGTCTGATGATTATGAGGTAAGCTTTTAAAAGCTCAAGTATTTGTTGACCTCGGCTCTTTCTTGACCTTTTCTAGAAAGGGCATAGGTTTTACCATCATCTGTGATATTATTGTTGTTAGGTTAGGTGATGTATTCATACAGGAGAGTAAGGTAATTGTGTATGCTTCTCATTAGTTAAAGCCCCATGAGAAGAATTATCCTATCCATGATTTGGAGTAGTGTGTAGTTATTTTCGCTTTGAAGTGGTAGAGGCACTAGTTGTATAGAGTATATTTTGAAATCTTCTTGGACCATCATAGCCTTTAGTATTTCTTCACCTAGAGAGATCTTAATATAAGGAAACATCATTGGCTTGAGTTGCTTAAGGACCATGACCTTACTAATCTCTATTATCCAGGCAAGGCTAATATAGTTGTGGATGCCTTAAGCTGGAAGTTGACTAGTATGGGTTATCTTTTAACCCAGAAGAGGCCTTTGACTTTAAAGGTTCAGTCTTTGGCTAACCAGATGGTTAGGCTTAATTTTTGACACCTGGGAGGCTAGATTTTCTTTGATGGAGTAGATTCAGTTTGATGATGCATTCAGAGTAATTCAAGATAAAGTATGGAGTGGTGAGGCTAAGAAAGCATCACTCGATTTTGATGGTGTTTTGAGGATTGGAGGCCGAGTCTATGTATCTAGAGTGAGTGATTGGGTGAAATTGATATTGGAGAAGGCTCATTATTCTAAGTATTCTATTCATCTAGGAGCGATCAAGATATTTTATGATTTGATACAGAAATACTGATGGGGTGGTATAAGGAAGGATATAGAGGATTTTGTAGCTCGTTACCTATGTTGCTAGTAAGTGAAGGTCAAGTATTTGAGTCCTGGTGGTTTTTCTCAAATATTACATATTCTCGAGTGGAAACGGGAATGAATCACTATAGACTTTCTGATTGGGTTACCACATACTTCTTGTGGTTCTGACAATATTTGGGTCATCGTGGACTGATTTACCAAATCTACTTATTTTATTCTTGTTCAAGGTTCCTTCAATGCTGAGAGGTGAGCCCGTATCTATATATGTGAGATAGTTTTTCTCTATGGTGTACCAATGTCTATTATCTCAAATAGAGGATTTATTTCCATATCTCACTTTTGGAAGGCATTTCAAGAGAAGTTAGGTAACGAGTTAATCTTAGTACATCTTTTTACTCCTAGACCGATGATCAGTCAGAGCAGAATATTCATATTCTGGTGGATATGATCCACATCTTATGTTATGAACTTTCAAGGTCAGTGGTAGCAGTATCTAGATTTGGTGGAGTTTGTGTATAATAATAGCTACTATCCCAGTATTTATATGGCTCTCTTTAACACCTTGTATGGTAGGTGTTGGCGCTCTTTAGCTGGTTGGTTTGAGGTTTCTAAGGTTAGACCTCAAGGTACGAACATACTTTATGAGTTGTTAACTAAAGTTTAGGTCATTCAGGATAGACGTCGAGTAGCTCAGAGAAGGCAGAAGTGATATGCGGACTGTAGGCTATGTGCCATGAGATTTAGTACTAGTGATCGAGCCTTTCTTTGTGTTTTGCCCATAAAGGGTGTGATGAGGTTTGGGAAGAGGGGCAAGCTTAGCCCCAGGTATATTGTCCCATTTGAGATTCTTCGAACTATTGGGGATGTAGCTTATGAGTTAGCATTGCCCCCAGATTTATCATCTATTGATCAAGTTTTTCATGTTTCCATGCTTATGTACTATATTCTGGATGAGTCTCATGTCATTCATTGGGATTTAGTGCAATTAGATAAGAGGTTGTCATTTATTGAGGAGCAAATCTCCATCCTAGACAAGGATTTTAGCCTGTAGCATTCTACAGATATTCCAGTAGTTAAAGTCTAATAGAGAGATCAACTTGTAAGTGAGGCTACTTAGGATGTCGAGTCCGATATGCATGGTATTTATCCTCAGTTTTCATTGATTCAGGTATTTCCATTACCTTTAGTTCGATGATAAACCATACTCTTAGTAGTGGATATTATAAGGGATTGATTATGTAAAACTTTTATTTTTATGTGATTTGACCATTTTGCCCATCCTTATGATTGCTTTGAGATATTTCATGGGTGTAGGGATGATTGGCTCACGGTTCCCAATGCATTATGGTGAGTTTTATGTGGATTTGTGGTTTTTGGAGGTTAAAAATGCTTTATAGTTGACTTTGATCAACAATTATTGTTTTGTACGTCGGATGGCAAAACAAATTATGCCAATAATTTTAAAATGTTAATTTAGGTTAGTTGCGTTATCATTTTGATTTTATGGATTTTATATCTCATTTCAATCCTTGGGTTGGAAAATTGTAAAATAGGATCTCAAGGGTCAATTTTATGAAAACAACCTCTTTTCAAAAATCTGATATCCACATTGACTCTGGAGTATCGAATTTAATAGGGTATCATAGTTCATTTGCATTCTCGAGGTTTTGGATAAATCCTAAGGGGTCGGTGGAGACTTGGAATTTTCTGAGCCTTCAGCTAGTGCACCCTACTGGTGCATTCATTTAAGCACCCCTTGGGTAATTTAAGCAAAGGGCACCTTAAGCGGCCAGCCGGTTACTTAAGGGAGAAGGCTACCAGCTGTTATGTCGCTTAAGCGAGGCCCTTCCACTTAAGAGAAGGCCCCTTAAGCAGCTACCGTCCCACTTATGTGGATATCTCAGGCTTGGTGGGTACAGCAGAAGTGGCACTTGGCCATGAAAGTGATAGCTACTTAAGCGCCCCAGTATCTGCTTAAGCGGGACCTAGGTAACCTTAAATACTCCTTTCTTGGGTTTTCCACAATTTTTTAGACTTTGAGCATTGGGTTTTAGAGTTTTTGGGTGATTTATTCCATTTTCAAGCTTGGGTAAGCTCTAAATCCCTATTTCAATTATTTTACTTCAATTTTTGTCATCTAAAGCTCGTTAAAATATGATTTCAAAAGTGAAATTTGGGAATTTTGGCCTGTAAATCCAAAAATGGTTTTCTTAAAATTTAAACCTCATTTTTAAACTATTTTCAGTTGGGTCTTATTCTATGACTTTCTTTTAATATGGGTAATGTATTTGTGAACAAAAATTTTAATTATACCCCTTTTTTTCAAAAACCCATTTTGAGGTTCCGTTTTGACTCCAACTCAAAAATGGTAAATATGGGTATTGTTGGCTAACTTTTAATGTGTAGGTTCTGTATTTGTATGTTTTATGTGGTTCAAGGATGATTGAGAGAAGAAGGCTCCGTGTTGAAGGTTTTTGAATTGAGATTGCATTGTTCAAGGTAGGTTATGGCTTAACTTTATTCTGACTGGGCTGGGTATTTTATACTGATATAAAAGCATGATATAGGTATGGGTATTAATCATTTAAAAATGGTATTGTTGCTGTTATGTGCCTGTATGGGGGGCTATGTTGTTTTTATTAGTGGTTTGGGACATTATTTGCTATGTGTGACCCATGTAGGGGTCTTATATGATATTGTTGGCTTTGTGTATGTATATCTAGTTGTTTTCTTCCTAGTGAAAATACCTCAGTTGGGGTTTATGTGGTATCAATGACATATTTCTTGCATATCTCATTCTAATGGTACATGGATTATATTGGATCATGGATGGTTTCCTTATTGAGTGGATTCTATCCCATGTGCTTGTGTATTGGTTGTGTTTGATTCTCATTTTGGTTTTATTGTGAGCATTACATCCTCATATCATATATTCATTCATGAGGTATTGGTATCACCGTGGAAATATGAATTTTTCTGATACGAATGTGACATTTTTAAGAACCCTCTACCGAAGATCACGTGCGAGAGGGGAGTCATAGATATTGGATTGGTATTGGTTATTATATTGTATATAGGTTTTGAACCCCTATGGGTCCTACCTCAAGAGTAATGCTCGGTAGGTGCATATGGAGGTTGTGCAACAATCCCAGACTTAGCATAGCATCATCATCATCATTCTCATTGTATTTTATTCATTATTGTAATACCACATACCTTTTCCTAGCTTGAAATCATCTCAAGAATGTTAGAAACTTACATTGAAATACAAATCCATTTTTGTACATGTGGTATTTTAAGATTTTCACTTTTTGTCACATGGGAAAATGAATAAGATTTCCATCGATACCAATTTCATCAAAATCCGGTATCAGACGTGGAAGTTATGGTCGTTTTACAGAGAGTAGTCTAAATCGCCCAGGTGCGACAGAGCAGGCCAATGGGCCATCGAGCTAGTGACGGACCATCGCACCCTACCATCGTATCAAGGCAGTAAGTCCACTTTCTGGATGAGTGCGATGTAGAGGTCCAACGGACCGTCGAGCTAGTGACGGACCATCACACCGCACCGTCGCACCAAGGCAGTAAGTTCCAGTTCTGGTCCCAGTTCGACGGTCGATCCGATGGACCGTCGCACCCCATCATCGTATGTTCTACTCTGTATTTTTAAGTCATTTTTAAAAGGGAATTTTGGTCTTTTACAACCCTTTTATATACCTAGTAATATCCGACCAAAGCTCAAAAATTCATTATCCATCTACAACATTAAAATTAGGGTTTTCTCCCTAAGAGCAATCCTCAAGAACAAAATTTAAATCTCATTCCAGAATCAAAGACATTCAAATTCTTCAAGTTCAAGAACTTCAAGAAACTCACTACCCAGGTATGCATAGTGTTCATTCATGGACTCCTTTCATCCATAAAGCCGAAGAATCTCTTTTTTCAAAGTTCAAGTGTATGGCTTTTTACGAATTTCATGTTGGGTTTGCTTTTGTTCATGTTGATAATGACCAATTGAATTCCAATCCTTGTTGGGTGATAAATTTCATATAGAATTGATTAGTATAGGTGTGGATTCATGTTAACCTATGATTAAACCCTTGAATGATGAAATTAGAGTTAAATCATGATGTTTATTTGTTGTATAATAATGTCTACATATACTATGCCTACCATGTGTTTGATTTAAATGCCTATGTGAAGGGAAAATGCCCAACTAGTATGATAGTATGAAATCCCCATTTATGTACAAGTTTATGCATATCACATGTTTGATAAAATGCTTCAATAAATGAATTATGGATTGTGATGTTGGTCATGTATTCAAGGAAGTCATGCTCTATCAGTTTCTTTCCATCGAGTCCTGGGGGTACTTGTACCCGACAATTTAGCTGTGTGCCTAGAGCCAGCATCATGTTTTCATGATATCCTCATTCAAGCCATATTCAGTAGAATTCAGTTAGTCATGTGACTCAGGAAAGCTCAGTAAAACTTAGAAATCCCAGTAATCTTAGTTATCTCAATCAGTTATCAGATCTCAGTAATATTCTATCAGTCAACGAAACTTAATTAACTCAGTCCAGTTCAGTTCAGTAATCCATGTTTTGTGTCTAGCAGATGGGAGTAGAAATTAGCACTGAGTGAACCCAAGGATGGAAACTCACCTTCTAGTTGAGGGTGTGATTCTTAGAAGCAATCCTTACATTCCAGAACTACATAGCCAGCATAGGTTGAGACATCATACCTGCTAGTTGAGGGTAGATAAGATGGCTTAACCTGCTAGTTGAGGGTTCCCACCATTCTCATTAGAGTAACCTGCTAGTTGAGGGTCACTCACATGTTGTCCTTACCAGTGGCGCGATATAGTCACCCTTCCAATAAGGGCACATATTGGACCCCAATTTAATTATAATGCGTCATTTAGGGCATGTCAGATAGATGAATACCTTCCACAGTTTCAGTATCAATATCAGTATCAGTAAAAGAACTCAGATAGTTCTTTAGATTTTAGGACTGTCAGATATAGTCAACTCAGATACAGTACGAAACTCAGCTAGTTCTATCAAATTTAAGACTTTCAGATATAGTCACTCATGTTATCATTTATATCAGTCATCAGAGCTTAGTGATCAATTATGTTAGTTATCAGTAAATTCATGTTATCACAATTTCAGATATAGTTACTATGTATTCATGCATGCATTCTCATATTCATATTAGTCAGTTAGCCAGTATTGTTCATGCATATGAACCCCATGCATTCATCCTACCTTATATGCATACTAGTACATTTAAAGTACTGACTCATTTGCGCTATGGTGTCTTATACCATAGGTTCAGAAGCACGAGATCCAGAGCAACAGTAGCATTCTAGTCTCAGCATCTAGAGTTAGTAGTGAGCCCTCATCTTTCGAGGACATGTTCACTTCTTATTTATCTAATTAATTAATTTATTAGTTGGAGTTAGTTAGGGACATGTCCCATCAACTCCTTATTCAGACAGTTCAGTCAGTTAGAGGCTTTTCAGACTATCATATTTAGTTAGTTTATTTTAGTTGTTTTAGGTATTTCATACCCCATCCAGATGTTATATTTTATCAGTTATGTTATAATTTGAACCTTATGGCCTTTCAGTTTATGTTTCCACAATTATACAGTATATCATGCAGTACACAGGTACAGATATCAGTCATGGGTTACCTTGTGGTCCTTTGGGGCCATGAGCATCGTGTAGCATTCCAGGTACCAGATTCGAGGCATTACAAACTTGGTATTAGAGCCTAAGGTTTAATAGAGTCCTAGAAAGTCTGAAAGTCACATCTAGTAGAGTCTTGTACATGGGTGTGTTACTGGCCACATTTATATACAGGAAGCTATAAGATGTTTTAGGAATAGTTCCCCCTCTTTCAGTATTTATGTCATGCTAGTGAGCATAATCTTAGGTCAATCTCTCAGTCGAATCCATTTCTTCTCCTTATTTCAAAACATGTCTCCCAGGAGAAGAACTCATCCTGTCCAAGAAGATCCCTTAGACGAACATGTTTCTCATGTAGAGTTCAGAGTTGTATTCACTACTCTTGCTCATTCAGTTTCTGCTCAGAATGAATGACCAGCTGTCGTTCTGTCTAACCCAGTGCCCAATTCATCTGCATCCAGGATTCAAGACTTCACCCGAACAAATCCTCCATCCTTTCTTGGGTCTAAGTCAGGTGAGGACCCTCAGGAATTCCTAGATCAGGTGTAGAAGGTTATAGACATAATGGGGGTTAATTCTAGTGAGAGTGCTGCACTAGCTGCATATCTATTGTACGATGTTGCTCACACTTGGTTCAAGCAGTGGAAGTCAAAGAGGGCAGTTGATGCAAGGTCAGTTGAGTGGGAGGAGTTTGCTTCTGCTTTCCTTGATAGATTATTCCCCCTAGAGTTTAGAGAAACTAAGTTGTTAGAATTCATCAACCTCAGGCAGGGAAACATGCCGGTGAAAGAGTATTCTCTTAAGTTTACTCAACTAGCCAGATATGCTCCTTATGTGGTTGCAGATAGTAGGGCTAAGATGACCAAGTTTGTTTCTAGGGTGAATGAGAGTGTGGTCAACAAGTGTAAGTCTGCGATGTTGAATAGTGACATGACTTTAGCCAGGCTTATGAATCATGCTCCGCAGATAGAAGATCAGAAGATTAAGATGATGGAGAAATAGAATAAGAGAGCAAGGACAGGTAGTTTTAACTTTGCTCAATCCAAGTCAGAAGGAGGAAACCATTCTCAGTTTCATCCTAAGTCATCAGTTCTAAATCCTTCTTCAGCTAGTGCTCCAGTTCCTAAGTTCAAGGATGGAAATAAAGATAGAGCACCAGGCTCTAAGTCTCAGGGCAATTTTAGCAGTACCCGCACCTATCCTCTTTGCCAGACTTGTGGCAAGCACCACCAAGGTACTTGCAGAGCTGGCAATGATACTTGTTTTGGGTGTGTCAAAACAGGCCACAGAGTTAGAGATTGTCTGCAGTCAGGTCCTCAAGGTCAGTAAAACCGCCTCTTAGCTCAATTCGGTCGCCTAAATCAGTAGGGTGCCACTTTCAGTGCTACTAGTGGGCAGTGCCCAAATAGAATCTATGCTCTCCAATCCCAACAAGATTAGAAAAATTCTCATGATATGGTTACTGGTATGTTATAGATCTTTCGCATGCATATTTACGCTTTGCTAGATCCAGATGCTTCCATGTCTTTTGTTACTCCCTATATAGCAGGGGATTTCGGAGTCAGTCCTAAAATTTTAGCAGAGCCCTTTTCAGTCTCTACCCCTGTGAGTAAAACCATCATATCCCAGCTAGTATACAAGAATTGCCCGATTATGATATTTCAAAAAATTACTTCAGCAGACTTAGTCGAATTAGAGATAATCAATTTTGATGTCATTCTTGACATGGATTGACTTCATTCCTGATATGCCACAGTCGACTACAGAAACAGAATAGCTTAGTTCTAGATTCCAAATGAACCCATCCTTGTATGGAAGGGTAGTGTATCCACTTTCAGAGGTCAGCTTATTTCCTACGTTCGAGCAAAGAAAATGATATCTAAGGGATATGTCTATCATTTTGTTCATGTTAAGGACTCTAGTTTTGAAACTTCCAGTCTTGATTCAGTCCCAGTTGTAAATTAATATTCAGATGTCTTTCCCAAAGATCTTCCAGGAATTCCTTCCAAAAGGGAAATAGACTTCGGCATTGATCTTCTACCAGATACTCAGCCTATATCTATTCCGCCATACAGAATGGCACCAACAAAACTTAGAAAATTGAAAGAGCAGTTGAAGGATCTACTAGATAAGGGATTAATCAGGCCCAATATGTCCCCGTGGGGTGCACCAATTTTATTCGTGCATAAGAAAGATGATTCTCTCAGAATCTGTATTAATTACCGTCAGCTCAATAAAGTCACGGTCAAGAACAAGTATCCTCTTCCCAGAATTGATGACTTGTTTGACCAACTTTAGGGTACCAACTATTTCTCTTAGATAGACCTCAAATTCGGCTATCATCAGCTCAGAGTCAGAGAATGTGATATTCTGAAGATAGCCTTTCATACTCAATATGGTCACTTCAAATTTCTAGTCATATCTTTTGGTCTTACCAATTCCCCAATAGATTTCATGGACTTGATGAACCGTGTGTTCAGGCAGTACTTGGATATATTCGTCATAGTTTTCATAGATGATATTTTGGTCTATTCTCGCAGTGAGCGAGATCATGCAGACCATCTCTGAACAGTACTTCAGACTCTCAGAGACCATCAACTATTTGCCAAATTCAGTAAGTGTGAATTTTGGCTAAGGTCAGTAGCATTCCTTGGCCATATCATTTTCAGTGATGGCTTAGGGTTAATTCTCAAAAGACCAAAGTAGTAAGAAACTGGCCACTCCTTGTCTCTCCATTAGATACCAGGAGTTTCTTGGGTTTGGCTGGCTATTACAGACGGTTTGTCGAGGGATTTTCTTCTATTACATCCCCTATGTCCAGATTGACTCAAAAGAAAGTCAATATTCAGTGGTCGGATCCTTGTGAGAAGAGTTCCCAGGAGTTGAAGATTTGACTCACCACAGCTCCAGTCTTAACTCTTCCAGATGGTTTAGATGGGTTCGTAGTGTATTGTGATGCATCCAGAGTAGGTTTGGGTTGTATCCTTATGCAGCATGGTAAGGTCATAGCCTTTGCCTCCATACATCTTAAACCCCATGAGAAAAATTACCCTACTCATGATCTTCAGTTAGTAGCCATAGTGTTTGCCTTGAAGATTTGGAGGCATTATCTATATGGTGTTCATGTAGATTTATTCACTGATCATAAGAGCCTTCAGTATGTCTTTTCTCAAAAAGATCTCAATCTTAGTCAGAGAAGGTGGTTAGAGCTCTTGAAAGATTATGACATGAGTGTCCTCTATCATTCGGGCAAGGACAATGTAATGGTCAACGCTCTCAGTAGACTCTCTATGGGTAGTATTACTCATATTGAGGATAGTAAAAAGAAGTTAGCTTAGGAAGTCCATCAGCTTACCAAACTAGGCGTTCGCTTAGTCGATATAGAAGAAGGTGATATATGGATTCAGAGTAGTTCAGAATTATCTCTAGTTTTTGAGGTGAAAGAAAATCAAGATAGAGATCCCAGCCTTGTCAAGCTAAAGGAGTCAGTCAAGGATCAAAAAGTAGAGGTTTTCTCCCAAGGGGGGATGGTGTTTTGTGTTGTTAGGGTCATCTATGTGTTCCAGGTGTAGATGACTTAAGGTAACAAATTCTTGCAGAAGTGCATGGCGCATGCTACTCTATTCATCCAGGGGCCACAAAAATATATCGCAACTTGTGGGAAGTCTTTTGGTGGAGTGGGATAAAGAGAGTTTGTAGCTAAGTGCTCTACATATCAGTAGTTTAAGATAGAATATCAGAAGCCTAGTGGTCCTATACAGGAGTTCATTATTCCTACTTGGAAATAGGAAGAAGTGAACATGGACTTCATGAAGGGTTTGCCTCGAACTCGTCATCAGCATGATTCAGTTTGGGTCATTGTAAACAGGATGACCAAATCAGCTCATTTTCTTCCAGTTCATACCTCTTATTTAGTCGAGGATTATGCCAAACTATACATCAAGGAGTTGGTCAGATTGTACGGTGTTCTGTTATCTATTATCTCAGACAGACGTACCCTATTTATCTCTCATTTCTAGAAAGCATTCCAAAAGAGTCTTGGTACCCAAGTTTATCTCAGTACAGCCTTTCATCCTAGACCGATGGTCAAGTAGAAGGACCTTTTAGACCCTAGAAGATATGATAAGGGTTTGTATAATTGATTTCATGGGTAGCAGGGATGACCACTTGCCTTTGATTGAGTTTGCATACAACAACAGCTATCATTCCAGTATTCGGATAGCTCCATTCGAAGCTCTCTATGGTAGCAGGTATAGATCTCTAATTAGTTGGTTCGAAGTTAGTGAGGCTTCAGTTATAGGGCCTTACTTAGTATTTGATGCCTTAGAAAAAGTTCAGTTGATCAGAGAACGACTCCGGGCTACTCAGAGCCGACAAAAGTCTTATGCAGATGTGCGCAAAAAGGATCTCGAGTTCGAGATTGGTGATTTTGTCTATCTAAAGATCTGTCCCATGAAAGGAGTGAAAAGATTCAGCAAGAAGGGAAAGCTACGTCCCCGATATGTCGGTCCCTTAAAAATCCTCAGTCGTTTTGGCAAGGTATCCTATGAGCACGAGTTGCCTTCAGATCTAGCCTCAGTTTATCCAGTCTTCTATGTCTCTTTGCTCAAGAAGTGTATAGGTGACCCAGCAGTTGTAGTCCCTATTTAGAGCATAGATGTTCAGAATAGCCTCTTTTATGAAGAAATTCCAGTCGAAATCCAAGACTATCAGACTCGTAGACTGAGGAATAAAGAAATCCCTCTAGATAAAGTTCTTTGGTGAAATCAGTCCGTTGAGGGAGCTACTTAGGAAGCAGAAGCATACATGCATACCAAGTATCGTCACCTTTTTTCCACCAACTCAGATAAATCTCAAGGTACTAGCTCTTCTTAAGCTTTTCAGTTTCATGTTCAGACTACAGTTACAAGCTTAGTATTCAGTTCATGTTCAGAATCCCATTATAAACTTGGTATTAAATACCACTGCATATTCAGTCATACATTTATGTATAAGTTCAGTTATATAATTATGCATCAGACATGCATTCTCATTATGAGAAACTTAGTTCCTCAGAACACTCAGTCATGCATTCATGAATCAGTTACACATGCATCAAATATACATGTTCAGTATGATACATTCAGCTTATCAGTCATGTCAGTCATGAGATCATGTTCCAATTATTCATGTTCAGTATATACGTCAGTTTATGCTCATTCTCTCACTCTCAGTCTCATTCGAGGATGAATGTTTTCAAGGGAGAGATATTGTAATACCCCATACCTTTTCCTAGCTTGAAATCATCTCAAGAATGTTAGAAACTTACATTAAAATATGAATCCATTTTTGTACACGTGGTATTTTAAGATTTTCACTTTTTGTCATGTAGGAAATAGAATAAGTTTTCCATCGATACCAATTTTATCAAAATCTGGTATTGGACGAGGAAGTTATGGTCATGTTACAGAGAGCAGTTTGTATCACACAGGTGCAACGGAGCGGGCCGACGGGCCATCGAGCTAGCGACGGATTGTCGCACCCCACCATCGCATTGAGGCAGTGAGTTCACTCTCTTGTAGAGTGTGATATAGAGGTTTGGTGGACCGTCATACCCCACCATCGCACCAAGGCAGTAAGTTCCAGTTCTGGTCCCAGTTCGACTGTTGGTCCGACGGACCGTCGACCCAGCGATGGACCATCGCACCCCACCATTGCATGTTCCACTCTGTATTTTTAAGTTACTTTTAAAGGAGTATTTTTCTCTTTTACAACCCGTTTATATACCTATTAATATCCGACCAAAGCTCAAAAATTCATTATCCATCTATAACATTAAAATTAGGGTTTTATCCCTAAGAGCAAATCTCAGGAACAAAACCCAAATCTCCTTCCAGAATCAAAGAGATTCAAATTCTTCAAGTATAATAACTTCAAGAAACTCACTACCTAGGTATGCATAGTGTTCATTCATGGACTCCTTTCGTCCATAAAGCCCAAGAATCTCTTTTTTCAAAGTTCAAGTGTATGGATTTTTATGAATTTCATGTTGGGTTTGCTTTTGTTCATGTTGATAATGACCAATTGAATTCCAATCCATGTTGGGTGATAAATTTCATGTGTAATTGATTAGTATAAGTGTGGATTCATATAAACCTATGATTAAACCCTTGAATGATGAAATTAGAGTTGAATCATGATATTTATTTGTTGTATAATGTTGTCTACATATACTATGCCTACCATGTGTTTGATTTAAATGCCTATGTGAAGGAAAAGTGCCCAACTAGTATCATATTATGAAATCCTCATTTATGTACAAGTTTATGCATATCACATGTTTGATGAAATGTTTCAATAAATGAATTATGGATTGTGATGTTGGTCATGTATTCAAGAAAGTCATGCTCTATCAGTTTCTTTCCATCGAGTACTGGGGGTACTTGTACCTGATAATTTAGCTGTGTGCCTAGAGCCAACATCATGTTTTCACGATATCCTCATTCAAGCCATATTCAGTAGAATTCAGTTAGTCATGTGACTTAGGAAAGCTCAGTAAAACTTAGAAATCCCAGTAATCTTAGCTATCTCAATAAGTTATCAGATCTCAGTAATATTCTAT
>JAPEIP010000004.1:153736485-153752861 GCA_026120095.1 Capsicum chinense | reverse complement strand
CCATGTGTTTGATTTAAATGCCTATGTGAAGGAAAAGTGCCCAACTAGTATCATATTATGAAATCCTCATTTATGTACAAGTTTATGCATATCACATGTTTGATGAAATGTTTCAATAAATGAATTATGGATTGTGATGTTGGTCATGTATTCAAGAAAGTCATGCTCTATCAGTTTCTTTCCATCGAGTACTGGGGGTACTTGTACCTGATAATTTAGCTGTGTGCCTAGAGCCAACATCATGTTTTCACGATATCCTCATTCAAGCCATATTCAGTAGAATTCAGTTAGTCATGTGACTTAGGAAAGCTCAGTAAAACTTAGAAATCCCAGTAATCTTAGCTATCTCAATAAGTTATCAGATCTCAGTAATATTCTATCAGTCAACGAAACTTAGTTAACTCAGTCCAGTTCAGTTCAGTAATCCATGTTCAGTGTCTATTTAGATAGGAGTAGAAATTAGCACCGAGTGAACCCAAGGGTGGGAACTCACCTGCTAGTTGAGGGTGTGATTCTTAGAAGCAATCCTTGCATTCCAGAACTACATAGCCAACGTAGTTTGAGAAATCATACTTGCTAGTTGAGGGTAGATGAGGTGGCTTAACCTACTAGTTAAGGGTTCCCACCATTCTTATTAGAGTAACCTACAAGTTGAGGGTCACTCACATGTTGTCCTTACTAATGGCGCGGTATTGACACCCTTCCAATCAGGGCACAGATTGGACCCCAATTCAGCTATAATGCATCATTTGGGGCATGTCAATTAGATGACTACCTCGCACAGTTTTAGTATCAGTATCAATATAAGTAAAAGAACTCAGATAGTTCTTCAGATTTTAGGACCGTCAGATATAGTCAACTCAGATACAGTACGGAACTCATCTAGTTCCATCAGATTTAGGACTGTCAGATACAGTCACTCATATCATCAGTTATATCAGTCATCAAAACTCAGTTATCAGTCACATTAGTTATCAGTAAATTCATGTTATCATAATTTTAGATATAGTTACTATGTATTCATGCATGCATTCTCACGTTCATATTAGTCAATTAACCCGTATTGTTCATTCATATGAACCCCATGCATTCAGCCTACCTCACATGCATACTAGTACATTCAAAGTACTGATGTATTTCTGATATGGTGTCTTATACCATAGGTTCAGAAGCACAATCTCCAGAGTAACAGTAGCATTCCAGTCTCAGCAGCCAGAGTTAGCAGTAAGTCCTTATCTTTTGAGGACATGATCACTTCTTATTTATCTCATTAATTAATTTATTAGTTAGAGTTAGTTGGGAATATGTCCCATCAACTCCTTATTCAGACAGTTCAGTCAGTTAGAGGCTTTTCAGAATATCATGTTCGGTGAGTTTATTCTAATTGTTTTGTTTATTTCATACCCTATCCAGATGTTATATTTTATTAGTTACATTATAGTTTGAATCTAATGGCCTTTCAGTTCATATTTTTGCAATTATATAGTATATCATGCAGTATACAGGTACAGATATTAGTGATGGGTTAGCTTGTGGTCCTTTGAGGTCATGATCACCGTGTAGCATTTCGAGTACCTGATTCAGGGTGTTACAATTATGCACCTTTTGTGTGGTATTTTAGTGTTTAATTTGACGTCTATCTATTATGTTATTCTTTTTCATATTTGTACTTGGTATGTGTTATATCTATAACTATCAGTGGAGATAGCGTGGGTTACTATTTGAAATATTTTCTGATTGCAGGGGACGTACCCATAGTGTGTATTTTATTTTCTTTACTTTCTGTTTTGCTTAGTCGGCCTATGATGCCTACTGAGTATAAGTGGACCATACTCATCCCTACTGTGCCCTTATGGTTTAAATCTAGGTTTGAGTGTACCGCATGGCAGCTGAGTTCAGGCGGATACTTATCATATCTGAGCTAGTGGCCGCTCTAGTCTTCTAGAGTCGACCTCCTACCCCATCCTATCTAGTTTTATGTCTAGTTTTAAATTCGAAGAGTAATTCATGTACCTTTTTGGATTATTAGTTGTATTTTCAAACTTTCAGATGTATTTAGATGGTTCTTACACTATGACATAGGATTTTAGGATGGTTTATGTATTGTTTTGATATTTATATTTTGCTATCTGTATGTATGTATGGTTCAACTTCATTCTAGAACTCTTGCCTTGGGATTTGATGATGTTTTTTCTTTTTGTATTAGTTTGGGTGATTTGATTACTTGTCAAGGCTTAACCACGAAGAGTTTCATCATGACCCTTGTTTTTTCCTACAACAACATCTACTACTCTAGTATTAACATGGCCCCTTTTGAGGTCTTATATTGTAGGAAGTGTAGGTGTCCAATTGGGTGGTTTTATACATTCAAAGTGAGGCCTTAGGGTACTGAAATACTCAAGTATTTGATGGAAAAGCAAGATCCGTTCAGGAAATTCTCATAGCAGCCCACAGTCGGTAGAAAGAGTACACCGATTATAAGGAAAAACATGTGAAGATCACAAAATGAGAAAAGCTAATCCTGAAAGTGTCATCAATGAAGGGTGTAATGCGGTTGGGCAAAAAGGTCAAAGTTGAGCCCAAGATACATTAGACCATTTGAGATTTCGAACGGAGTGAGGTCGATAGCATATAGACTAGTCTTACCCCCTAGTATGTCCAAGGTTCACTCAGTATTCCACATGTCTATTATAAAGAAGTATCATGGATATGGTGATTAGATCATTCACTAAGACCCTAAATTGTTTGATGAGGAGTTATCCTTCAAAAAAGAAATCAATCGCTATATCATCTTAGGATGTGAGAAAGCTGAGGAACTGAGTCATTCCTTGTGTGAAGGTTCAATGGAGGAACTTTACTATTGAAGAGGCTACTTGGTAGATAGATGCGGACATGTGCAAGTGATATCCGCACTTATTCATTAACCCTGGTACTTTTCTTTTGCCTTGTAATGTCTTTGGGGGCTAGTTGTCATTTAGGGATGAATAAGTACTAAATTGTATCTTATATAACCACCTAAATCGTCATTATGATAAAAGAAGGGGTAAAATCTGAACTTATACTTTTCTTAGCCAATTTTTTAGAAATTTAGGACCAGTCTAATAATGGACGATTTTAGAGAGCATATTAATCAAATGAAATCTGGTAATAATGTGATGGTTGTTAGTGATGTTTAATATAATATATAGATGGCCAATGAGTTTAGAAAGTCATAAAAAATTTTAATACCAAAAACGGAAATAGCCAACATTGAGGAGAGGTCTCGAGTTTCTGCCTCAAACTGCTGTAATAGAAAAAGTAATCATGGTGATAATACTGCTGCAACGGCAAAAGGTACCTCAGTGGTGGAGCTCTATTTAAAGGAGCAAACCACTACAGTGGTAATTAACTGCTGCACTAGTAACACGTAGGATTTGATAATTTTAAAACATAGAAAAAGTTTTTATTTCTCACTTTTTTGTAAAATGCAGGAAATTTTTAGAAAAGGTATTTTTTAGAAGATTTTGAGGTTTTTCACCTTTGGAGGTAAGTCATTACATTCTAGACTTGAAATTACTTCTTGTAACCTTAGAAAATCATTAGAAATGAATTCATGGTAGAAAAGTGGGGTTTAGTCTTAGTTATAGAAATAGATGAAAAGTGGTGGAAATGTGTATAAATATAGTAAAGAATGATTCTATGGTGTTAGAAAATATAAATAGAGGGTTAAATTATAGTCGTTCATGTTAATTCAGGCAGAATCAATGTGGTTTAAATGATAGGAAATCCTAAGATGATGAAATAGGTTGAAGTTATTACTAAATTCAGTGATTTTTTATCCCTAGTAGTTAAAAAAAGAGGTAAACTATTGAAATGAGTACATATTCTTGTTGTTATAGATCAATAATGAGTTGAACAAGAATGAAAGGGAAAAAGTGTGACTTGAGCAAGGAGTTGAAGTAGGATATGATTTTGTTGTAGCATTTAGACTTTTTTGGCTTTGTGCTAGTTTATAAACCAAACCTTTATGATTTCCTTCTAGCTGACTTGTGATTTATTAACTGCATTTCATTTTATATGCATTCTGATGATATTGGGTGATGAAGGTCCAGGTATCACACCAGTACATTATGATATATTATGATAAAGGATCGGGTACCACGTCGGTATGATATAATTTTGATGATGATGAGAAGAAGAGTAAGACATGATGTGCACATCTTGCATACATGCACTCATTCATATGCATTGGGTGTCTTTATGATGATTATATGTGGTGATCAATTTTTGATGAAAGTGACTAAGTATAAAAGCCTGCAAAAGTAAACTTGAGAATTATATGTGTATGATATATTTTGTTTTTGATGTCATTGATTATGAGTTCTGTTGTGATTGATTTTATACTTTTCTAGCTTGTTTACTTGTACATTATTGTGTTAGTCGTCCTATGATGCTTATCAGTAGTTGTTGATGTACCTATTCTACTTGTACTCTTCTTTTGTTAAGTACAGAACATCTTTCAGTAGCTGATACATAACCTCAACTTTAGTTATTGATTCACACTTGATTTTGAGGGTGAGCACCATGACTGTCTAACCTTCAAAACTTCTTATTAATGTTTATGTCCCTTGTTTGGGGACTAAAACAATTCCTCATTACTTATGTTTTTGGAGAGGTTTAGTTGTTTCAGACCTAATCTATTCTTAGATGTTTTTATATGGTGACTTTAAGTCCTAGGGATGTAAATAATGGTTTTACCACTCTATTGATGTTGGTTTGACAATTGCTTTAAATTATTGAATGAACTTCCTTTTGCACTTGTTTAAAACTGAGGAATAATGTAAGATGAATAGAAAAGCAATATCTAAGTTAGTAAAGGCGAGACTAGTATGGTTCTTCTGCCATAGGTTAGGGTGGGTGTCAATCATCATCGATTCAGTCATGATAAAAACTTGAATCAAGGGAGTAATATGATAAGTGTATAAATTGCAAAGACAATAAAGTTTAAGTGGAACAAGAATATAGATATTTTTTTATCATATTAGACACGTAGTCATGTATTCGACATATAGAAAGAGAAGACTTTGTTCATATATATCAAGTAAACCAATTTGGATCTTTTAGGAGATCGAATAACTTACGATTGTGCCTTAACAGTGGAGGGGGTTTAAGCTTTACATACCTTTGGTACTTTTCTAGCTAGTAGTAGTATGGAAAGTCCCAAACAAACCAATATAAGGACATGTAAATCTACACAACTAACTATGAGCTTTCACCCTTTAATGTTATACAGCATTATCAACTACATATACAATACATATAACTCATCTATATTTTGTAGGTTCATATACTAAGTTATTCCAATACTCTTTACTTATGCCAAAAGTTAGTCAAGTTACTTAACAATCATTCGGAGTGAACCCTCTAGTTTTTTTAACTCATAATCAAATATCAAATCTTCACAATTGGTAGAGATTCCGAAAATCCCACTTTATCACATTTTCAAATTTTCCCCTTTTCAAGAACCCTAATTAACAAAACTCACTTCAAGAGCCAATACAGAGATTCTTTTTAAATATTCCCAAATACTTATCCATAATCATATTCAAAGATAGGATAAAGAATTCATTTTTTGGAGTTCAATTTCAATTCTAGATTTCTGGAATTGATTCTTGAACCCATCAATTTTTCCTTAATTACTTGAAAGAAAGAAGAAGAAGAAGAAGAAGAAGAAGAAAAAGAAAAAGGGGGAGGAAGAGAAGGAGGAGGAGGAGGAGGAGGAGGATGGGGGGGAGAAGGAGACGAAGAAGGAGAAGGAAAAAGCGAAGGAGAAGGATAAGGAGAAGGAAAAGAAGAAGGAGGAGAAGAAGAAGGAGGGGGAAGAGAAGGAGGAAGAGGAGACGAACAAGGAGAAGGCGAAGAAGAAGGATAAGGAGAAGGAAAAAAAGAAGGAGGAGAAGAAGAAGAAGGAGGAGAAGGGGGAGGAGGAGGAGGAGGAGGAGAAGAAGAAGAAGAAGGAGAAAAAGAGGGAGGGGGAGGAGGAGAAGGAAAAAGAGACGGAGAAGGAGAAGGAGAAGGGGAAGGAGAAGGATAAGGAAAAGGAAAAGAAGGAGGAGGAGGAGAAGGAGAAGAAGAAAAAGAAGAAGAAGAAGAAGAAGAAGAAGAAGAAGAAGAAGAATAAGAAAAAGGGGGAGGAAGAGGAGGAGGAGGAGGAAAAAGAGACGGAGAAGGAGAAGGAGAAGGAGAAGGAAAAGAAGGAGGAAGAGGAGGAGGAGAAGGAGGGGGAGAAGAAGAAGAAGAAGAAGAAGAAGAAGAAGAAGAAGAAGAAGAAAAGAGAAAGAGAAGAAGAAGAAGGAGAAGAAAAAGAAGGATACAGAGAAGAAGGAGAAGAAGAAGAAGAAGAACGATAAGAAAAGGAAGGATACAGAGAAGAAGGAGAAGAAGAAGAAGAACGATAAGAAAAGGAAGGATACAGAGAAGAAGGAGAAGAAGAAGAAGAAGAAGAAGGTGAAGAAAAAAAAAAGAAGAAGAAGAAGAAGAAGAAGAAGAAGAAGAAGACGATTATATTAATGATAGGATAAAATAGTCAAATAATATAACGAGGATAAAGTTGATTAATAAAACAAAGTAGAAGGTATAATTAACTTTTTTTTATTGATTAAATTACTATTTATTTCAGTTCTAACTCATTTCTTGAAAAAATTGATATATTGATAACATTTTTAAAAAATTATATCTACTATTTGTTGGAATAATAAAAATTTAAAAATAAGAATTAATATCTTCTTATTTTTTTAAAATGTTATTATTTTAGATTAAATTAATTTATCTTTAAATAGGAAAAAATAGGAAATAGCAGAGTGATTCATATTACTACTACAAGTAGTAATTGCAGGGTAAAAATATCCTAGACATGCGGACAAATCAAATTATGATACGTAGAAAGAAGATGAACACGACTCAGTGTATAGTTAAACAGAATCAACGACAGATTATACACTAGCTTAATGGAGATATTCAAGAGGCATAAGACACACCAGATGTCACATATCAAATGAAATATACCAATTCAAAAAGTGCAATACGCTAGAACAGAAGACCAATGAGTCCTCACTAGCCGTTATGTAACTGATGCGTGGATGATGTCAGGAGTTATCTCTTCATTATCAGTTCATTAAATTAGTCATTTGTCATATATTATTAAGGGTTAATGCGTAATAATCAACTCACGAATAGTCATCCCCGTATAAACTATGTGATTATCATCATATAAAATTATTGAATAATAGACAATAAAACAATCTTACTTTGTTCAAAAATTTAGTGTACTTTTGGTCAATCAATCTCTATTGATCACGATGTGGTATAAGAGCTTTCAGGATCAGGCCAGCTTAGGCTATATCAATAGAAAAGGGATCAGTGATCAGGATCAGGATCAGGTTCTCCCTTACGATAGAAGTTCTCTCCCAAAAATTTTAACAAAATTTTTTCACAGGTAAATTATGAGATCCGAAACACCAGGATCAAGGTTAAGGTCTCTGTTCCAGCCTTTACGACCAGAAGAAAAAAGAAAAAGGCCCTTTAATGAAGAAGATAAAAAGTCAGATAAAATTTCAAAAAACAAGTTTTCGATCCTGGCAGAATTTTCATCCCTGCCAAAATATATCATTCCCCTACCGTCAAAAGAATCCATTACCAGTTTACCTAGAATACAGCCAAGAATTAGTAGCTTTTCTTTCTTCTTGTTGCAGAGCTATGTTGATTATTCTTCATGTCTCCGTTGATGGCTCAGTATCTATTAACTCCATTATCTATTTTGATAGGCGATATTTTCCCGTGAGGGAGAACCTACCCTTAGTAATAACATTTATAGAATGGTTATTACAAGTGCAACGTGTACCGATGCATTTGCAATGGTTATCTAATTTATTACTGCAAGCGCTATTAATATTTTCTTTTGGAGAGGAATTATTTTCATTTTGTTCAAAGGTACAACATAAATCACTATTCACTTTTTCTCTTAGTTCTAATAGATTTTCCTTTTTATTTAAGATTCTTCAATCTTTAGTCTTAGGTTCTATATTTTCATAGTTCCAACACGTATTATTATTTTGTTGAAGTATTTTATTTATATCTCTTTTTGCAGGATCACCTTTAGTATCTACTATATCTAATTTAAAGAGTGAGGCAGTAACAATTCTACTCTCTATTGGTAGGCTAATTTCTTCTAACGGGGGATTTGTTGATTCTACTATTTTATTACTAGTAGTACACCATTTATTGACAATCATGTTTAACGAATCCTTGTGATCGTCTAATTTTTCTGTAATTTTGAACCATTTAAAAAATTCAACATTACATTTTAATATTTTCATGTCATTGCACTATTTTTCTCTAAAATAATATCTTTATTTTAATGAACATTTTTCTTTATACCATATTTTTAATAGAATTTTCTAGGTTATTCCATTATTTATCTAAATATTCAAAGTCAGGTTCAAATATTATATCTGGCCTAATTATGCATAGATTGAAAGTATTTTAAACTGTTATTTCGCTCCCCATTTTTTCGATCTGTCCCCCAAATGGTATCAGAGCCAAGTTTTTCGGGATAGAGTGTGAGTATGAATAGGAGCGGCTAGAGCGTTATGTTGTCCTAGAGTCGGTCGAAATTAGTGCTACTCTTAGAATAATCATTTTTTTGGTTAGTAATTACTGTTGTTCTTCCTCTATGTTCTTAGTTTTATTCCTTAAGTTAGGTAGCTGTTTAATAGTAGCTTAGATGTTGGCAAACCTGAAAATTTTTTGTTGGATTAGCTTTAAGTGTGTGGAAAAATAGAGTCAGACCCAGAGGGTGTTCCCATCGTCAAGCCTATAGGAATAAAATAAAGGAATTTTAGAAGAAGAAAATTAGTAATTAATTCACTCAAAAATAATTATTGTAGAAGCAACATCTAAAGTTGATTTTGGTCCTAGGATAGTGTTTTCTCTCTCATCTGCAAAACATACTTATGAATACTCCAACCAACCAAAACGTAATAAATAGTGTTAATATTTCTGCTATCTCTAATAAATTGCTAAAATAGAAAGTGATTTACAAAATTAGAATATTGAGACTATAAAATTGGACACTTTGATTTTATAAAAAATTATATTATTAAAACTTTGAAATCTACTATTGCGATTAATAGAAATATTGAGACTATTAAATTATTAGCAACAGAAGATATTAATAGATATAGAAAAAAATACAAGTTTCTTCACTTAGATCTTGTTCAAGTAGCAGTTAAACCATTATATAGATTAGGTTTAGATGTACCTATATGTCTACTTCTAAGTGAATAGGTTATTAAATTTTGATAATTCATTATTAGCAGTATTACGAAGTAACCTCGCTAATGGCCCAGTATACTTTAAATGTTATCCTAATTTTTCTATAGATATTAATAATCAAAATATTATGGATACATTACCATTAAATGTTAAAACAAAAACATGAATAGTAAAGTAAATACTAGAGAGATAGCAATAAAATATAGAGTATATTATAGATTAATAAAAACAACCTTAGCTCCTAAGGCTAAAATAGTTAGTAATAAAGGAGTTACCATACTTATGGAAGCCAACATAATCATAATAATACCTTTGTCCCAAAAATGATAAAATGGGATGATGTATTAATAAAAGATAATTGACATTTCAACTCCATAACGGAGCCAGAAATAGAAGAAGAAAATTCAAATATTGGACAAGTTATGCAATATCCAAACGGATCTATAGATTTATAATTTCTAAGATCCCAATCCTTTAATCAAGCATGTTCAAGTAAAAGAATGTCCTTTTCCAGACCTTCAACCTCCAAATCTATAGAAGAAGGGGAAGTAATATTAGAAGATATTGAAAGAAAATTAAAAGGAGTAGATTTCTCAAAAATAATTTCCAAAGTAGAATATGAATCAACAATTTTAAAAACTAAAAAGTCAACTAATCCTACTGCTAGTGAAATGCTAGGAGTAAAGACTCTCCGTGCATGATTAGGGCAGACGTAATATTTGAACCTGGCTTTGAATATTTAGATAAATTATGAAATAGCCCAGAAAATTCTATTAAAAAAGAATGGTATAAACAAAAATACTCATTAAAAGAAAGATATTCTTTTAGAGAAAAATGGTGCAATGACATGAAAATATTAAAATGTAATATTAAATTTTTTAAATGGATTGAAACTACAGGAAAATTAGATGATCAAAAGGATTCGTTAAACATGATTGTCAATAAATGATATACTACTAGTAATAAAATAGTATAATTAATAATTTCTCCATTAAAAGAAATTAGCCTACCAGGTAGAGGGTAGAATTGTTACTGCCTCACCCTCGAAATTAGATATAATAGATACCAAAGGTGATCCTGGAAAAAGGGATATAAATAAAATACTTCAACAAAATAATAATACATGCTGAAACTATGAAAATATAGGACCTAAGACTAAAGATTACAGAATCCTAAATAAAAGGGAAATCTCTTAGAACTAAGAGAAAAAGTGAATAGCGATTTATGTTGTACCTTTGAAGAAAATAAAAATAATTGCTCTCCAAAAAAAATATTAATAGCGCTTGCAGTAATAAATTAGCTAACCATTGCAAATGCATCAGTACACGTTGCACTTGCCATAATCATTCTATAAATGTTATTACTAAGGGTAACAAGTAAAAAGAAATCTTACTTGATATAATCGGTCATTTAGAAGACTCAACCCTTAAGAAAAAATATTTAATAGCCTTAATAAATATGATCCTTAATCAACCGTTTGATAAAGAAACTATTGAACCCTCTAATATAAAACATATGTCAAATAAAAATCCAGAAACAATTATACGAGATCTTCAAACAGAATTACAATACTTAAAAAAGAAAGCTAAAAAGGTTAAGTAGGAATTTAGTAATGAATCACTTGCTGACAACCTAACATCTAATCAAGAACCAGATTCATATAAACCCAGAGGAACATCAAAAATAAAAATAGATATTAAGTTTCTAAAAAATCAATCAAAAGTTGACAAAATTACAAAAGATAAAGCACAAAGTTACCATATACCCATTACATTAGTTATAAATAAAAATTACACAATTCACAAAGTGGCATTATTAAATACAGGAGCTGATCGAAACTGCATCATTGAAGGAATAATCCCCACTAAATATCTTGAAAATGGTACTACAAAATTATTCTCTGCAACAGGCAAAAGATTAAAAATAAATTATAAACTTTACAATGCACAAAATTATAAATGACTTTGTAATAACCTAAGATATAAATGAAGAAATAATTTTAGGTTTACCTATAATAAATTAAATAAAACCTTACACTATCGAATTAGATGGCATCCACACCACTATTTTGGAAAAAATATTATTGTCATTTATTTAAATAGTTTATCAAAAGAAGAAAGTGACCTTATAAAAAATAAAAAGGACTTTAAAATCAATTTAATTTCTCAACAGATAAATTATTTAAAAGATGAAATAAAAATTAAAAAAAATTGAATCCTATTTAAAAACCCTGAAAGTAGAAGGAAAGATTAAAAATCTACAAGAAATCATAGAGAGAGAGGTTTTCTCAGATTTTTCTAATGTCTTTTGAGAACGAAAAAGGCATATTGTTAAATTACCCTATATTGAGGAATTTGATGAAAGGACAATTCCAACAAAAGCAAGACCCATTCAAATGAACCATGAACTAATGGAATACTGTACTAAGAAAATTAATGATTTATTTGATAAAAAAAATTATTAGACCTTCTAAATCACCTTGGAGTTGTTCAGCTTTTTATGTCAATAATAGTGCTGAAAAGGAACGAGGTACCCCAAGACTAGTTATCAATTATAAGCCTCTTAACAAAGTATTAAAATGAATCAGGTACCCGACACCTAACAAACGTGACCTTCTTAAAAGAACTTATAAACAAATATTTCTAACAAGTTTGATATAAAATCAGGATTTTGGCAAATACAAATAGCAAAAAAAGATAAATATAAAACAACCTTCAATGTTCCTTTTGGACAATATGAATGAAATGTAATGCCTTTTGGACTAAAGAATGCTCCATCCGAGTTTCAAAATATTATGAATAATATATTTAATCAATATAGTCATATTTCTATAGTCTATATAGATGATGTTTTAATATTTTTAGAAGATATTGACCAACACCTTAAACATCTCCAAACATTTTTAAAAGTTGTCAAACAAAATGGACTAGTAGTTAGTGCTAAGAAGATTAAATTATTCCAAACCTCTATTAGATTTCTCAGTCACGATTTATATCAAGGAGCCTATAAAACCCTTTATAGAGCCATAGAGTTCTCCTCTAAATTTTTAGATGAATTAACTGATAAAACTCAGCTTTAAAGATTTTTAGAAAGTCTCAATTATGTTGCAAATTTTATTCCTAATATTAGACAAGTTTGTAAGCCTCTTTATCAGTGTCTTAAGAAAAATTCAGTGCCCTGAGGAATAGAGCACACTAATACAGTTCAAAAAATTAAATCAATAGTTCAAAAAATTTCATGTCTAGGGATATCACATCCGGAAGCTCTTATGATTGTAGAAACTAATGCCTCAGGTATAGGATATGGAGGCATCCTTAAACAAAGGAATCTCATAGAATCTATTGAATAATTAGTACGATTCACATTGGGAATCTGGAATGATACTCAAAAAAATTATAGTACTATTGAAAATGAAATTTTGGCTATAGTACTATGTATTACTAAATTTCAATATGATTTAATAAACAAAGAATTTTTACTAAGAGTAGACTGCAAAGCAGCCAAAGATATTTTACAAAAGATGTTAAAAATTTAATTTCTAAATAGATATTTGCCATATGACAAGTTTTATTATCTAGTTTTGATTTTCAAATAGAATTTATAAAGTGAGAAAACAATTCTCTCCCAGATTTTTTAACTAGAAAATTTCTTCAGAAAAAAAATGAGGAGACCCGAAAAACTCAGAATAAAGATAAAGCCTCCATTTAGAACTTTTCGACCAGAAGAAAAAATAAAAGACCTTTCAACGAAGAAAATAAAAAGCCAAAAATTATATTTTCAGTCCTGGCATCAAAAGAATTCAAGAAATTACCGGAGGCATACGCACAAGCAATTTATCCAGTCACATCACAGAAGAAGGAAGAACAGAGTATTCCTAATAAAAGGTAATTTGATATAATAAATTTGTAGGTACTGCCAATAAGGTCACTTGATAAAAAATAAAAAGGTACGAGAGTGATTAAAGCCTTGTTATACAAAGTAAGGCAAATAATCCCCTCGAGACCCAAAAGTATTAGTGAGATCATTTTAACAGAATATCTCTACGTTACTAAAGAATGTTGAATTACTACAAAAAATCCTTCCCTAGTTATTGCTCAAATAAATCAATCAAAATGTTTTAAACAAGAAACATATTTTGCAAATTAATAGCCTCGCCAAATTATGGCATTTAATGAAATGCATAGTAGGGATGAATTTTAACTCATCTACCAGAAAATTTTTAGTTCTCTAAATATTGTACCAAAAATCCTATTTGGTCCTTTACTATATCTTGCAATAAAAAAATTTGATGACTATTTACATTTGCATTTATCAAACTAGTATGAATTAAGCAGATAAAAAATGCAATTTTGACAAGTTTCATAGAGAATATCTCCTCACTACCAAAAGGTTTTCACATATTATTAATCCGTCAAAGGATAAACGTCATCAGATAAATCTACATCAGGTTCTCCCTCATGAAAAGAATTCTGCCTATCGAAACAGATAATGGAGTTAATAGATACTGAGTCATCAACTGAGACATGAAGAATCATCAACATATCTCTAAAACAAGAAGAAAGAAAAGCTACTACTTCTTCTACAAGGGTAACAAAATAAAAGATGAACCCCAGGGCATCTACCCAAAAAACCATGTAGCTACAAGACAAAGAGGCACAAAATCATAGCATAAAAAGACAAAGACACCAAAAAAATAGCAAAACACAAGTCTTTATAATACAAGAAGACAAAGACTTTTGGCACAAAATAAAAACCAAAAATCCTTTTAAAAGATTCAAAAGAAACATCTCTTCAAAAGCAACAAAGGCAAGTTCAAGATAAGGTTCAAGTACATTTACGGAACAGATATATGAAACACTAGACAGGTGTAAAATAAATAACACATATTAGTGTATGAACAGATGTAAGAAGGATAGTTTTGTTAGATATTAGTTAGCATTTTTTAGGCCTCTTTAAAGGCTTTCAAATTGTAATAGGGAGGGATATTCTAAAATTTCCATAATTTAGAAAAACTCTCTACTATCTCTCTTATTTCTCATCTCCTTCTGTAAAGTTCTCTCATTTCCCTAATCAATAAAAAAAGTTTGTAAGTATAACTTTCTCTCTTTCTCTATTGTTTTAACTAATTTTGCTTTACATTTATTTTGTTATTATTTGTTGTTTTAAAGTTTAATTTGAAAGTTTAAAATACTTTCAAAGATTAAATTATTTTAGACTGTTATTTTGCTCCTCGTTTTTTCGATCCGTCCCCCAAATGTAATCATAATAATATCTTTGTCCCAAAAATAATAAAATGGGATGATGTATTAATAAAAGGTAATTGGCATTTCGACTCTATGATGGAGCCAGAAATAAAAGAAGGAAATTTAAATGTTGAACAAGTTATAGAATATCCAGCTGGATCTATAGATTTAAAATTTCTAAGATCCCAATCCTTTAATCAAGCACTTCAAGTAAAAGAATATTCTTTTCTAGACTTTCAATCTCCAAATCTATAGAAGAAGGGGAAGTAATATTAGAAGATATTGAAAGAAAATTAAAAGGAGTTGATTTCTCAAAAAAAATTCAAAATTAGAATATGAATCTATAAATTTAAAAGCTAAAAAATCAATAAGTCTCACTGCTAGTAAAATGGTAGGAGTAAGAAATTCTCAATGCATGATTAGGTTAGATATAGTAGTTGAAGCTGACTTTGAATATTTAGATAAATTATGAATAGTCCAGAAAATTCTATTAAAAAGGAATGGCATAAACAAAAATATTCATTAAAATAAAGATATTCTTTTAGAGAAAAATGGTGTAATGATATGAAAAGATTAAGATGTAATATTGAATTTTTTAAATGGTTTGAAATCACAGAAAAATTAGATGATCAAAAGGATTCGTTAAATATGATTGTTAATAAATGGTATACTACTAGTAATAAAACTGTAAAATCAATAATTCATCCGTTAGAAGAAATTAGCCTACCAATAGAGGGTAGAATTGTTACTACCTCACCTTTTAAATTAGATATAGTAGATACTAAAGGTGATTCTATAAATAAGGATATAAATAAGATACTCCAACAAAATAATTATACAAACTAATTATTACATGTAGTAGCTAAACAGATTCTCGAATCTGAGAATAAATCAACTTTTAAAGAAAAATCAAGTTCTTCTCATTATGATAAAAAGTTAGAAACTCATCCAACTTCTAAATTATCAAAATTCTCAAAAGATAAATCTCCTGAATTTGAAGAAAAGTTTGAAGCAACCGACGATATTTTAGGAAAAATTAATGAAAGATTAAAATTTAAATTAAAAGTCACAAATGATAAGGTTATAAGAACTTTATCGGAAAAGGATGATCATGAAATTAACAAATTAAGATTTAAATATTCAGTAATAAAGAATTATTATAAAAAGCCCATATTTTCGATTGTCCATTATGAAGAAAATGAATTTTTATTTCATACTTCACATTCTGGAAAAGAAATTATAGAATGGAATATAGATGGATTAGCAGAACATCAAATATATAATAAACTACATGAAATGAAAATGACAATTACGGCATATAAAATTGTCAGGGCGTCAGATAAACAAGCGGTGTTTATGATTATATCAGGTTTTACAGGTACTATAAAATATTGAAGGGACAATTACCTCACATATAATAATAGATAAAGCATTTTAAATGCTACTACTATTACTCAAACTGTTAACAATGAGTCAATAGGACAAACAGTTGAAAATCAAGTCTTAGAAGATACCACCGCCACTTTAATTTATAGTATAGCTAAACATTTTATAGGAGAACCTCAGCTTTTTCAAGATAGAAGTTTAGAAATTCTATCAAATTTATCATGTCCAAAGTTAGATGATTTTAGATGGTATAAAGACGTTTTCCTCAAGAAAGTCATGGTTAGAGAAGACTGTAATCATGATTATTGAAAAGAAAAATTTATAAGTGGTTTACCAACTTTATTTGCAGAAAAGGTTAGAACAAAATTAAAAGATAGATTTGAAGGAAAAATTCCTCATAGTAATTTAACTTATGGTGATATTATAAGCTTTATA
>JAPEIP010000004.1:153723354-153736385 GCA_026120095.1 Capsicum chinense | reverse complement strand
AATTGTTACTACCTCACCTTTTAAATTAGATATAGTAGATACTAAAGGTGATTCTATAAATAAGGATATAAATAAGATACTCCAACAAAATAATTATACAAACTAATTATTACATGTAGTAGCTAAACAGATTCTCGAATCTGAGAATAAATCAACTTTTAAAGAAAAATCAAGTTCTTCTCATTATGATAAAAAGTTAGAAACTCATCCAACTTCTAAATTATCAAAATTCTCAAAAGATAAATCTCCTGAATTTGAAGAAAAGTTTGAAGCAACCGACGATATTTTAGGAAAAATTAATGAAAGATTAAAATTTAAATTAAAAGTCACAAATGATAAGGTTATAAGAACTTTATCGGAAAAGGATGATCATGAAATTAACAAATTAAGATTTAAATATTCAGTAATAAAGAATTATTATAAAAAGCCCATATTTTCGATTGTCCATTATGAAGAAAATGAATTTTTATTTCATACTTCACATTCTGGAAAAGAAATTATAGAATGGAATATAGATGGATTAGCAGAACATCAAATATATAATAAACTACATGAAATGAAAATGACAATTACGGCATATAAAATTGTCAGGGCGTCAGATAAACAAGCGGTGTTTATGATTATATCAGGTTTTACAGGTACTATAAAATATTGAAGGGACAATTACCTCACATATAATAATAGATAAAGCATTTTAAATGCTACTACTATTACTCAAACTGTTAACAATGAGTCAATAGGACAAACAGTTGAAAATCAAGTCTTAGAAGATACCACCGCCACTTTAATTTATAGTATAGCTAAACATTTTATAGGAGAACCTCAGCTTTTTCAAGATAGAAGTTTAGAAATTCTATCAAATTTATCATGTCCAAAGTTAGATGATTTTAGATGGTATAAAGACGTTTTCCTCAAGAAAGTCATGGTTAGAGAAGACTGTAATCATGATTATTGAAAAGAAAAATTTATAAGTGGTTTACCAACTTTATTTGCAGAAAAGGTTAGAACAAAATTAAAAGATAGATTTGAAGGAAAAATTCCTCATAGTAATTTAACTTATGGTGATATTATAAGCTTTATAAATGTAACAGGGCTAGAATTATGTACAGATATTAAACTTAAAAATCTACTAAAAAGAGATAATAAAATAACTCGAAATGAGCTAGGAAGTTTTTGCCAAGATTTTGGTTATGTAAAATTATCGGCCCCTTCAAAGGAAGCTACCAAAAAGATTGAAAGACAACATAAAAATTATAAAGATAAATCTAAAAAACCTCATTATTATAAAAGACGATTTAAAAGATCTAAAAAAGTTTCTAAAGGTTAAAATAAAATCAATAATGAAACATGTTGAAACTATGGAAAAACTGGAGATAGAGCGAAAGATTGTTGGGTTTCAAATATAAAAAAAGACAAGATAAATATATTAGAATTAGGAAACGATGTTAAAGATAAATTATATTCAATTCTTGATGAAATTGAAAATAGTTCTTCTTCTGAAGAAAGTTTTAGTGATGACAATCAACTTAATGTAGTATAGAGTTTAGATAGTAGTGAATTAACAGACCATTGTTATTGTAGCGATGCAATTTGCACTTGTGATAGTCATTCTATAAATGTTATCACTAATAATAATAAAGAGAAAGAGGCCATATTTGACATAATAGATTATCTAGAATACCCAACTCTTGGAGAAAATATTTAATAGCCTTAAAAGATATTATTCTTGATCAACAGGCTGATAGTAAAGAAATTATTGAACCCTTTAATATGAAAAATGTACTAAATAAATTTAAAGAACATAAGTCTGAATCAATAATACAAGATCTTCAAACAAAATTATTATACATAAAAAGAAGAACTTAGGCAAGTTAAGTAGAGACTTAACAGTTTAGAAACAAAGTCACAAGGATTTAACTTCAAACCAAGACCCTAAATCACATTAGTTTGAGCTTGGTGAAACATCAGGAGTAAATTATGACAATAAAAAAATAGAGTCTCTAGAAATAGAATCTCTAGAAAAACTTCCTATAAATAAATCAGGAATTAATACAATTACAATAGTTAAACCATAAGATTATCATATACCAATTATTATAGTTATCAATGAAGATTATAAAATTCATAAGATTGCATTATTTAATACAGGTGCTGATGAAAATTGCATTATAGAAGGATTAATTCCTATCGAGTATCTAGAAAAAGGTCCTACACGCTTATTCTTCACAATAGGGGGAAAATTAAAAATAAATTATAAACTTCCCAAAGTCCGTATTTGCAATGACGGAGTTTGTTTTATTAATGATTTTGTAATCACCAGAGATATTAATGAAGAGATAATATTAGATCTTCCATTCTCCGCAATAGGGGAAAATTAAAATAAATTATGAACTCTCCAAAGCCCGTATTTCCAATGACGGGTTTTATTATAAATTTTGTAATCACGAGAGATATTAATGAAGAGATAATAATAGGTCTTCATTTTATCACTCAGATTAAATTATTTTAAACTGTTGTTTTGCTCTCCGTTTTTTTTATCCATCCCCCAAATGGTATCAGAGACAAGTTGTCCGGGAGAGAGTGTGAGTACGAGTAGAAGTAGCTAGAGTGTTACGCTTTCCTAGAGCCGATCAAAATTAGTGTTACTCTAGGAATAATCATTTTTCTGGTTAGTAATTACAATTGTTCTTCCTCTATGTTCTTAGTTTTATTCCTTAAGTTAGGTAGCCGTTTAATAATGGTTTAGACGTTGTCAAACCTAGAATTTTTCAATGGATTAGCTCTGAGTTTGTGGAAAAATAGAGCCGGACCCGGAGGGTGTTCCCATCTCCAAGCCTATAGGAATAAAATAAAGGAATTTTAGAAGAAGAAAATTAGTAACTACTACACTCATAAATAATTATTATAGAAGTAACATCTAAAGTAGATTTTGATCCTCGAATAGTGTTTTCGCTCTTATCTACAAAAATTCTAATGAATACTCCAACCAACCAAAATGTAATAAGTAGTGTTAATATTTCTGCTATCTCTGGTAAAATTGCTAAAACAGAAAGTGAGTTACAAAATTGAAATATTCCAAAAGAAAGTTTTAATAGAGTATAAAATTGGAGACATTGATTTTGTAAAAAATTATAATATGAAAACTTCGAAATCTACTGTTGCAATTAATAGAAATATTGAGACTATTATATTATTAGCAGTTGAAGATATTAATAGATATAGAAAAAATTACAAGTTCCTTCACATAGGTCTTGTTCAAGTAGCAGTTAAACCATTATATAGATTAGGTTTAGATGTACCTATATATCTACTTCTCAGAGATAATAGGTTATTATATTTTAATAATTCATTATTAGCAGTATTACAAAGTACCCCGCTAATGACCCGGTATAATTTAATTGTTTTCCTAATTTTTCTATAGATATTAATGATCAAAATATTATGGACACATTAACATTAAATGTTAAAACAAGAAACATGGATATTAAAATAAATACTAGAGAGATAACAATAAAATGTAGAGTATATTATAGATTAATGAAAACAACTTTAGCCCCTAAGACTAAAATAGTTAGTAATAAAGAAGTTACCATACTTATGGAAGCCAACCATAATGATAATAATACCTTTGTCCCAAAAATGATAAAATGGGATGATGTATTAATAAAAGATAATTGGCATTTTGACTCCATAACGGAGCTAAAAATAGAAGAAGAAAATTCAAATATTGGACAAGTTATACAATATCCAGACAGATCTATAGATTTATAATTTTTAAGATCCCAATCCTTTAATCAAGCATCTTCAAGTAAAAGAGTGTCCTTTTTCAGACCTTCAACCTCCAAATCTGTAGAAGAAGGGGAAGTAACATTAGAAGATATTGAAAGAAAATTAAAAAGAGTAGATTTCTCAAAAATAATTTTCAAAGTGGAATATGAATCAACAATTTTAAAAACTAAAAAATCAACTAGTCCCACTGCTAGTGAAATGCTAGGAGTGAAAGAATCTCTATGTATGATTAGGTCAGATGTAATATTTGAACCTGACTTTAAATATTTAGATATATTATGGAATAGCCCAAAAAATTCTATTAAAAAATTGTATAAACAAAAATATTCATTAAAAGAAAGATATTCTTTTAGAAAAAAATGGTGCAATGACATGAAAAGATTAAAATGTAATATTAAATTTTTTAAATGTTTCACACAGTAAAATTAGATGATTAAAAGGATTCATTAAACATGATTGTCAATACATGATATACTACTAGTAATAAAATAGTAGAATTAATAATTCCTCTATTACAAGAAATTAACCGACCAGTAAATGGTAGAATTATTACTGCCTCACCCTTTAAATTAAATATAATAGATATCAAAGGTGATCTTGAAAAAAGGGATATAAATAAAATACTTCAACAAAATAATTATACAAATCAATTATTACATGTAGTATCTAAACAGATTCTCGAAGCCAAGAATAAATTTACTTCTAAAGATAAACTAAGTTCTTCTCTTCATGATAAAAAGTTAGAAACTCATCCATTTTTTAAATTACCAAAATTCTCAAAAGATAAATTTCCTAAATTTGAAGAAAAGTTTGAAGTAACCGATGATATTTTAGAAAAAAATAATGAAAGATTAAAATCTGAATTAAAAGTCATAAATAACAAGGTTATAAGAACTTTATCGGAAAGGAATGATAATGAAATTCACAAATTAAACTCTAAATATTCAGTAAAAAAAATTATCATAAAAGGCCCACATTTCCAAATATCCAGTATGAAGAAAATAAATTTTTATCTCATACATCACATCTGGAAAAGAAATTGCCGAATAGAATATAGATGGATTAGCAGAACATCAAATATATAATAAACTACATGAAATGAGAATGGGCATTACGGCATATAAAATTGCCAGGTATCAGATAAACAAAGAGTATTTATGATTATATCAGGTTTTACAGGTACTATAAAATATTGGTGGGATAATTACCTCACAGATAATAATAGACAAAGCATTTTAAATGCTACTACTATTACTCAAACTATTAACAATGAGTCAACAGGACAAACGGTTGAAAATCAAGTCTTAGAAGATACCACCGCTACTTTAATTTATAGTATAGCTAAACATTTTATAGGAGAACCTCAGCTTTTTCAAGATAGAAGTTTAGAAATATTATCAAATTTATCATGCCCAAAGTTAGAAGATTTTAGATGGTATAAAGACGTTTTCCTCAACAAAGTCATGGTTAGAGAAGACTGTAATCATGATTATTGAAAAGAAAAATTTATAAGTGGCTAGACCAAAATTAAAAGATATATTTGAAGGAAAAATTCCTGAGATAATAAAATAACTCGAAATGAGCTAGGAAGCTTTTGCCAAGATTTTGGTTATATAAAATTATCAGCCCCTTCAAAGGAAGCTACCAAAGAGATTAAAAGACAACATAAAAATTATAAAGATAAATCTGAAAAATCTCATTATTATAAAAGATGATTTAAAAGATCTAAAAAAGTTTCTAAAGGTGAAAATAAAATCAATAATGAAACATGTCGGAACTGTGGAAACACTGGACATAGAGCTAAAGATTGTCGGGTTTCAAATAAAAAGAAAGACAAGATAAATATGTTAGAATTAGGAAACGACGTTAAAGATAAATTATATTCAATTCTTGATGAAAATGAAAATAGTTATTCTTTTGAAGAAAGTCTTAGTGATGACAATCAACTTAATGTTGCATACAGTTCAGATAGTAGTGAATTAATACACCGTTGTAATTGTAGCGGTGCAATTTTCACTTGTGATAGTCATTCTATAAATGTTATCACCAACAATAATAATGAGAAAGAGGCCTTATTTGACATGATAGATCATCTAGAAGACCCAACGATTAGGATAAAATATTTAACATCCTTAAAAGAAATTGTTCTTGATCAACAGGTTGATAATAAAGAAATTATTGAACCCTTTAATATGAAAAATATACTAAATAAGTTTAAAGAACGTAAGTCTGAAACAACAATATAATATTTTCAGATAGAATTATTATACATAGAAGAAGAACTTAGGCAAGTTAAGCAAAAACTTAACAGTCTAGAAACAGAGTCACTTGCTAATAAAGTATTAAAGGATTTAACTTCAAACCAAGACCCCAAATCGCATCAATTTGAGCTTGGTGAAACATCAGGAGTAAATTATGACAATAAAAAAAATAGAGTCTCTAGAATAGAATCTCTAGAAAAACTTCCTATAAACAAATCAGGAATTAATACAATTACTATAGTTAAACCATAAGATTATCATATACCAATTATTATAGTTATCAATGAAGATTATAAAATTCATAAGATTGCATTATTTGATACAGGTGCTGATGAAACTTGCATTGTAGAAGGGTTAATTCCTATAGAGTATCTAGAAAAAGATACTACACGTTTATTCTCGCAATAAAGGAAAAATTAAAAATAAATTATAAACTCCCCAAAGCCCGTATTTGCAATGACGGAGTTTGTTTTATTAATGATTTTGTAATCACTAGAGATATTAATGAAGAGATAATATTAGGTCTTCCTTTTATCACTCAAATAAAACCTTATATTGCCGAACTAGATGGCATCCACACCACTATTTTAGGAAAAAGGATTATTTTCCCCTATCTAAACAGTATGTCAAAAAAAGAAAGTGATTTTATAAAAAAAACAAACTATTTTTAGAATAAATGGGGATTAGAGAAAAACTAATCCGCTATTAAAGGAAAATTTTACAGTATTATGAGTTATCGAATTTCGAAATTCTTTTATAAATAGCCAAAACTGTTTTACAAAGGATTTCAAAAATTCAATTTTATAAAGGGAGAAGTTTTCTCCCAATAGTTTTAACATAATTTTTCTACAGTGCAATTATGAGACCCGGAACACCACGATAAAGGTTAAGGCCTCCGTTCCAGTCTTTTTTAACAGAAGAAAAAATGAAAATATCCTTCAACGAAGAAGATAAAAAGTCAAAAAATAGGTTTTCAGTCCTAGAAAAATTTTCATCCCTGCCAAAACCTACCGTTCCCCTATTGCCAAAAGAATCTATTACCAGTTTACCTAGAATGTAGTCACTTAAATAGATATTTAAGGAAGAATACTCATCAGCCAATAAAAATATTGCCCATCCAAACCAAAAATAGTTTTGCGATGAAACCACCGGAGACCTACTCACAAGCAGTCTCCCCATTTTTGAAAGAAGAACAGAGTATTTGAAATAAAAAGCAATTTGAGATAGTAGATTTGCAGGTACTACCGATAATGGCACTTGAAAAAAAAGTACGAAGGTTTTCAAGTACCAGAATAGTTAGATCCTTGTTATACAAATTGGGATTATGTGGAGACTAATGATCCCTTCAAGACCCGAAGGTATTATGAATTCATATTAGCAGATACTGATTCATTACAAATCGAGCATAAGTTAGCAGATATAAATGATCTCAAAAGTATTCAATATTCAAAGTTTACAATCAAAAGGATATTAATCCCATTTGAATAGTATACATACAGTCATTCCTCTATCGAGAAATCACCGACCTTAGACCTATAATTGGTATGATTATAAGGAGGCCTAGTACAACTTTATGTATGTTAGGCCTAACCCGTACTCTTGGTTCATGAAATATTCAAAGCAGATGAAGACTGCTGTAATTCCCCAATGGTTGTATGACAGGTGAAACCAGTTTAGAGAAAATAAACAGGTATTGTCTACACTATTTCAAAAGCAATTTGAAAAGTTCCAGGTAGAGCAGAATATTTCTACACTACCGGAAAATATTAAATGGTGTAAAATTTTTATCGCTAAAAGAATTTCATATATTATCTATTGGTCCTTTGATACTCATGAAATCGAAAAGATCAAATACTTAAGCAAAATCATCAAGATCAAAGGTTGGAGTCCAATGGAGAAGCCAGCAACAAACTCATCCTCACAGAAGGAATCGCATCTCTCCAAGGAAGAACAAAAAAAAGGCTCGAAGATACTTTGTCAAATCTAGATAATGAGAATCATTCAAAACAAATAATGGAGTTATTAGATACTACATTCTATCATGCATGTGATCCTAGCAATAGGGATATGCTGGACCCACAAGGAATAGCACAGGCATACCTTCTCAATTGACAAAAAGGCGCCCACACCCTTTAAAGTTTGGAAAGATACTTAATGGACCCCGCAAACAAAACAAAGACTAGAAGACAACTGGCACAATCTTTAAAGAAGAAAAAGACAAATTCTTCTCAAAGTCATCAAAAGACACAAAGATAAGGATGAAAAGTTAGTCAGAGACACGTGTAGAACAAATAAATAGTCATCAGCTACTCCTAGACAGGCATGAAATAAATAGCTTGTATTAGTGTGTGGATAGATATTGATATATATCTAATCTATAAAAATGAAAATAAATCTAAATAAAGGAGATAAAGTAAAAGCAAACACACAAGAAGCAAAATACCCACGGATTAAGAGACAAAACACAAGCTATATTGCAATAAAAGAAAGATAGTTAGTGAGGCATAACCATTACAACACTATAGGAACTAAGGTGTGTATCAAATACCAAAACCGACTAAAGCTGATAATAGAAACACCATACTATTATATTGACACAAAAGGGACTCAAGCTCCCCAAAGCACCAACATTTCCAGGCCGATTTGCAACCCTAGTGATTCCACACTCAAGGATGCCCTAGTTTCAATGACTTTTCCTAGTCCTACACTATAAACACTCCTCACAAGAGAAAATTTCTTCAAGATTCAATACTCATCAAAATATAATGAAAATAGAATCCTAAAAGTCTATTTATATCTATTACATACAAAGACAAATTGCCCTGAATGAAAAGACTCCTATGGAGTGTAAAAAAAAGGCATAAAAAAACCACAATGCCCTTAACGAGATTTGAAGTAGAGGAGTCCTTGGAGTGTTTCAAGGCCCTTCTTCACACTTTAGCATATGCACTCCTTTAGGTGAATTCATGACACGCTCACAAGTTTTCATCTTCATGACCATGTCTTGTAGACCTTGTAAATCTTTAGCTTGAATCCTTGTGAATGGCCTTGAGCTCCTTACACCCGTATCATATTCTCCATCTTGAAAGGAATTTGGCCTAAAATTCACAGGTTCTTCAACTTCAATTATGTCTATGGGTGAGAGATCACACACATTGAAAGTGTTGTGTACTTGGTAATCTGATGGGAGGTCAATCTTGTATGCATTGTCATTGATCCTCTCTAGTACTTGGAAAGGACCATCACCCCTTGGCATTAGCTTAGCTTTCCTTTGTGTTGGAAACTACTCCTTCCTTAGGTGCATCCATACCCAATCATCCGGTTCAAGCACAAGTCTTTTTCTCCCTTTGTTTGCCCTCTTAGTAACTTCTTGATTCTTCTTCTCAAGCTGGTTTCTCACCTTCTCATGTAACTTTTTCATAGATTCATCTCTTTTGCTTCCATCTAGGCTCAACAAAAGATTACAAGACAAAGGGGTGAGATCTAAAGGGGTTCATGTTGTATACACACTCAAAGGGAGTCATACTCGTAGTCGAATGAATAACAAGATTATAAGCAAACTCGACTAAGGTTAGGTGATCCTCGCAAGAAGCCATTTTGCCTTTAACCATGGAATGTAGAATAGAACCCAAGGTCCTATTTACTACTTCCATTTGGCCATCGGTTTGTGGGTGGAAAGAGGTCGAGAAAAGCAACTTCGTACCAAGCCTACCCACATCAACTTCCAAAAGTGACTAAGAAACTTGGAGTCCCTATCACTAACAATGGTATAAGGGATCCCATGTAGCTTATAATATGTTCAACAAATAACGAAGCTACACTAGATGTATCCTCACTCTTAGAACATGGAATGGAGTAGGTCATTTTAGAGAAACGGCCAACCACTACAAAGATGATATCCCTTCATTTCCTTGTCCTTGGCAGCCCTAAAACAAAATCCATAGATATGTCAAGCTAAGGAAGAAGATGAGTGGGAAGCGGGGTATACAACCCTTAGGGAAGGAGGCTGGATTTGGCACTCCTATAATCCATACATTGGCCACAAATCTTAGCAACATCTTTGCGCATTTTAGGCCAATAGAATTGTTTCTCCAATATTCTGAGGTTCTTATCAACCCCAATATGTCCTATTAGTCCACCATCATATTCCTCTCTCACAAAAAACTCCCTTCAAGAACTTAAAGGCACACACAACCACCTTCTTTTGAACAAATAACCATCAAACTTGGAATAGGGAGTGGAATCCCTTTCCTTGAGCCACTTTCTTACCCCACTCTTCATAAAGATAAATGGTAGGGCCAAATATAAGGTCCTCGAGATACAACAACATTAGGCTCTTAAATTCCATCAACTTGGAAGATAAGGTAGAAATAAGCACATGTTTCCAAAATAATACGTCGGCAACCACATTTTCCTTTCCTTTTTTGTATTGAATTACATAAGTGAAGGTTTCTAAGAATTAAATCCACTTAGCATCCCACTTGTTAAACTTGTCTTGGGCCCTAAGAAGTTTCAAGGATTCAGGGTCTATTCAGCTCACAAACTCTTTGGGCCACAAGTAGTGTTGTCGATTACCCAAAGCTCTAATCAAGGCGTATGACTCTAGATCATAAGTGGAATAATTTATAGTCGTACCCTTGAGCTTTTCACTAAAATAGGAAATAGGTTTGAGATCTTGCATTAAGACGGCACCTATTCCTACTTGACTTGCATCATGTTCTACTTCAAACATATTATCAAAGTTGGGTAATTGCAACAAAGGGGCAGAAATGAGCATAGTTTCAAGGTTTCAAAGGCTTTAGCTTGCTCATGACCCCACTTGAAAGGTTGGTCCTTTTAATGATCTCGGTTAAGGGGGCTGTAATAGTGCTAAACCCTTTGAAAAAGCATCTATAAAAGTTTGTCAACCCATGGAAACTTTGGATTTCTCCAATAGGTCTTGGGGTCGATAAACTTTTGATAGCGTCTATCTTGGACTCATCCACCTCAACTCCTCTTGAACTTACAACAAATCCTAAGAACACAACATTATCAACACCAGAAGAACATTTCTCAAGATTAGCATATAACTTCTCCTTTGTAAGGACATCGAATACACTTTGCAAAGGCAATACATGTTCTTCAAGGGACTTGCTATAAACCAAGACATCATCAAAGTACACAACAACAAACTTTCAAATAAACGGCTTCATCACATGATTCATTAATCGCGTGAAAGTACTAGGAGCATTAGTGAGGTCGAATGGCATAGACCAAATTTGTTCTTGAAAGTGGTTTCCTATTCATCACACAGTTGCTTTCTAATTTGGTGATAGCCACTCCTAAGATCAATTTTCAAAAACACACAAGAGCCATTCAACTCATCAAGCATATCATCTAATCAAGGAATGGGATGGTGATACTTTACCATGATCATATTGATGGACTGGCAGTCCACATACATTCTTCATGTCCCATCTTTTTTTGGCACTAACAAGACCGATACTGCACATGGACTCATGCTTTATTTGATGTATCCTTTGTTGAGAAGTTCCTCAAATTTTTTTTGAAGCTCTTTAGTATCCGTTGGGTTACTTTTATATGCCGATTTATTGGGCAATTGAGAGCCTAACACAAAATCTATTTGATGCTCAATTCCCTGAAGTGGGGGCAACCCTTGTGGGAGTTCCTTTGGAAACATCTACAAATTCCTACAAAACAAAAGAAATGGAAGGGGGAAGAAAAGAAGAAAAAATAATAAGAATAAAAAGAGTTCATAGTTAAAGCATGGGATAGGAAAAACATAAGAGTGTTGTGGTAATTCTCCTTAAAGAGATCTTTTCTCCTAGCCAATATCAATAAAGGGCTTTTACTCTTAGAAGTTAAGGCCCTCTCGGATTCTACACCCTTACCACTCTTGGGTTCTTTCCCCTTTTTTCCCTTTTCTTTTAATTCCCTCAATTGTTAATGCATTTTACTTACTTGAGATGGTGAGAGAGGATGAAGTGAAAACATTCGGCCACCATGCTTAAGTGAATACGTATTGGTTCTTCCATCATGTTTGGCAAACCTATCAAATTTCCATGGTCTATACAACAACAAATGACAAGCTTGCATGGGAATAACATCACTACACGCTTGTCTTGGTAGTTTCCTACCTTGAACCAAATTGTTATGTCACCTTTAATATAGTATAATCATTTAGCCATTGAAGCTTGTAAGGATTTTCATGTGGAGTAGTGAGAAGTTTTAAGAAATCTACCATAGTAGCACTAGCAACATTAGTGCAAATCCCACTATCAATCACCATGGTACACACACCACCTTTGATAAGGCACTTGGTATAAAATTGGTTCTCTCTTTATCTCAGATCATCTAGTGTTTTGCTCACCATAACCCTTCTCACCATAAAGTTTAGAACTTGAGACTTACTATCTTGTGGCCAAGTGTCTTCTTTTTCTGACTCTTTATGTACCTCATCATCAAGTTTCTCTCTATATTGAGGCTCGGCCTCATCAATCTTAGATTCTAACTCTACGTTCTCTTCAATCATGTATTCATCATTGTAAACTCCATAACCCTCTTGTGCCCATCTACCATAGTCTTTGACATGGATGGGTTAATTTTAGTTAAGTGGAGTTTGGTAAGGAGCTATTGGATTTGGTTGATGGTAGGGTCTTTAGTTAAGTGGGGCTTGGACTTGAGGCATTGGATTTTATGAAGAGTGGGGCCTTTGGTCAAGCGGATTTGGGATTTGGTAGTTTGGGTTTAGTGGTGGAATTTGGTTTCCAAGTCCCTCTTGTTGGACTTGATTCAATTGAGGATGCAAAGGCTTAATCCTCAATTGAACTTGGTTTTGTGGAATTTTTGGAGGATAAAGCATTTGATGGAGGGCCTCGGGTTTGATGGCAGTAGAGGTGTTTTGGGCTTGCACACTAGAAGACACATGGTAGTGTTGAGGAGTAGAGGGTCGGAAGTTTCTTTGACTCTCAAATTGATCAA
>JAPEIP010000004.1:153715854-153718354 GCA_026120095.1 Capsicum chinense | reverse complement strand
AAATTAGAATTTAAAATTAATGTACTAAGGACTTGTTTGGAAAGTCATCCTGAGAATTGAAGTTGGTGTAGTTGAATGTTATTACACGATTTGACTTGTTTGTTTGGCCAAGTAGTTACTTAGTTAACATGTAATTAGGTGTAATTGGAAGGAGATAATTACACACTTTAATTCTCAAGAGGAATGTGTGAATTGTTGGTAATTATATGGTGCAGTGACAAGGTTACTTTAAATTTCTTCCTTTTTATTTTTATGTAATTTCTTGTTATTTTAATTTATTTTTTCGTTATATTATTTTAAATTATTTTTATTTTTAAAAATATTATTTATTTTACAGTTTTTGTATTTAATTTTTTTTACTTCCCATTTCCCAACTTTTACTCTTGAGATTCCATGCGATTGATTGCATTATTTATTTTTTGATTATTTTCTTCATTTAGCATCGTCGCTTTAGTATTCTGATTTTAATTAAAATAAACTTCATGGTTGGATGAGGTTATAGACTTAAATTTTTTTAAGTCATATTTATTTAAATTATGTAGAAATTTTATAAATGAGTATTATGTTAAATTTTTATTTGAATTTTCAGTTTATGTTATATTTTCAGTTTTAATTTATTTGCTTTAATAGTATCGACTTGTTATTTCACATAGCATGTCATTCATTTTTCAGCTAGAGTTAATATACTATGTTTTTCTCAAATATTTGAATAATGAATTTTATAATATTCTTAAAAATCATGTACGTTAAGTCAAGGCCGACCCAGAGGTAAAGTAACCCAAGCAAGTGTTTTAAGATTCTGGGGCCCAAAATTTTATAGTAGCTAGGTACATGTGGCATGAAAAAATAATAACTTAAAAGTACAGTTTTTATTTTCTTTTTTTTAAAAGAATAATGAGATTATTAGATATTTAAGAAAGAGAATATTTTTGGATATCTCTCCCATTACCTCATGTGATTAGCCGTTTTTTTCTTTCTGATATAGTAAAATTACAGTTGAAGCAACTAAAACAGACATATCATAAATGTCTATTTTATTTTTTATTAAATATTATTAATTTTATAATTCAATAACATATAATAATTAATCAGAAGTGATATAATAAAATCACGGAGCAAGCAGTTTAACTGTTCGGCAAGGAGGACAATGGAAAGCTCTTCTCAACTGCCTCTTATACATAAGTAAAACATAAATATAATTAATATAAATTTTCTAATACGTAAATGACATATAATAATTAATTAAAAATGATATAGTAAAATTACGATTGAAGCAACTAAAGAAGGAAGCACAAGCAGGTGCGTCGACCTGTTGCCTGCTTATTCCCTCTTATTATTAGCAGTAATAGGGATTAAAGCACATTATTTTTTATCCTTTAGTATCCTACTTGTCTAACTTTTCTATTTTTGTATGTATATCTTTATATTTCACTTAGGCTTTTCTCAATTTTTCATTAGAGAAAATTCAATTGATAATTTTTTTAAGAAAAATTCCTCTAAGTTCTAGTGTTGCATCAAGAGTATTGAAATAGTGAACATAATATCAAATTTTTTGTTTGTCGAACCAAGTTAGATTATTCGATATTTTTTTAATTTCTTATTAAAATTTCATATTTTTTATGTTTTAGTCAAATTATATTTTGTCTTTTTAGTTATTTTTAGAATTTAACTATGTCTTTTTAGGTTGTGCAACGGCCTAGGTTATGCGACGACCTCGTGTATCATGTTATTATTATAAAGGTCATGCAACGGGAAGGGGTTGTGCAACGACCTCATGTATAACACCATTATTATATAGGTTGTGTGACAGTCTCGTGTTGCACGACGACCTAAAGTATCATATCATTATATACTCATCATTATTATATAGGTTGTGTGACAGCCTAGAGGTGATGACCTCGAGTATCACATCTTTATTATAAATATTGTGCGATGTCCTGGAGGTTGTGCGATGACCACGTGTATCAGATCATTATTATGGAGGCTGTGAGATGGCCTGGGTTACTTATGGTTTTACGGATTGTATTTTTAGACACTCATTCGTGCATGCGCATTGTCTATCACCAGTATGCGCCTATACCTATTAGCCTTATAAGGGGTTGTATAGGTATGTGTGATGAGTATGGTTATGTTGTGTTGTATGTTGATTTAACCTTTCGATCCTAGGGCGGTGAGGGTTCGTGAAAGGCTTGGCTAGGTATTAGTTGTCCGGGCTAACTGGTTACTCGCGTTGTCCTTGTTATTGTTCTTATTATTGTGATGATCATTGTTATAGCGAGTTTCTGGCAGCTTGGGTCATGATCTCGTATTGATATTTGAGATATGATTCTGGGCCCTTCACTTTACGATCACATCTTATGCATGATTATCTACGCCTAACATCCGCATAAGACTTTTGGCGACTTAGGGAGCCTTAAGCCTCTCCCAAATCACCTTAACCTTCTCCATAGCCTAGTAAACCAAGTTGGGACCAAACATATCCGCCTCACCAAGCTCAAAC
>JAPEIP010000004.1:153699213-153715754 GCA_026120095.1 Capsicum chinense | reverse complement strand
TCGTGAAAGGCTTGGCTAGGTATTAGTTGTCCGGGCTAACTGGTTACTCGCGTTGTCCTTGTTATTGTTCTTATTATTGTGATGATCATTGTTATAGCGAGTTTCTGGCAGCTTGGGTCATGATCTCGTATTGATATTTGAGATATGATTCTGGGCCCTTCACTTTACGATCACATCTTATGCATGATTATCTACGCCTAACATCCGCATAAGACTTTTGGCGACTTAGGGAGCCTTAAGCCTCTCCCAAATCACCTTAACCTTCTCCATAGCCTAGTAAACCAAGTTGGGACCAAACATATCCGCCTCACCAAGCTCAAACCAACCAATAGGAGATCTATACCTCCTACCATACAATACCTCAAAAGGGGGCAAACCAATACTAGAATGATAGCTATTGTTGTAAGCAAATTCCACAAAAGGTAGATGCCCAACCCAATTGCCACCATAATCAATCACACAATCCCGAAGCATATCCTCCAATGTATAAATAGATCTCTCCGTTTGCCCTTCCGTCTTTGGGTGGAAAGCAATACTCAGACAAACCTTAGTCCCCAACCCTTTCTGAAAGACCACCAGAAGTGAGATGTAAACTGTGTGCCACGATCAGAAATAATCGAAACAGGCACCCCATCCAACTTCACAATCTCCTGAAGATACAACTTCGCATAATCCTCAATAGAAAAGGTAGTCCGTACTGGCAAAAAGTGCGCAAACTTATTATCCTATCCACAATGACCCAAATCGAATCATATTGACTCTGAGACTGAGGAAGATTGGTAATGAAGTCCATATTGATAACTTCCTACTTCCATTTGGGAAAATGAATTTCTTGATATAACCTTCCTAGCCTCATGTGCTCAACCTTAACCTGTTAACATACGATACACTTGGCCACAAAATCTGCCACATCTCTCTTTATGCCATTCATCAATAGGTCTCCTTGAGATCATGATACATCTTAAAGTGGACGGCCAAATAGGTTTAGAATTTCAAAGATCCATTATGTCCTCACTAGGTATTTCAATTCGGACACTTAAGGATCCATCCCAACACCCTCAATATGGTCCCACTATAGTAAGCACTGAGAATTAATAAATATCCAATCAAGCTTACTCAAGATATGGTTATTTGACCATGTATACTTCCTTCCTGCCGACTTAATTTCTATAAGCCCTGTCTCCATGATAAACTCTTGAAAATTTGATGTTTCTAATTCATAAACCGATGCACTAGGTAAACTATCAATACTGCATAAAATAGTATTAAAATCTCCCATAATAAGTAGTGGTTCAGGTAACCCTTCCACCAAGGGCTTGAGGTCAGACCACAGGTACTTTCTATCATCCCTAGTATGCAGACCATAAACCATGCTCAACTTAAACCTCATGTTACTTTGTAGGAACTCAACCTGTCAGTAGATGAATTATTTATGTTGTACCTCCAACTAGAAATCAATATTAGTGAGTTTCCACAAGATCCAAATTTTCCCTCTTGGAGCCTCCTAGTAGTTTGCCATCCAATGCCAAGTTCAAACCATTTTTTTAATGATCCTATGAGCCACCTCCTCTTTTACTCTATTTTTTAAGATTGCTATTGGGACTACATTATTCTTTCTATAAAAACTAATAAACTTATGGTGATTATACACCTAATTGATCCCTTTCACATTTCAAATAATAATATTCATGGGGGTTATGTAAGAGAGGTCATACTATTCACTCCATCCCCTTTAACCTCTAGTTGTGTCATATGATTAGTAGTAGAGTTGCTCAGGAATTGTTTAGCCACAAGTGCATTGAAAGTATTGAGACTATCAATTTTATTTTATTGAATCTGTGGTAATTTTTTTGAAGTTGATTTCCTTTCACTAAGGTCCATTCAGGTTTCAAGTTTGGCCATTTCTTATCCATCTGTGCTAGCTCTTCTTCAGTGTACAGTTGATCCTTAAAGCTACCTTGATTATCTATTGTTTGGTTTTTATTTGGATTCCCTACCTAATTAAACTTCCAATCCTATTGTTGTGGCTACTTCTGTGGTTTAGCAGTTGGAGCTACCACCTTCTTGTTATAGTTTTGCCCAATTTGATAACAAATAACACAATAGGCAGGCTTTCAATAATATAGTAGTTGTTGGTCAGTTGCTTGCCCTAATGGATCACATATTTTGATTGCATTAGGGATAAGTCTAGTAAAATCCATTCAACTAAAATTAGAGCATAAGAAATCCTATCCGTGTTAGTAGTACAGTCATCAACATATAATGGTTTCCCAAGTCCACTTTTATTTCTGGTAAGTGCATCCTTACTCCAATAATTTAGAACCAACCTTAGTAACTTCACCCAAAGTGGTATAGTTTTAAAAACTTTCTCGTTAAAATTAAACACTGCAAACAAATCCCTAAGGATTACTGGACGATTGTTCAACATATAAGGACCTGAGTAAATCACCTCATCCCATTCAGCAATACTATGCATTCTAATTACAAAATAACCATCATTGTGATACAAGATCCTAGGTTTTGCTACAATGCTCCATTATTGATGAAACGCTCAACATCCCCTATAACGTGTGTGTTTCCAACATTATACAAAATTAAAGCCCTATTTCATTCCTTATTTCCGACATCGATATTCTCTTTTGCCAAATATACAACAATCTCACCACGCTCAATAATCAAAGGGACATGGGATAGGCTCATACATTTTGAGGCAAACTTGTCCCTTGTTACCATCCCTGGCTATGTACGTTTGAATATGGTTGATTAACTCTTGTGATCATTGCCAAATCTTTTTGACCTATTGTTGTATCTATTAGAGGTCCCATTTGTGTTGGTTTAGCAGCAGACGAGGACAATGGAGCACCATGCACTTTCTTCCCACTAGTTATTATTCCATTGATTTTGAGCTGCACTAATCGATAAATTGGAGAAATTAGTTGTTTGCCATCTCTGACACCATCTGGACCCAATTGACCCTTGGAGATAGTAATTCTAACAACCCAGGAAAGCTGGAATCCTTATCATCCCCGATACTAAGTCATCACTCAGTAGGGCAAGTTTGCTCGTATACCTTATATTCTGTGGGTGGTTGTCATTTTCATCACTAGATAGTTCCTGTATCATCGATTTATTGACAGTTTTCCTCGGTCTTCCCTAGCCATTGGAGAGAGCACACGTTAGCAGAAGCATCTAACGTGTGCGAGAGAGAAAACCCTTTAAAAATTTCACATTTATATTATACGTACGATATTTTATTACCATATTTTAGGTAACAACTTGAGTTTTAAAAAGACAAAAGAATTTCAGTTTCCTTAAATCACTTCACCCAATTAATTAAAGATTAATTACCTTGTCTTATATTTTCACATCTCTCCCTCATTATATATTATATTTTCACTACTCTCTCTCTTTCTTGTTTTTTTCTTTATTTTATATTTTATATTTTCACATCTCTCGCCCTCTTATTTTCTATATTCACTTTCTTTCTTTTTTTTGTATTTTATAGTTTATATATTTTTCTTTTTCATTTCTATTTTTCTTTTTATTTCCCCATGTGTTTTATATTTTCTTTTTTTCTTTTTCCCTCATTTTTTCTTTTATATTTTTTTATTTCTCTATTTTTCTTTTCCATTTTTAAAATCTTCTTTTTTTTTTCATTTTTGTTTCTTTTTTTCTTTATAGTCTTTGTTTTGGTATCTTCTTTTTTCCTCATTTCATTTTTGTTTTATTTTTTCTGTTTTTGTTATTTTCTTCCTTCTTCTTTTTCATTTTTATATATTTTCTTTTTCCCCTTATTTTTGGTTGTATTTTTATATTTTATATGCTTTTTATATTTTATATTTATTTGTGTCAAACTTATATTTCAAATAAATTTATTATTTATATTTTAACTGTTTAGCCGTAAATATGTACAATTTATCATTCGCATTTGTATACAAATAAATATATGGATTAATTCTATTTACTTGAGTCTAAAATATACAAATATATAAGCAATTTATTCGTTAATACAAATGTATCGTTACAATTCGTATGTCAAATTTATCATTGCATTTGTATATAAACAAGTATCATTCGTATATGTATGGTTCAAGTTATATAAACATGTATCATTTGATACAAATGTAATATTGTATTTGTATAATTTATCATTTGTATTTATATTATTCAGTTTGTTTCAATAAAATACAATTTGTATCAATAAGTATAAATACAGGTGTTCAAAAAAAGAAAATAATAATTTTTTTACTTATTTAAAATACAAATGATGTAGTTTACTACAAATTCAAAACAAATAAATAGAATTACAAATACAAATCCAATATGATGCCATATTAAAATACAAATACAAAAAGGTAAAAATACTAGTGTATCGATAAAAGTAGAATGCAAATACAAACAAAATAAAGCCACAAAATACAATAACAATATCCAGTCAACTATAACATACAAATACAAAATAATTCTTTAAATACAAGTGTGAATTGTATAAAATATAAATAATGATGCGAACTATAAAATACAAATACAAGTGTGGACTATAAATTATATATAAATACAAGTGTAAACTATAAAATACATAAAAATACAAGTGCAAAATATAAAATAGAAATACAATTGTACCAACAAATATAAAAATATAAATGATTGTATGAATACAAATATAATAAATAATTGTGATATATTCATTATTATCCATTGCTTGTACTCGACGTAGTCATAATTTTTAAGAATACAAAAAATATATAATAGAACTAAAAAATAAAAAAAATGACTAAAAGTGGAAAGAGAATAGAATCTAGAGATAGATGAGTAAAAAAATGAAAAGAAAGAAAAAGAACAAAAATAAGAAAATATTGAAAATATCAAAAGGAAAAGAAAAAAAATTAAAAGAAAAATCAAAAAAGGGCAAAAAAGAAGAAAAAAATTAGAGAAAGAAGAGTAAATAAAAAGCAAAAAGAAAGAAATAAAAAACAAAAATTGGGAAAAAAAATGGAAAAAAAAAAGAAAAAGAAAAATTAAAAATGAGGAAAAAACAAAAAAAATAGCCAAAAAGGAGAAAGAGAAATAGAAGCCGGAAATGAAGAGAGAGAAAATTGAATAAAAAAAGAAAAAAAAATAGAAAAAAAAAAAGATGAAAAACGAAAAAGAAAAAATGAAAGAGAAAAAAAGGCTAGAGATATAAAAGTGAGAGGAAAAAAATAACAAAGGATAAGTTGCCATTAAAATATTATTATTTTACTATTTCACTTAATTTTTTTTAAAGTATTGCTATATGTTTGCTAATTTCTCTACTTTTCCCTTATTAATAAGGAAATTGGCATAATTCATTATGTTTTCTGAAGGACTCCCTCCATTTTTTTCCTATTTGTTTTGTTTGTTTTTTAATAGTTATAGTATTTAAAATATATATTCTAATTAAATTAAAAATATATATAATTTATAATATTTTTACATAATTTTAAAATATTTAAATCTTAATTTTAAAAAATTCATTTAATTTAATTTATTTTTAAAACTTAGTTAAATTAATTCATAAAAATTAAAGGAAAGCAAATAAAAAGAAACAAGCAATAACTAATTTGAGAAAATTGAAGGAAAGATGTCTTTTAAATCTTGAAGGAAGGATTCTTGACATTGACCAACTAAAAGGGTCAAACATAATTAGAAAATTTGATTAAGTTAATTATGGACTTGATTAATATTTTCAAAATTTTCTAATTTATTCAAAAATACAAATCAACCCACACCCTCTCCTTCTAAATCAACTGTCTCTCTTCTCTCTCTCTCGATAGTCTCTCTCACCTCTCTCCCAACCAACAGTTCTGCAAAATTTCTCTCTTCAATCTCCGATGACTTCAAGCTTCGATGATAAATAGCTGGGCGAGTTCCTTATCAACTTTTAACGGTTAATCGATGTGTCAAGCAGTGTTCTCCGACCACAACAACTTCGAGTTTTTTGCCGTCCCATTTTTTCTTTCACAGGTAAAAATTTATTTCTTTTTAGTTATGAAGAAACAGAGGAACTTAACTTGGGCCAACTTCTCTTCTAGTATTGGTTAACAATTTTAATATTTTTTACTTAAATTTGAAATATGGATGAATAAAATCATAATTTCTGGCATTTCTTCTCAACTTTTTCCGTTGTGATATATAATTTTTTTTTTGCTATTGTAGTTCTTGTTGTGGAACTGTTGATTTGATTCGTTGATATTTTTTGTCATCGTTGATGTTCTTGGTGTGTGTGTGTTGTGTTGGTGTTGCTGGGTTGATTTGTTATTTTTCTTGATAAATATGTTGTTGCAACAGATGAACCATCTAATGCAACAGATAAACCATCTGATGAAATAGATTAAACCATCTGATGAATTATCTGATGCAATAGATTAAATATATGTTGCAAGAAATAAAATATCTGATGCAACTGATTAAACATTTAATGCAAAAGATAAAACATTTGATGCAACAGATGGAAATCTAATGCAACAATGAAAATCTGATGCAACAGATGAACAATCTAACAGATTATTCATTTGTTGTGACAGACGACTTCTGTTTAGAAGAAATCTAAACAATATTGATCCAACAGATAACTCATTTGGCAATAGATGAGTGATTTGTTTTAATAGATGAGTGATCTATTTTTATTATTTCCAATGGATTACTCATCCGCTACAACAGGCAAGTTATAGGCTGCAACAAATAACCTACCTGATGCAATAGATAAGTGATCTATTTTTATTATTTCCAACAGATTACTCATCTGTTGCAATAGGTTGGTTATAGGCTGCAACAGATAACCTACCTGGTGCAACAAATGAGTGATCAGTTTTTATTATTTCCAATGAATTACTCATCCACTGCAACAGGTTGGTTATATACTGCAACAGATATCCTACTTGATGCAACAGATATGTGGTCAGTTTTTATTATTTCAAACAGATTGATCATTCACTGCAACAGATATCCTACCTGGTGCAACAGATGTGTGGTCTGTTGGAACTGTTATTTATTATTGTACATGTTTGATTTACTGTTACCCTTTTTTAATGATGCATTAATCAACTATAATCTATATTATGTTTCTATTAATTTTAGATAATATGGCTCCCAAAAGAAAAGAAAAGAAACCAAATCAAGTCCAAGTAAAGGAACAAGTGAGGCAGCTAGGCTACATCCACCACTCTACGAGTTTGCTTTACAAGCATTATTTCAATCAGGAGCAGAAGATGATGAACATGGGTGGGAGGAATATTTCAAAAGAGATGATCCAAATGCTAATAGCCCTTCTACCGAAGAGTTGGTCAAAACCTTCAGCATTGATCGTTATCCTACTAGAATGCAGTACGATGGTGCCACAGATTTAACGGGTGGTTTCATGGTTAAGTCATCCATGGAAAATCTTTTGACGCCTTTAGAAAAATACTTCGAGAACAAAATTGGATGCTTATTTTAGGGACAGCTGCTTTGGGCAATATCTTGATTTGCCGGAAGACAACAATGCTCGTTTCCAAATGAAAATGGTATATGATCTTCTCAAGCGTAGGTTTATGTATGAAAACAAAGATAAGATGGATGAGACGTGGCTAAATTATTATGGCATGCTTGTTTGTTTTGATGGAAGGAGTTTTCCATAGTTACTGGATAAAAATATTATCCTTCTTCCCTTTCTCAAGTTATACCTATTCTAACCCAAAAAAAGCACCACGCACACCCAAAAACGACAAAGGCAAGTCCAGTGATCGTGATAACCTAGTGTCCCTTATTGGTCCAAGCTTCAAAAACATAAATTTAATAGAAACGTTGAAAGGTAAAAGACTTTTAAAGAAGCAAAAGCAATCATTGTGCTTGGTTTAGTTTGTACATAATGTTCTTTGGGCGAGAGACGTTAACAACAACATACCACTTGATTTGAAAAAGCTCTCCGAGGATCTTGAGGTATTTAACAGCTATCCCTGGGGTTATGAAAGCTATAAAATAACTGTCAAATATTTGTTGACTCTGTTAACACCAACGACAGTCAACTTATATCGCTTTCCATGGGCATTCATGGTAAATATTTCTTTTATCATGACATGATTCATTTTTTTTGTTTTTTAATAATACTTTTGATTTATTGGCGTTATTTTATAGGCATGGGCATTTGAAGTCATTCCTTATTTAAGACAACAAGTAAACTACTAGGAAGAAGTTTTCTGTCCAAGAATCCTGAGATGGTTGTCGGCCAAAACTGATGAAAATGCAAAAAAAATTTATCTCTTCAACCCTCCGAAGGAAGCAGTAAATGTAATTCTAATTAAGTTTTTGTTTTAATTAATGATTTTTAAAAATGATTTCACCATCATTCTAATATATGTACCGATTTATTTTATATTGTCCATCTGTCGCTTGTTCCTACCAATCGAGAGTTGAAGATGCTATTTTTTCTTACTTTACGATATGTGAAAACTTTATTGGGCCCTAAGATCTTGGATAGAATATAGGTGGAATTGTTTGGAGCAACAACTATCACAAGAAAAATAATTTTAGAGGGTAGGCTTGGTGTTGTTAATGATGATAGTGGTAGTGGTAGTGGTGCTCCTCTTACAATTTTTGAAACAATAAATCATTATGATTAAGATCATACTAGTTATACAGATTTTGCCACTTCTAACGAATGTTATGCATACAAATGTCAAAACTGCAAGGCAAAACATGAAGTGATTAATGTTATTAATGCATTAATTGCATCTGTAAAGGAAATGACATCTAAGAGGGGTGTCATTCCATTAAAAAAGATTTCATACCCATACACTTCACTAGAGATCAAGGTGGCTAAGTGGAGAAGGAAAGAAATTTCCAAAGCATCATCAACCATTAAAAAATGCAAAATTGCAACTCATGTCTCTGTCTTGTACTTTTAATCAATATACAAGGGTCACATGAAGGCAGTATGAGCTGGAGAAGGTGAATGTATATCATCTGTTCCAATAAAAAATAGACACATATCTATTTCAAAAGATTATACATGTGCTAAAAATTATCAAACAGATATATACATCTGTTGCAACTGTCGTATAACCTATTGCATCGGATGTGTATCTGTTACAACATATGTCCATCTATTTTAGAAAATCAAGCAAGTCTTAGTGTTATTTTAATTTGTACCAACAGATGAGTCATATGTTGTAACAAATGGGTTATTTGTTTGAAATTATCGTACAACTCTATTTTACCTATTCGAGTTTGTCCCAACATATGATCCATATGATACAACAAATAGATAATTTGTTGTATATCTATGATTATTAGCATTGACAATTCTGGCTTTCCAGATGGATGTCACAGTAGATGCTACTGCCGAACAGCATAAATCACAGTTGATAATCCATCAACTGCTTCTATGGAAGCAGAAAAAATGGAGCCTGTCAATTCGGGAGAACGAAAGAATTATCCTTTTGAACGGTTCAACATCTCGGATGAGGCTCCAAAAAAACTAACAAAGTTGATCAATGACTATTCAAAATGGATTGTCAATGGGCTGTTAAAGCATCACGCCGGCAGGTACATAAATCAGCTCTTAAAGATATTGATCTATATATTTCTTGTTGTAAAAATATGACATTAACACATATAAATCATGTAGAAAATAAAATGATGGACACTACAAAGTGAACAAATCGAGTCTTACTTTTGATATGTTCAACTTTGTTGTTGCATATTCCGAAATAAAGAATTGGTTCTATTTGATGTCACAGACCCAAACCTGCTAGAATGATGAGGTTTAAATGCCATACATATTACTATTAATTAATACCTTATTTAATTGCATCTGTGTATTAAATCTATTATCACGTAATCTAGAATGTTTGATAATAAGTGCAGCACATCGATGTTATTTTTTACTACCTTCGAAAGAAGGCCAAGTTGCAAACACAAAAATAATACAAATACACGATGGGAAATTGTTTGTACGAAGTTTACATCAATAAGTCCTACGATAGATTTTGTCAACAATAGCCAAAAGTTTCCCAAACTGAGGAATTCTTAATCAACATCATAAAAGATTTTAGCATTCCAGTTGTCTTACCTTGGCATTTGGTCGATGAAGTACACATCCCAATCAATTATGGTGATGAATTCCATTGGATGTTAGTTGTCGTCATTCTAAAAGAGAGACGCTTTCGAGTTTATGACTCGATGTCGAGAAGGAGACGCTCTGCACAGTCGTCAGAGCTACAAAAGCTGGCCAAGATATTGTCTACTTTTCTTGATATGAGTGGCTTTTTAGACCAAAAGGTTCGTACTGATTGGTCGACGATTGAAGCATACCGGCATAAAATGGTAATCCATTTGATGTAGAATATGTTAAAGGAATTGCTCAACAACCCATTGGTAGCCTGTAAGTACCATGATTTAGTTTTATTTTATTAATTTCACAATGCTTACATGAACTACAAGATATGGATTATCTGTTTTTTTTTAAATGTAGGGATTATGATCTTTTTGTTATCGCTTATGCCAAGTATTTGAGCAATGGATTATAAGTACCAAATGATGGACTTGATGTCAGATTACTTCGCAAAAGATATGATTCTCTTTTATGAAAATATGGAGAAGCAAAAACTTAAAAATCGTACGCAAGCGACATTAAAGATCCACGATGATCAAAGCCGAATTCCATAGCGCCGGATGAAGAACAACTTATTCATATTGAGTAGATCTTTATAACTTACGTCCGTCAAAGTAATAAGCTCTGCTTGGTAAATTTTGGCACCAAAGGTTAAATTATAGATTTATATATAGAGTATATCATTTGTACCCATAATATTTTTTTAACATTTCATTTATTTGTTGAGTTATTTCATGTAATTTTTGAAGACTTTGATTTATTTAATGTTGTCTAAGAATATAATTTAATACTAGATTCAAATATCGCAATAGATAATACATACGTTGCAACCGACGATATATCTATTGGAAATTATCAAACAAATTTAGACATATGTTGCAACATGTAGGTCATCTATTGGAAATTATCAAACGGGTCTTCCTACTTTTTTTATTAGTTCCAATAGATTACTTATTAATTGTAATAGATAGACTATATGTTGCAGCAGATTGTATATCTATTACAACAGAGACTGAGAGACATCTGTATAATGTAATAGATGACCAACCTATTACAATAGATAATCAATCTGTCATAATAGATATACTATCTATTATAACAGACAGATAATCTGTTGCATTATAAAAAATCAACTTTCGTCAAACATACAAAATTGTATGGTGTTTGTCTTTGTATATCTTTTTGTTTATACACAGGCTCCAACTATTTAGTTAGTACCCCATAATCCCAGACCTCTTGCATATTTGCCACAACAGCATTGCACAGATCGAATATTTCTATGCCGGTCAACAAATATTTGAAGTATGCAAGCGAGTACAGCCCGCACACGACATCGGTTTTATTTTTTTGAAGCTGCATGCCCTTGTTATGACCTTCAAAATCCCATTCTTTCTTCTTCAAGACTTCCGCTGGCAAATAATCCATCAGCTTACTCTGCCTCAACAAGCTAGGGAGTAACTCGAGCAGTAGCTGCATGTGGAAAAAAAGCAGTGTCCTTGAAGACAGGGAAGTTGCAGCCATAAACCTTAATCTTTTCCTCCTAAAGAAGTATCTCAACAGCGAGAAAATATTTGACTTCCACGTTCATGACTGTAAGAATTTTCTTTGCGTTGGTCCAGCCCTTGCCGTGTGGATATGGCCTCTTCTCTCTAACATACTTAATCATATCTTACTCCCATTTGTATGTAGAAACTAACATATCAATGTTAGTAATTGTAAAGAAAAAAACATAAAGTAATAAGCTCTCCTTGGTAAATATTGGCACCAAAGGTTAAATTACCCTATTGTAACTATTCTTGAAATTATTGTAGAAGTTAAGGTCCATTATCCTATTGGCAGCTTCATAAGCATCCGGGTACGCTAATTGCCTAACACTCATGAGACAAAGAATTTCATCAACATATTATGATATAATACAATAATTTTTAAATAGGTTAGTAATTGTAAAGAAGAAAACCATAGTGGAAATATGCAATGGATGGTCTATCTATTATAGAGGGTTTTCTGAATCAGTTCACAGATTACCCAGCTAACGCAACTTATGTAATAGATGTTTAATCTGTTGAAATAGAACACTAAGTAGTTGCACCAGAATACCCAGCTGTTGCAATAATGACATATTTATTGCATAGCTTCTTCTTCATAGAGTAGATTAGAAAGCTAGGTTAGGAAAAGTAAACTTACCCTATCCATGTACCACTGACGCATAGTTTTCATACTCCTGAAGTCTTCATAGTCAATGTACGCATAGTATATTCTTTTGCAGGTTCCTTCTTTTTGGCATACTTAGAATTTCGTTGTTTTTTCCTCTCTTCATTGCCAAGTTCTATGTATATGTACACCTTCTTCAGTGGCTCCAGAACTTCAAAAACTTTTGGAAAGAAAGGAGTTACAACCCTTTTAGTTTTTAGACTAGAGAATATTTGGCTAATTTTTCTTTTCTTCCTCTTAACCGCCACTTTAAAAGTGTATGGCTCTCTCACCTTCTTGGATGGTATGACACCACTCTTGGATTTTAATTCCTCAGCAAATTCATAGATAGCCTCCAGTTTTTTGAGAAGTTTATCCTGTTTGTCCTTGAACATATTGCATTTGAAATGAGAACATAAGGGTGAAGAGGGGTGAGAGGGACCACTGTAAGGGTGGGAGGATCGGTGTATGGGCGAGAAGGACCTATGTAAGGGGTAATTTCAAACGTATTTATTTATTCTTGAGAATCAACATGCTTATCATCATGACTGGCAGCAACATCAGCATCAGGATGGCTGCCACCAGCAACACCCTCATCAACACTCTCAGAAAAACACCCAGATCTGTTGCAGTAGGTTGGTCATGAAAAACTTCAACATTAGGATGACCTTGCCTAACTGCTCTTTTTATGGATGTTGCTCCAGCTAATTCCTTATTTATTAACTCCACCATTGGGTCTGCTATTGTATCAACAAGACCTAGAGTAATAAAAGAAATCAACCTCAACTCCTGCTCGGTAGGCACGATCCAATGATGCAAAACCTATAAAAAAAGACAAGTACATTTAAATCATATAATAATAATTTATAGTCAGTTGGGTTACATATTAACACAGCAAACTTATGCAACAGATAATCTATCTATCGCAATAACTGATCTGTATGTCATGATAGAGTAACAATATGTTACATGAGTTTACTCATCTGTTGCATAATTTACAGTAGATGGGTAATTTGTTGAGTTGGGTTCAGAGAACCAGAGCAACAGATAGTTAATCTATTACAAAATATGGATCATCTGTCGCAATAGCATACTCATTTGTTGCACCAGTTCCAGTAAACGGGTAATCTGTTGCAACAAACGACCTATCTGTCGTAAAAGATGGCACATCTGTTTCAATATCTTTCTTTGAGTCAAATTATTTTACTCGAAAGAAGACATACTGCATCATCCAGAAGATTAAAGAGATCGACCTCCTTAATTCTTGTGTTGCTCTTGCAGCCAACCACCTAAGGATGCTTGGATGGAAAACCTCGTCCGGGTAATCCTTGACATACTTTCGGAGGAAAGAAATGGCTTTAAATTTCCAACTCTAAACTAAGCAAGCAAAAAAAAATTCATAATAATTATTCAATATAAATTAATGGATGAGTAAACAAATAGTGGTTAATTTACCATGAAAGCCCAAGAAAAGTCGTATAATATGATCGTCTTTAGGGATAGCTTTGTCAGTAAATATTTAACAGTCAAGTAGTAGCTGTCATATCCCTAGAAATAATTGTTGAATTTCTCAAAATCATCAGCAAGCTTCAACAAATCATCTTCTATGACTTTGTTGACGTCTTTTGCTAATATAACGGCATGACAAATCAAACTAAGCACAATTGCTCCCTGTACTGCTTTGGTGTGGTTTTATCCTTGAGATCTTCTATTAAATTCTCCGTTTTATAGCTACGTCCAACAATGTCTAACAATCAATTTATTTTTTCCTTGTGTTTGTTCATTTTGGTGGGTGGTTGCTTAGACAATGCATTCCATCTATTTGATGGTGGTAGTTTGGCTGTCCTGCTTGTATTAGACCTTTCTGGGGGTATTTCCTTGGTGAGAGGTTCTTCTAGATGATTGTATCTGAAGCACGTCACTATGGCAAACTCTTTCAAGCCAAAACAAATCTGCATGCCACAGTAGTTGATCCAGATTTCATCCATCTTTTTTGCCCTCCTTCGATTCTTTATCATCCCCATGTACTTGATCCTACGCTTGAAAAGACCATATACCATGCTCATTTGGAAATGATTAGTGTGGTCCTCAAGAAGCTCAAGAAAGCATCAAAAGAAGCTCTTCTTAAAATGTTCTTCTATGTTTTCATTCTTCATAATATTCCTAAATTTATCAAAAGGTTTCCCAAATTGACATTTAAGTACAAGATCGCCAGTTGGTTTTGCAGGGTCATCTATCGGCATCACAACTTGAAACCTGTCAATAGTAATAGTTTTGACAGCCTTATGCTGAGATTTCGATCTTATTTTACACCCTATAAGTGAGGCATTATCATCTTGTTTATCTTCTTCTTCCTCCTCACTTTTATTTTCCTCAACAACCTCTATATACTCTTCTCTACCACCCTTTTCATAACTTTTCTCAGCCTCATTTTTCCCTGACTGAGATTGTTCAGGAAGTTCCTCTAAATCCATCTGTACTTTAGCCTTTTTTATTGGTGGTCAGAAGTTGATCCACTTTCAGTTTCTTTTCGTTTGAGACATCTGTTAACTACAAACAACAAAAAAAACAAAAAATACAATACATTTGATATTTGCATAATTTTTAAGAAAATTTAAGCGAAGACAAATTTCAATAAATTATTATACGCCACATTACAAATAAATACTCCAATGGATAACCCATCAGCTGGAACAGATGGGGAATCTGTTTGAACACCTATTTAATATCTCCCAACAGATATTCCACATGTTGCAATAGATAGACCACTAAGAACACCACCAACACCACTACTAATGCCATTCATGCCACCAGTACCCGCACCAAGGCTGCCAAAATCGCCAACACTACAACCAAGACCACTAATACCGACACCACCAATAATACCACAAACATCATACAACAATACCACGACAGTCAATGAAATACTGTGACAAAAACTAGGGTTCTCTCGGGTTCTTCTTATATTTTTAGCATTAAAACTCAAAATTGTTAACCCATTCTCAAAGATAATACAACTAAAAGTCTTCTTTTTTATCATTTACTAAAACTCCCTAACTTTTAGAAAAAAATTAATAAATATAAAACTCTTCTCAAACTCTATTACCTATGAAGATAGAAAAAACAACGGATACAAGCAAGAATAGAGTCAAAGATAACACCTATGTGGTTGAAAATGAAAAAAAAATTATCTGTTTTAATGGGTTGAGCAATTTGTTGAGTAGTTGTTTTCTGTATTGTTGAGAGAGAGAGAGAGAGCACAAAAATCTAGATTTGAAATTATGAAACATTTTCCCCCCAAATGGATGATTTGTATGGCTGATTTGTATTTTGAAAAAGAATGACAAATTTTGAAAATGTTAATTTGGGCAAAATTGATCTTAATTATTTTTTTAAAATTTAAAATATATGAAATATTTCAACTCAGAGTGGTTGATCGATGACTCAGGTCGGGAGGAACGCAATACCAACATCATGCAATTACAAAGACTCAATTGAAGTTGTAATTCACCCTATGTACTCATCCCTAGTTCTATCTAAATCAATTTAGGTCTTAGATCAATCACAAGTTAATACAAAACATTTTGACGCAGAGTGATCAATCGATGACTCGGGTCATGAGGAATGCAATACCAACACCATGCAATCGTAATGAGTCAAATGAAGTTGCAGTACACCCTATGTACTCATCCCTAGTTTTATCTAAATCAATTTAGTTATTATTTTAATAATAATTTAATACAAAATATTTTGACACAAAGTGATCGATCGACGACTCGGGTCAGAAGGGATGCAATACCAATTTCATGCAATTGCAAAGACTTAACTGAAGTTGTACTTCACCCAATGTACTCATCCCTAGTTCTATCTAAATCAATTTAGGCATTAGCTCAATAATAAGTTAATACGAAATATTTTGACGCAAAGTGATCAATCGACGACTCGGGTCGGGAGGAATGCAATACCAATATCATGCAGTCGCAAAGACTCAATTGAAGTTGTACTTCATCCTATGTACTCATTCCTAGTTCTATCTAAATCAATTTAGGTATTAGATCAATCATAAGTTAATATGAAATATTTTGATACAGGGTGATCAATCGATGACTCGGGTCGAAAAGAATGCAATACCAACATCATGCAATCGCAAAGACTCAATTGAAGTTGTAGTTCATGCTGATGTACTCATCCCTAGTTCTATATAAATCAATTTAGGTATTATCTCAATAATAAGTTAATA
>JAPEIP010000004.1:153629395-153661361 GCA_026120095.1 Capsicum chinense | reverse complement strand
TATTCATCAAAACTGAATTTAGAAAAATGAATTCATTTCGAATGATTAAACAAGTGTTAAAAGGAATTCATTTATTTTGAAAAAGAATTTGCATGTAGTAAATTCAACTCAATTATTAGTACATCAACATTTGCTAGCTTAAAAGTTAATAGTCTAGCTCCTCCTCCGAGTCAACATCAAGCTGTCCCTCATCCCAAACGACAATAACAAGATGAAATTTAAAACTTTTAAAACACTAATGAAAAGGTGAAATCTAGAACCTTTAAAACACTAATGAAGTAATTAGCAAAAGATTGGTTTTTTGGTTTTTCCGTTTCACTGCTTTGAAAAAAATAAAAATAAAAATAAAAATAAAGAAGGAATGTCAAATAAAGAAGGAATGTCATATAATTAAAAAACACTAACATTTTACATGTGAATGGTAATGTGGCATAGTCATGTGTTTTTTTTTTTATCAAGGTGGCATGCTTGGTGGAATTTCGTTAAAGGGAGGGGTATTTTTGAGCCAAATATTTAACAGAGGGATATTTTTGAGCCATTCATATAGTTTAGGGGTATTTTTGATCCTTTTCCGAATTCTGTTAGAGGAAGGGATATTTTTGAGCCAAATATAACGGAGGGGTATTTTTGAGCCAAAAGTCTAATGAGGGACATTTTTGAGCTATTTCAAATAGTTTAGGGGTATTTTTGAGCCTTTTCCGTTTATTTATTTATTGCATGATTTGATACTCTGTGGATAATGGGCCTACCCCCTACCGTTCTCTACTAAAAAAATTAGTAGTAATATGTATTGCTAGTTTGATATTGCTTTGTTGATTGCTTTGTGATCCAACATCTCATTGACAATCTGGAAGAGTGATCAAAATGATCACTTCTTTTTGTTATGCTTCAAATTGTCATCCTTAATTTAACAGAAGAGCTTGTGGTTTCAGAACTCTTTTTTTCAACAAAACACCAATAGAAAAAGTTTTGTAGTTTTTGCAAAAAAAATTGAAAATAATACTCCAGAGTTGCTTTTCAGATTTGTAAAATCTGAAAAGCTTTTCTGTATTGCCATTTGGTTGAAAACAACAACAACAACAACAACAACAACAACAACAGTGTATTCCCACAAAGTGGAGTCTGGTGAGGGTAAAATGTACGCAGTACATACCGCTACCTTCGAAGAAGTAGAGAGGTTGTTTCCGATAGACCCCGACTCAAGATAAAGAATAGTAAACAAGAGCGTAATGAAACATGAAGCATGATGTATGACATAACATAAATAAGGAATAAGACATACTACAATAGAAATCAGAGCAATACGAAATAACATAAATAAGCGCAATATGAAATACGACATAAGAAAAGGACATCTGGAATAGGACAACCACCTAGTAGTAACATACACTCACAGACCAAAGGCACCCACCACCCTCAAACCCTCCTGACTAGGGGCTCCTATCTATGGACACAGTCCTAGGATTGATGAAAGATCATTCTGGAAACAAACGCCAGCTCAGTAAATTGAAGTCTTGCCACTGTTGGGGGTGTTGTAACTGCCCTTAGTCATGTTATTATGCCTCCCTTTTCTTTACCAAAAATCGGAGGAAGTAGATTTTGAACTTGTTTTGCTTGAATTAAAAACATGACTAATCTTCTATACCAATGTTGAATCTAGAATCGATATGCCTTCTGCGGAGTATTACTGAATTTTGGATTTGTCTTTTGTTAGTTAAGGCAGATATGTCTTCTTTCCCATGTTGCTCCTATATGCCGATTTGGTAAATCTAGAGGTGAAAACAAGGAATTTTTTATCCTCTTTTTTGTTAATCATAAGTAAAGGGTTTGATAACAAACCTGCCGGACCTTTGCATATTTGGTAGAGGTTGATTCATCTAGACAGATTGTTTCCGTTTAGTGTTTCATGATCCGTTCATAGGGTCCATTGCCAGATGTTGTGCAGAGGCTGGTTCTTCTGGATAAATGATGCTGGAAGGGCATTGATGAAGGATTTTTTTATTAATTGAGCATGAAGTTGTTCTGGTGTTCATACATGGTCACACACACACATAATGAAACAAGTAATAGTGATACATAGTCAGACATAACGATTAATTAACAGTTAACTAGTTGAAGAAAGGAAAAAACAAAGAAAAACAAGAGGACCATCTTCTCTGACAGCTATTATGTCCTCATCTGCAGACGAGCTGTTTGGACAAAGAGAGACGTATTTCCTTTCAGTATCCCTGCAGTTCTGCGGCTCTGGTAGGTCATTTTGTACTCGGTGCTTATGTCCTTGAGGATTGTGATAAATTTCTCTTAAATTCTTTTGCTTATATAATTGATTTTCTTGAATGCTGTAATGGTTGGATTATGGAAGGCAACAATACAACAGCTTCAAGTCAAAGTTGCTTCAGAAGAAGCTGCTGCAAGAGAAAGAACACGATACGATTCATTCTCCTATGATGACATTCCTACAACTTCATTGCCTCGAATAATAAGGTGAAGCTACCGATTTTCTGCACTGCATCTCTATTTTTTTGCGTGTATTGCCTTTTTTGTGTGAAGCTACCGAACACGATGCTTTTCCTTCTAGCTGTTCAAGAAATTATCAGCACTATCGCTGTTGATAGCAATACTTCCATCATTGTGTTAATTCTTCTTCCCAGCACATACTTGCATTCAATTTATTGCTGTGCCCGTGCCACCTGGTAGATTTGCTCTTCTAACTCATGTCAACATTCAGGGGCATACTACTCTAGAAAAACTTAGCTGAGCTCAGATCCTCATAATTATACTGGTATATATCTAGCTTGTTAGATTAGCTTCCTCCTTTGTTCTTAGGGAGTTTTTGTGCATGTTTGGTAGACCTTGTCAGTCTTACCCATCTTTGCTATATTCACCTGTTTGTAAATGATTTAACATATTCAACCCAATTGGTCAACCTTGTGAGTCTGTCTCGTTTTCCAATGTGAATGTAATGATGCAACTCAAAGTTATAAACCTCCTAATTATCTATTGCTCTTAGCGGCTTTGAAAGATAAGTTAAGATGCTGATTTATGTTTCTCTACCGCATGTCCCCTTTCAAGTTTCATTTTCTATTTAACAAACAACATTTCTTTATTTCTTTTCGTTCCTTTTGTTTTAAGAGAGTTTTGAAAGTGTGGACTTAGCTTGATACTGAAATTAATTAGCTTTGAAATTATTTATGTCCATTGTCAAGTGATATGTAGCTAATCTTTTTACTTATCGCACTTTCTAGGTTGAGGACAGGAAATGTTGTTTTCAACTATATGTATTATAACAATAAGTTGCAGAGAACCGAAGGTAAACTTAATTCTTCATTTTATGGTAAAGCTGTGGTTTGTTTGACGTCATATTTGGCTACTTTTATTTAATTTTTCATGATATTGCCGCCTAATTCTGTGGTTTGCTCTGGGTGGTTGTTCCTTGTGCTTTTGAACTGAGGTCAGACTATGTTGGCTAGTTTTGTTTCGTAAAGTGTGTTCTGTTATTTGAATGGATTTAAAATGATTAAAGCAGGGTTCTTTTCCAGTTAAAAGAATCAGCTTGATTTTGTTCTTTTCTTGAAAATAAATTCTTGTCACCACCCTAAACTACGTCCTGAACTCATCTGGTATTTTGTTACTTGAATGTCTCACTTTACTTTGGTGAACCCTCCCTTTGCTGCATATGGATGCTTCTGTTGTCGGCAATGTTATCAAAAGCAAAAAAGCTCTAAGGTTTGTTGGGGCAAAAGCGCAAATAAAGCGTGGCTTTTAACCAAAAAAAGGCGTAAAAGGAGAAAAAATACGAAAATATATATTTTTAGTCCAAGACTAAAAAAAGCCAAAACTTTTAATGGCTCTTGACTGGGTTGTATTCTCCAAATGGGAGGGTCGAAATAGAGGATACTTGGAGTGAGATAGGGGCTGCCAGGGGGCTCGACTCAAGGACATGGGTTCTGTGTGGTGATTTAAATACCACCAGAAACCCATCAGAGAAAAGAACTGTGTTAGAATCAACAAGGCGATGAATTCTAGAGGACATGAAGCTGATGGATATGGATTTAATAGTGGGCTAAATACACCTCGAAGAAAGGGGACAGACATCATAGCTGCTAGACTTGACAGGTTCCTTATTTCTGAAGATTCAGAGAGTTGTTTCAGATGCAAGGTAAGGCTGCGTACAATACACCATTGTGGTGGGGCCCTTCCCCGAACACCGCGCATAGCGGTAGCTTTAGTGCACCGGGCTGCCCTTTTATTTTCAGAGAGTAGTTTCGGATTCATTAAGTAGTCCATCATCCAAAGTATTGTAGCAGACCACACTCCTATCATTTTGTAGTGCGGGGATTGAGAAGCTTCCAAATCACACTTCAAATTTGAAACTGGTGGCTGCTTACACATGGTTTCAAAGTGAAGGTGAAGAGCTGGTGGGATTCCTTCAATTATAGTGGTAGTCCAGATTTTGTCTTAGTGACTAAGATGAAGGCTCTCAAGGCCAAGTTGAAAGATTGGAGCAAGACAATTCATGGAAACCTAAGTATTCAAAAACAGAGTGTATTGGCTCAGCTAGCAGAATTGGAAGAAATTCAGGAGCACAGAAGCCTCGAGGAGGAAGAAATAACTTCAAGAATGGCCTTAACGAATAAATTTGAAGAAATTGCAAAGAGAGAAGAAATTGCATGGAGGCAGAGCTCCAGGGCCACTTGGCTAAAAGAGGGGGATAAAACACCAGTTTTTTTTTTCACAAAACAGCTAATGCACACAGAAGGGCATACACAATTGACAAACTCAAAGTGCGTTGTGTGGTGCTGGAGAATTCAGAAGACATTAAGAAGGAAATAGTGACCTTCTATGAGAATCTATATACAGAAACAGAAGAGTGGAGACCTGATCTTGATATGGTTGGTTGCCCTAGGTTCAGTGAAGTTGAAAATTCCATGCTGGAGGCTACATTTGATACTCAAGAGATCCTGGATAGCATTAAAGCTTGTGCAGGGGATAAGGCCCCAGGTCTGGATGGTTTCACTATGGATTTATTTAAACATTGTTGGGAAGTTATCAAGGAAGACCTGGTGGCAACAATTCTGAATTTCCATGAAAGAAGTTTCTCTGAGAAGAGCCTGAATGCAACCTTTGTGGCTCTTATTCCAAAGAAAGCAGGGGTTGAGGACTTGAAAGATTTTAGACCGATTAGCCTTATCGGTGGAGCCTACAAGATCATAGCTAAACTTTTAGCTGAAAAACTCAAGAAAGTAATCCATGGTTTAGTGGGCAGACAACAAATCCTTCATCAAAGGAAGGCAAATAATGGATGCTGTAGTGATTGCTAATGAATGTATAGAGGCCAGACAGAGAAGCAAACAAGCCAGGGGTTGTGTGTAAGCTGGATATTCAAAAAGCTTATGATTTTCTGAATTGGAATTTTCTCTTTCAAATATTGGGAAAAAAATGGGATTTGGGAGTAGATGGATCAACTGGATTAAACATTGTATTGGTACTGTGAGTTTATTTTATTTTAATATATGGTGCACCTAGTGGCTTCTTCCCTTCTAACAGAGGTTTGAGATAGGGGGTTCCTTATCCCCCTTTTTATTCATCTTAGCTATGGAGGGGATGAGCAACCTGATTATTACAGCAAAAGAGAAGGGATGGATCAGGGGATTCAAAGCAGGAGAATCAAATAATTTGGATATAGTCTGCGATGATACATTGGTGTTTTGTGAAGCAGAAATTGAACAAATTCTAGACCTCAGAATCATCTTCATCATATTTGAAGATGTATCTTGGCTTCATATTAACTGGGGTAAGAGATTCATTTATCCCATTAATACAGTTGTTGAAATAGACGGTGTGGCCATTAAATTGGGAGGCAGAGTAGATGAGTTCCCATAACTTACCTAGGCATGCCTTTGGGAGCAAAGAGCAAGTCCAAAGGCGGGAGCAAAGAGCAAGTCCAAAGGCGTTTGGAATGGGATTTTGGAGAAGTGTGAAAAAAGGCTCACTAGCTGGAGGTGCCGGTATTTGTCTCTGGGAGGTAGAGCGACTCTGGTAAACGATGTGCTTGATGCTTTACCATCTTACATGATGTCTGTTTCTCCATGCGAGCAAGTGTGTCTAAACCTATTGATGTCCTCAGGAGGAACTTCATATGGCAAGGCTGTGAATACAAGAAGAAATTTCACTTAGTCAAATGGGAGGAGCTGATGATGGACAAGAAATCATGAGGTCTGGGGATCAAAAACTTGAGGAAAGAAAACCAAAGCCTCATGATGAAGTGGCTTTGGAAGTTTGCTAATGAAGAAGATACGCTGTGGAAGGATGTTATCACTACTAATTATGGAATGTGGGACAGGTGGATGACTAATGTAGTTACCACTCCATATAATTGCACTGTATGGAGGGCAATCAAGAACATATGGTCAATACTCAATATCAGAACCAGAGTCATGATGGGCAATGGGCTTAGGCCTCCTTCTGGGGTGACAAGTTGAATGGAGCATCTACTATGAAACAAATGCATCCTGCTTTGTTTAATCTTTTGTCAACAACAACATGCAACTGTGGCCACAATGTGGACTGGTCAAGTATGGAATCTTTTCCTCAGAAAACACCTTTATGACTGGGAGGTAGAGAAAGTGGTAGAATTTCAGACTTCATTAGCCAGTTTCACCAACCTATCTGATAAGAAGGAATGTTGATATTGGAGAAAGACAATCAAGAGCAGCTCTCAGTAGCTTCAGTATATTAGGATCTGAATATAATAATTCATCAGGAGACTAATTGGTCATGGAGGATGATCTGGAAACCTAAGATACCATACAAAGTCAACTGCTTTTTAGGCTTACTGACTAACGAATCAGTCCTGACTGATGAAAATATTAACAAGAGGGGATATCAGTTGGCATCCAACTGTTCTCTGTGTGGGGAGCAAGCTGTGACAATTAACCATTTTTCTTGCATTGTAAGTGGACAGAACAAATCCAGAGAATGTTTATATGCTTAAAACGAATCAAATGAGTGAAACCTGGGAGTATTAGAGGTGTTCTGGGTAGTTGGAATAGGGATGACAATGCCACTAAGAAGGAGGTGAGATGGAAGATTGTTTCGGCATGTATTTGGTGGACGATATGGAGAGAAGGAACAACAGATGCTTTGAGAATGTGCAGAACAACTTACTGAAGATTAAAATGAACTGTTTAGGCCTTGCTTATTTTTGGTGTAAACATGATGATTTAGCTCAAATAGAGGACATCTTTGATGTGTTAGATTACGTATAGGCAATAGTTAATTTGAAAATGCAGTAAGTTGTAATACTTTTTTGAAGCGGAACTAAGTGTTTTCGGTTGTAGTATACCTTGTGGCTGTATAGAGTAAAGTTACCAGGTTCAAGGTGATATGATTGAGTAATTCTTAACCCATATTTGAAAGGAAAAGCTCTCTGAGACACACTTTCCAAGGTGATCTCTTAGGAGTTCCTTTTGGACGTGATTGAGTTAGTCTTATCCTATTTGAAAGGAAAAACTCTCTCAGGCACACTTTCCAAGGTGATCTCTTAGGAGTTCCTTCTGGACTTCTAATCCTTCCTCCGGTGGTCTTCTACCATCAGTAACCTTGACCAATATTTTTCCTTCTTCTCTTATCCTTTTCTCCAAACCATGGAGAATCGCATCTTTTTCAGAATGGGGGTAAATCTCATGAAGTCATTGCATCCTTCTCAAATTCTGGATTTTGGTTTGATTGGGTTGCTAGCTCTAAACTCTCACCAAGGAGAATGAAAGTGGCAGGGGGTGATGCTATTGCTTTGTAGGAGATTACATGAGGCCTCAAAAAATGGGGGAAAAGTTTTAAATCCTGGAGGTGCAAGGACGCAGTGACCCATATTTAATGCTCACAAAATTCAATAAATATGGTCGGAACATCTCCATTATTGCAGCTAAAGGGAAGAGCCTTTCAGTAGTCATTATCCCTGAGAACCAATTTAATGAAGGATGGGGCAAACTAGCCGTGTCAAGCACACGGGGTGCATTCGCTTCAGAGATAAATATAAACATGAACACATTTACTGGTAAAGGAAACTACAAAATAGCCATATCTAGCAACAAATGGAGCCAAAGGAAAGCTGAAAATGGTTTCGCAGTGCTCAGGAGGAGAATACTTTGTTACAGAGATGCTTGATTGGCAAATTCCTCGATTGAGAAGAAGCTCCCATTCGCAACGACGACCGGAGATGGGCATCACAGTCTTGGAAAAGTGTGCCAAATATCCAAGTCTTTGACATGAATGGATTCCAATTTCTCTTTGAGTTCCAATCAAGAATAGCAGTGGAGCATATTCTCATGGGAGAATGGGAGAGACAAGGTCAAGTTCTCAAACTTGAATGGTGGAGTCCAACTACTGGCGCAATCCCGGAGATGAGATATGATTGGTTGTGGATTAGGGTACTGGGTTTGCCTCTACACCTTTGGGATGCCGAAACAATGAAGAATATAGGGGATGATTGCGGTGGTTAGCTGGAGAATGAAGAGGAGATAGAACTCCGAAATCACATGAGATGGGCTAGAACCAGAGTGAAGGGCCATAGGGAAATTATTCCTCTTTTGTTGAAGTTTTAGATGAAAATCTGACTTTCTCGTTACCAATCTGGTGCGAAGAACCGGCGTCTTACCGGAAAAGAGGATCGGAGAAGATAATGGAGGGGTCTAGCTACAAGATGGACAGGTCAATTCAAAACACAACTAGACCTTAGGAGACTTTTCATGAAAAAGGAAAGGGAAAAAAAACAAAAAAGAATGGCTCTCTATTCAATGCTGACAAGGAAGAAGACCTTTGGGTGAAAAATAGGCATGTGGGGTCAGTGGGGCCTCCACTAAGTTGCATTATGGTGGGGATTTTAATGGAGGATAGTTGGTTTTAGATAAAAGGGGAGATAGAGACACTTGTCATTGTGGTATTTTAAGTGTTGGGCCTTTAAATGGTGGGCTTTTAAATGAAAGGACCATACCTTTTATTTCAAAAAACCTGGAACGAAACTGCTGGTCCAAATCAATTAAGCCCAAGTCAAATGAAAAAGTTTTATAAGAAGTCCTTTACAGAACTTTTAAATTGCAAAGAGTGGAGAATTTTCACTCGAACTTCATCTTGTTCGAAGGTGAGACAGAACTCAGATATAATAGAGAAGAGAGTGGAGATAAGGGGAAAATGGTGCGGGAGATTTTGTTGTAACCTATCATAAAACTAAGTGGGGGCATGGAGCATGGTAAGGAGAGCTTTTTGAGCCAAAATTGTGAAGAAAAAGAGACTTGACTTTCTCAAATTCTCTGCTGGTCATGTATGCAGAACCAGAACCGTTACAAGTTGATGATATAGAGAGAGCAAGAAGAAAATTTTGCAGAAAATGCCACTGCATGTGTACAAGACAATATGATCAAGCTTGGACAACAATTGGGGTAGACTTCAAAGGGTGTAAGAAAGAAGTCAAAGAAGGGGAGAGGGGAAGAGATAATGTGAAAAGACGGTGACACTAGTCCCAAAGAATACAGTTCCTAAAGAGATAAGGAACTTATTTTTTGAAGTTAATTTCAAAGATAGGGAACCAAGGTCAATTAGGCGGATTCTAGCTTTAACTAATCAATTAAAGTAAAGCTGGTCACATAGAATGTAAGGGGGCTAACCAGGGATAGCAAGAGGGAAATTGTTAGAAAATTGCTACACCAATGGGGGCAAACATATACGTGCTGGTGGAGACAAAAATAGATGGTTTACCTGAAGAATGTTACAAAGCATATGGCGTAATAGGTGGTAGGGGGAAAAGCATAAGGAAACAGTGGGTAGTAGTGGGGGAATTTTAATACTTTGGGTTAAAAGGGTATGGAAGGGAGAGCTAGTGGAGATTGGTAATCAATGCATCACTGGGAAGTTCACATGGGTTAATGAGGAATTCAGTTGCCATATTACAGCAATCTATGCAGACTGCAATAGGGAGGTGAGGAAATTGCTACGGGGAGAAATGGTAGATGTATGGTACAAGTTTAACGGGCCTTGGATGATATGTGGGGAGTTCAATGTCACCAAGTATCCTTCCGAAAGAACTAATTGCGGGAGACTCAATAGTGCTATGTCAGATATATCGACTTGTATTGAGGAGCTGGAACTGATTGACCCTCCTTTATTTGGAGGATCTTTTACATGGAGAAGAGGGGAAGACCATGGGTGTGCCTCAAGGATCGATAGAATCCTTCACTGTGCTCAACGGGGGGAAAGCTTTGCACACATCAAACAAGAAATGATGCCAAAGTTGACTTTTGATCACAACCTTATCATGCTGACTTGTGGAAATTGGGAACAGACGAAGTCATATTTCAAATTTGAATCATGGTGGTTAGAAGGGGAGGGATTTAAAGATAAGGTAAAGGAGTGGCAGTGTTCTTTTGTTGTTGAGGGCAGAGAAGGTCACCGTCTGGCTGAGAAACGGAAGATGTTGAAAGCTAAATTGAAGGATTGGAGTAAAGGCAACATAGGTAACTGCAAGCAGAGAAAGGATGATATACTCATCCAAATTGCAAATTAGGAGCACATCCAGGAACAAAGGGTTTTTACTGATGATGAAATATTACAGAAGGCCAACTTGACCATGGATTTTGAAGAATTAGCAGGATTGAAGGAGATTGCATTGAGACAAAGATTCAGAATACATTGGTTGAAATAGGGGGACAAAAATACCAAAATTTTCCACAGAATTGCAACCTCTCATAAGAGATGCAATTTGATGGAATAACTAGAGGTTAAAGGGAACATTTTTAAAGGCCCGGTATTACTCAAAGAAGCTGTCCATGATTTCTCTATGAAGTTGTACAAAGAAACTGAACCTTGGAGACCTGATTTGAAGCTACAAGGAATTTCTATGTTATCTATGTTATCTGAAGTGGAACAAACTTGGTCACAAAGATCTTTTGAGGAGGAAGAGATATTGAAAAGCATCAAACTATGTGCCAAGGAGAAAGCTCCAGGCCCGAATGGCTTTCTAATGATTTTTTTCCATACTTTTTGGGATGTCTTGAAGGGAGATATAATAGATACGTTGGCACAACTTCATTCCAATCAGATTTTTGAAAAAGAGTTTCAATGCAACCTTTATTGCACTGATTCTTAAGAAATTGGGGCTTCAAAACTAAAAGACTACATACCGATATGTCTTGATTGGAGGAGTGTACAAGATCATGGCTAAGCTACTTGCAGAAAGACTAAAGAAGGTGGTGAATAAGCTGGTGACTAATAATCAAATGGCTTTTATTTTATAAAGAAGAGGTAGATTATGGATGTTGCACTAATTGCTAGTGAATGCATAGACTCAAGAATGAAAGATGGAACTGCAGGATTAATATGCAAATTAGACATCCAAAAGGCTTATGATTATGTAAATTTGTCCTTTTTACTAAACCCTATGGGGTAGATGGGCTTTGGAAACAAATGGTTGAAGTGGATAGAAGCTTAAAGGTAAGTTCTACAGAGTGGTAGTCCGATCGGCTATGTTGTATGGAGCGGAGTGTTGGCCAGTTAAGAGCTCCCACATTCAAAAGTTGAAGGTGGCGGAGATGAGGATGTTGCGATGGATGCATGGCCATACCAGGAAAGATAGGATGAGGAATGAGATTATTCGGGAGAAGGTGGGGTGGCTTCGGTGGAGGAAAAGATGCGAGAAGTGCGGTTACGTTGGTTCGGGCACGTGATGAGGAGGGGCTTTGATGCTCCAATGCGGAGGTGTGAGACACTGGCTATGGATGGTTTTAAGTGGGATAGAGGTAGGCCGAAGAAAATTGTAGGGAGGTGATTAGGCATGACGTGGAGTAGTTACAGCTTGCGGAGTACATGACCCTTAATAGAAAGGTGTGGAGGATGCGGATTAGGGTAAAAGGTTAAGGGGTGAGAGTGCGTCGGTTACAGTAGGGGAGAGTTTTATATTTGTGTTTGAAGTTTCTTGTTCGTGGTGTTGAGTGATGTCTATGATTTCGGATATGTAGTTTTTAGTATTATTTTGTGGCTGTAGTATTATCTTGTGGATAGCGGTGTTAGTTTATTTTGCATACTATACTAGTCTATACACATTTATTTTTTGTGGTTGCTATACTGTTATCGGTCCTAAGCCGGGGGTCTATCGGTTGTAACCTCTCTACTTCACCTGAGGTAGTGGTATGGTTTTCATACACTCTACCCTCCCTAGACTCTACTATGTGGGAATACACGGGGTATGTTGTTGTTGTCAATGGCGAGCCAGTGGGTTTTTCCTTTCAAAAAAGGGGATTAAGACAAGGGATCCTTTTTCCCCTTTTCTGTTTATATTGGCAATGGAGGGTTTTGACAGCATGATGAGGATAGCCTCACAAAAGAGATGGATAAAGGGGTTTCAAATAGGCAGAAGTGGGGGTGGAAAGGAAATTAGTCATTTGTTATATGCAGATGATAATTTAATATTTTGTGAACCGGAGATTGAGCAAATGAGATACATCAAGCTGGTTTTAGTTCTTTTTGAAGCTGTAGCAGGCCTTAGGGTCAACTGGGCAAAGAGTAGCTTGATTCCTATCAAAGATGCTCTCCAGATTCAGATTTTGGCAAATATATTAGGATGCAGAGTGGAGAGGTTGCCTACCATTTACTCGGGAATGCCTCTAGGTTATAGGCACATAGCATTGGAAATTTGGGATGAGATTATAGGAAAGACAAAAAAGAAATTAGCTAGGTGGAAAGCCCAGTATCTTTTCCTGGGAGGTAGAGTGATATTGATACTCAGTAATGGATGCACTCCCCACGTATGTTATGTCTCTATTCCCAATTCCTTCTAAGGTAGTGAAATAGTTGGATAAACTCAGAAGAAACTTCCTATGGAAAAGCGATAAAGATGATAAGGGGTACCACCTAGTGAAGTGGAACACAGTGATGCTAAGCAAGGAAAGAAGGGGCCTGAGTATCAGAAACCTGAGAATGCAGAATGAAAACCTTCTCATGAAATGGTTATGGAGGTAAGAGAGGGCCCTCTGGAAGGAAGTGATAGTGACAAAATATGGAGAACAAAGTCCATGGGTCTCAAAGCCAGTCTTAGTGCCTTATGGATGGGGAGTTTGGAGATCCATCAGGGCTTTGTGGGGATCAATGGAAGAAACTCTTACATTAAAGGTGGGAGATGGCTACAAAGGTAAATTCTGGAAGGATACTTGGATCAACCAAGATCCTTGACTGAAATCTTCTCGGACCTCTTCTGTATATGCAACAATCCTGAAGCTAAAGTTAGTGACTGTTGAACTGCACAAGGGTGGGATCTCTCCTTTAGGAGACTTTTGAATGACTGGGAAGTGGCTAGAGTGGCCTCCCTGCTGGAAATACTTAGTGGAGTAGACATCTCCTCAAATGTCAAGGATAGAGTAATTTGGAAAACATACCAAGGAGGGGCTTTTCATAGAAAATAGTGCTTATAGAAAAGGGATATAGGGAGTAGATGGTGATAGACAATACCGCTGGAATGACATTTGGAAAGGATTGACACCTACCAAGGTGAAATGCTTCACATGGTTAGTCATCAGGAGAGCATGTCTCACTCAAGAAGTGTAAAGGAAGGCCACTAGTTCCTAGATGCTTTTTGTGCAACTGGAGAAACTAATAAACACCTCTTTTTGCATTGTAAGTATACTACACAGTTATTCGAGTTATTCCTAAACATCGCTGGCCTCAGTTGGACTATCCAGAGCATACCTCTGACCTCATAAGCTGCTGGATTAGAAGTGGGGGTAGCAAGACTCAAAAGAGATGGTGGAAATTGATCCCGTCATGCATATGGTGGTCGGTTTGGACAAAAAGAAATGGAAGATGTTTTGAAGATAGATCTAATTCCATTCACAAAGTTAAATGGAATTGTTTAGTATTTTTACTTTTTTGGTGTAAACAATTATGTATGGAAGATGTAGATCAAATCATAGATCTAATAGGAAGTTTGTAATTGTTTTTGGTCATGGCTGTAATCACTTTCTGATGGTGACCAACACTTCCTTAATGCCGGAGAATACTACTTACCAATTCTCAAATAAAAAGTTAGCAGTTCAAAAAAGACTACTAATTATAAGCATGATGACAAATATATATGAACAAAGAAATTGAAAAAAGGAATACGATAAAGTGAAATATCAATTAATTAGTGTTGCCTCTCCAGAAGAGGCTCATTGGATAGGAAAAGTATGTCCTAGAACCTTGCTGACAGCACTGAAGTGCACATTAAGCAAGGTGAATCGCTCGTCATGTTTTGAGCTTTGCTTTAGGGCTTACGTGCTCCTTTGATAACACTGGTTGTTGGGTCATGTAAAATGCGGCTAGGTTGAAATTTTGAGTACTATCTGTTAGGCGCAGCTTTAGAGTCTGGGCATATAGAAAAATAGTGCTCCATATATCCTTTTGAAATAAATTGTTAGGCACAACTTTAGTCTCTCATATGTCAAACTAATCTGTTTGAATTGCCACTATCCTACATATATCAAAATGTATTCAGCTCTTGGTTGAGTACAGTTAATAGTTTTTAGAATGGTGAAATTGTGACATTCCCATTGCTCTTCCCTATGTGCGGTTTTCCTTTCTTTGATCAAGTTCCTTCCTTACAACTATTACTTGTGCAGTTCAAGCTACTTAGTTGCTTTTTCTTTTTCCTTTCTAAACTTGCAGTGACAGAGGACTTCACCTGTCCTTTCTGCTTGGTAAAATGTGCCAGCTTTAAGGTAAAGGCTGGGATAATCTTCTTTTATTTCTTTAATAAAACTGAGCTATATGGTAAAATTGGATTAGATAGCTCAGTTGTATTTTTTCATTCTCAAAAAATAAAACTGAGCTATATGGATCCAGTTTGAAATGGTTTTGGTGAGACATTTGATTTACAGTAAATTAAATAATTATTTAATTTCTTGTGTCCTTGCTTTTTTGCTTTTAGGGTTTGAGATATCACTTATGCTCATCCCATGATCTGTTCAACTTTGAATTTTGGGTTGGTAAACTTCAGCACGCTTCAAATAAAATTTTAGTTGTGTATTTCTCTAAGCTGTCAAATTAACCTTGTATCATTTTTAGGTAAATGAAGAATATCAAGCTGTAAATGTATCTGTGAGAAGTGACATTTGGCGATCTGAGGTCAGCACATTTTCTTTTAATTTAGTGGTGAATCGTATATGGTCTGTAGTATCTGCTCCTAGCACAAATCTGCTGCAATACAAAGTAGTTCTATCAATGCCTTGAGGAGATGGATGCTTATCTCTTCTTTTAGGTATTTTGATATTTGTAGACATGTATGACCTTCTAGGAAGCTTTACTGAGTTCTTGATGAAAAGAAAAGTATGTAGTTTAATGTTGAATATCTTTAATAAGGTCATGTATATTTGCATGATAGCTGGTTAGATTTTAACATCCTCTGTAATTTTGATTTGGCAAAGGTTTGAAAAGTCAGTTCGTATTATTTAGGTAATTTCTGATGCTTGACTGCTCTCAGTGTTTTGAATAGCGAAAGGCGACAAGGCCCCACCCCGCCTCGCCACGCGGCGAGGCGAGCGCCTTTTGAATGTACGGCGACAATTAATATAAAAAATTAAAATAATATATAAATGATCAAAATTTCAATAACACTAATATATTAGGAAATATTTTCAAGTCAAGAATTAAAATTAGATAGTAGATTGATATTAGAAGTCTAGAACTTAAATGACTCAACAATTCAATATCAATAAAACAAGTTTATTCTTCTTCAAGATTTGCATAATCTTCAATTCCGACATGCATTTCATTATATTGTCCCTCATCTTTTTCCTCTTCGGATTCTTCATCAACTAGGGCCCGAGTCTGGCTTGAACTTGTCGTTTTTCCCTTGTCAAGTGACCCTGACCTTGAGCTCCAGCTGCCATAACAACAGTGCCCCAATTAAGATCACCTTCCTCATACACCAGTTCATTTTCTTGATCTTCGGGGCCAACAAGTAACCATTCATTAGCATCTTTAATATTTTCCAAGATAATAGGATCAATGGTATCGCGAAATCATAGTAACGTGCCAATGTTCTATTGTACTTAACGTACACTAGATCATTGAGACGCAATAGCTAAGCCTATTTCTCATCTTGGAATGAATCTGTACATAATAAAGTAGTTACTAATTAGATTCGAATAATAATCGCTTTAATATAGAAAGTTGAATATAATAACTCGTTCTCACATGTTCAATGACACTCCAGTTCCGCTCGAATCCAGATGCACTACAAGTTAAACTCAGAACTCTCATGGCAAATCTTTGCAAATTTGGAGTTCCGCTCCCAAATAGGGACCACCACTCAATTATAGAAAAAAATTGAAGGTTAACAAGTATAAAAAAGTCAATAACTTAAGGTGCTTTAAAATAAAGATAACTAAACCAATTCAATATTCACTAACCCAGTGACCTTGTGTCTCTAGGTCTAACAGCTTGACCAGAATCAAACAATCCATCCGCACTCTTGTACTTAGCAAGCTCAGCAAGTAGTAAATCTTGTGTGGAAAGATCGAGGACCATCGTCTCAACATAAGTGTAGTAACTCTGCCACACGTTAGCAATTTTCTCCTCACTCATCGTTGATTTAAAGTACAATCCCGGATTCAAAATATACCTGGCGGAGTGCAACGGTTACTTGAGTTGATCAGTCCACCTTGAATCAATTATTTCGAGGACTTTCTCATAATGCCTCAAAACTCCATCAAACCCCCGTTGAATAGTTTCCTTCGCTTTATCCATTGCTTCATGCATATAGCCCATTGGGGGTCTTTTTTCCCCATCCACCAAGCGAAGGAACGAGACCAAAGGACCACAAACTTTAAGAGCCTTGACTACATCATTTCAAAAGTATGTAGAATAAAGAATGGTGGAAACTTCTTTCCCTAAAACTTCCTTTACAAATTTACTAGAACTCCATTCATTGGAGATGATCAAGGTTCTCAAATTCTTCCTTTGTTTGTACATAGCCTCTAAAGTCAAAAAGGCCTTTGCGAATCTTGTCTTGGCCGATTTCACCAAATTTTTCTCATTGGTGAATTTTCTCATCAAGTTCAACAACAACGACCTTTGAATTATGTAAGAAACCACCTTTGTAGCCATCTTAAAAATTGTAAAAGACATTATATCAACTATTAGCTTAATAAATATTTAGACTTTAGTAATAAGTAATAACTAAAAAAATAGTGGTATTACCCGAGGCATATGGATTAATCTTGAATATGTTTTGCAACATCAAATTGATGGAATGAGCAGCACATGAAGTCCAGTAGATATGCGGTTACACAGCCCTCATAAGCTCCCCCGATTTTACATTCTCACTAGCATTATCAGTTACAACTTGTACAACATTTTCCGGTCCAATATCCTCAATTGTCTTCTCAAACAAGCTGTACATCTTAGTGCCAGTAGTGGACTCATTGCTAGCATCAACAGAACCAAGAAATATGCTCCCTATCGGACAATTGACCAAAATATTAATGATCATTTTTCCATTACGAGTTGTCCATTTATCCATCATAATGGAACAACCATACTTTTGCCATTGAACCTTATGCTTCTCAACAAGTTCATCAACTTTCTTTACTTCTTTAATTGAGAAACTCTAACTTCATAATAGGTAGGTGACTCTATTCCCGGGCCATGTTGTCCTACCACTTCTATGAAGTTTGTAAATGAATCATAATTAAAACAATTGAATGGGAGACCCGCATCATACATCCATACCACGAAAGAATTTACCGCCTGCTCCCTTAAGATCTTTTTTGTGTCATTAATTCCTCGTCCTCCTCTTACTCCCGCCTTTTCAAAGCCGGTGTTATGTTGTGGCTTTTGTAGATAAAACCTATCCATAGGACCGTTCGTCACATGTGCCGAGGATGATACACTACCACTCGAAGACATTTTTTGATATTTGGAGGGAGGCATCATTTCCTCATGTTCATTCATGTCATCATCATCATCAACAATATTATATGATGGCATATATCTTTGTTTCTTTGGATTTGTTGCGGCTTTGCTATCAACAAATGCCTTTACTTCGTCCCTAATGTTTGCTGGACAAGTTTGACATATCCTCACATTTTTGTTTCCACCTATCAAGTGTTGTTTGAATTGAGTAATACCGCCATTTATAGTATGTCGACTAAAATTACATATCACCACATCTTTTGTTGGTCCTTGTGTACCATAATTCCATCCTATGTCCTTTTGTTTGCTACCAGTAGATTGAGACGCCATTGAAATTGAAAGCTGTTAATGATCAAATAATTTAATTAGTATATTACCATCATACTATGTTAATTCTACATTAGTTATTAAAAAAAAATTACATAATAAGAATTAAGAGCTTACTGCTGGACACTGGTTACTGATACAGTAACACTGTAACAGTGTATGTCTTGTAAGACAAGTTCACTATTACAGAATACAGTGACGCCGGCCGGAAAATAGAAGAAGAAAAAAAGAGGAGGAAAAAAAAAAACAGCACCAAAATACAAGTCCAATCGCTGGATTAAGAAGAAGAAAGAAGAAAAAAAATCGAAATCACTGCTTACCGGAGTAGCGGAAGTTGTTGGAGTACGTCGCCGGTTGCCGGAATCAAACTTATGAGATTAATGGTAGCAGCCGCAGTCACCAATTAGTAAGTTGGTAGAGCCAAAATGTGTAAATAAGCCTTAAAATTAGCTTATATACCTATAACCCTAATTTTTTTTAAAAAAATTAAAAGCCGACGCCTTTGTCGCCGCCTCGCTTCGCCTCGCCACGTCGCCTTTCTCGCAAAGGCGCTGCCTTTTGATTTTCGCAACGCCATGAACTGAAGAGGTGAATAGCCTCACTGGCGCTCGCCATTGGCGATGATGCGCTCGCCAACACTGCCTCTTACTAGTCATGCTTTTTCTTGTGTGCAAATTAACTTGCTTTCCGGAGTGATCTTCCAGATTGTTGCTGATGGCGTGGATCCTAAGCAACAAACATTCTTCTTTTGGTATGTAACTCTCATGCTCCTTCTATTTGTATTGAAGCTATTTGATGCTGATTCAGAAGTGTGTTATGATATTCCATTGCTTTATTTGTAATTTATGCTCAGTTCAAAGCCACTAAGACGGAGGAAACAACCGGATTTAGTACAAAATTCAAAGCATGTGCACCCACTTGTTTTAGATCCAGATTTCCATACATCAATGAATGAGCTCAATGACAGGGTTAATGGTAATGATGACTTTTTTTCTTTCCATTGCATTCCTAGGATTATTTGATATGTTAATAGTTTTAGAGGTTTGATAACCCTTTATTCAACGTAGTTGTGCGTTCCTTGGTAGAAGTGGTAGAACACGGTTTCTTAATGGATACACGTAAATGAATATTAGTTGTTGTCGAAGTTCCATTGTAGCTATGTTGTATGGAGCGGAGTGTTGACCGGTTAAGAACTCTCACATCCTCTGGATGAAGATGAAGGTGATAGAGATAAGGATGCTGCGATGGAAGTGCGGGTTTACTAGGAGAGATAGAATTAGAAATGAGGATATCTGAGATAAGGTGGGAGTGACTTCAGTGTAAGACAAGATGCGAGATATGAGGTTGAGATGGTCCAGGCATGTGATGAGAAGATGTACGGATGCCCCAGTGCGGAGGTGTGAGTGGCTGACAATGGATGAATTCAGGAGGGGTAGAGGTAGATCAAAGAAATATTGGGACGAGGTATTTAAGCAAGATATGGTGCGGTTGTTGCTTATCGAGGACATGACCTTAGATAAGAAGGTGTGGTGAGCACGTATTAGGGTAGAAGGGTAGGGGGTCCGAGTGTGTCCGTACTAGTAGGTAGGAGTGTTGTCCTTATTAGTAGTTCTAGTGCTATATTTGTAGTTTCTTATTCCCGGATTCTTGTTGATAAATGTTTCAGGGAGATCACTTGGAGTATTATTTTGTGGCAGTATTGTTCTGTTACTATGTGGGTGTGGTGTTACTCCTTATTCTCTTTTTAACCTTTACTACATCTTTTTCTAGATTGTATTTTGTCTTGAGCTGAGGGTCTTCCGGAAACAACCTCTCAACCTCTCTAAGGTAGTGGTACGTATTGCATACACTCTACCCTCCCCAGACCCCACTGTGTGGGAAAACACTGGGTATGTTGTTGTTGTTGTTGTCAAAGTTCCATTGACATCCACCTTTCTTAAGTTGAAAGGTACACACTTGCTGTCTGAAAGTGCAGCAACGTTTGCTTGTCGTAGATAAGGAACTATCTAAATCTTTTCCTTGCATACTGTGCAATAAAATTAATTATTGTCTTGCCTATGGAAAATGGTAGCAGATGTTCCTTGACCACACCCCACTCAGTGAAGACTTGGTAAATTATCATGGTGGAATTGCGTGCTACTGGCCCTGGAGGACCCTTTGTTTAAAAAAAATCCTAGTTATACTGATTTTGCGTATATGTTATTAATTTAGAATCCAGTAGCTCAAAAGGGCTTATTTTTTCTTTGCAGAACCCCAAATATTTTAAATCCTAGCTTCCTCTAAAAAATAGTTTAATCCTATATCTGCCTCTACTCTCCCTTAATTGTAATTTCCGGGGGAGTTGAGATCTTTTATGTACCTATGGACGCTCTTATAAGGTAGAAGAGGGTTATAGTGTCTTAACAAGCAGTACTGCAGCATGCCACAGTGCAAGGTGAACACAAATCATCGTGCGGCATTGCTGGGGTATACAGTAGGAATCATGGCTCAATTGCTCGAGCACGTCCCAGATGCATGACCTGCTTTCTGTTCAATTTCCCTTCGAAGTCCTAAGTAACCCTGGATCCAAACCCACAATTCATAATCCAAAATGCACGAGGTTTGATATCTGCAAAATCAATTTCCGTTGTAATGGCCACTCATTTGAGAATTCGTACTGTTGTATTCTTCAGCATTAGGAATGCTGGCCACCTTAAAAAATTTACAAGGTGGAAAAGTTATATTCTAAGGCTTTACTGGCCTAGGAAATCTACCAGCTCATCTACTTCCTCTATACACTTTCTTTTACACCAAAAAAATAAAGACACTAAACAATTCCATTTCACATCATTAATGGATTTGATCTTGTCTTCAAAACATCTCCCATTCATCTCTTTCCGTACAGTCCACCATATAAGAAGGAATTATCCTCCACCATTTCTTCTGGCTCTTGCTTCCCACTTTCCTCATCCAACAGCTCATCAGATCAGCAGTATGCTCAGGCATAGTCCATTCAGTCTTAGTGAGACTGAAGAAAACCTTCCACAATTATACTGTGAACTTGCAATGTAGGAACATATGGTTATTTGTCTCTGCAGTTTCATTGCACAAGAAACATCTGGTCACCACTACTCTCCACTTCTTTTGTAGCACTTCATGAGTCAGGGAAGCTCTCTTTACTACTAGTTAGGTGAAGCACTTGACCTTTGTAGGAGACATGTTCTTCAAGATATTGTTCCAGATCCTAGAATTCTCCCCTTGCATCACACTGTTTTCCTTTTTATAAGTCTATTTACAGAGAAATCACAATCCCCTGTATGTCTCCATCTCAGTGCGTCAGCTTGCAGGGTAGTACCAGAGAAACCCTCCACTTCAGTTAACAAGCTTTTCATCCTGTCCACTTCCCAGTCGTTTAGATGTCTTTTGAGGTTTAAGTTCCACCCTTGAGTTGACCAGCTTTCAGAGATGGTAGCTTCAGGATTGTTGCTCAATGCCATAAAATCAGGATAAGTGTCTTGTAGAGATGTATCCCCCCTCTATTTGCCTTTCCAAAATTTGGTTTTGGTACCATCTCCAACCATGATTTCTGGAATTTCCTCGAAGCTTTGGCCATAATGCTCTGATGGTCTTCCATACTCCCATCCCATATGTTCCATTCACTTCATTGGAGCACCATGGACTAACTCGGCCATACTTGTAGGAGATAACCTCCTTCCATAAAGTTGACTTCTCCACTGAATCTCCTTACCCACTTCGTCAAGAGACAATTATTCTGGATCTTCAAGTTCCTGATACCATGACCACCGTGACCCTTGCTCAGTTGTGTCACTTCCCATTTCACCAGGTTATATCCCTCTCCTTGTTGCTTTTCCACAGAAAATCTCTTCTTAATTTGTTCAGCTTCTTGATGACACTTGCCGGAATAGCAAACAAAAGACAACACATAAGTAGGGGGAGAGTCCAATACTGAATTTATTAGTGTGACCCTTCCCCCTAAAGATAAATACTGAGCTTTCTATTTTCAGTTTTTTTCCAGAATGCTGTCCCAAATTTCTGTATCTTTGCGTCTTCTGCCTAGGGGCATGCCTTAGTACACAGTAGGCAGATTTTCTTCACCACATCCAAGAATACTAGCTAGAACCTGATGCAAATTATGGCCACTCATTTGCTACTCAGATTCTTCGTTTGAAAGTTAGTAAGAAAATTACTTAATGGAAGTAGAGAAATTTACCAAGTTACTGAGTGCCATAATCTAACGGCATAGTCTGAAAAATTGGTGTCGTTCTGCTAACCCAACTATTGAATGCCATAGGCTTCTGTTTGCCTGTAGTGCCATGTTTATTTACCGAGTTTCTATTGAGAGAGAATTGGCTTCCTCTGATCATGAATGAAAATAAGTTTTCTCTAAAAAGCAGCGTTTTTGTTGTTGTTCTAGACTTCAAGTGAGACGGAATCTGCGTATTGGTTTTAAGGTGGCAAACTGGGGATTTTATTTTATTTATGAGTATATATTATAAATAGTATATCACATTGATACAGGTATACTGATGGGAGTTTGATAGAGAATTAGCTACCTACTGGAAATATCATTTTATGATGGTTAAGAATATAGTGTAGCGGATTTTTTTTTCCTTTATTGTTTTCTGGTAGAATTGATTTGCTTTTGATATATGTATACGGGCGGGGCATTGAGAGAGAATTATCTTCCTACTAGAAAAGTCATTATATGGTGATGTAAGAATATAATATAATGGAACATTCTTTAAAAAATGAATATAGTATAATGGGATTCATTTGCTTAGTTGCTTTTTGGTGGGATTGATTTTCTTATATAATATATGTATATCATATTGATATAAGTATTCTGGTGGTCTATGTTGCTCGGACTCGGCGGTTATGCCGTCGAACCCGTCCCGACGCGACACTGGTGTGGACGTTGGTGCGGGATTCGTCTCGGATTCGGTCAAATGTATCTGGAGACGTTGACCAACTCATTGTCGTCGTGAGAAACCAACGATTGTAATTGTCGTCGTCGTCATGAGAAAATCAACGACTGTGATTGTAGTTGTCGGCGGAGGGGTTATCGTCATCGGAATTTCGATGAGGAAGAAAGAGAAAATGACAGAATGCTCAGATTTGTATTGTCGGTGCTGACTGATGAGTGATCTTATTTTTTAATAATTATATTTTTTTAAAAGTAAATTATATTAAAAAGGTAACCTAATTCATTTAGATATGGTGAGTGTTTGATTTTCCAAATACTACTACTGATTGAAAAGAATTTATTTTTTTTCCATGTAAAAAAGTACTACTACTAATTTAAAAAGTAACTAAAAGAAATTACCTTAAAAGTGGAAAAAGTTAAGAATATTTTTTTAGGTATAAAGTTCCTTGACACATAGGGAAAAGTAAATTGGAATGGTTGTTTAAATATGGACTCGTACATCTTTAACCCCCCCAGACCCCACTGTGTGGGAATCCAATGGGTTTGTTGTTGTTGTAAATGTCCAATTTTTTTTTTATAATTCTATACTTATAATATTTAATTTTTTTAAAGCCGAATCCCTGCACTCGTATCCATAATTAGATTCGCACCCCCGAATCTTAAAATTTAAATTTTGAGGAATCCGACTCTCGGTTCCGCACCCGTCTTGGATACGCGCACCCAAGTCCATGCAACTTAGCTGGTGGTGTGTTGAATTAGCTTCCTACCGAAAAATTCGTTTACGATGTGTAATACAAAAGTATATTGGGAAAATACACCAAAGGTTCCCCTTGTGAGAAATAATGGAGAAAATATTATTATTGAATTGTGTATCCAATTTATTACATTGAGACCTTATTTACAGACACTACATTGGACTCTTCCCGACTAGGATACTGACATTACAATCATTTTTCAAGTATGTTTCTTTATACTTTTCTTATTCCTATTCATATTCTAACACTCCCCCTCAAACTGGTGCATACAAGTCATATGTCTCAAACTTGTTACAAATGTAATTAATACGAGGACCAATGAGGGACTTGATGAAAATATCTACAAGCTGATCACTCGATTTCACAAATTTTGTATGTGTGAGAAAATATAAGAGAAGAATATTATTGGATTGTATCTACATGATTACATGAAGACCCTATTTATAGACACTACATTTCAATCCTTTTCCAAATAGGATACTACATTATAATCCCTTTTCAAGTAGGATTCTATATGTTATTTCTATTCCTACTCAAATTCTAATACTCCCTCTCAAGCTGGTGCATACAAGGCATATATACCAAGCTTGTAATGGATGTAATTAATACGAGGATTAGTGAGGGACTTGGTGAAGATTACTGCAAGAAAAATGGCCAGTACTACTCTGAACGTCTGAGAGATCTCTGTTGAAAAGGAACAAATTGATAAAGTGGTCATAGTAGTAGTAAATGTCACTGGAAATTTGATCTGTTGTGGAAGTTTTTCAGAAATTGGTATAAAATATATGGGTCATCTAGAAATCAAGAGGTGTAGATCTTAAACAAGGTTACCAAAAAAACTGGCTGGAGCATGCCTCATGCACCAGATTATTAGATTTGATGGTTGAAAAGTGGTCATAATCAGAGGAAAAATTATATGGGTAGGGTTGGAACGACAGCAAGACCCTACTGAAAAAGAGAAATTATATAGGTAGGGTCGGAATGGCGGCACAACCCTCTTGGAAAAGAGAGATTATACTGGTAGGGTCGGAATGATGACACGACCCTACACAAATCAGATCTGAGGAGTCACCAAAAAGACGCACAAAACTACGTAAATCAAATCTGTGGACTCACCGAAAAGACGCACGGTGCTATGCAACTGAGATATGAGAAAGTAGTCCGGAAAGATACATGGTACTACACAAATTAAATACAACAACAACAACAACAAACCCAGTGTATTCCCACTTAGTGGGGTCTGGGGGGGTAAGATGTACTACACAAATTAAATATGAGAAATAATCCGGAGAGGCATGGTGCTATGCAAATCAGATATGATAAAGTAGTCACCATAAAGATGCACGGTGCTACGTAAATCATATAATAGAAAATAGTCACCGAAAAGATACACGGTGACCCAACTTTTGCTAACATATCATTGGCCAGATAGGCGACATATATGGGTAGTAGCCGCTTGCCGGCTGCGGAAGCTCTTTGATTTTCTACCAAGATTGTAGAGGCTCGAATACCATGTAAAGAATGAATTTTGGGTCTAACTCAACCTCAAAAGCTAGCTTATGAGGGGAGGATTGCTCAAGTCCATATAAAGAGACCAATTACCTATCCCTTTTCTGATGTGGAATACTTAACACTCCCCTGCACGCCCAGACCTCATTAACTGGAGCGTGGACAATATAATATAGGGGCCCAACATCGGTGAACAAATATTTGGGATAGGCCCGACTCTGATATCATGTAAGAAATATAAAAGAAGAATATTATTGAATTGTTGTATCTATATGATTACATGGAGACACTATTTATAGACACTACATTTCAATCCATTTTCAAATAGGATACTACTTTATAATCCTTTTTCAAGTAGGATTCTATATGTTATTTATATTCCTACTCAAATTCTAATAGTATCAATATCTTTGGAATGTATATTTCTCGCACAGTGACAAATCAATCTAAATGTGCTTATTCCTCTCATGAAATACTGGATTTGATGTGATAGGAAGAGCCGCTTGGTTATCACACTTCCATTCATTGATTTCTCCAAATTTTAACTTCTCAACAACTCTTTAATCCAAACTAGTGCACAATGCCTACCACCATTGCTCAATATTCTGCTTCTGCACTAGATCAAGCAACCATACTATGTTTCTTACTTTTTCAGGACACCAAATTATCTCATACTAAAACACTATCTGATTTAGAACGTTTATCACAAGGTGATCCTGTCCAATCGATTTCTGTATATCCAATGATTTGTTCATGATCTCAATTCTTGAAGTGTAGTCCTTTACTTGGAATTGACTTAATATATCACACAATGCGAACAACTGCATCCCAATGACTATTAGAGGAAAAATCCATAAAAAGACTTACAACGCTCGTAGGATGGATAGGATGGAAATGTCAGGTCTGGTCACTGCGAAATAATTCAACTTACTAATAAGACGCCTATATTTTCCAGGATTATTGAGTTGTTCCCCTTCTCCTGGCAGGAGTTTAGTATTTGGATCCATAGGACTGTCAATAGGTTTACATCCCATCATTCCTGTCTCATTGAGAATGTCTAAGGCATACTTGCATTGCGAAATAACAATAATTGATCTGGACTGAGCAACTTTAATACCTAAAAAATATTTCAATCAGTCGAGGTCTGTAGTTTGGAAATGCTGAAAGAGGTGTTGCATCAAACTAATGATACCATCTGGATCCTTGCCGGTAATAACAATATCATCAGCGTAAACCACCAAATAAATACATAGATTTGGAGCAAAATATCGATAAAACACAGAGTGATGTGCTTTACTGTGAATCGTGCCAAACTTTTGAATTATTGTGCTGAACTTTCAAAACCAGGCTCGAGGAGATTGTTTTACACCATAAAGTGACCTACGCAATCGACACACCAAACTAGATTCACCTGGAGCAACAAAACCAAGAGCCTCCATGGAGAAAAACATTCTTAATATCCAACTGAAAAAAGAGGCTAGCGTCGAACAACAACCATGGAAAAAAAGATGAACATATGCTATTTTAGCCACGAGAGAGGAAGTATCACTATAATTAAGCCTAAATATCGGAGCGTACCCCTTGGAAACAAGGCAAGCCTTAAGTTGATCAATTTAGAACTTTTATTGCATAAACCCAACGACAACCAATGGTTGATTTACCTGAAGAGTAACACTCGTATGTAAAGCAGACATCTTGTCAATCATAGCCTGTCGCCATCCTGGATGAGAAAGTGCTTCCTTGTGGACTTAGTGATGGAGACAGAGGACAAAGATGATATAAAGACATAATAGGGTAATGATGGACAATGATAACTTAAGGGGTATAGTGAGGGTTAGTATTACGGATGGACTGTATATCTTTTCGAAGTGCAATTGGAGGAGACAAATCTGTAGTAGGTGCAGGGTCAAATGCAGGACGAGAATCATCTAATCTAAGCCCGATGCTATACGTGGACGATGATGATAAGTCAGGAGTGCTGGAGTTGTAGATGGAGTTGTAAAAGATATTGTAGATTCCTCAAAAGTCGGTGCATGTAAGACTGGTGGCACAATGGATAGATATGTATAAATAAAGGTAGGATCCTCAAAAGCCGATATAGGTTAGATCTCAGGTATGTTAGGATGATTAGGATCCAAAGAAGTCGTAAAGGTTGAGACTCAAAGTATGTGAAATTAGTTGACATAAGGTGCCGCTGAGGATGAGGTGAGTAGCAACATTATCCCTTTTGTACTCGGAGAAAAATCCAAAAAGACCTATTTGAGAGTATAATGGGTTAATTTATCTCCCCCTGGTGTGAAGTTATGAACAAAACATGTACTCCCAAAGACACGAGGGAAGAAGAGTATAAGGAATTTGATTTTGAATAGAAGTTGACGACATTCGACTAATTAAATAGCAAGATGCAGTTACTGTATTGCAACATGGGATTGAATGAGAAGAGTGCGAGCTGTCTCGATGAGGTGCCTATTCATCCTTTCTGCTACTTCATTTTGTTGAGGGGTATACGGACACGAAGTCTGATGAATAATTGAAATTGGGAGGACATATATTCTTAGGCGTTATCAGTACGAAAGGTATGAATAGAAACATCTAATTTATTTGTATTTCATCGCAATAACTCTTGAATATAGGAAACAATTCAGAGCGATCTTTCATTAAGAAAATTCAAATACATCTTGAATAATCATCAATGAAGCTAACAAAATAACGAAACCTCGAGGTTGAATTGATTCTTCTATGACCCCAAATTTAAGAGTGAACTAAGGAAAAGATAGACTCCGCACGATTCTCAGTACTACGTTGAAAGGTAGTTCGAGTATGTTTCCCAAGTTGGAAAGACACAATCTAATGTGGATATATTAGACAAACTAGGCATTATCTCCTGTATCTTGGATAGATTCGGATGTCTTAAACGTTTGTCAATTAGGTCTGGAGAATCTATAATTGGACATGCTATGAAGGAGTTAAGAGACGTAAGGTAGTAGAGGCCTTGTGATTCATATCCTACACCAATTGTTTGTCCCGTACTATGAGTCATACATGATAAGAGAGTCCTCAGGAAATAGTATGCCACAATTTAGGGCACGAGTCAAATGACATACCGATACAAGATAAAAGGACAACTAGGGACATAAAGAACAAAATTTAAAGTGACAGAGGATAGGGGATTAGCTTTTGTTACTCCTTTTGTTTTGATTTGGTTACCATTGACTAAAGTGACAGTTGGAAGACGCTGTAAATAATAAATATTTGATCGAAGTGATTTATCACCAGAAATATGATCAGAAGCGCCAGAGTCTACAAACCCATGAGCTAAAGGTAGGAGATTGTGCTGGTGAGGCTATTGGTAGAGATATCTACTTGCTTGATACTGAAGATACTCATTATATTTCTTTTCAGATAAATACACCCGTTGATTACTTGTGTTAGATCGAGCAAAATGAACATTTTTAGGTAGTCGACTATGCAAAGAATAGCATATTTCACGTGTATGTCCAAGCCTATTACAATAACTACACTTAGGTCCAGAATAACATATGTCACGAGTGTGTCCAAGCCTTTTACTAAAACTACACCTAGGTCAAGATCTTTCAAAACGTCCTCCCCTCGTCGATTTTTTATGAACTATGACGTTTGATTTTCTGATCTCATCATTAAGGGTGTAGTCTTAATCATAGGACTAAACTGAGCCAAAAATATTTGGAAATCTGTTGCCGGAATCTGAAAGTAAAGTGATCCGTCACTGGAAAATTAGATCAGACTGTTGGAACTTGATTGGAATCAAGAAATAACTATATGGGCAACCTCGGATTAAAGAGGCGACGCTAATGGAAAGAAAACCTATTGGAAAAAGTGGTCAAAAACTACCTCACGCGCCGATGCGTGGATCTGACACGTTTGCCAGAGAATTGTTTCTGGCGGTATGGGAGTGCATGTGTTGTTCTTATTTCGGACGATCCTAGCTGGTGTTTTGTCGCCGGAAAAATCTGAGCCTGGTGGTGGGTTGATTTTCAAAAAAAAAAAGGAAAAGATTACTGGATTAGGTCAATGGAAATTGGAAAATTGCTAGTGACGCTGATTTCGCTGGATGACGTGCATCAATGCTTTTCTCACCTAACGCTCTGATACCATGTGAGAATAATGGAGAAAATATTATTATTGAATTGTATATCTAAATTATTACATTGAGATCCTATTTATAGACACTATATTAGACTCCTTTTCCAACTACGACAGATATTACTATCCTTTTCTAAGTAGGATGCTATGTACTATTCTTATTCCTATTCTAACACCCTGAACTAGCTTCTAGATTCCAAAAAGATACTTAAATTTTGAGGGGGGTCTTATGGCTCTGTAGTCGTTTAAAGTGGTGCAAAAATCACCTTTGGTGACTAGCATTGGTTTGAAGAAAAGAAGTGCATGACACACACCAATCATGTTTTGCCACGCCATTCATAATAAATCAGCATGAAAGCCACCAAAAATCACAAAAAATAACCAAACAACAGCCAAATCAGTATCTCAAAATCACTTCCAAATCAAAATCTGAAAATTGAAACTGCCGCCAAACCACAATATGGAAATCTTTTAAAAAAAGCTTCACCAGCCAACCAAAATCCAAAAATCAGAAAATCAGAAATCCACCAAAATGTGAATAGTAGAGAAACTTGTTGGGATGAGTGAAAATAACATTAAATAGAAGAAAAGTAAAACCACCACCAAATCAGAACCACAGGAAATCAGTTCCCTGACTTAGCTTTCTTGTGAGCAATGCTTTTTGATTTAGGGGCTGGGTGAGCGGGAAGTGAAACATTTTGTTTTAGCCTTTTGAGTGCGGATCAAAATTTTATTTCCTTTTTGTCTGTAACCTTGGCATATAATTCTGTTGGTATTGATATTGAAGCACCATTGTTTTCACTTTTTCTTTAATATTAATCATGATTTTTCTGTTGTTGAATATTTATCAGGTGTTGCTGATGCTGTAGTGTGTGATCCATCAAGTCCCAATGGTGCAGGTGTTTCCTCTGCAACTGGTCACTTGTATCCAGATCTTGATTCTATTCAGTCAGTACCAGGAAGCACTCTTGCACCCCCAGCTTTGCTTCAGTTTTCCAAGTCAAGAAAGTTATCAGTTGAGCGCTCTGATCCCAGAAAGTATGTTTAACGACAGTGTCAAGTAGCATTTTTACTTAACAAAATGATTTTGGGTAGAAAAGATTTCACTACTGAAGATCTTCAGTACTGTGTCCAATAAATCGTCAACTATCTGATTTTGTTGGCTGCATTAGGCATTAAGTCCAATCTGGAGCTATTCTTTTCCTTTTTATGACTATACCCCATTGGGCCTACTGCAGTTATTGTGTTTGTTTTGGGAGGTGGGTGTAAACCTGCTCCCATGTTTTGCAAATTTGAGGCGTTGATGCATGTAGTTTCGAGAATTTTAGGAAATACCCGTGGAAGATGTTCTTAACCCCCCAAACCCCAAACCCCCTCTCTTTAGTTTTTTCTCAATAATTCAATGGTGCCTTCAAATCTGTCTTGCCCTCTAGTTTAGTGACCAGTAGTGTCACTTTGTCCACTTCGGGCCTACTGCAGTTATGAAGCTCCTTTTTGGCCTCTTTAACTTTTGGAACTATAGGAAATACCTTGAAAGGTATACTATCCCTCTAGTTTTTCAATGTATTCAATAGTGTCGCCATATTCAAATGTGGCCATTGATCTAGTGCCAAATAAGGTCTGGTTTACGGTGGCTTTCTTGTGTGCCTTCTAAATAGCCTCTATCTTAACTTTATCAAAACCTCGACCATGACCACCATTTTACCTTGTGCCAGATGGAGTTGTTCTTGACTATCCTTTTTGCAATGTGATGGTACACTCGTGTTTTGAGTTTCTTGTTGGTTGGGCTTTACTTCCCTTTTGATGATGCAACAAAGTTTCTCTTTCTCCGACAGTTGTTACATCACCTCTGAGCTTATACCCTATAAAATTAAGATTGGTTCCACCTACCTGGGTTAAGTAGGTAACATTGATTATATTGAAATTGTTTAGTGATGCATTTCTGTATTATTTGTTTTTGATTTCTTGTTGTTTTGCGTAATGTCTTAGATGTGAAACTACTTGGGAGAACATTGACCACACAATTTTCTGTATTATTGTTTACCTTTATAGTTCGTAGATAAGATTATCTGGCTTTTAATACAATTTGTTTCTCTCTTACAGTCGTGCACTCCTGCAAAAAAGACAATTCTTTCATTCTCATAGGGCCCAGGTAATTAATCTCTTATGTTATGCTTGAGGATATTGGAATTCCTTTTGGTTCCTCATAAGACAACAGATGTGAAATGTTTAACAAGCAGGATTATTTTGTATTTACTCGATGTATACAACTTTCTTAAAATCTTACAGAGTGGACGTTGCACGTAAAAATCATAGTCAGTGGTCCAAAATGTGAAGCTTTTGGCAAACTCAAGTTTCTTGACAGATTCTATAATTGTAAGGAGGCTGAGGC
>JAPEIP010000004.1:153495537-153592459 GCA_026120095.1 Capsicum chinense | reverse complement strand
CATGTGTTTGATTAAATGCCTATGTGAAGGAAAAATGCCCTACTAGTATGATAATATGAAATCCCCCTTTTATGTACAAGTTTATGCATGACAAGTGTTTGATGAAATGTCTTAGTCAATGAATTATGGATTATGATGTTGATCATGTATTCAAGAAAGTCATGCTCTGTTAGTTTCCTTCTATCGTGTCCTGGGGGTACTTGTACCGGACAATTTAGCTATATGCCTAAAGCCAATGTCATGTTTTTAAGATACTCTCAGTCAAGCCGTGTTCAGTAGAATTTAGTCAGTCTCATTACTCAGGAAAACTCAGTAATCTCAGTCAGTTATCAGATCCCAGTAATATTCTGTCAGTCAATGGAACTTAGGTAACTCAGTCCAGTCAGTTTAATTAATCATGTTCAGTGTCTATTCAGATGGGAGTAGGAATTAGCACCGAGTGAACCCAAGGATTGGAACTCACCTGTTATAGGAGGGTGTGATTCTTAGAAGCAATCCTTGCGTTCCAGAACTATATAGCCAACATAGGTTGAGACATCATAGCCTGCTATATGAGGGTGGATGAGGTGGCTTAACCTGTTATATGAGGGTTCCTACCATTCTCACTAGATTTACCTGTTATATGACGGTTACTCATAGATTGTCCTTACCAGTGGTGCAATATTGACACCCTTCGAATTGGGGTTACAGATTGGACCCCAACTCAACTATATTGTGTTATTTAGGGCATGTCGATTAGATCACTACTTCCCATAGTTTTAGTGATAGAATCAGGGCTGTCAGATCAGTCATATAGTCTCAGTAATAGAACTCAGATAGTTCTATAGAATTTAGGACTATCAGATACAGTTAACTCAGATATAATACGTAACTCAGCTAGTTCCATCAGATTCAGGACTATCAGATACAGTCACTTATGTTATAAATTATTTCAGTTATACAGTTATCAGTATCTCATGTTACTAGTACTCAGTCTCAGTAATCATTTTATCACAAACTCAGTTACAGTTATTAAGTATTCATGCATGTATTCTCACGTTCATATTATCCAGTCAGTTAGCATAGTTCATGCATGTGAACCCTTTTGCATTCAACCTACCTCACATATATACCAGCACATTCAATCGTACTGATGCATTTGCGCTATGGTATTTTATACCATAGGTTTAGAGACACGATCTCCAGAGCATCAGTAGTATTCCAGTCTCAACAGTCAGAGTTAGAAGTGAGTCCTTATCTTTCGAGGACATGATCATTACTTTATTATTTTATTAATTAATTTATTAGTTGGAGTTAGTTGGGGACATGTCCCATCAACTCCTTATTCAGACAGTTCAGTCAGTTAGAGGCTTTCCAGACTACAGTATGTTCAGATAGTTTATTTTAGTTATGTTTTAGCTATTTCATACCCCACCTAAATGTTATATTTTATTAGATCTTATGTTATATTTTGAACCTTATGGCCTTTCAGTTCATATTTCCATATTTATACAGTATATTAGGCAGTATACAGGTACAAATATCAGTTATGGGTTAGCTGGTGGTCCTTCGGCGTCATGAGCACCATGTAGCATTCCAGGTACCAAATTTGGGGCGTTACACTATCCCTGAATTACATGCTAGTACTCCAACTATTAATCATCTCGTGAGTTAATCTTGGAGAGTAAGGCTACCTTGTTAAACAAAGATATAGACATATCTAGACTTGTGATGTATATGCAGTAAGTGAAAGTAAAAAAGAAGAAGCAAACAAAGGTGATTAAAAGACAAACTAAAAAAGTTTTGCTATTTGAATCAGGGTGGAGGTCAACAGCAGAATAGTAGAGATGATGGAAAGTGGCCTAAAAAGAAGTCGAGTAATTTTGGTTCTTACTCCACCGAGAAGGTAGTTCGCATTAGCATAAAGTGGGCAGACTTAGTGATCGTGCCCACGATGACCAAAATCGAATCATATTGATTCCAAGACAAAGAAAGGCTAGTAACGAAGTCTATATTTATCACATCCTATTTCCACTCAGTTAAATTAATTTCTTGATACAACCTTCCTAGCCTTATGCGCTCAACCTTAACCTGTTGACAAACCATGCACTTAGACACAAAATCAGCCACATCCCTATTTATGCCATTCCACTAATAGATCTCCTTGAGATCATAATACATCTTATCACCACCGATCTCAAACATACATCTTATCACCACCGATCTCAAACACCACAACCTTTTGTCCACCAACTTAACTCTTGATTTTCATCAAGATAGGATCTAGCACTTGTTTCTCCTAAATCTCCGCACCAAGAGATTACCGAACCACTTCTTGCACCATCACACAACCATTCTTGGTGTCTAAGAGGCAAAATCCAAGATTAGCCAAGTGGTGAATATCCTTTACTAATTTTTGCTTTCTTTCCTCAACATGAGCCAAACTCCACACGGATAACCTGCTAAGAGCATTAGCAACCACATTACCCTTACCTGGGTGGTAGTGAAGACTCATATCATAGTCCTTGAGAAGCTCAAGCCATATCCTCTGCCTGATATTAAGCTCCTTCTGAGTGAACAAATACTGTAGACTATTATGATTAGAAAAGATATTTAGGTGCACACCATACAAATATTGTCGCCATATTTTCAAAGCAAACACAACCGCCAATAGCTCCAAATCATAAGTAAGATAGTTTTCTCATACACTTACAAGTGTCTGGAAAGATAATCAATTACCTTCCCATGCTGCATCAACACACAACTAAGCCCTACCGAGATACATCACAATAAACCACGAACCCATCATTTTCTACCAGCAGAATTAGAGCCAAAGTTTACTTATCCTGCAACTACTCGAAACTCCCTTCACAAGTATCCAACCAAGAAAACTTGACATTTTTCTAAGTCAACTTAGTCTAATAAGAAGCTATCGATGAAAAGCTTTCCACAAACCACCTATAATACCCGGTTAAACACAGGAAGCTCCGAATGTCAGATGGAGTCATGGTTCTAGGCCACCTCTTCACCACAGAAACCTTTTCTGGATCTACATAATCCTATCAAAAGAAATAATATGACCCAAGAAAGCTACAACGTTCTAACAAAACTCACACTTGGATAACTTGGCAAACAACTGTTGTTCTTTTAAGGTCTGCAACACCACACAGAGGTGATTAACATGATCTAATTCACTCTTTGAATAAACTAGAATGTCATTAATAAACACAATAACAAAGAGATCCCAATACTGATAAATGATCCTGTTCATCAGATCCATAAATTCCACTGGAGCATTAGTCAATCCAAATGACATCACAAAAAATTCAAAGTGCCTATACCGAGTACGAAAAGTCATCTTAGGGATATCCACCTCCCTAATCTTTAGCTGATGGTACCCAAACCAAAGATCTATCTTAGAAATAAACTTGGTACCTTGAAGCTGATCAAATAGATTATCTATCTTTGGAAAAGGATACTTGTTCATGCCCGTCACCTTGTTTAACTGCCTATAGTCAATGCACATCCAAGGGAACCATCTTTATTGTGCACAAACAACACCGGTGCACTCCATAGGGATACACTAGGATGAATAAACCCCTTATCTGGAAAATTTTTAAATTGCTCCTTGAGTTTTCTTAACTTAATCGGAGCCATCCTATACGGAGGAATAGAAATTAGATAAGTGTCCGAAACTAGATCAATACCAAACTTTATTTCCCTATCCATAGAAATTCCAGGAAGATCATCTGAAAAGACCTTTGGAAACTCATTAACCACTGGAACTTACCAGAAAGAAGGACCTTCTGAGTTAGAATCTGTAACTCGGACCAAGTGATAAAGACAACCTTTAGAGATCAATCTCCGAGATCTAAGATAAGAAATAAATCTCCCCTTAGGAGCTAAAGAACCACCCTCCCATTCTATAACTGGCTCACCAAGTAACCTAAAGATAAATCTATGGGTTCGACAATCCATGGATGCATAACAAAAGTGCAATAAATCCATACCTAGAATAATATCAAAATCCACCATACCCAACTCAAACAGATCCACCAAGGTCTGCTTGTCACAAATATATAACACCCCCCAATAAACTCTCTAAGCAATAACTGAGTCACCTACCGATGTAGAAATAGAAAAAGATCCAAAATAACTTTTGAATTAAAACCCAAAAATACAACCATGTAAGAAGTAACATAGGAGAAAGTGGACTCTGAGTCAAGCAAATAATATACGTCATGATAAAAAAGCTGTAATATACCAGTAACGACATTAGGTGATGGCTCAGATTCCTGTCGGGATACCAAAGTATACTACCTATCCAACCACAACACTAAAACCAAGAGCAATAACAAAAGTTGATACTACACCACCAGGTGTAGGAGTAGAAGATAAAGCCACAGGAATCTTATTTGCCCCCATAGCAACCTTATAAATTGTATAATTGCTGAGTCGATGCCCTACCTGGGAACAATTAAAGCATTTGTCCCTTCCTTTATCTCAATAACCCAGATGAGGAGAACCACATAACCAATAAAAAGGGCATGAAGAAACTGAATAACCTCCGCTTGCCTAATATTGGGCACCCTGTGCCCAAAAATTATCACCACATTAATGACGCTTGCCGCTCGCCTGATAAGAAGCACTAGAAAAAGAGTAGGAACCAGAACTCCCCCACTTTTTTCTGCCATTGGCCACCATCTTGACCACCTTGAGATTGAGCACCTCCCTGGTCAAAAAACCTGCTCCTCTTACCCAATCTGTCCCAAAATTCTGTCTGTTTTCTCTTTTTATCCCCCACATGATGCATATGAACAGTTAACATAGAGCTGTCCATATATTTAATTAGCAAGGCAGTCTTGCTCTCCAAAATTAGATTATGATTCAACCAAGAAGCGAGCTTCCGCATCCTTGCCCATATGTCAGCAATTAAATTAGTGGCGTACCTTGATAATTGGTGAAACATCAAGGCATATTCCTTGATAGACATCCTCCCCTTCTTGAGGTTCACAAACTCCTCCATCTTTGCTTCCCTCAACTCAAGGGGAAATAAATAATCTAAGAAGGCCTTAGAAAAAGTATCCCACAAGATTGATTCTTCAACATCACCTTTATCCCTATCACACTCTTAAGACTACTAATATGCAACCTTTTTGAGCTGATAAGTTGCAAAGTTACTCCTCCATATAGGTAGCCTGCATCACTTGAAATATCTTTTCCATTTTATCCACGAACCCCTTTGGATCCTCCTCTACCTTCACTTAAGAAAAAGTGGGAGGACCCATCTTTAAAAATTGGCCAACCCTTATGGCCTCAGCAGATAAAGCATAAGACGCACCCTATTTAGCTTGAGCAGAAGCCATCTGGGCAATAACTTGAATAGACTAATACAATTATGCATTAGTTACCTCGCCTTGAGGAGGACTAGTAGCAATTGGTGGAACTCAAGAACCATTAGGTATAGGACTATGAGATCGAAGATGAACCCTAGAAGTAGGATGCACCCCTTCAGTATTACCCCCAGATATGGTAGAAAATTTTTCTTGTGTTCTAGATCTACGAGGCATGATCTGAAATACGAACAAACAAGGATTAGACAAGATTCCAGGACTGAGACTCCAAGCTTGAAAATAGAATAAAAATAAAGTGAGACATTTCTAAATGCCTTGTAGTCACTTCCATATGAGTGTGGCATGCTACACACCCTTAAAAGAGACTCTACTTGTCACGTATTTGTGTACTCCTAATTGACCATGAACCAAGGATCTGATACCAACTTGACATGAACTGACTGAGGGCCTTGTCATAATAGGCATCCTAAGTCCGACCGCAACTGGATACCACCCCCCGTTATCCAACCCAATCTTCAGTCGCCTGCCCTGAGTTGGTTTAATTTTGAGCATTTAACAAAATAGTGTAACAACTCACATGAAGACTCTGGGATAAGATCACAACCGTGACCAACCCAATCGAGTCAACCCAACAATACCAATTAATACTAAAATAATGGCCATAAACCAGGACATAACCAAAGATGTTCCAAAACATTATAAAATTAATCCTAAAATAAAATATGATAGAACAGTAAGAAATTATGTCTGATGATTCCAACCTCAATATCAATGCTAAGGCTGACACCTATATCGATCCCACTAATTCCAACCCATTGTAGTACCACAAAGCTTCTAACCAAAAGAGTAATAAAATTCAATTGGGACATGCCCCCAACGATGGCCAAAACCAATATCCAAACTAAAATCAAAGTGTCAAGAAATATCCATAACATGAAATAGATCCTTCTGAAAGGATGCAAGCTCACCACTCCAGTCTAAATACTGATCCTCGAGTCAATCACTATGTAAGAGGAGTAGAACGACTGGTTAAAGCATAACATGGGTATACAACCACCATTATCTGGGTTAGCGGGTGGACGCTAGCATGATCTCAAGATAAGGATAAAATAATACCATTTACAAAACCAAGTAAAACCCATCCATATGCACACAACCATATATATATATATATATATATATATGTAAAACCATGTCGGGATAGGGGACCGGGTTTAGCATGCCTTTAAAACCTTTGGCTTGGGTTGTATAGATTTGCCTTCCTAAACCAACCCTGAGCTATATAGGTTCAGCTCCCCCTGTTGAAAAGGCCCCAGTGCGTGACGCCCATAACTAGGGAAGAAAAATTTGGATAACTAGTACATCCCCCAAATATAGAGTGACATCATGCACAGTCACCATGACCAACCTCACATTGGCAAATATGAGTTTCCAATTTTTGTTCCCCCAAGATCTCCACCGTCTATGACTTTGCTATATATCCCGCCATTATTTCCCAATTAAAACCATTACCAAGAAATCAATCAATCCATTTACCATTTATTAACCAAGGCCATTTAGTGGTGGTATCCGACCATACTTGTAAGTACTATCCATAGCCAACCATATATAGGTTTAAGGGGACTTCCAAGTTCCCTTTTATTACCATATTAAACCACTTGGGGGATTCCATGTACCCCACAAGCATAACCATTTAGCCATTTAACTTTCCAAGACATTTAAACCATGAACAATTCTTTTACCAAGTTTTAAAACAAGCAAGAGTTCCATTAAAATACTCAATGCAATGAAAACATACTTATAGATATTTTGTCAAACACATTGGGGGCATAATATAACCAAAACCATTTCCAATTACCATTTAAACTATTCCCATGGAATCCACTTATCCGAAACCACTATTAATGCACATAGACCATAATTAAAACCATGGAAAACCATAACCAACCATTTAATATCAAGACTCCCAATATATATTTGAAAACCAAAATCATATAATAAATAAAGTCATTAAAACATTCATAAAACCATGATTTTAGATAGATATAACAATGAGGGAAGAGAACATTCCTTAAAATAAGATGACGATGGAAAGAAATCACCAAGACAAGCCCCAAATCAATCCTCTAGTTAAAACCCTAGCTTTCCTTTCCTAAAAGCTTTTGAGAGAATTATAGAGTGTTTTAGATGAGTTTCTAAGTGTTAATGAATGGAATAGTAGGGTAAATAACCTCCCAAGTTGGTTAGAAGTCGTGGGACCTTATTAGGGTGAGTGGGAAATTGTCCAAAATACAATCACTTAAGTTGTACAAAGGGATACCACTGACCTTCTTGAGTAGTGCCCTTTGATAAGATTGGTACCCTCTAATCATATCCTAAGAATAAACCTTTGGATCCAACACTGTTCCGTATACTCATCCAACCAATTCATATCTAAAGCATACGATACGATCCGCACCATTCATTTGTTTCTCTGGCAGATTTAAACCCAAGGAAAATTTAGACACTGTCCACCATATAATTCCTAGGTGTGAATCATACCCTAGCTTACGACTGATGGTGAGCCACTCATACTTAAATCACAGCTAAGTAACCAAGTATAAGATTAAGTTAAGGAACAAAACGATCTGTAACAACTAATATGACTCATACCCCTAAATTGTATCCATTCCAGTAACCAAAATCCATCCTACCAACCAACATTGGTCAGCATACAACTAGACTATACCATCCATACCCGAATATACAACTTGTACCCATGACTCGTGTTAGGTCCAGAGATCAAAATTCTAGGAAATTTTCTAGGGTCCAGAAAGCAGGGTGTTTCAGTATCCCCCACTAGAAATATTCTTCCCCAAATGATGGACTAGGTAGGGGTAACCACACGCATAAGTCATTTGTATTATCAAATATATTCCTAATATTTAACAAAGTTTGAAAACAAAGAGGTAAAGATATTAATCTTTCCTTTAACAAACTCTTAAATAAAGATGTGTTGAAGACATATACCTTTCATACAAATCCCAGGAGCAAAAAACAAATGTGGATAGTTGGACTTTATGTCCTTCTCTGCTTCCTATGTAGTTTCTTCCACCTTATCGTCTGCCAAAGAACCTTAAACAAAGCTACATCCTTGATCCACAGTTGACAAACCTGCCTATCCAAGATCTTAACCAGGATTTCTTCATAAGATAAAGAATCCATGATACCTATTACTTCGAAAGGAACAACCAAAAAAGGATCACTAAGACACTTACTCAATATAGAAATATAAAATACCGAATGAATTGATCTTAAGATAGAAGGCAACTTCAGCTCATAAGCAACATTACCAATTCTCTACAAAACCTCATAAGGTCCTACATACCAGGGATTGAGCTTCCCCTTCATATTAAATTGTACTATTCCTTTCATAGGAGATAACTTTAGGAAAACCTTATTCCCAACCTCAAACTCCAAGTCTTTATGCCTAACATCCGCATAGGACTTTAGGCGACTTTGGTCAGCCATAAACCTATCCCAAATCACCTTCACCTTTCTCATAGCCTGGTAAACCAATTTGGGACCAAATATATCTACCTCACTAAGGTCAAATCAACCAATAGAAGATATACACCTCCTACCATACAATGCCTCAAAAGGGGCCATACCAATACTAGAATGATAACTATTATTGCAAGGAAAGTCCACTAATAGTAGATGCTCGACCTAATTTCCACCATAATTAATCACACAGGCCCAAAACATATCCTCTAATGTCTGAATAGTTCTCTTCTCTTGTCCATCCATCTTCGGGTGAAAAGCAATACTCAGAGTAACCTTAGTCCCTAACCCTATCTGGTAAGATTGCTTGAAGTGAGATATAAATTGCGTGCCATGATCAGAAATAATTGAAGAAGGTACCCCATGCAACTTCACTATCTCCTAAAGATACAGCTTTACATAATCTTCCACTGAGAAGGTAGTCCACACTAGGAAAAAGTGGGAAGACTTAGTCATCCTGTCCACGATGACCGAAATTGAATCATATTGATTCCAAGACCGCAGAAGGCAGGTAACAAAGTCCATATTGAATATTTCCCATTTTCACTTGGACAAATTATTTTGTTGGTACAACCCTCCTAGACTAATGTGCTCAACCTTAACCTGTTGACACACCATGCACTTGGCCATAAAATCAGCTACATCCCTCTTTATGCCATTCCACCAATAGATCTCCTTAAGATCATGATACATCTTAGTCGAGCCGGGATGAACAAGATATCATGATTCATGTGCCTCAGCCAAAATCCTTTGTTACAAAATCATCAACATTAGGAACACACAACCTTTCTTGGAATCGTAAAGTACCATTACCACTACCTTTTGCCTACCAATGTCACTCTTGATTTTCATCAAGATAAGGTTTAGTACTTGTTTCTCCTTAATCTCCACACCACGAGATGATTGAACCACTTCTTGTACTATCACACCACCATCCTTGGAGTCTAAGAGGCAAATACTAAGGTTAGCTAAGTGGTGAATATCCTTTACGAATTCCCACTTTTTTCCTCCATATAAGCCAAACTCCCTATAGATAACCTACTAAGAGCATCAACAACCACGTTAGCCTTACCTGGGTGGTAGTAAAACTCATATCAAAGTCTTTGAAAAGTTCAAGCCATCTCCTCTGCCTGAGATTAAGCTTCTTTTGAGTGAACACATACTGTAGACTCTTATGATTAGAAAAGATATACATGTGTATACCATACAAATAATACCACCAGATTTTCAAAGCAAACACAACTACCAACAACTCAAAATCATGAGTAGGATACTTCTTCTTACGTACTTTCAACTTCGTAGAAGTATCGGCAATCACCTTCCCATACTAAATCAACACACAATGAAGCCCTACCCGAGATGTATCATAATAAACTATGAACCCATCATTACCTTCCAGCAAGGTCAGAATTGGTGCCTAAAATAACTTATCCTACAACTTCTCAAAACTTCCTTCACAAGCATCCGACCAAGAAAAATTGACCTTCTTCTGAGTCAACTCAGTCAAAAGAGCAGTTATCGATGAAAAGTTTTCCATAAATGCCCTATAAATCCCGGCTAAACCCAAGAAGCTCTGAATGTCAGATGGAGTCATGGGTCTAGGCCACCACTTCACCATAGAAACCTTTTTGGATCCACCATGATCCCCTCACTAGAAATAATATGACCCAAGAAAGTTACAGGGTTTAACCAAAACTCACACTTAGAGAAGTTGACATATAACTGTTGTTCCTTTAAGGTCTGCAACACTAAACAAAGGTGATTAGCATGAACCACCTCACTCTTTGAATAAACCATATTGTTATCAATAAACACAATAACGAAAAGATCCAATTATTGATAAAAATCCTATTCATCAGATCCATAAATGCCACTAGAGAATTAGTCAATACAAATGACATCACAAAAAATTCAAAGTGCCCATACTGAGTACAAAAATTTATCTTAGGGATATCTACCTCACTAATCTTTTAGCTGATAGTGTCCAAACTGAAGATCTATCTTAGCAAAAGAACTTAGCACCTTGGAATTGATCAAATAGATCATCTATCCTGGGAAGAGGATATTGTTCTAGACCGTCACCTTGTTCAACTACCTATAGTCAATGCACATTCAAAAGGAACCATCTTACTTGTGCATTAACAACATCGGTGCACCCCATAGGGATACACTAGGATAAATAAACCCCTTATTTAGAAAATCCTTAAGTTTCTTATTGAGTTCTCTTAACTCAGCTGGAGCCATCCTATACGGAGTAATAGAAATTAGATGAGTGTTTGGAACTAGATCAATACCAAACTCTATTTCCCTATCCGAATAAACACTAGAAAGATCATCCAAAAAGACCTCCAAAAACTCATTAACCACTGGAACTGACTAGAAAATAGGACCTTCTGAGTTAGAATCTTTAAAATGGACCAAGTAATTAAGACAACATTTAGAGATCAACCTATGAGCTCTAATATAAGAAATAAATCTCCCCCTAGGAGCTAAAGAACCACCATCCCATTCTATAACCAGATCCCCAGAAAACCTAAAGATAACCTTACGGGTCTAACAATCCAAGAATGCATAACAAGTCTGCAATAAATCCATTTTAGAATAATATCAAAATCCACCATACCCTACTCAAACAGATCCACCAAGGTCTGCTTGCCCCTAACATATACCACCCCCTCTATAGACTCTATTAGCAATAAAGAGTCACCTATTAGGGTTGGAATAGAAAAGGATCAAAAATACTTTTTGAATTAAAACTAAAAGATACAACCACATAAGGAATCACATCGGAGAGAGTGAACCCTAGGTCAAGCAAATAATATATGTCATGAAATAAAACTATAATGTACTTGTAATGACATCAAGTAAAGCCTCAAATTCCTATAGGGATGCCAAATCATACAACCTGTACCGACCAACACTAGAACCAGGAGTAGTAACAGAAGTAGATACAATACCACCAGGTGTAGGAGTAGAAGATAAAGACATAGGAATCTTATTCTCCCCCATAGCAACCTTATTAACCGAACATTCCTTGAGATGATGGCCTGTCTAGCCATACTTGAAGCATTTGTCCCTTCTTTCATCATAATAACCCCAATAAAGATGACCACAGAACTGAAAAGAAAGGCATGAAGAAACTGACTGACCACAATTTGCCTAAGATTGGGCACTATATGCTTGAAAATTATCAGCACCTTGATGACGCCTATCGCTCACCTAGTAAGGAGCACTAACTGAAGAGTAGGAATCAAATCTCCCCTACTTTTTTTCCTACCATTTGCCACCATGTCGACCACCTTAAGACTGAGCACCTCCTTAGTCAGAAAACCTACTTATCTTACCCTTTCTATCCCTAAGTTCCATCTACTTCCTCTTTTTATCCTCCACTTGCTGCATATGAGCATTCAACCTAGAGATGCCCATATCTTTAATCAGCAAGAAAATATTGCTTTCCAAAATCAGATCACGATTCAACCTAGATGCAAACTTCCTCATTCTTGCCCATATGTCATTAGCTAAATCAGGGGCATACCTTGATAATTGGTAAAACTTTAAGGCATATTCCTTGACAGACATCCTTCCCTTCTTGAGGTTCACAAAATCTTCCATCTTTGATTTTCTTAACTCTCGGGGAATGAAATGATCTAAAAAGGTCTTATAAAAAGTATTCCACAAGACTGATTCTTCCACATCACCTGTATCCCTGTCCTACTCTTCATACCACTGATATGCAACTCCTTTGACCTGATAAGCTACAATGTTTACCCCCTCCATATTGGTAGCCAACATCACCTAAAAAATCTTTTCCATTTTATCCAACAAGCCTTATGGATCCTCCTCCACTCCACTTATGAAAAAATGGAAGGAACTATTTTTAAAAATTGGCCAACCCTTGTGGCCTCAACATACAAAGCATCAGTCACACCCCATTAAGTCTAAGCAGTGACTATCTAAGCAATAATATGAATAGACGGATAAAATTCCCTATTAGTCACCTCACCTTAAAGAGGACTAGTAAAAATTCTATGGAACTGAAGAACTATTAGGGATAGGACCGTGAGATCAAAGATGAACACCGAAAGTAGGATTCACTCTTTTAGCATTACCCCCAGATGGGATAGAAGAATTTTTTTATGTTCCAGATCTATGAGGCATGATCTAAAAAATAAACAAACGAGGATTAGATAAGATTATAAGATTGAGACTCAAGGCTTGAAAATAGAATACCAAGAAAGTGAGACATCCCTAAATGCCTTATAGCCTCTTACTTATGAGTGTGGTGTGCTACACAACCTTAAAATAGACTCTACTCAACATGGATTTGTGGTCTATCAATTGACCATGAACCTAGTCTCTGATACCAACTTAATGCGACCTGATCGGAGGCCTTTTCGTAATAGGTGTCCCAAGTCTGACCGCAACTGGATACCATCCGGCCGTTACCTAAACCAACCTCCAGCTACCTACGCTGAGTTGAATGAATTTCAAACATGTAACAAAATAGTATAATAGCTCATATGAAGACTTTGGGATAAGATCAGAACCATGACCAACCCAATCGAGTCCAACCATCCCATACCAACAATACACCATACCAAATCAATACTGAAATAAGGGTCATAAACCAGGCCATAACCAAAGATATTCTAAAACATAATATAATTAATCCTAAAAAGAAATATAATGGAACATTTAGAAATTATGTCTGATAATTCTAGCCTCAATACCAATACCAATGTTAAGGCTGACACCTATACCAATCCCACCCATTCCAACCCATAGTAGTACTACAAAGCCTCTAATCAAAAGAGAAATAAAATCCGATTGGGACATACCCCAACCATGGCCAAAATAAATATCCAAAGTAAAATTAAAGTGTCTAAAAATTTCTATAACATTAAATGAAGCCTTTTGAAAGGATGGAAGCTTACCACTTTAGTCCAAATGCTGATCCCCAAGTTAATCACTATGTAGGAGAAATAGAATGACTGGTTCCTACATAGCATGGGTATACAACTGCCAATAGATGGGTTAGTGGGAAAATGATTGCTTGATCTCAGGATAAGGATAAAATAATACCATTTATAAAACCAAGTAAAACTATCCATATGCATATAACCATACATATATGTAACATCCCCCCCCAAAAAAAATCCAAACCAATATTAGAGCCATGTACCAAGCTCATGCATAGTACATCATGGTTCTTTTATAGTTTTATGAGTAGTTTATATGTATATTAAGGCTTCAAATAACTCCCAGCTATCAGACGAATCAAAACATTCCTTACCGATTGAATTCTTTAGAAGGATATTGGTATAGTCAACTTTAAATGAGCATATCTCTCATTATAATTGAAATTTTTGAGCTCATGACTTATAAAAAGATAGATAATTGAATTATATTTCCAACAATACTAATTTTGCCTAAATCCGATCACGGAGCAAAGAGTTATTCCTATTTTACTCCAGCATATCAGGGTGGAAATAGTGTAATGACATTCGTGGTAGCTTACCACATTTATGATGCCCTATCACGAAGGTCGTCAGCCTTAGGTAAAAACCAGCTCCTAAGTGATGACATTCATGGTATCTTACCACATTTGTGATGCCCTATTATGAAGGTCGTCAGCCTTAGGCAAAAACCAGCTCCTAAGTGACGATATTTGTGGTAGCTTACCATATTTGTGACACCCTATCATGAAGGTCATCAACCTTAGGTAGCAACTAGATCCTAAGTGACGAAATTCATGGTAGCTTACCATATTTTTGATGGCTTGTCATAAATATTGTCAAACTTAGGCAGAAACCATCAATTCCAGCTCTTGTGTGATGTTATTTTTAATGGCCTATCATAGTTTTGATGCCTTGTCACAAATGTCATCAGACTTAGGCAGAAACCATCAATTCCAGCTCCTGTGTGATGATATTTTTGATAGCTTGTCATATTTTTGACGCCTTGCCACAAATGTCATCAGCTATGATTTTTAGCAACTGAGAATTTATTTCATAAAGGTATTTTGGTCTTTTCCTTCACCTTCCATGACTTATAACCCTAAAGAGGCATAATTTTTTCCATTTTTCTTCTGTTAAGCATCTTAAAAACCTCTGTTACACTCTCAACCACAAGATTAGGGTTTTCTCTCAAGATCATCTCCTCAAGAGCAAGCCTAAGGAATTCTTCAAGAACCTTCAGAAATATTAGATATCTTTCAAGATTCAATCACTAAGGAATGTGTAGTATTTATCTATGGATTCAATCCATTCATAGAACTCAAGAACCATGTTTTAAATACCATTTTGTGAACTTTTTATGGTGATATGATCATGTACATGTTGATGATTGTTGTTTAAGTTTCAAGATGATATCTAGAGGTGTTTTCATGGAATATATGTGCTTGTTAGTTGAAAACTATGAACCTTAGATGGTGTAAAATGGTACAAGTTATGAACACACCTATGCCTTAAAGAATGCATGCAAGGTGTTTGATAAAATGCTTAGGATGCTAGAAATTCATGTTTATATGGTTCCATGATGTCTAAATGACAAGTCCATGTTAGCTATATACTTTAATATGAATTCCATGATTTTCATGTGTTGCTATTGTTGTGGTATGAAGCATGTATGATAATGGAGATATACAGTATGCATATGAAATATAGCTATGCACTCCCTACCATGCTTAATATGTGGAGGAACTACATGATGTATAATATCCTCTATTTATGATAATATGAATTATGGATTTCAATCTTATGATCAAGCCAGTCATGTTGTGTTAGTTTCCTTTCGTTGAGTCCTAGGGGTATTCGTACCCAAAAAATGTAGCTGTGTGCCTAGAGCCATGTCATGTTTCACGATATATAAAATCAAGTCATGATTAAGTAGAATTCAGTCCGTCATGTGACTCAAAAAACCTCATGGTCTCAGTCAATTATCAGATATCAGTAGTATTTCATTAGTCAATGGAATTCAGTAAGTTCCACTTATGTGCAGTCAGTTAAATTATGTTCAGTCTCTTCATATGGGAGTAGGAGTTATCACCGAGTGAATCCAAGGATGCGAACTCACCTGTATATGAGGGTGTGATTCTTAGCAGTCATCCTTGCATTCCAGAACTATATAGCCAGCATAGGTTGAGACATCGCAACTTATTATATGAGGGTAGATAAGGTGGCTTAACCTGTTATATGAGGGTTCCCACCATTCTTACTAGAGTTACCTGTTATATGAGGGTTGTTCACATGTTGTCCTTACCAGTGGTGCGGTATTGAAACCTTTCTAGTCAGGGTAGAGATTGGAACCCATCTTAGCCATAATGGCACATATAGGGCATGTCGGTTAAATAACTACCTCCCACAATTTTAGACTCCGTCTCAATAAAAGAACTCAGATAGTTCTTCAGATATTAGTATCTAGGACTGTCAGATACAGTCAAATTTAGTTATAGTGCAGAACTCAAATTGTTCCATCAGATTTAAGACTATTGATACAGTCGCCCATGTTATTAGAACTACAGTTTCAGCCATGTCAGTTATTAGTAAATCATGTATTAGTGTACAGATCTAGCTATCACGTACTCACGATCTTAGTTACTATGTATGTATGTTTACACTCTCACATTCATATCAGTTAGTCAGTTAGCATTGTTCATGCATGTAAACCCTTTTGCATTAGCCTGCCTCACTCGTATAATCACTACTCCAATTGTACTGATGTATTTGCGCTATGGTGCTTTCTTTCATGTTACACCATAGGTTTAGAGGCACGAGCTCCAGATCAACAGTAGCATTCAGCCGTAGAGTTGTAGTGAGTCCTCATCCATTCGAGGGTGATATGATTTTATTTCATTTATTATTTCAGCTCAGTTTTTCTAGATGGAGTTAGTTGGAGACATGTTCCTTCAACTCTGTATTCAGACAGTGCTTAGAGGCTTTCAGATTTAGTTTAGATTTGATTCAGTTTTTAGTTGTTTTGGGTATCTTTCACCCATATGGATATTGTATCTTGACAGATCTTTATTTAGTTGAACCTTATGGCCTATATGTTCATTTTTCTATAATATTACATTATATATTGTAGTGTACAGGTACAAATATCAGTTATGGGTTAGCTTGTGGTCCCTCAGGGTCTTAAGCATTGTGTAGCATTCTAATTCAGAAAATCGGGGCATTACAAACTTGGTAAGAGAGCCTAAGGTCCAATAGAGTCCTAGGAAGTTTGAAAGCCGTATCTAGTAGAGTCTTATAAATGGGTGTGTTTCACACCATATTTATGTACAGGAGGCTATATGATGTTTTAGGAACAGTTTACCTTCTTTCAGTATTCATGTCGTGCTAGTAAACATAATTTCAAGTCAGTCTATTAGTCTAATCCGCTCTTCTCTTTTTTCAGAAACATGCCTCCAAAGAGAAGATCAGCCAGCTCCTCATCCCGAAGATCCTTTAGGCAAACATATTTCTCATACGGAGTTTAGGATAGCATTTATCGCTCTTGCTCAGTCTATAGCTTCCTAGACTGAATGACTAGCAGTCATTCTAGCCAACATAGTGGCAAATTCAGTAGTACCTAGGATTCGAGACTTCACTCGAATGAACCCTCCATCCTTCTTTGGGTCTAAGCCAGATGAGAATCTTCAGGAATTTGTTGACCAAGTATAGAAGGTCATTGATATCATGGGAGTCACTTCTTCTCAGAGTATCGAGTTAGCCGCATACCAATTGCAGGATGTAGCTTACACTTGGTACAAGCAGTGGTTAGCAGAAAGGTTAGGCAATATAGGTTCTGTTGAGTAGGAAGAATTTGTCACGGGTTTCTTAGATAGATTATTTCCCCAAGATCTGAGAGAGGCCAAAGTTCTTGAGTTCATCAATCTTAGGCAAAGAAATATGACAGTTAGAGAGTATTCTCTTAGTTTACTCAGCTAGCTAGATATGCCCCTCATGTGGTTGCAGACAACAGGGCTAAGATGAGCAAGTTCGTGTCAGGGGTGAATAATAGCGTAGTAAATGAGTGTAGGTCGCAATGCTGAACAGTGATATGACTTTAGCCAGGCTCATGACCCATGCTTAATAGATAGAGGAGCAGAAGGTTAAGACTAGGGAGAGGCATAACAAGAGAGCAAGAACATGCAGTTTTAATTTTGCTCAGCCCAAATCAGAGAGAGGAAATCATTTGCAGTTTCATCCTAAGTCAGCAGTTCTAGCCCCTTCCTCTACTAGTGCCCCAGTATGTTCAAGGACAGCAACAGAGATAGAGCACCATGCTCTAAATCTCAGAGCAGTGTTAGCAGTGCCCGCATTTATCCTCAGTGTCAAACCTACGGTAAGCACCATCAGGGTGTGTGTAGAGTGGGTCAAGGCATTTGTTTTGGTTGTGGCAAGCCAGGACACAGAGTTAGGGTGTGTGTAGAGCATGTCAAGGCATATGTTTTGGTGGTGGTATGAAGCATGTATGATAATGGAGATATATAATATGCATATGAAATATAGCTATGCACTCCCTACCATTCTTAATATCTTGAGGAACTACATGATGTATAATATACTCTATTTATGATAATGTAAATTGTGGATTCCAATCTTATGATCAAGTCAGTCATGTTGTGTTAGTTTTCTTCCATCGAGTCCTGGGGGTATTCATACCCAAAAACTATAATTGTATTCCTAGATCCATGTCATGTTTCACAATATACAAAATCAAGCCATGATTGAGTAGAATTCAGTCAGTCATGTGACTTAGGAAACCTCATGGTCTCAGTCAGTTATCAGATATCAGTAGTATTTCCTTGATTTGAGGATGGTAAGGTATTGCCTCCTTATGATTCGCACTATATTTTTTGAGAATGGCCTTGAAAAGGAGATTCCAGAAGTGAGATCCACCATCATTGATAATAGCACATGGAGTGCTAAATCAAGAGAATATGTTCTTTTTCAAGTATGCAGTGACACTTCACCCTCATTGTTGGGAAGTTCAACCACCACCACCCACTTTGAAACATAGACGACTGCTACTAAAATGTACTTTATCTAATAGGAGCTCATAAACAGACTCATTAAGTTAATTCCTCACACATCAAACAACTCTAACTTAAAAATATATATCATTGAGAGTTCATATCTCTATGAAATATTACCTTGATGCTAAAACTGGTTACAAGCTTAAGCATAATTATCAGTATCCTTGAAGATAGTTGGCCAAAAATATCCACATTGTAGAATCTTTTGGGTTGTACGGATTCCACCATAATGACCCCCAATTGGTGATGAATGACAAGCCTCAAGGATGCTTATCATATCTATCTCAAGAGTACATCTACAGATCACACCATCCACATAAATTCAAAAAAGATAGGGCTCATCCCCAAAAAAATTTCTCACCTTATGCTCGAACCGCTTTCTTTGCTAGAATGACAACTCTTTAGGAACTAGATCATATGCTAAAAAGTTGGCAAAATCAGCAAACCAGGGAATTAAGTCATGAGATGCTACCAAGATCCACTCATCTAGAAAAGTATCACCTATGTCAAGCTTATCCCCTAAGTTTTGTATTGCCTCCTCCTTAAGGAAAGATAAGTCATTAACAACCTGGTTCACAGTGCCCTTTCGATCTTTCACCTCAAAGTCAACTTTTTGCAATAAGAGGACCCAACATATTAACCTAGGTTTTAGTATCTTTATTTAATATTAGATACCTTAAAGTTGCATGATATGTGTGAACTATGACCTTGGTCCCAATAAAATAATACCAAAACATCTCAAAGGAAAAAAGCACGTCAAACATGTCCTGCTCAATGACTGTATAGTTCTTATCTATGAGGTTTAATACATTACTAGCATAATAGATTGAGTAAAGGATTTTCTCATGTATTTGGCCTAGGATATCACCCAAGGCCACCCTGCTAGCATCTCACATAACCTAAAATGGTAAAGACCAATTAGGAACACAATAATGGGGATCAATCGCTCCTTTAGGCACTCAAAGGCCTTGAGACATACCTCATCAAATAAAAATTTCCCCTATTTCTCTAAAATCTTGCATAGAGGATTAGAAATTTTATAGAAGTCCTTGATAAATCTCCTATAAAAGCCAACATAACTAGAAAAGCTTTGGATAAGTTTAACGGAGATCAAAGGAGGTAATATTTCAATCACCTCAACCTTCACTCGATCAACCTCAATACCTTATTTTGAGATTTTGTAACTGAGGAAAATAACTTCTTTTACCATAAAATGGCACTTCTCCCAATTTAGTACCGGGTTACACTCTTCACATATTTGGAGTGCATTGGCCAAATGGTACAAACGATTAACAAAGGAGTGCCCAACTACTAAAAATTCATCCATGAATACCTCTATAGTGTCTTTTGGTATGTCAAAAAATATAAACATCATATATCTTTAAAAAACGGTGGAAGCATTGCATAATCCGAACGACATCCTCTTGAATAGAAAGTCCCATAGGGGAAAGTAAAATTAGTCTTTTCTTGGTCCATAAAAGAAATTGAAATCTAATTGTATCCCGAGTACCCATTAAGAAAATAATACCAACCCCTTTCTACTAGTCGGTTAAGCAGCTGATTCATGAAAGAGATAGGAAAATGGTCCTTTTGAGTCCAACAATTTAGCTTCTTATAATCCATGCATACTCTCTATCTAGTAACCAGTCTCATGGGTATCAATTTTTTCTTATAATTAGGGACCACAGGGATCCCACCCTTCTTAGGCACATATTGAACCAGGCTAACCCACTTACTATCTGCAATGGGGTAAACCACTCCAGCATCTAACTACTTGATAATATATTTCTTTACTACCTCATACATAGGAGGATTTAACCTACACTGATGCTTGATGCTGGGTATACATTTTGGTTTAAGCTTGATGTGCTATGAATTTATATCACCTTTGATGATTAAAATGGTGAAAATATGCATGTTTCTTAGGTTATTTGTTTGATATAATGTATCTTGGGTATAGTTTTTTAGGAAATTAGGTTTTTGAAATGAAATGGAATAAAAAAATGAAAAATAAAGTTTTTGGCTACTTAATTAGGCATTTTTGGATGTATGTTGTAATTACTTGGCATATCTGAGCAAAGTATGTATCAGAACTTGAAGTCCAGAGGCTTAGTTGTAGGAATTTAAGGACACTTTCATTTACTAAGGACATTAATGGTTTGTATGTAGCACATACAATCCATTTATGGCCAAGATATGTGACAGAATCCAAGATCTAAGAGGGCAAAATCTAAAGACAATTTTCTAGCACTTACCTGGGTCTATATGCAGACCGTATGTGGCCTAAATAAGTGGCCACCGACTACATTTTTCCTTTTTCATTTAGGCTTTGATTTTTAGGGTTTCTTGGTGTACTATAAATACCCTATTTGTGTTTTTAGTAGTGGTGACACACTCTAACATATTTTTACGTACTTTGGCATATTATGTTCTCTTGAATTCTTATATTGGTAATTTTGGTTGATAATTCCTTTTTACAACTTTGTGTTTTGATTATTGATTATTGTGATATTACTTTAATACTTTCAATCATGAAATCCATTAATTGTTTCACAAGTATGAGCCGTTAAAACCCTTAACTAGGTTATGGGAACCCTGGAAGATTGATGAAGTAGAGGAGGTGCAAAGTTGTTATGAACTAGTACCCATGCATGTATTGTATTATCTTCATTTTAATAGTTGTCTTAGTAGTTCCAAACGTTAGGATCCCACCTAGATATTCCTATTCACTGAAGGGGAGTAGGTACTAGGAAAAGATAATACAATAGTAATTTGGAGTTTATTGTCAAAATCAGCTTATTAGGATTATCTTTCTTAAGACAATTAGCATTCATCTAGTAACTTGATAACCAAAAGGTGATAGTTATCTGAGATCTAGGATAAGGGTTAGTAATGCAACATCCTGAGACTCAAAAGCTGAAGGGTGAAATCCATCAATGAGTCCATAAAATAGTTGATGGTACATAACTTATCAGATTTTTCAAGCAAGGTATTGGGTTGATTTAGCTGAGCACGATAAACCTATGGATTTGAGATACCAGGGGAACACAATCCTAGTGTTCATTTCCTATTTATTTCAATCAAACTCTGCATTCTGCTACTTATAGTTACTTGATATTATAAAACCCCCATTTACTTTCCACTGTTCCCCATTGATTCTAGAAAAATAGAGATACAATTTCTATAGTCCCTATGGGTATGACCCCAACCTGAATTAGGTTACTATAGTTGACTACGACTACTTTATCCTTAAATTGGAGGTGTAGTTTGGATGTGGCTCAAAATTTTGGCACCGTTGCTAGGGACTACAATGTTGAGTAGATTGAAGTTATTGAAGCTTGCGGGTTTCATTTTTGTTCTTACTTAGGTATACGCTGGTGTATGCCTAATACCAAAAATCAAGGAAATCCCTTACTCCTAATTTATTTAGAGCTTGAGAGAATATTACACACACCATACAAAATGACTGAAGTAGTGCGTGATGGTGTTGTGGAAGGGGTTTGAGACCCTTGTAATGTATCTCCTCCTCCCCCACCTGATGACCCATAAAACATTGGTAATAGACAAACTACACAGTTGGTAGATGTTTAAAATCTAAGAAGAGATGAGAAGGAATGATAGCTAGCTCAGTAGGCAGGGCTAGATAGGCAGAAACAAGATAGAGATCACCGAGCAAATCTCGGTAGAGATAGAATCAAATAAGGTAGAGCTCAAGTATTGCCAGCCTATTAGTATTTACCACCCTATGAGGATGAGGACAATATGGACTATATTGAGCCTACAGAAATAGGGCCATTATTACACTTGGCCTACTTCTGAATATGACGTTTGATATAACTAGCTCTATAATCCAGTTACTAAACCTGAGAGGTGCGTTCTCAAGCTTATTAATAGATGATGCAAATATGTACCTTGTTAATTTCATTGGGATCTATACTTTCTATACCATTTTGGGGATAGATCAGGAGGTGTTGAGTTTAAGGATATTTCGCTCCTCATTATCTGGAGAAGCTTCACTATGATTGGGGGAACTTTCTAGAGGCTCAATAACCACTTGGAATAAGTTACACAGATAATTCTTGGATCGATTCTTTCCACTTTACAGGTGATATTATAACTTTAGGAAACTTTTTTTTGAGTCAATATATGAAGCTTGGTTTCAATTCAAGAAGAAGCTAAGTATGGTGCCCGGTCATCAAATTCTAGGGACGAACTTACTAGAGATATTCTATAGATCCCTGACTATTAGTTCTAGAGTAATGGTAGATACTATCACCAGAGGTGTATTTATGAGACTACACAGAGAGGTATATTTTGATTTTCTAAACTAGATATCTATCACAAACTAAGGATGACATACTCTAGATGCTGAAAGAGGTGCTGATACTTATACCATTGGGGAATCCAGTGATCATAGACCAGTTAATGATATAGTAGCACAACATAAAATGGAAATTGGGCTGTTAATAAGAAGTTTACAACAATGAATTATGAGAAGGTGAATGCAGTAGGAGCATAGGGTTCAACTTCCATAGCTTATGAGTTTGACTTGGAGGAGGACGCCAAGTATCTTAATTGCGAGTTGGCATGTTTTTGAGCCCAAGAGAAAGGAAGCTGAGGTTGGAACTATTATGGTGATAGATATAGAAACCACATTAGGGAGTGAGATAGCGACTGGAGTAAAAAAGGATGACTATAGAGAAAAGGGAGACAAGTATATTCCACTAGGCAACCAAGATACAAAATCGAGAATCAAGGCAGTGATAACTAAGTTGGTCAAGGGTCAAGAAAATTAATAAAACAACGTTAATGAGATTAAGGGTAATATTTTAGGGTTGACCTAGGAGGTCAAATCTCATGCTATTGCTATCAAGTATTTGGAGTACCAATTCAGACAGATGTTGACAACACTAAATCAGAGGCAGCTCAGTACCCTTCTAAGCAACACGATTCAAAATCTAAAAAATGATGGTCATGTTCTTGCTATTTCCTCATGGAGTGGTATAAGTACTTTGGATCCTCCTTTACCTATAGTAAAAGTGCCAAGAAATAACGAAGTTGTTTCCAATGAGACACCTGTTATAAAGTCAGTAAAGGCAATGGGTGGTGATGATAAAGTTGATGAGGATAAAGGTACGAGTAATGTAAGTTAGCCAATAGTCAAGTTGATCACATTACCACCCCTACCTTTTAAAAGACTAAAACACAAGAAATAAGAAGGAAAGTTCAAAAAGCTTATTAAAATGCTTAAAGACTTGAGCTTGAACATCCCTCTCCTTGAGGCATTAGAGTAGATGCGTGGGTATGCTAGGTTGATGAAAGAGTTAGTGACTAAGAAGTGGACTATAAGTTTCAAGGATATGGGTGGAGTGCACCATTGTAGTATAATTACTTCTAGATCTCTAGCCTATAAAAGGGTGATCCCAGTGCATTCATAATTCATGTACTATTGGGACCTCCCGATTTTCCAAAGATCTCTATGACTTAGGGGACAACATAAATCTGATATCGCTGGTCATATTTTGATAATTAGGTTTGAGCCCTCTTAAGCTGACTACTACGCATCTATTGATGTTTGATCTCACTATCAAGAAGCCCATTGGTATTTTCTTTGATATGATGGTAAGAGACGATCACCTCATCTTGCCAGCTGACTTTGTGATTCTAGATTATGAGGTCAATTTTGAGATGCCCATAATTTTGGAAAAATCATTTATGGCTATGGGTAGAGTAATGGTTGACATGGAAAAGGGGGAACACAAGTTTAGAGTCAACAAGGAAGAAGTCACAGAGTCAACAAAGAAGAAGTCACATTCAATATTTGAAGAACAATGAAGTAGCCGATCGACATGAGAGTGGTGTCAGTCATTGATTATATTTATGACCTAGAGGGTACTCTTTTGGGTATCTTGAATCAATCACTACATGAAAGGCAACCCATGGTCTTGTTGGTGAAGTTTGAGTAATAACACAACCACATTGTGCCGCAACATTAAATCAAGCACCAGGCAGGAGAGAACTCACTACTTTAGTGTTCACTTTGTTTATTTTATTTTTGTTGGTTTATAGCTTATGAACAACCCCTGGAATGAGGCTACATTCATAATCTTTCAGGTAAGGGGACTCTGTGACCAACCCACAAGGTCACAAGTCCCACTTGGGCCAGGTAAAGTTGTGCAATAACTAATGATTAAGTTTTAAGGATATTAATGGGAAAATTCTAGACTTTCACACAAAATTTGACTTACAGAGCTGTAAATACCAGTTATGGACCCATAAGTAGCAGAATAGGTATCAGTATGTAAAGTACAGAGAGCAGGAAAGTAGGCAAAAAATTTTGTCCCACATATGGCCAACACATACAGACCGTATGTACCATAACGGGCTATATGTGGCAGCCGTAAGTGGCCTAAAACAGGCCCCCTTTATTATTTAAGACATTTTAAACTCATTTTTAACACACCAAAACCTCAAAATTCATATTTTCTCTTGAAATCTCAATTTCTCTCTCAAAGTGTAAGCTTTTCCAACACTTACAAAAGGGTCAAATTTGCACTTGTGTAGGGATCAACTTGTCCAAAAGTGCTATACACGCATTCCAACTTTGAGTTTACTTCACCACTTTGTAGTGCACTTCTGATTTTTCATCTAAAAGGTAATGTTCTTGGCTCCTACTTGTAGTAATATATGTTACAATTGAAAACAGATAGTTGGTGAGTTTATTTTCATGGAATATATGTTGTGACCAACAAAGTTATTAGTTAGGAGCCTTGAACTATTTTAAAATCTTAATGTGGGGCATGGTGCATGAATTAAAACCTAAAATTATATGCTAGACGAAAGTGGTACTTGATGAAATAGAGGAGTACTAAAAGTTTGGCATGATAGTTATTATTAATAAACATAATTCTTGATATATGTATGCACATTGGACTCGTTAGGACTAAATTCAAGTATAGGGATGTAAAAATTAAAGGAAATTTGAATTTATCAAATTTTGAGCTTTTCTTTGAATTATGCAGTCCCTCATTCTCTGTTAGAAACTAACGCTTGTTTGTTTAGGTACACATGGCTCCCAAAGCTTTAAAGAAGAATGATGCTTCATCGAGAAGATGGGATGAGTTCCTCGAGACTAGTGGCTTGATAGAGGAGTACCTATTACAAATCTTAAAGCAGATGTGGTCGGGGTGACCTGCCGAGTGACTAGGGGTCAGATGCATAAGGCAGTTGAGACTGTTATTTTAGGAACCATGGGCGTGCAACTTCCAGATGACTCACAGTGGGGAAAAAAGTCAACCTTTACTCGACCTAGGACTCAAACTGAGGCCATTCAAGCTATCCAAGCTGGCTAGGTAGCTCTAGCCCAGTTGAGGATGTAGTTGGCTCAGACATTACCCCCATACTCTTTTCTACTGGGTGATGATGATGATAATGATGAGGATATGATAGAGTCAAAACCAGTTCTACAGGTTGATACATATAACCCCTAATTTAAGAAGGGGTTACAGAATGTGTTTGAGGCTGCAGTTCAGGAGGAGCATTACTAATAGCTCAGTCTAAGGAGGGTATCATAGTTCATATACAACTGTCAGGTGTATCCCAAACTGAGAAGGGTATAGAGTAGTCTTCCCATTAGGTGCCAGTTCTAGATTTAGAGGCACTAGCACAACAGGGACAGAGCTCTACCTCTACACATATCTCAAAGGTACATATTGAGTAAGTAAACCCGATATGGTGTATGGAGGGACTTCAAATGACATTAGATAGAGACAGCCATATTTTGGAGACCATCCAACATAATAGGGTATTCTATGAGGAGTTCAAGATTGAGTAATCTGGGTTGAGTAGAGAACCTTAGTTGCGGGATGGTTTTGATCATTATATGTTGGAGTGGATGACTAGACCACTCAGTTCTTATAGGCAAACTATGGTACAGGAAGTTTATGCATCATATCATGCTACAGTAGCTCTAAATACACCTAGATCTAGAGGCCTTTCTAGACACACTGAGTAACCACATCTTGTGTAGACCTTTGTGAGAGGGGTCATGATTGATATTTCTGTGCGGTCCATCCACCAAGTTCTACTTCGATAAGACTATGCTGTGCCAGTTTCCATAATAGAGTGTCACTACAGGTTAAGAGTTGTATAAGATAGACATATTATGAGGGATACTAAGAACAGGTAGGAGAGAGTCATGATGGCAAGGTGGATCACTGGATATATTTTATTTTTGGGTGATGAGACCCCTTGGATCAAGGGTTAGGGTATGATAAAGAAGGCAACACTGACATTTGCTGCTAAGTTTTGGTGGTTGCTTATCAAATATAGATTACATCTGACTTTTTTAAATAATGTATTAACTTCGAAGGGAGCCACTCTAATTGCTAGCATAGTGTCTGGATATGAAATTAACTTTGCATCTATCATTTGTCATGAGATTCATGACAAAGCCTTTGGGGAGATGATGACTCTACTATTCTCTTGCCTTATTTAGAGATTGTATGATAATGCTAGTGTACAAAGATACTGGGAGTAGATGAGAGAGTACAGGTGACAAACACTGTACAGACAAAGGTGATGAAAGATCCTGCACATCTAGTCCTTCCCAGGAGATATCATGTACTTGCCACAGTAACTTAGGTCTAAACTGAGGGATTTTTAGTTTTCATAAAGCCTAGTGATGTACAGATAAAAAATACAGGATATAGTATATATTTTGAGCTAAAGGAGTAGAGAAAGGCTCCCGAGGAGAGTACATAGGGTAAGGGGACCTAAATGACATCCACATCATCCCAGGCTTCTACCTCAGAGTCAGTAGATATATCTTCAAGGCATACTCACCCTTCTAATTTAGCTGCTGCATTAGGTATGGTGGTAGTTTCTTGTGCATTATTGCAGAGCTTAGTGGACAACAAAAGTGCCACCACTAGATGACTAAATAATATTGAGACAGAGGTGGCAACTTTGTATAAGAAAATCTGGCTATAGGTCTATAACAGACTAGAGATGCCGAATGTTAGATGAGAGTCTGCATATATAACTGCTATGTCTTAGTTACGTATTGAGTTACATGATTGATACTTTTACGTGATGTGTGGAATTCAGGTTTACAATGATTAAGATGCCAGATATAGGAGACATTAGAGAGGAGATAGACACTTTAGGAGTAGAGGTACTCTCTCTCACAAAGATCTATAATAGCAATTATCCCTTCTATCATACCCTCAGTTGTTCATTTGGTACCTCTTATGGGGTTTATACTATTTGACTTATTTAAAGAGGCGATGCATCAGTCCCGTAATTGGGACCAAGCGAGGTCGATAAGGACAATTACATGATCTTGACATGCCACATGATCAGGCCCTGAAAAGGGCCACCCATGATTCATAGGATACTATGTTTGTTGATAGGTTTAGGCGTGAGGAGATAGAAGTGGGTGTGTCTTATGGTAGTGCACTGCCACCACCACTTACTTCACTAGTAAATATACCTCCATATGGGGTTGATGATGACATGGATGCGTGGTTCATCCCTTTTATATTCTCGCTTTCCTTGGTTTTACTTTATCTTTGTACATTGGTGATATTGCATAATCTTTTAGTTTAGAGTGTGGTAAACCATAGCCGCTGTGGGTTTTTATTGCCGTGCTTCTTTTCAAGTAGGACCTAGTATGGTTGCAGAACCAGCATGTCTAGATTTAAATTTGTTTTGTGATGTTTTTTGCTTTATGCTTTTGTATTATGATATGTCTTGTTGTGTAACTAGGTGATTTTTGAGTATTTAGGGTAGTTGATATATTTTGATTTTGATTTTTTTTTAGAAAAATGATATCCCTCCAAAATTTGATTTTGAACTGTGTGATGTATATATATGTGAACTTTGTGGATCTTGTTATGTCATTAGAATTAGGGACATGATAATTGTAGCTAACAATTGCATGAACCAGATAGGTGTTGTAGCTTTGTGATATAGTCCTGCACTATGTGCATGAGAGGTACTACCTCGTTCTCTTTGTGTGTTAATTCTAGAACTTTCCTGGTTGGTTGCCTAGGTCTTAGGATAGTCGATTAGGAAAGAATCATAGGCCATTTTTGATATAAGCCCACTTGTAGCCTAAATGACCTTCCTAGTGTGAATTTGTATCCCTTGATCCCTATTTTGAGCCTTAAAGCGTATTTCCTTGTTTTCATATTTTACCTTCCCATTTGTGTTACAATGAACCTATTTTAGCCCTGGTACTTCTTGAACATTGTGCACCTCAACTTAGATAAATTTCCTAGGTTGAGGGTGGCTATAACAGGGGTGGGTAATGTATAGTGAGTATGAAGAAAGGAAAAATAAAAAAACAAAAGTAGGTGATAACACTCAACTTACACCATTATGTTGATGCAAGGCAATTGCTGTCAATATAAACCCAATATAGTCGAGGTCGAATGCATAAGGAGTTTAATTATTTTTCTTTATCTAGGTGTCTTAAGAGTTAACTAGGATTTAACCCGTAATGCAAACTTAAAACAAAATATCAAATTAAATTGGGAAGGGGGGGGGGGACTAGAATTAGAACTATGTTGAATAAAGTCATACTATAACACTAATATGAGAGCAACCAATTGATGAGTAAGACCAATCAAGAGAGGTCTTGGGGTTATGCCATCCTAGGGGTAATTTATGTACGAGTAATCAAGAGTTAATCCAATTATTAGTTTAATAGGTTAGGTAGTAGGTTTAGGGTTTTACTATTAGCCTTTCAACAAAACACTAAGTCTCACCCCTAGATTCTTTCGAATACCTCATGAGTGTGCCGAGTTTATTAACCTAGTACCTCAACTTAGCATCCCTATTTCTAGGATGATGCTTACGAACATTACAATTTCACAAAACATCCTTATTTCTAAGAGAATGCTAAGGATGAAACTAAAATCAATTTGTTATTCACAATTACTTATTACCCACATCCTTCCTTCAAGGATGATGTAGATCTGAGCTAATTAGGGTTTTCACCCACAATTTTCAATTCAAGCATAAAGTAATAGAAATACCCAACATCACTAACTGTCAATGTGGACTAACAATCAACATCCATACAACATTAATACCCTATTCAAGCATAACCCCAAGATAGGAATTTAGCTAGTCATGGAATTAAAGAGAAGAGAGTTACCCAAATTTGCATTCAAATCTTCCATTGAAGAGTAAAATAAGATTAAACTCAAACTTCAATTTGAATCCTCTACTGAAATATCACTTGGAATTAAGCGTACAGTTGTTTTCTTCTCTCTAGAACTCAAAAATTGCATAAATATAATCAACTTGTGAATGGGTTTTGGCCATTTAGGATTTTGGAAACTAGCTTGTCAATTTCTACTTTTGATCTTGAAGATATCTCGCTCCATCCTAATCGCCCTATCTTGACCGCATTCGTGACTCTCGTAATTTTTGTAGTCACCTCATGATCACCGAGGTTTGATTTTGCATTGGATTGAGATCTCGACCCTCAAGCCGCGATCACGGTACTTGAGGGTCAATCCCTGGTCCTTATTTTCATCTTGAGAAAGCATCTTGGTCTTTTGCTTCCCTTTTTAGCTTTGCTTTAAGTCCTTTTAATCCAATTACCTGCAAACAGAAGGACAATGGGATTTAATGCATTTCAATAAAGAATTATCCTCATATACCCAATCTTTCATCGTAGTGTACATGAATTAGGGTATAGTGAGTGGTAAATTGCCCCTCATCGACACCCCTAACTTAAAACTTTTATTGTCCTAAAGCAGTACTATTTTTTCTTCAATGAGACTATTCAACTTATAAACCCACTTGCACCACCAAATGGTCATCGTGATCCAGACTTGATTCTCACTAACAATTAGCCCTCAAGCATGGAAAAAATTATTAGTGCGATTCCCCTCAAAATCAACCAGTCTTTCAATGATGCAAAAAACTTTTAATAACAATCAAGAAACAACCACTAACTCTGTAGAAATGACTCCCTATTAATAGCGACTTAACTACTCTCCTTTGCCTCATCTTCGAAAGATGACAACTTCACCCACCTTAATCTGTCTACATGCCTCCTCACGAAAGAAAGTCCCAAAACACGATAGTATCTATCATGCAACAAGGGATTAAAGTGCAAGCACTCACTCTTAGAAAGAACCTCTCAATGCAAACAAGTACATGCCATATGCTTACCCTTATTTTCAATTGCCACTAACTCAAAGATACTTGGTTGGAGATCTCGAAGGACGTTTTCAAGGTTGTAATGTAGGCTCAGGAAAGGGTAGGATATATATTTGGGATCAAAGTGACTACAACCTCCTTAAACTCTAAATAATACACTATTTGATTAAACTTTGGGTCATGGGCTACTTTATTTATTTCCAACTCACACATGTGCCTATTTTCACTACCTTGATTTACCCTTCTGTTGAAAGAATTTTATTTCCATCTCTTTTCTTTGTGTAATTTATTATTTTATTTTATTTTTTTGATTTATTCCATTTTCTTATTCACTTATTATCATTGCTTAACTTTTAGGCACTCACCTACAATACCGTGGCCCAAGATCACTCCTTCCAAGATTCAAAACCCCAACTTAGGCTTTTAGCCTCAAGTTGCACTTTCAAGTTCAAGGAAGGTAGGGTTCAAAAGAGGGATAACCCTATGGATACTCAGACTTCACCATAGGAATTAAGGAAATCCCAAATCTATAATGCCATGGATACTCAGACTTCCCCTGCATCTATATCTCAAAAACCCAAAACACGATGATTTTCCCTTAAGAATGTCATCACTCAATATATCATCGGGAAAGGCTCATCCAATATCATTATCTAGAGAAATAAAATCTAAGAATGAAAACAAATCTAAAAATGAAACAAAATGACTAATCCATAAAATGTAAGCACCATCAGGGTGCCCAGTATTAAAACTCGAGAAAATAAAAATTATCTAAATAAATATAAAAACATCCAAATAGATACACGAATTATATAGACGAAAGAATCAATATATCAAATAAAGATGGAGACGTGAACTCCCAACTAAAAGCTTGACGTGTCTTCATTGCATAATCATGAAAGAATAGAAAGAGTAAAAGAGGCTCTCTTTAAATGCATCAAGAATTGTCGTCACTCTCGATCTTAGCATTACCTTCAACATTATCATCATCGGATCACCTGGCGGGGACCTCATTATCAGAATTTACTTTAGGATGGGGGAGTCTTTTTTTGGGATTTAGGACCTTTCATAAGCTCTCACCCCTTTCCATGTATGGGTATAGAATTTGTCTCTCCTCTTCTCCATCCTTCTGATTTTATCATGTGACTCCTATAATGACTGATGTGATCATGCTAATAAAGAGTAGGCCCATGCAAGTCTGGATATAGTATCCCCATGCTTCTTCTAATATTTAAGGAATCTCTCATAGTCAATTTGAGCAACATAAGAATGACGAGTGATGGAAGGTTCTCTTGGACCCTAAGGTAGATTTGACACCAACTCCCTGATAATCTGTATCTATCCTGAGAGATCCTTGAATGGACAACCTGAGGATAGCTTGCAAGAATCAATATTACCTTCTATCGACTTCCCTGAGTCAACTTTTTTCTTTTTTACTTGAAAGGAGCACCCACTCCACCAATCTTTAATGGTCAAATAGGGGTATTCGGGCATACCCAAGTGTCCCTAGGGTACATCACAACTATGACCCTATTTCATAATTTTGTGATCAAGGAAGGAAACATGAATAGGGTGCCACCTTTTCTCTTTAAATGCATAATGCCCGAAAGCACAAATATCCCAACATTCAGATGAATGTTGTCCAAGATGCTTGCAAATATGCAAGATCGTATATCCAAGACATAGGTCAAGTTAGTGAATGGAGAAACATGGCTACATATGAAGGCTATCCAGATCTGAGCCTCAATCGTGAAGTCATGAAATGATATCCCCATTTTTGTGGTAGCCTATAAAACCTCTCTTCCCAAACATAATTTCTTAACTAAACAGCTCCTTGGTGCATAACCTTTATCCTCAAATGAATTTATATTAGCATCTGGCAGCCCGTAAACTCTTTGATCTATTTGTCCCCAAAATGAACCTGCTTTCATCTGATTCTCATAATTAGGTAGGAGGTAAATATTATACTAAGATTTATGTAGAACTTCCTAACCCAATTCTCATTAGCTCAAAATAGTCTGGGGAAAAACATCTCCACCCAGGAGTGACCAGTCTATCATAAAAGGCCGTGAGCTTTTTTGGCACCTTTTTCAAAGATATGCCTCACTTTAGTAGTAACTTCGTTGGAGCCAAGTCCTCATAGTAGACAATTTCACATTCAAGGGCCAAGAAGTGAGTACTATCGTAGCCTACCATTCTTTGATTTGGGTACCTATAATCCATACACACTATTATTAATCAAGATAAACATGGAGAAATAATGCTATATGACTTAATTAAGCTAAAGAAGTGGCCTATGGATCATGGAATGGCTTGGAAATGACAATTCAGGGGTTGAACCAGTCTATCAGACTGGCCTTAGTTTTCCATGATCTGATTTAGTCACGACCACGACACTTAAGAGTCCTGTCAAATAGGTCTTGGCTACTACAATTGCATCCACTGAGTTGCAATCATGATATCTTGATCACACTTATCGTACTATGATTGCAGTATCTGAGACTGTGGTCCAACAATTGTCCTATACTAAAAAATGTCAATTTTGCTACCAATTTGTGATCAAAACTAGTAACTAACATTAAGAACATGACACAACATCCCTTAAAATTCAGTCATTCCCTTACATCGATGGAAATCAATCAAGAGAATCATTTGGGCATTTCACCAAGCACTTGGTGTGCACAATCATTTCTTATCAATTTTGAAAAGTTTTGGGTAGTAAAAACTTCCACGACTTTGTATACACCAATAACAACATCAATTACATCATAGAGGATCAACTAAGCTCAAAATTAAGCATACTAAAAATAATTTTAGGCGATTGCCCTAAAGTATGCATTCTAAGGTCCACACACAAGTATAAAAAGGGAGAATAAAAGTACATACTTGATGAGGGAATGCAAAGAATTTGAAATTTACTAGAGATGCTTTCAACAAAGGTAAAAATGGTTGCAATTGAGAGTAATTTAAGAGAAAATATGGAGGGAGTTGTTTTGGGTGACTGTTAACAGTCTCGACCAAGATCATGGTCAAATATTCACAATTGGAATAACATGACAATCATGATAACAATGGCATAGTGATAGTAATTATGGTAATCAAGACCAATTTTGCTCCCCTATTTTCAAATGCTCAACCCTCAACTCACTTCCACCATACTTATTATTACTCAAAATTATTCAAATGCGCCCTTTGGGTGCCTTATTTGCATGGATTAATCTAAACAAACACAATCTCCTCTAACAATCTAAAATAAAAAAAGGATACGATCCAAATTCATGTCCATGATGGGTTGCCCCTATCGAGAGCCTAATTTAATGATGAAACATGACGTTATTCTATTCTCAAGTTGGATCCTTGACCTGTCCAAGATCTACCTCCTTGTCCATGACATCAATCCCGAATACCACTTGAATTTATAGTGTTTGCTTTTTGATTTTACACAAATGGAAAAAGACTTTATATTATGCACCCAAAACTTCATTTCTCCATTATCCATATCTACTAATGCTCTTTCGATTGCCAAAAATGGTCTCCCGAGTATGATTGGTATCTCATGATTGATATCACAATTAAGGACTACAAAATTTATCGGGAGGATAAACCGGTCAACTTTAACAAACACATCGATCAATATGCCCACCGATTTATTTATTGAACGGTCCATCATCAAAAGTCTCATGGTAGTGGGCGTGGGATCTCCCAATCCTAGCCTTTGACACACAATATATGGAATAAAGTTGATACTATCACCAAGGTCACATGATTCCTTTTCAAATTTGTGAGTCCCAATGGTGCAAGGGATTGTAAAAATACCCATGTCTTTTTTTTTCTCCACCATGATATTTAACATGATGGCGCTACAACTGTGGGTTACTTTAATAGTCTCACTATCTATAAGTCACTTCTTGGACATCAAGTTTTTCATTGTTTTAGTATACCTCGAGATCTCTGCAAGAGCTTCCAATAATGGAATATTTATTGAGAGGTTGCTAAGCTTTGAAAGGAACTTTTTTAACTTGGCATTGTCATATTTCTTCTTCAACCTTTGTTGAAAGGGTAGAGGAATTTTCATTGGGGGAATGGAAAGCTTTAAGGTTCATTCCCCATCTTCTTGTCACCATCAATCACTTTAGGAGTTTCCTCCTCATCACCATTCTCTTCAACTATCATGGACTCCTCATCACCCTCTTCAAGAGACTTTGAAGCACCAACACTTGGTAATTTAGACTTCTTTCTCTTTATATTCATTTGATCATCAAGAGACTTTTCCTAAAATTCAATCACATGCTCTCCAATATTTCTACCACTTCTAGTAATAATTGCCATGACATGATCTTCATTCTTAGGATTTACTATTGTGTCACTTGGTAGGCCCCCTTTTGGCCTAGCATTGAGTTGAGTAGAGATTTGCCCCACTTGTGTTTCCAATTATTTGATGGAAGCCGAATGAGAAATAACCATTTGGTTGAGTTGATAAAAGTCTCTCTCCATCTCCCTTACTATTTTGTCAGTATCTTCAAGACATATCAAAATTCTAGCAAGCACATCCTCAGTTTTAACTTCTTTTTGGGTACATTAAGCTTGATTCCTTGTCTTTGATACAATCATTGGGGGGGGGGGGAGGGAGGAAATATATATCATAACTTATATCTTTTTTTCTCTATATATTTATCTATCACACCAATCACGATCTCAATGTCGATCATTACAACCTTATTTCCTACTTTTTCTTTGATAGGCAAGGCGAGAACCCCTTGAATAATTATCCAACATCCTTATCTGTTCATCGAGTGCCTTAGATTTATACTTACCATAACCTTTTCCATATTGAGAGGTAACAACATTGATAGCTTTTGTAGGTTCTCCCATTACGTGTTTAGTGAGGAGCATCAATTGGATCATCTTGTTGGCCATACTTTCATCCCTTTCTTCATCTTTATTTCTTTGTTCTTTCTTCATCCTTCAATGAATTTTTTCAAATAGAGGTTTTTATCTTCGTGTGCTTGACCCCCAAAAAGACCTTACATTTGTAATAGTAGATCAACACACTTGTTATATGGAACATCCTATTTTCCTTGATCGGTGGTATGTGGATAGCACTAGCATGCCCCACATTATTAAGGTGATCCATATCCTCGAGGTGCCCATCAAATAAGACATCATTGTTCCCATTGTATTTAATGGTGTCATGGTTATTATGAAAATCACCTAACAAAATTAAAAAACAACAAACAATATAAGTGAAAATACTATAGGTAAACCCAAAGTTACTAACAACACCACATAAGAGAAAATAAGTTTCACTCTCGGGCAACGGTCCTATTTTTGATAATGCTCAACTTATACCATTATATTAATGCAAGCGATCATTGTCAATATAAACCCAATGAAAGTCGAGGTTGAATCCACAAGGATTGTAATTAGTTTTCTTTTCCTAGGTGTCTTGAGAGTTAACTACGAGTTAACCACCAATGCAAACTTAAAACAAAATATCAAATTAAATTGGGGGAGGGGGGGTAGGGATGGAGGAGGGATGGAATTAGAGTTATATTGAACAAAATCACACTATAACACTAATATGAAACCAACCATTTGATGAGTAAGGCCAAGTAAGAGAGGTCTTGGGGTTATTCAATCCTAGGGGTAATTCATGTACGGGTAATCAAGAGTTAGTCCAATTCTTAGTTTAAGAGGTTTGTTAGGTTAGGTTTAGGGTCTTACTATTAGCCTTTCAAAAATCACTGAGTTTTACCCATGGATTTTTCTGAATACCTCATGAGTGAGCTGAGTTTATCAACCCAATACCATAATTTAGCATCCCTATTTCTAGGATGATGCTTATGAACATAGAAATTTCACATAGCATCCTTTTTTCTAACATAATTCTAAGGAAGAAAATAAAGTCAATTAGTTGTTCACAAATACTCAGAACCTACATCCCTCATTCAAGGATGGTGTAGGATCCAAGCAAATTGGGTTTTTCACCCATAATTTTCAGTTCAAGCATAGAGTAATAGCAAAACACAACATCAATAACTATCAATGTGGACTAACAATCAAATCCTATACAACATTAGTACCCTATTCAAGCATAACCCCAAGATATAAATTTAGCTAGTAATGGGATTAAAGAGAAGAGAGTTACCCAAATTTGCATCTTCCATTGAAGAGTAAATAAGATTATACTCAAACTTCAATTTGAATTCTCTACTAAAATCTTAATTGAAATTACGCATACAATTGTTTTCTTCTCCCTAGAACTTAAAAATTGAATAATAATAATCAACTTGTGAAAGGGTTTTGTCCATTTAGGATTTTGGGAACTAGCTTGTGAATTTCCACTTCTTCCCTTGAAGATATCCCTCTTGATCATGATCTCCCTATCTTGATCATGTTCGTTACTCTTGTAATTGTGGTAGACACCTTGTGATCACCGAGGTCTGATTTGGCATTGGATTGCGATCCAACCCTCAAGCTACGATCACAATACTTGATTGTCAATCCCTAGTCCTGATTTTCATCTTGAGCAAGCATCTCAATCTTTTACTTTTGTTTTTTAGCTTTGCTTCAAGTCCTTTTCATCCAATTACCTACAAACACAAGGACCATGGGATTTAATGTATTTAAACAAAGAATTAGCCACATATACCCAATCATTTCTTCGTAGTATGCACAAATTTAGGTCTAGATGGGTGGTAAATTTGTGAATCCTCAGTAGCACTGGGTGTGGTAGTAAAACAAAAAAGGAAAAAAAAGAAAAAGAAAAGGGAAAATTTGAAAAGAAAGAACAAGAAAAACACACCCAACCTATGTGCTTTAAAATAAAAAGGGAGAAATAAGAGCAAAAATAAATAGAAAAATTGGTTGATAAGTGAGATCATAAAATTAGTTTAGTGATAAGAAGGCTTAGTCACTTGATATCCATATGTACCATACCAGCCCCCAAGCCTACATTACAAGATGATAAAAGTCTAATAGTGATCCTAGCTTGATTATCTGAAATCATAGGAATAAAAAATAAGGGAAAGCTTATGGTATTTGACATGTATTAATTGGAACTTCTTTCTGAGTGTAAGTATCTCTTGACCATCCTTGCATTGACATGCTTGATTTCATATATGAGTAAGGAGGACTTCTTTTATGTGAGGGCACATGGGTTGTATTGCTAGTTGCATATTTTTTTGGGTAAGTGTAACTTGTATATATTCATAGTTGTCTGTTGCTAAGATAATTGCCATAAATTGAGCGCTTGGTGTCATACTATTGTTCTTTATGTCTACAAGTAGCTGGTTTTTACTTGTGATATAAGAGGGAATAATGAGTTTGAACTTAAAATGTTGATTGACTGGCTTGGATGCCTTAGATTCTCCTAGTTAAGCATCATGTTTTTCTTTTGTTTGGTTGCGTTTCTTGAGGATATACAAACATTCTAAGTTGAGAGTGTTGATGTGTTATGAATTTATAGCACTTTCAATGCTTAAAATAGTGAAATATGTAAGTTTCTTAGGTTGTTTTGTTAGACATGATGTATTTTGGGTATGTTTTGTAAAAAATTAGGTTTTGGAAAGAAAAAGATAGAAAGATTAAAACTGAAGTTTTTGGCTACTTACTTAGGCATTTTTGGCGTATGTGGCACTTACTGGGCATATCTGAGCAAATTATGTATCAGAATATTAAGTCTAGAGGCTTTGTTACGGGAAATTGAAGACTTTGTCACTTACTAAGGATACATATATTTTGTATGTAGCACATATGGTCTATATGTAGCCAAGGTATTTGATAGAATCCAAGATCCAGAGAGTGCAGAAGCTAAAGACAAATTTTTGGCACATACCTGGGTCCACATATGGACCATATGTAGTACATACGAGCCATATGTGGCCTACGTGGCCACCGACTCCATTTTTTCTTTTTTGTTTGGGCTTTGATTTTTAGGGGTTCCTAGTGTAGTATAAATTCCCTTTTTATTCTTTTAGTAGAGGTGACACACTTTAAAATATTTTTACATACCTTGACATATTATGATCTCTTGGATTCTTGCATTGGTGTTTTGGTTGATAATTTAGTTTTTGACTTTGGGTTTAGATCATTAGTTATTATGATATTACTTAATACTTGTAATCATGAAATCTATTGGTTATTTCACAAGAATTAATGGCTAATACCCTTAGCTAGGGTTGTGGGAACCCTGGCAGATTGATGAAGTAGGGGAAGTGCAAAGTTGTTCTGAACCAATACCCATGTATGTATTGTATTATCTTTAGTTTAATAGATATCTTAGTAGTTGAAAATGTTATGATCCTGCCAAGATATTCCTATTCACTCCACAAGGAGAGTAGAGACTAGGAAAAGATAATACAATAGTAATTTGGAGTTAATTACCAAAATAAACTTACTAGGATTATCTTCTTAAGACGCTTAGCATACATCTAATAACTTGAGACCCACAAAGTGATAGTTAACTGGGATCTAGGATAAGGGTTAGTAATAGAACATCCTGAAACTCCAAAGGTAAAAGGTGAAATCCATCAATGAGTCCACAAGATAGTTGATGGCATATAACTTATCAGATTCTGCATGTAAGGTACTAGGTTGGTTCAGCTGAGCACGATAAACCTATGGATTTGAGATGCTGGGGGGAACACAATCCTAGTGTTCATCTCCTATTGATTTCAATCAATGTCTACATTCTATTACTTACAGTTACTTGATATTACAAAACTCCCTATTTACTTTCTGCACTTGCCCATTAATTCCAACAAAAGAGAGATACGATTCCTGTCGTCCTTATGGGTATGACCTTAACCTAATTTGGGTTACTATACTTGACTACAACCACTTTATCCTCAAATTGGAGGTGTATTTTAGTCATGGATCAAAGTTTTATGAGTGCAAATAACAGGTAAAATCCCCACAAATGTCCGTAATAGTCCATCCTATGACCCTTTTGAATCCCTGCACCACTGAAAGTAATGCCTCTACCTGTGTCTCTAATATGTTATCTGCAATAATTAATGGAGAGGTATTATCAGCCCCCAAAAATACATATATCAAGTGAGATGGGAGGGCCTTTAATTCTAAGACCGGTGGCTCCTCAATAGACGATTGAGCTAGAAGAGTAGTCCTATTATTAAAATCAAGATCAACATTCTTCAAAACATAATTGTAAGATCCCCTGCCATATAATGAGATCACTATTTCATCATATTTATTAATGCCATGGCTGTCAAAGTTCATAATGAACACTGCCAGTACCTCAACCCCAAGTCTCTCCTCAATGGGTACGATTAATGAATCATTATCATTAATTGTGTCTATCACATGCACCACTCTCATATCTTTTGGATGTTGCATCGAATGATATACTAAAGATCACATGCTAATTATTTAGTTTGAAATTCATCTGCCCTAACTCTATATCGACCAATGCCCTACTCATAGCTAAGAAGGGTCTATGAAATCCAACCAACAATCAAGGATCATGAAATCAGCTGGAAATATGAAGGATGCAACCTTCACCAAAGCATCAAATAAAATACAACCTAGTTTCTTCACAGTCTAGTCAGCCATCAATAACCTCATGGATGTCCGCTTGGGTACCCCCAACCCTAGATGCTTATACACTACCCATGACATCAGATTAATTCTAGTTCCCAAGTTACTTAAAGCTCGAGCAAAGTTGAAGGACCCAATAGTACATGGAATAGTAAATGCTTTGGGGTTTTCCTTCTTCTATACTAATAATCTGAAGCAACAACACTACTATGGTGCATATTATCAGTTGTCTTAAAGCTCGCCATCTTCTTCTTAGTGACCAAATTATTCATGAACTTGGCATATCTAGGAATTTACTACAATGCTTCAACAAGAAGAATGTTGATAGATAGTTCTTTGAACATAGCAATGAACTTTTTGTATTTCCATTATTCTTTCTTATGCTTCAACCTCTGATAAAAAAGTGGGAGAGGTTGTCGAATAGTCTTCAACACCGGTTCATCTACCTTTTATCTACCTTTATCCTTCTCAACACTATGATTAACACCTATTGATTTATGCGATGACTGAACATTAGTCACCAACTTCACTATCTCCTCTTAAGGTGTCATTGACATCAACACTATTATTCCTTAGCTCATCAATCGCAGGCATAGAGAGGTCCACAGTGGCCTTACCACTTCAAGTGGTGATGTCCAAAAAATATCCGTCATTCTTAGGATTCTGTTGTATTGCTTGAAAGGGTAGCCGGCTGTTGCTAATTCAAGGTTGCTGAAATTCAACATAATTGTTTCTCTAATTGCTTAATCGTAGTATCATGCGATTCTACCTCTTAGGTCAACCTTAAAATGTCTGCCCTAATCTTCTTAAGGCAATTTTCTTGACTTTCCTGACTCTTTACCAGCTTTGAAAACATAGCCTCCATGCTTGATTCACTATCACGGCTACCTAGTGGAACATATGCACCACTCTTCTTTTTATAATCCTCTTTATATCTCTAGTCACTGTCTCTTTCAGCTCTGATCTCTGTACCTATCCCTATAGTAGTTCCAACCTTGGTTCTCTTTCCTAGAGTTCCAATTATCTTAAATAGATAATTGAACCTTGGCTTGAAAGCTCGCCTACTCTTTATTTAGATAGTTTGCTTCTTTGTCCATATCTGAATCATATAACTAAGAGGGCCAACCTTTCATACCCATGTTATTCACCTTCTCAAAATTCATCATTGTGAATTACTTTGTTAGCAACCCAACCTCCATCCTTAACTGCACAACCTCCTGAGCCACTGTTTCATCTGCAACTCTGTGCTCGCTGGAAGCCCTAATAACAAAGTGCCAAGGCCTCTCTCCGCCTCACGAGTACACCACCCTTAGTTTTTGAGAGAGATATGATTTGGTATTTTTGATGCTACCTCCCAGCATAGTTGCCTAAATGCTCCTACCAGTAATAGTATCACCATAGCTTTGGAACTGGTGTTAAGTGCTTAATAGAATATTTCAAGCCAATTGTTTCTTGTAATTATATAATTAGGAACAATCATCAACTTCTTTTTAAACCAAAAACATGCCTCATACATTGATTTAGAATCCAGCAACCTAAAATTATATATCTCATCCTTTAACCATAACATTTTAGATGGAAAAAAAAATAATCCAAAAGCTTCCTCCGCAACTCGGTCCAAGTAGAAATGGATCCATGAGAAAGTTTACCTAACCATAATGTAGATTTACCAGTTAGAGAGAAAGGAAACAACCTGAGTCTCAAAACTTCCTGATCTACCCTAGGTATAGTGTATGAAATGCAAATTCCACTAAAATTAATGAGGTGCATATTTTCATCATTAGTCGGCAAGCTCGTAAATAGACCTTTCAAATTAAGAAACTGGATCATAGCATTGGTAATGTCGAACTTCACACGCAGTGGCAATGCAGGAGGAATGATAACTTCTATCACGGTAGGTTCAATGTATCCTAAGTCCTCTTCTGGATCTTCATATGATGGAAATTATTGATAGGATGAGAGTACTTGCACTCTACCCTTTCTACCTCTATCTCAATTTTTGTCGAGTTCTGCTTGATGATTTTCTCCTTATCTCTGGCATGTTATCTCTTTCTCCTAAGCTATAAGGCGGGCATCTACATTCTCCTCACACTAGCAATATTTGATTCTGCTAAATAATTGAGTAGTGGATTGATCAATCGTGTACTAAATTACACTAGGAGAAGGAAGAGGTAAGCCAAATAGATTATACCAAAGCTCCTTAAGATGATCTTCATATTCGTGTTCTGACATCCTATGATTTGGTTATAGGATTTTATCTGGCTTAGGATCTAGTGGGAATAAGGGACTGCCTTGACTAATAGTTCTAGGCATTCACCTGTGTATGCCCTAAGAAGAATACAAAAATAAAACACAAAAACCTCAATAATTTTGCAAATATATTCCATGGCAATGGTGCCAAAATTTGATGTCGCCCAAACTATACCCCCCAAGAAGATACAATGCAGTAATTGTCAAATTATAGTAACCTAACTAGGTTGGGGTCAATCCCATAGGGAATTGGTAGAACTCATGTAATGACCCGAGGCTACCCCCTATTTGTTACATGGTGCCTACGATCCCCAGAGATAATAAGTTAACCCATGAGCTAGTACTCGTTGTGAGCACTGAATAACATGATCATAAATGTGAAAGAATAATGATATGCCATAAGGTTTTAATAACTAAATTTAAAACTGAAATATGAGCCTATAAAAACAACTAACTTAATCTAATAAAATAAAGATAAACTAGATTACTAATTTTAATATCTGAATACTGAATAACTGACTCTGATATTTGAAAAGCCTCTATAATTGACTGACTGAATATGAGTTGATGGGACATGCCCTAACTAACTCCAACTAACTACTAACTGAGATATGAAATAAAGTAAGCCTATCCTCAAAATATGAGGACTCACCACTGCTACTACTGAGAATCTGATGAGTTTACTCATGAGCTGGGGACTGAGTGTCAGAACCTATGATATAATACATCATAGCGCAACAAAAAGGTATGTAGTCAGTACTTTGAATATACTGGTATGATAAATAAGGTAGGCTGATATGCATGGTTTCATGAACAGAACAAATGATTTACTGGATATACTTTGAAAGCATGGAGTACTGAGTAGAGAACATGGAATCTGCAGATACTGATAAGGAAATTTGTAAATACTGAGGATGCATGACCAAACATATAACATAACTGAGTAAAATTTGTAAACTAAAATATTGAGATAACTAAAATTTGTATGCTTTGGTCAAGCAACTCTAAGACTGAATAACTAAATTGGACTGTAACTGAGACCATATCTGACACTGTGGGAGGTATTATCTAACTGACATTCCCCAATTTAAGATAATCAGGATCTAATCTATAACCCCTACTGGAAGGGTGTTAATACTATGCCACGAGTACTAACAATGATTGTGTGGATCCACTGAACTGATATAATGTCCAAAGGACTAAGTATGTCAAGCCTGAACTGATGGGTGACCCCTTCGAGATAGTTAAGCCTAATTTGATAGGTGACTACTCATATCCTACGCTGGCTACGTAGTTCAGGATTATAGGGACTTCTACTAATGACTCTGTCTATTTGACGGGGAAGGCATCATCCTTACACTTGCTCGGTGCTAAATCCTACTCCCAATTGAAAGAAACTGAGGTACTAGACTATTTTGAGTTGAACAACTGATATCTGACTATTTTAATAATGCTCACAATCAAATACTCAGAATGTCTATGGGTAGTGTAGCTCATGTTGAGGATGGTAAGAAGAAGTTAGCTCAGTAAGTCCATCAGCTTACTCGACTAGGTGTCCACTTAGTCAACTTAGCAGAACGTAGTGTATAGGTACAGAGTAGCTCAGAGTCATCTCTAGTTTATGAGGTGAAGGAAAAACAGGAAAGAGGTCCCAGTTTAGTTAAGTTGAAAGAATCGGTCAGAGATAAAAAAGTAGAGGTTTTCTTCCAAGGGGGAGATGGTGTTTTGCATTGTTAGGGTAGATTGTGTGTGCCTGGTATAGATGATTTGAGGTAACAAATTTGATATATAGCCAGTATCTGGGAGAAGGTCTATTCTAAAGTCGATTTCCCTTTCGGGAGGAACTCTAAGAAGATTCTTTAGAAATACATCTGAGAATTCTTTATCTACTAGAACTGACTCAAGAGTAGGAGTTTTTGAGTTAGAGTCTTTGACTCGTACGAGATGGTAAATACAACCTTTTGATATCATCTTCTGGCTCTAACGTACGAAATCAACTGGCCTCTAAAAACTGTATTACTACCCCTCTATTCAAGGACTGGTTTATTTGGAAACTAAAAATGAACTATTCTATTTCTACAATCAACTAAGGCATAGCATGAATGGAGCCAATCCATGCTGAGAATAATATCAAAATCTATCATCTCTAACTCTATGAGATCAACTGAAGTAACTTTTTGAGCTATTGTGACCGGACAGTTCCTGTATACTTGTCTGGCTACAATGGAAATGCCTACTGGGGTAGACATTGAAAAGAGGTCTGCTATAGTTTCAGGACTGACTCCAAAGTTGATAGCTATATATGGAGTTATAAAAGAAAGAGAAGCTCTAGGGTCTAGTAAATCATAAACATGCAAGTGAAAGACCTGCAATGTACCAGTAACTACGTCGGGAGAATTTTCCTGATCTTGGTGGGACTAAAGAGCATATAATCTATTTAGATACTAACCACTGGTAGCACTAGAAATGGCACCCTGTTGAGTTGGGCAACCGGATGGAACTGACGACTAATGGGACTGGCCCTATTGGCGCACATCTCTACCCTTCTGAGAAACTACCCGACACTTCCAAATACAATGGCCTGTTTTTCCTCAACTGAAGCACTCATCACTACCTGCTCTACTGTAATGCCCTAATTTTCCATAAATAGAATGCTACACGGTGCTCATGACCCCGAGGGACCATAATCTAACCCTTTCTGATAGCTGTAACTAAGCACTGCATAATATATTGAAATAAATATAGAAAACTAGCAGAAACTTACCATAAGGTTCAAAAACTTAAATTACAACTGAATAAAGTTTAACAATATCAAAACTAAATATCTGTTTGAACAACTAGTCTGAAAACTCTGTAGTCTGAAAGCCTCTAATTATCTGGATAAGGAGTTGATGGGACATGTCCCCAATTAACTCCAACTACTGAAATACTAAAATTGGTAATAAAATAAAATAAGAACCATCCTCAAATAATGAGGAATCATTGCTAGGTCTACTATTGCAGACTAGAACTGAGCTGCTAAGGGTGCCCTGAATCTCGTGCTTCTAAACCTATGGTGTAAAGTAAAACACCATAGCATAAATGTGTCAGTACGTGGGAATGTACTGAGTATGCAAGATGAGGTAAGGCTAAATAAAAGGGCTTATGCATGAACAATTACTTAACTAAATAACATAAGAGTACTGAATGAGGACATATGCATGAATTCACAAACCATTATTAAAATCACAATGACATTGAATACTGAGACTCGAATACTTCTTTACTGATGTCTGAACTCACTACTAACACTAAGATACTAAATAACTGAATATTCTGATATTAATAACTGAGTACTGAAGTTGAGATCAATCCTATCTAGCGGATCACATCTGAATCTAATGATACCAAGAGTACTTAACTGAATTTGAGATCAGTCCTATCTAGCGGGTGATCTCTAAACTTAATGGTAATAAGAGTACTTAACTAAATATGAGATCAGTCCTATATAGCGGGTGATCTCTGAACTTAATAATAATGAAATAATTTGACTTAGTCTGAGATCAGTCCTATCTAGCGGGTGATCTCTGAATCTGATGATAATGATAAAATGCATTTGAGATCAGTCCTATCTAACGGGTGATCTCTAAACATACTTATAATAAGATTGATTGACTAACTCTGAGATCAGTCCTATCTAGTGATCTATGAATTTGCTGGTATGCTAAGGGTTGATTGTATCTACAGTCTTGAATTTGAAATACTGAACTGAGTTCCTTTACTGAGATTAATTCTGAAACTGAGAGTATGAGAAGTAGTCATCTAACCAACATACCCCTTCTATCTAAGTTTGGGTCCAACCTGTAACCTCAGTTGGAAGGGTGTTAGTACCGTGCCACAGGTAAATACCTCTTTTATGGAGTCATTCCTACCTAACGGGTGACCCCTGGGATCAGTCCTATATATATAATATATTGACGGATGATCCCTGAGTATGTCAGTCCTATCTAGTGGGTGACATCTCATACCTAGGCTAGCTACATAGTTTTGGAACTTAGGGATTGCTCCTAGGGATCTCAGTCCTTTCTAATGGGTGATCCCTCAACCCTAGGTTCACTCGGTGCTAAATCCTACTCCCAACTGAAAGACTCTTAACTGATTCTTTTTCCTAAACTTTACTAGACTGAGTTGAATCTGTTACTGATCATACTGATCAACTGAGTTAAGCTGAGTTCACTTGGTTGTGAAGACTGATGGAACACTACTGGATCTCGTTATCTGACTGAATGATACTAAGTTCTGAATTGATTACTTGAATGCTACTGAGGTCTGAAACTAAATTCTTGAATACTGCTAAGATCTGAGTTGAGTACTGAACTGAAGCTGGAATGCTAACGACACTGAGATTACTGAGATTTTCTAGATCTGGTACCTGTCTGAGAGTATTGAGTTCTGTAACTGACTGAGTTCTACTAATTGTGGTATGATTAAGAGTATCTTGAAATTGATACTGATTCTAGACTTGCAGCTAATTTTTCAGGTATAAATACCCCTAGGACTCGATAACATAAAAGTAAAACATAACCATTTTTGAATAATCACGACCATGGACTTTCATTCACCATTGCAATCATCAAAGCATCTCTTCAAGCACTTGAAAATCATAAACATGTGATAGTATAGGGAGACATGTTATTGGCTCATACTCTATTAAACAAAGTCTTGTGTCAAACACTTAACATGCATTGAAGAGCACATAATTGGGGGATTTCATGCTAACATGTCATAATTTATTCACTAAGGCTTTTCAACAAACACTTGTCATACTACTTAAAGGTGATTTTTCATGAACATCGTGTAATTATCACATACTAGGATCAAAGCTTACAACTTTGCATCTAAATCATGAATTAAAATTTAACAACACATAATCATGGACTTCCATACACATAAATCATGAAATCTCATAAAAACATAAACTTCATAATTTTGAAAAGGATTCTTGAAGTTCTTGGGTGGAAGGAACCCAAGAATCAACATCTGCATACCTTAGAAGATTCTTTCTTGAGGCTTCTTAAAGAAATCCTTAATTTTGTTCTTGATTTCTTGGCTAGCGTTCTTGACTTCTTGAGAGATAAAATATTTTGATTTGGGGAAAATTGATGAATAATGAAGTATTCTCATTATTTAGGGTATAAATCCCTTATATAGACTGATTTGGGGATTTAGGAAATTACTAATTGGTCCTTGAAATTTAAAAACAAAATATGAAAATCCTAATTTCTCATGCTGGCGCGACACGGTGAAATTGTGCTAGCTCACTAGAAATTGGACAATTAGGAAACTGAGCCTTGACGCGACATGCCATAATCGTGGAGGCTTATTGAATTTTGACGATTTAAATTTTGGTTGATTCCGCGACGTGCTAAAGTGCCAGGTGGTACACTGCCTCACTAAAATGACTCTAACTCTTCAAACGAGTGTCGAATTTGGGTGAATTTGGTATCAATGAAAAGCTTATTCAATTTCTCACGTGATAAAAAGTAAATATATTAAAAATTTCACATTGAATAAAATATATACATCTTTGAAGCAAGATATTTGATGTTCTAGAGATGAATTTAAACTAGGAGAAGTTTAGAGTATTACATCTACACTCATCCTAATGGTGTCTGCCATCTTTCTGACATAGATGATTTGTACGAGCACCACTAACACTGACATGGGACTTAGAGCCTAGTACCTTATCCCTATTGTCATTTTTGAATTTGGGTACTGGGGCACTAGCTGATGAAGGTACTGGGGATTAAGACCTCTGATGAAACTGAGGACGGTTACCACCTGATGCCTTTGGCTAATTAAAATTAAAAATACCCATCCTAACTCTTTTGTTTCCTTTATCTCTCTTCTTATTCTTCTGCTTCTCTATTTGTTGAGCATGAGCCATCAATCTAGACAAGTCTATCTCACTAATCAACATGCAATCTTATACTCTTTGACCACACTATCAGATATGCCAGACACAAACTTACTCATCTTGGACCTACTGTCAACCTCCACATGAGGAGCATATCTATCTAACTGAGTGAACTTGAGAGAATACTCCCTCACACTTATGCTGCCCTGACTTAAATTAATGAACTCCAACACTTTGGCCTCTCTCAACTCCAATGGAAAGAATCTATCCAAGAAAGTGATGGCAAACTCTTCCTAGTCTAGGCCCTACATCAACATCTTATCAATTTTCCACTGCTTAAACCAAAGTATGGGCTACATCCTACAATTGAGATATAGCCAACTCAACACTCTGACTAGACATCACCCCCATAGCATCTGTGATCTTCTGAACCATATCTAAAAATTCCTGTGTATCCTCTTTAGACTTAGATCCCATGAAAGAAGGACGATTCATCCAAGTAAAATCCCAAATTCTAGTTGTAGTAGTATTGGCCACTGGGTTAGCCAAAATAGTGGCTGGCCATTCATTCTATGCTCTACAGAGCTTGCTAGAGTAATGAACTGTAATACCCCATACTTTTTTCTAGATTGAAATTGTCCCAAGAATATTAAAAGCTTTATTTGAAAGAACAACCCACTTTTATACATATGGAATTTTTAAGATTTTCACTTTTAGTAATGTGGGAAATTTAATTAGCTTTCCAACGATACCAATTTCATCAAAATTCGACATCGAAAGAGAAAGTTATGGCCGAATTACAGAAGGTAGTAAAACTGCCCAGGTGCGACGGTGGAGGCCGACAGACCGTTGGGCTACCGATGGACCATCGACAACACCGTCGCAGTGAGGAAGAGTGACTACTTTCTTCCTAGGAGCGATGACCCATAATGATAGACCGTTGGACTAATGATGGGCCATCGATCAGGCCGTCGCAAGGGAGACAGTGAGCCCCCTTTCTGCCCAGGTGCGACGATCAGGACTGAAGGACCGTCGACCCAGTGAAGGACCATCGTACATCCCGTTTAGTTATTTTTAAGTCATTTTAAAGGGGATTTTTGGTCTTTTACCAACCGTTTTTCTAAGTAATAATATTCGACCAAGGCTCCTAATTCATTATTCTTCTACAACATTAAAATTAGGGTTTTCTCCCTAAGAGCAATCCTTAAGCAACAAAATCTAAAAAACTAAGATATTCAAATTTTTTAAGTTCAAGAACTTCAAGAAACTCACTACCAGGTATGCATAGTGTTCAGTCATGGACTCCTTTCGTCCATGAAGCCCAAAAATCCCTTTTCAAAGTTCAAAGGTATGGATTTTTATGAATTTCATGTTGGGTTTGCTTTAGTTCATGTTGATATTGACCAATTGAATTCTAATCCATGTTTGGTGATAAATTTTAAGTGGAATCTATTATTATAGGTGTAGATTCATGTGAACCTATGATTAACCCCTTGAATGATGAAACTAAAGTTGAATCATGATGTTTACTTATTGTATAATGTTGACTACATATACTATGGTTACCATGTGTTTGATTAAATGTATATGTGGAGGAAAAGTACCCTACTAGTATTATAATATGAAATCCCCATTTACGTACAAGTTTATGCATCTCACATATTTGATGAAATCCCTCAATAAATAAATTATGGATTGTGATGCTAGTCATGTATTCAAGAAAGTCATGCTTTGTCAGTTTCTTTCCATTGAGTCCTGGGGGTACTTGTACCTAAAAATTTAGCTGTATGCCTAGAGTCAGTGTTATGTTTTCACAATATCCTCAGTTAATCCATATTTAGTAGAATTCAGTTAGTCATGTGACTTAGAAAAACTCAGTCAATAATATAAAAATCTCAGTACTATTCTATCAGTCAATGAAACTCAGTTAACTCAGTCCAGTTTAGTTTAGTTTAGTAATCCATGTTTAATGTCTATTTAGATGGGAGTAGAAATTAGCACCGAGTAAACCCAAGGATGGGAACTGACCTTCCAGTAGAGGGTGTGATTCTTAGAAGCAATCTTTGTATTCCAGAACTATGTAGCCAGCATAGGTTGAGACATCATACCTACTAGTTGAGGGTAGATGAGGTGTCTTAACCTGCTAGTCGAGGATTCCCACCGTTCTCATTAGAGTAACCTACTATTTGAGGGTCACTCATATATTACCCTTACCAGTGGCGCGGTATTGGTACCCTTCCAATCAAGGCACAGATTGGACCCCAATCCAGCTATAATGCATTATTTGTGGTATGTTAGTTGGATAACTACTTCCCACAATTTCAGTATCAGTCTTAGTAAAAGAACTCAGATAGTTCTTTAGATTTTAGGACTGTCAGATATAGTCAACTCAGCTATAGTATGAAACTCAGCTAGTTCCTTCAGATTCAGGACTGCCAGATACATTCACTCATGTATCAGTTATATCAGTCATCAAAACTCAATTATCAATCATGTTAGTTATCAATACATTCATGTTAACATGATATTGGATATAGTTATTATGTATTCATGCATGTATTCTCATGTTCATGTTATTCAGTCAGTTAGCACAGTACATGCATATAAACCCTTTACATTCAGCCTACCTCACATGTATACTAGTATATTCAAAGTACTGATGCATTTATGCTATGGTATTTTATACCATAGGTTCAGAGACACAAGCTCCCGAGCACCAGTAGCATTCTAGTCTCAGCAGTAAGTCCTCATCCTTAGAGGACATGATCATTCCTTTATTATCTCATTAATTAGTTGGAGTTGGTTGGGGACATGTCCCATCAACTCCTTATTCAGACATTCATGTTTAGAGTCTTTTCAGACTACAATACGTTCAGATAGTTGATTTTAGTTTTGTTTTGGGTATTCATACCCATATGTTATGATTTATTAGTTATGTTATAGTTTTCAACCATATGGTCGTTCAGTTCATATTTCTACATTTATACAATATATCATGTAGTATATAGGTACAAATATCAGTCATGGGTTAGCTTGTGGTCCTTTGGGGTCATGAGCACCGTATAGCATTTCGGGTATCAGATTTGGGGTATTACATGAATGGAACCCTGAATTCTGCGTAAGAGACATGCTCTTCCAGAGGATCTGCTTGGACAGGCTGAGGGGCTGGCTAAGTTCCTGTTCTTCTTGGGAGGCATGTTTTGTAAACAGAAGGAAGAAATAGATTAGACTGAGAGTTTAACTTGAGCTCATGCTCAATTGCATGACAAGATTACTTGAAAGAAGGGAAACTTTTCCTAAACGCCTTATAGCCTCTCTTCCATAAGTGTGGCGTGCTATACACCCATGCACAATAATCTATCCGACGTGGCTTTTAGACTTCCTAGGACACTTTAAAACCTTAGACTTTGATACCAAGTCTGTAACGACCTGAGAGTACCCCCTAGTCATTACACGGTGCTTATGGTCCCAAGAGACCACAAGCTAACCCATGAGCTGGTACCTACTGTGAGCACTGAATAATATGATCATAAATGCGAAGGAATACTGACACGCCATAAGGTTTTAATAACTAAATTTAAAACTAAAATATGAGCCTATAGAAACAACTGACTGAATCTGATAAAATAAAGATAAACTGGATCACTAATTGTAGCAGCTGAATACTGAATAACTGAATCTGATGTTTGAAAAGCCTCTATAACTGACTGAATGAATATGAGTTGATGGGACAGTCCCCAAATAATTCTAACTAACTACTAACTGAGACATAAAAAATAAGCCTGTCTTCGAAATATGAGGACTCACCACTGCTACTGCTGAGAATCTGAAGAGTCTACTCACGAACTAGGGACTGAGTATTAGACCTAAGATATAATACATACTAGCACAAAAAAAAAAGGTATGCGGTCAGTACTTTGAATGTACTGGTATGCTAAATGAGGTAGGCTGATATGCATGGTTTCATGAACAAAACTAATGTTTTATTGGATATGCATGTAAAGCATGGAAGACTGAGTAGAGAACATGGAATTTATAGATACTAATAATGCATGGAAATCTATAAATACTAAGGATGCATGACCAAGAATATAACATAACTGAGTAAAATTTATAAATTGAAATACTGAGATAACTGAAATCTCTATGATTTGGTCAAGCCACACTATGACTGAATAACTGAACTGGGACTGTTACTTAGACCATATCTGAGATTGTGGGAGGTATCATCTAATCGATATTCCCCAATTTGAGCTAATTGGGGTCTAATCTATAACCCTAGATGGAAGGGTGTTAATACCGTTCTATGAGTACTAACAATGGCTGTGTGGATCTACTGAACTGATATAATGTCCAAAGGACTAAGGGTTTCAAGCCTGAACTGACGGGTGACCCCTGTGAGATAGTCAAGCCTAATTTGATGGGTTATGCTAGCAACATAGTTCTAAAGTATACCGACTGCTACTAATGACTCTACCAATCTGATGGGGAAGCCGCCATCCCTACACTCACACGGTGCTAAATCCTACTCCCAACTAAAAGACACTGAGGTACTAGACTATTCTGAGTTGAATAACTGATATCTTACAATTCTGATAATGCTCATATATAATCTGAAGACTATTATGTAATGTACTGAGGCTAGACTAAATAAACAGCTATGGTTTTTGGGTATTTAATACACCCAGGACTCAAAACAACAATACTGAAAGGACACTAAAGCTTGAAGGCAAAACATGAAGGCTCTAAATAAATAAATCACTCTTGTAGGCTTTTTATCAAACACTTGTAGTTCATGGTTTTAAAACAATCATAGGAATGCCATGTAACTTGTATAAATATCATGAATTCATCATAATAGCATTAAATCATGGTTGAATTCAGAAAATCATTAAACAATAATTTCATAGTAACATGGTATAGAATCATAGTTCATGGAGATTCATGGATGAAATCATAATTTAAAACATAATAACTTGAAAAGATCACAATTTTATAATTTAAGAAGGTTGCTTGGACTCCATAGATGAAAGGAATCTATGGATAAACATCTAATATACCTGGGTTAATGAATTTGAAGAGATGCATGGAGGGTTCTTAAGAAATTGCCTTGAATTTTAGAGCTAGGGTTTCTTGTTCTTGAAAGAGGGATTTTTGATTGTGAGAAGAATTGAAATAATAATGACAACTTAGGGTGTTTAGGGATTAAATTTTGTATTTTATGTTAATTAGGGCCGTAGAAACAGACCTAAATACCCTTAAACGAATTTAAAAACAGAAGCTAAAAACTGAACATCCCGATTTTTGGCCTTAGCGTGACACACCACTATCATGCCAAGCCACTGAAAAAGGGACAACTGGACCTATATAGACGGCGCGATGCGTGACTATCGCGGTAAGCATATGTATTCCATTTTGGCCACCCCCGTGATGCATCATAATCGTGGAGGCCCACTGGAAATTAACAAACGTGAAATTTGCCTGCTCCATGACACGCCATGATTGCGGAGTCACACTAGAAAGTGATAATTGTCATTTGGACTGTCTACGCGATTCATTGAGGGTTAAAATTATGGTGTTTAATGACTGAAACTTATAATTGCCATAACTTCTTACCCGGTTATCGGATTTGGGCGAATTTTATATCATTGGAAAGCTAATTGAATTTCCTTCACATTAGCTGACACTAAATGAAAAAATAATGAGTGTTTCAAAAATTTCATATACAAATACTTCTATATTGGGACTTGGATTATTCTTGGGAAATATGAGGTGTTACAACTCATCTCTCAAACTTGCTGCAGGAAAGTAAATAGTGGAGGGGGTTTGTAGTAATCAGTAAAAGTAATGAGATTTGAATGCTTTTAGCTATAAATAATTTGAAATAAATACTAATCTTGTGTCCCCCCTGGATTCTAACTCTGTAGGTTTATCATGCTCAATTCAGCTATCTCAAGGTCATATATGTAAAATTTGACTAGATATATATCATTAATTATCTTGTGAATGCCTTTCGTGAATTGCACCCTTTACTTTGTGAGTCTCAAGGTGTCTCCTTACTAACCATTGTATTTGACCCCAGTTTAACTTTTACCTTGTGGGTATAAAGTTATTAGACGAGGGTTGATAGCCTCGAATTACTGTTGTAACCTTGTTTTCCCAATTTTAACCTCTCTTATGAAGATAGTCATGAATATAGGTAAGTCTTTAGCTTCTGCAGTAGTCAAGGAAGCAAATAATATGAAGAAAATCACACTTACCCTACTTTTTAACCCACCAGAGTTAGCTACTCATAGTTGTGAAGCAATCCACTGAATTCAATAAAGAATGCATAGAATAAATCTCACAACAATAGACGAAGAAAACTCAAAGTCTCAAATCAATTAATCAACCAAAAATCAAGAACACAAGAATCCCAAGAGCAAAAGTCAATCTTGGAATCAAAATATGTTTGTGAATAGTATTAGTGTGTAAACTAATAAAAAAACATAAAAGGAAATTTATAGATTACATAAAAACCCTAGGTGGCACCTTCTCTGAACTTTTGGTCCTCTAATACTTGGACTGGCACCTACGGCTCCGTAGATGACACGTATAAGCCGTAGGTGGAAGAACCAAATTCTCTGAACTTCAACCTTCTGACAGCTACTCTGCTACCTATGCCACGTAGGTGGAACCTACAGTATATAGGTGCCATTATAGGTGGTCCCAAACCTAGCTGTCTACTTTTTTTCTTCAGTTTAGCTCCCAAAAACTGTTTTTTTGCAAACACAACACATAAACACATAATATCTTACAAAATATCCTAAGTAATTGCATTTTTCATAGTTTTAAGCATCTAAAGACCATGAAACCAGGGCACATAACTATGCATATTAGACTCAAAATCTCAAGTAGACTCACACATGCCTATGTCGCCCCTAGACCTTAACCACAGGAATAACTCTAGAATGCAACCATCTAACATCTTTGGCTGGGGTGGAGAAAAGTTCCTTGATAAAAGTTAACTGCTCATCTAGCTGAATAGAGTATGAACAAATGATATGAGACTATGATGTCACCAAAATTATACACTTCTCTAAGATACAATACTGTTACTATCAAATTATAGTAGCCCAACTAGGTTTGGTTCGATCCCATAGAGAATAGGTCGAACTCGTCTCTCCAACTTGCTGAAGCAGCCAAAAGTGCAGGAAAGTAAATGAGGGGTTTGCAGTGATCAATAAAATAACACAATTTTAATAATTTTAGTTGTAAAAAATTTGAAACTAACATTAGGCTTATGTTCCCCTTGGATTGTAACACTGTAGGTTTATCATGCTCAATCCAACTATCTCACTACCACACATGTAGAATTTGACAAGCTAAGTATTACCAACTATCTTGTGAACTTGCTGGTAAATTTCACCCTTTATCTTGTGAGTCTCAGGGTTTCACCTTACTAATCTTTGTCTTTGATCCCAGTTTAACTATCACCGTATGAGTCTTAAGTTATTTGACGGTGGTTGATATCCATGAATCAGTGTCGTAGCTTATTTTCCCAATCTTAATCTCTCTTATAAAGAAGATCTCGAGTACAAGAAAGTTATTAGAGTTGGCCAACAGTAAGAAATTTATTTACTAAAGAAGATCATAATACACGTGTAAATGATGATCTAATAGAACCTCATATTTTCCCTACTTCATTATTCTGCCAGGGCTCTCACAACCCTAGCTATGGGAATTAATCTCTCATAGTTGTAAAACAAACCATGGAATTCAATAAAGAATGCATATGATTAATCTCACAATAATGGATGAAGAAAACCCATAGTCTCAAATTACTTAATAAACCAAAAATTAAGAACAAGAAGATTTAAAGATCAAAAGTTAATCTTGAAATCAATATGTGTTTGTAAGAGTATAAAATGTGTAACCTAATACAAGAGTACCTCAAGGGTATTTATAGTTCCTCTTATTAACAATGAAAACCTAACAAAAACAAAATAGTAAAATTAAGTTGGCAGTGATCACATCTATGGTAATGAGTCATTTGGATTGACGATGACTCGTTAGATGATTTTGTTCCTCTCATCTGTGCTCAGTCATAATGGCTAGTGGTCAGACCTCAGGAGTCGTTGTCACTATAGTGAATGTTTAACCTTTAGTATTTTCTTTTTTTTTTTAGAATAACTCCTCACTATGAGTCATTGTCACTCCTAATGACTTGTAGCCCTCATCCATTTCTATTGGGGCTTCAAGGCTATCTTCAAGACTTTCGCTAGCATGCTCAGAACGACTCACACCATGACTCTTTTTCACCATGACTTTTGCTAACCCTCACTATTAATATCATGACTTGGGCTACGAGTCATATGATGACATAATGACTCATAGTCCAATCAGTACTTTGATTTTTGTAGAGATTTTTCATACAATTCTATTTCATGCAACTTCCAACTTAATTAACCTATAACACACACAAAACACAGATTATATCTAACAAAAAGGCCTAAGTATTTTCAAATTTTCACTGTATTAAGCATAACAAATTCCATAAAACCATGACACATCAACACTCCTAACTTAGAATGTTTGCATGTCCCCAGGCAGCAAAAACAAAAAAAAAACACCATGATGCTTAACTAAGAAGAACCTATGATACCTATGGCATTCAATTCCAATTTAAGCTCAAGAATGTTGCCTCATCCTATATTAACTTTTTCAAAACCAACTGTGTATCAATATAGCACAACAATATGGCACAAGGAAATAAAGTTATGACATTACATTAGCAACACACAACCATGCATATGTGTAAATTATACTACCAAAAACATAAAAAACTAGTAACACAACCCATGTACCCACACAACAAAGAAGTTCCACTCACTCAGAAAAATTATTCATGTTAATGTCAAGACGATCATGAGACACTCACACTTACGAAAAAGTTCCAACAATGTGCATAGAATACCATAGGCTAGCCCTTATTTTCTTTATCTTAGTTTTCAGAAAGTTAAGTTAGGATCACTATAGGACTTTACTCGATGCATAACATAGGATTAGGAGCTGGTATGGTATATTTGGGAATTTAGTGACTAAGCCTCCTTGGCACTACAATTACGTTTTGGGGTCCACTTATCAACCATTTTCTTTCTTTTATTCTGCTTTTATTTCTCCTTTTTGATTCTTTTACAACTCATTCGAGTTGGGTGTGGTTTCCTTTATTTTTTTCTTTTTCTTTTTTAATTTTTAATTTTTCTTTTTTATTTTTTTTTATTTTTCTTCCTAATTTTTATCTTTTTTTCTACCACAACCAACCTTAATTTCTTTTCTCTTATTTTATGACCTTCTTCATACCTACTTCAAATTACACACCCCTATGATAGCCACCCTCAACTTAGGCAAATTTCTTGAGTTGAGGTGCACAATGCTAAAGGAGGACCAGAGCTAAAATAGGTTCAATGTAATACAAATGGGAAGGTGAAAGGTAAAAATAAGAAACATAGTCTATCAACCTCAAAATTGGGAACACAAGATACTTGTTCACATTTAGAAGGTCATTTTAGGCTATCAATGGACTAATTTTAAGAATGACTTATGAGCCTTTCCTAACCAACAATTCTATGACCTTGTTAAGACCAACTGGGCAAGTTTTTGATTCAACATACAAAAGGAACTAAGTTACATCTCACACACACATGGCACAGGGTTGTATCACAAGTTACAACCTATCTAGTTCATGCAACTATTAGATATAATTATATTTCCCTAATACTAATGCCATAATGATATTCATGATGGCCGCATATCTACAGATATAACATAATTTTAAAAATATTTTTTTTGTAGGGGTATCATTTTTCTAACACATTTAATCAAAACCAAAACACATAAACTGCCTTAGGTTCTCTTTTTCTCTGAGTTAAACAAAACAAAACACAATACCAAAAAAAATAATATGACACAATTTTTCTAGATTTGCCAGTTCTACAATCATATCATGACCAACGGGAAAAAACATGATAGTAAAAAACTGCGAAGGTTGTGTTATACTTCCACTCTCAACTTAAAGTATATGTACTGTCCCTAGTATATCTAGAATGTAAAGTAGGGAATAAGGACATACCTGGTGCACTAGGCACCGAATCATAATGTCTCAATATGGAGGGCCTCAAATAGGCCCCACTCTTATTAGTAGTAGTTCCTAGGATGCTCATATCAATAGTGGAATTGATAGTGGTTGGTGTGCACAATGGTTCCTATAGGGTGGGAGTAGTGCTCCTCCTCAAATCAGCTACATCTCTAGTCATCTCATCAATAACTCAGGAGCTACTAGTTCTCATCACTATCTTATGGACCCTTATCTGGTGGTCCCGTATAGAATCAACACTGGCCTCCTTGGCCACCTTAATATCACACTTGTACTCTTCTTTTTCTTCTTTTTTAGTCTCTCACCACCATCTTAATCAATAACTTTTCCTTTTCTTGTGCCCCAAATATCTGATACCTCCATCTCAAAAATCTCCTTAATGATGGGAATCATATGAAGGGGAATGACATGCATATCCTCTATAGAAGCTTAAAGTATGGCCAACTCCTTATGTACGCCTACCAAATTTGGGTCCTAAACTTTTTCCAGCTTTTTATTGATCCACTGCTTGAACCTATCAAAATGGGTCTGCGTACATCTCATCTTACTTTGTATCTCCCTCTTTACCTATGGATGCACCCCCTTCTCAATATTTTTCACTTTTTGCTTAACTGTGCCCAACCATTTTAGCACATCAGTCAAAAAGGCCTAAGATACTATAGTGTAGTTAGTAGGAGCTGACCTTGAAGTAAATGGTCTCTATACAAGAGGTGGAGTTGGAGTCTGAGAAGTACCGACTTTATCTACTGAGGCTCGAGGCTTAGACTGGGTAGTCTCAGTGGGGGTATCACTAATGCCAGTGAACCCTAGAGTATCAATACATGCTCTCCGATCATAAATACCTCCCAAAGTAGAGTGTCCCTTACCTTTGATGCCTTAGAGATGGGGTTAGCAATATCTCATATTAATCCCAAACTTGTAGTCCTCCGTACCTGGAAGAACTGATCAACCCTTAGGATCTCTGACACTCTTTATTTTATACATAACTATATCAATAGGCAAGGGAATGCTAAGGCTATTTCTATGCTCACCACCCGGTTGCAGGTCTCTCGAGATATAATTTAGGCAACATCAATCTCATAGCCCTCCATGATGCCTGTAACTAGGGCAACTCTTTCCAAACTCAGTATATTATCCCCATTTGTCGGACTTAATTAACAATGCGGCAGTGTCCACCAAGCCTTTATCAAAAAATTCTTACTACCTTTTGTAATCCATGTTGAAGTGCTAACTCCACCAACCACCCAAGGATCCTCCTCCTGCTCTATAGCAATAATTTTAGCCATCCACCAAAAGTGAGCAAAACTTATCCTCTAAACCAATCTATTTGGTTTTCACTTTACATATTTATCTATGCAGTAATTAATCTCAGCAGTATTGTCGAGGAATTGGAATTAGAACCATGAAGAAATTGAGAAATGGTATGTGTGGAGATGTTAACTCAAACACCTCGGATCAAAACATCTATCAATAGTCACCAAACTTCCATAATCATCCCTGTGGATATAGCCATTTCATCTTTATTTGATATGCGATATAGAACTCCCACCCAATGCTAGGCTATACTGTCCTAGAGCTCTGGTCATCTACTTAATGTGGTACTTTTTGAATTTTGTCTTAAATTCCAGTATCTCAGATATGTTAGTAGTCTCACTTTGGGCTCTAACTGAAAGCTTTTCTTTGGCATCCCAGTTATAGAGGAAATTGCACTATCTATGTTATATAATTCCTATATCCTGGGGTACCCTTACGATCAATGATGGGCATCAGGGTAGGATCAATGTTGAGTAGTGCAATAGGTGAAGGAAGAGGTTGTATCTCTGCTGAGACATCATTAGACTTGCTCTCCTCCTCCTCATCATTCTCCAACCCCTAATGTTTAGACTTTTTATTTTTAGACCTACTGGTGTCAGCTTTTTCTTCCCTGTTCTCATCCTTAGGGATAGACTTATCTGCTGACTCACTATCCTCTTCATACTAAGATGGTGAGTATGGTAGTGAATTGCTAGGTTTTTTCATCCTTGGACTGGTGGGTGGTGGTGAGTCATTCCCTAGAGCAAATTTATCATCCTGAGGTAATTTCTTTATTAGTTCCACAATCCCTCCTATTGCGTATTCCTCTGCGGAGCCACTTGACTCTTTGTCACCAGTGGTATAATTTCTCAGATGATGAGTGGAGGGGCAAGCTAAATTCTTTGGTGTTTGCTTCTTGGTGCAATCAGTCTTGGGTGTCTTTGGTACCTATTAAAGCATACACATTAGTTAATCCTAGAAAAGAAAGGAAAAAACAAGAAAAATAAACAAGTGTGTTGTAGTAGCTAGGCACCTTACTAGTCAGGATACGACTCGTGACCAAAAGTAACGAGTCATTATGAAACTTGTGAAGTGGAAGGGCTATGTGGAATCACTTACTAGTCTTAGGTCCTCCTAAAGAGTTGTTGTGTTAACTAATGACTCATCCCAATACTTGTTGCCTAACCAGAAACCTTACCTTGTTGCCTTTCCCTTCCTATTCACCATGATTCCTCACCATGTGTTGTATAGTGAGACAACAACTCGTGGTGTGAGTCTTTATGTCAACCGAACCTGAATTCCTTCTTGCACCTATATTTCCAGTGGCTACGGGTCACATAATGACTTATTAGGTGACCCCACAAGTAATTATAAGTCTCGTAGATATTGTGACTTAGGTGTTTTAAAGGCTTGTGTGTCAATTTTCATATTCCTAATGGGTACTCAGACTTCTCCTGGTGAAAATAAGTATAATACACTCATACTACATCCCACAAATAATTTTTTGCTCTTATTTAATTTAACTTCTATTTTTGTTCAAACATGTATGTTTCTCAAGATCAAGTAGGTTTTCAACTTAGGAACAAGAATATTACCAAGGAATCTAAGCGTCTTATACTATATTGCATATTAAGTTTAAGAGATATAACATGTAAAGCATAAGACTTACTAGAATAGGTTACTTGAATCCTTTAAAAACTTGACAAATATTTGCCCTAGTTTTTGAGAAGGGAAACTTTAGGAGATTCTTGTGATTTTGATGATTTAGGGATGAATTATTAGTGTACTTTAAGAGTTAATGGAACGATTTTGGGAATATTGGGAGTCTCAGTCGTTTGAAATGGAAATAGAATTAATTAAATTGGGTTGACTCATTGGGCCCGTGATGTCGGGCCTGATAATGAGTTGATGTAATGGCTCATGATGACTAATAACGAGTCGTAGAATCCCTCCGTTATGACTGGAACCTTACTTGGGTCTCTAGTCATAATGAATCAGGGTGATGAGTTGACAATGACTCTTTTTGATATTCGTTATGACTCCAGAGAGCACTTACCTAAGTGTGATTTGAGGCTCTAGCTTGTCATGACTTTACACTAATGAGTAGTTGACACAAAGACTCGTGATGCCCCTCATAGGGACTGGCATGATAATTGTGTCTAGTCTTTTTCTACAATTTACTGCCCTGCATACTAAACACTAATGTATTATGGAAATATGACACTTTTTATGCTTAAAACCATGAATTTATATGGGTACTTGGGTTAGTAGATGTGATGAAATTTTGTGTTTATTGTAGGTAGAATAGGTCTACAATAGTGTTGGGATGAAAATAGAAGAAAAAGACCTGGAAAGACCAAGTCAGATCAAGATATGAGTCACCTAAGGAGTCATCAACACATCATATGACTCGTAGGATGACTCGTAAGAACAACAAAACCAAGACCCCAAAAAATACTAAGTGAAGAAAATATATGACTCAGTCATGTGAGTAGTAATAAAGGATACTATCCATATAAGGAATTTGAAAAAATAACAGAAGCTAAAGCCACCATCCAAATTTAATATCTCAGAAGTATGCAATTTAGAAGTCTGAGTATGACTCATATAAGGAAATTGTAAGCAGACCAATGTTCAAAGATAGGAAAGATAGAAGTCCCAGGTGGATATAAGTGAGGGACACGAGTTGTATAATCATGGCATAACTCATGAGGAAAATTCATATGAAGAATAGAAAGTTGAAGCCATGGGAGACCAGACACTGGAATAGATACGAAAATCCATGGTACAAATCGTATGATGGGTATAAGAGTGGCTGAGCGAGTAGTACCATACGCCTACTTAACTTTTCCTTTTCCATTTTTATTAGGATTTCTTAGTATTTTTGAGATACTATAAATACATTAGTTTCTCCTTTATTTGGTTACATACTTTGATAATATTTTACACACTTTAGCCTTACTTTACATTATTGATACATTATTCTTGAGATTTTGGGATTTTATTAAATTAAAGACTTTGTATTTTATCCATCTCATTATTGTGCAATTAATTATATTCTTTCTTTATTAATCATCATGGATTATTTCATGAACATGAGTGACTAACTCCCCTAACTAGGGTTGTGGAAACCCTAGTGGATTTACTATGCAAGAGAAGTGGAAGATTTATCTATTATAAAGTAAACTACATATATATTAATCTTCTTCATCATAATTTACCTCAGAGCTATTGCAAAATCTTAGGGATAGCCTGTATTTGTAAACGTTCTCACAAGGGAGTTTATGATTGGGAAAAAAGGATGAAGATAGGAATTTGAGATTCACTTCCATCATTATTATTCTTCCATCTCATATAATAAACTCAAGAATCACAAGGTGAGATTTGAACTTATGTCATAGACAAGGAGCAATAAGACGACACCCTAAAACTTGCAAGGTAAAGGGTGAGATATATCAACACGTTCATAAAACTGTTGATAATATATAGTTTGTCAACTTTACTTGCAAAGCAATAAAATAGGTGGATTGAACACAATAAACTTACTAAGTTAAGAAGCCAGAGGGAACACAGTCCTAGTGTTTGTTTTCTACTATTTAAAACTCAAAGCACTTGAGTTTGGTTACTACTTACTGATTACTTAAAAAATCCCTCATTTAATTTTTTAGCACTGCTTGTGAATTACATTAAGTTAAACAACAATTAAACATTTCTCTTTGGGTTCGACCCTACCCTAGTTGGGTTACTATATATGGAATCGACCGCAACATACTTCTTTTGGAGGTTAATTTTGGCCAACATCAAATTTTGGTGCCGTTGCTGGGGAAGACAGTGTAATTTGTTGATTGAATTTGGTGAAGTTCATGAGTTTTATTTTTTGTTTTTGATTTGGCATACGTCGGTTTATTTCAAATACTAGGAGAAGAGGCAATCCCTTACTTTCTTTTGATCTAGAACCGAAAAGAATTCTTCAAACACTATGAAGGATGGTAGAATAAATATGTGATGGTGTTCTAGCTAGGTTTTAAAATCATTATAATATGCCTCCTCCTCCACCACCAGATGATATACTGAATATTGCTAATAGATACTCAGACAAAAAAATTATTAGCTACAGCAACTGAATAAACTAGAGTGGTAGAAGAGCAGGTTTGAGCTGAGAATACAACGCTAGCCAGTCCAAGATAGATGCTTACGCAGCAAGGAAGAGTGAAAAGATGTAGAGCCACGATGATTCTTGATTATCAGTATCTTCAACCATATGACAAAGATGAAGACATGGGATATGTTGAACTTACTTAAACAACAACCATTGTTCCTCCTGCATTACCCCCAATGTCAAATTTGACATTACTAGTTCTATGATCCAATTGCTAAATTTGAAGGGTGCATTTTGAGATCATCAACTGATGATGTAAAAATGTATCTTACAAATTTCACAAGGATTTGTTCATCATATGCTATTTTGAGGGTATATTAGGAAGCTTTGAGACTACGGTTGTTCCCATTTTCTTTGATTGTAGAAGCATTATTACGGTTAGGGGAACTTCCAAGATGATCAATTACTACCTGTCAGGAGTTGCATAAATAGTTTCTAGATAGATCTTTTCCTCCTGTAAGGATGCTACAGTTGAAAGATGAGATTTATAAACTTAGACACCTACCTGTGGAGTCCTTGTATGAAGCATGGTTTAGATTCAAGAAGAAGTTGAGCATGGTACCTAATCATAAAATTACTGGATCAAATTTGTTGGAAATCTTATGTAGATCACTGAATGTCAGTTCAAGAGCAATGGAAAATATAATTTTAGAAGGTGCATTTATGCGTCTTCGGTGGATGCTGAGTAGGATATGCAGGATGATATTTCAGCGATGAATAGAGGTTAGCATACTAGAGATGCTGAGCATGGTACAAGTATGTATGCTATTGGAGTAGATAATATGCATATAGATAGTCATGATTTGGTAGCACAAAAGGTCGCACAACTTCAGTAAGATATTAGGATACTTACAAAGTAGTTTGCAGCAATGAGTGCTGAGAAAGTGAATGCAATTATGGCATAGGGGTTTACTTATAAAACTCTTGAGATTAAATCTGAAGAGGAGGTAAAGTATCTTGATTGTAGTTTGGTAAATTTTTGAGCCCAAGGGAAAGGAAATTAAGGTCAGAACTATTATAATGATAGATACAAAGATATAAGTAGAGAGAGAGAGATAGTGATTGGTGGAGAAAAAATTACTACAAGGAGAATAGTGACAAATACGTTCCACCAGACAGTTGTGATTTCGAATCTAAAATGGAGGCAATATTTTTGAAACTAGTCAAAGGGCAAGAAAGTCAAAAGAGTTGTCTTAAAGAGATTAAGGCAGACCTGTTCGGGCTGAATCAGAAAGTTTAGTCACATGCTACAATAATTAAACAACTTCAAAAATAGTATGGTCAGATATTTGTTACATTAAATTAGAGGAAACCTGGCACTCTTCTCTTCCTGGTAACAGGATTGTAAACCCAAAGAATGATGGTCACTGCCATACCATTAGCACCAGAGTGGTACAACCACTATAGACCCACCTTCACCCACTATTAATGAGAAGAATATTAATAATGATACTATTGATATGGAGAGTAGTAGTAAGCAAGATATAGGAAAAGGTGAGATCAAGAAGGCTATTCTGAAACCTATTCCAAGACCTCGACCTCCTTTTCCTCAAAGAACGAAAAAAAAACAAGAAGAGGGTAAGTATAATTTTTTTTGTCTATAATAAAGGAACTATAAGTCAATATCCCACTTGTAGAGGCATTGGAACAAATACCAAGATATGCAAAATTCATGAAGGATCTAATCACTAGGAAAAGGTTAGTCAATTATGAGATAGTTGATAATATTCATCATTATATCACTGTGCCAACTAGATCTTTGGTAGAGAAGAATGAGTATTTGGGTTCCTTCATTATACCTTGCACCATTGGATTTTTCAACTTAGCTCATGCTCTATGTGATTTGGTTTCTAGTATCAGCCTCATGCCATTAGTTGTATTTAAGAAATTAGGGCTGAAGGATCCTACTCCAACTACTTTGAGACTAGTGATGGTAGATATGATGGTGAAAAGTCAGTTGGTATTCTATATGATGTATTGGATAAGGTGGCTTCTTTTATTTTTCTGGCTGATTTTATGATATTAGACTGTGAAGTGGATTTTCAAGTCTCAATTATCTTGAGAAGAACTTTATTGGCTACACGAAGGACATTGATTAACTTAGATCTAGGACATCTGATACTGAGAATCAATGATGAACAAGTTATATTTCATGTATGTAAAGCCATGAAGCAGTCGATGAGTTAAGAGTTATATCCGTGATGGATCAATATGATGAAAAGATAGACTCTCTCCATCATGTTGATTCTGTTACCCTTTGGGATGATGGTTCTAACACTAATGTTCTTATTGAAAAGAGGTTGGGCATTGAAGCTCTTGGTATCGTAATCATGAACTTTAATAGTGATGGTACTGATGAGTATGATGAAATGATATGTGTACTGTATAGGAGTGGTTCATATAATTATCCACTAAAAAAGCTTGATTTGGATCTAATGAATAGAACTACTCTACCTGCTCGTCTATCTATTGGGGAGCCACCTATCTTAAAGTTGAAGGCTCTCCCTTCTTATTTGTGATATTCATTATTAGGAGACAAAAACACTTTGATCATAATCATTTCAGCTAACTTGGGTGAAACAAAAGTATAAGCTTTGTTATCATTATTGCAAAGATTCAAGTAGGCCATAGGTTGGTCCATTATAGATATTGTGGGTATTCCACCTAGGTTATGTACTCATAAAATTCAACTTAAGCCGTACTGTATTCCATGTATCGAACATCAGCTCTGACTAAATACTCCTATGTAAGAGGTGGTGAAGAAAGAAATAATCAAGTGGTTGGATGCTGGTGTAGCGTATCTTATTATTGATAGTAAGTGGATCAGTCTGGTACAATGTGTTCCAAAAATGAGGTATTACTATTATGCTTAATGAGAAGATGACCAAGTGCTAGTGAGACCAGTCATAAGATGGAGAGTATGCATGGATTACAGATAATTGAATGCATGGACTCAGAAGGACCATTTTCCCATACGCTTTATGGACCAAATATTAGAAAGGTTAACAGGTAGAGTATGGTACTATTTTCTTGATGGGAAATCAGGTTATAACCAGATTACTATTGCACTCGAAGATCAAGAGAAGACCACCTTCACATGTCCTTATGGGACCTTTGTATTCAGGAGTATGCCATTTGGGTTATGTAATGCTCCAACCATATTTCAGAGATGTATAATGTCATTTTTCTCTGACATGGTAGAAGACACCATCAAAGTTTGTATGGATGATTTTTTAGTCGTTGGTGATTCTTTTGATGACTGCTTAGTTCACTTATCAAATTCTCTTAGAAGGTGTGAAGAATGCAACTTGGTGCTTAATTGGGAAAAGTGCCATTTTATGGTCAAAGTAGATATAGTGCTTGGGCACAAAATTTCAAAAAAGGGTATTGTGGTAGATAGAGCGAATATCGAAGTGATTGAGAAGTTACCGCCACCAATTTCTATGAAAGGTGTTCATAGTTTTTTAGGTTATACTGGGTTTTATAGGCAGTTAATTAAGGATTTCTCAAAGATTGCCAACCCACTTTGTAGGATTCTTGAGAAAGAGGTGAAATTTGAGTTTAGTAAAGTATGCTTGAAGGCTTTTAAATGTTTGAAAGAGAAGTTGATGACTGCTCCTATCATTGTATCTCCAGACTAGTCCTTTCCATTTGAAATTTTTAGTGATGCGTGTGGGTTGTCCTTAGGGGATGTACTAGGTCAATAGAAATAAAATATTCTTCATCCCATTTACTATGCTACCAAGGCACCATGATGGAGAAAGAGTTGTTATAGTGGTTTTTTTCTTTGAGAAGTTTAGGTCTTATTGGATTTGGACTAAGGTGATTGTGCACACTGATCATGTAGCCTTGTGGTACTTAGTGATGAAAAAAAATACGAAGACTAGATTGATTAGGTGGGTGCTACTGCTGTAAGAAATTGATTTTAAGGTCAAGTACAGAAAAGGCATTGAGAATCAAGTTGCGGATAATTTATCTAGACTAGAAGGGGAAGCTATGTATAATGTTTAAAATGGGCTTGATATTGATGACAATTTTCCAGATAAGCAAATATTTGAAGCTTCCCAAGATCTAATTCCATGGTTTGCAGACTATGAAAAATATCAAGAAAATAATCTAATCCAGAAGATCTTTCCTTTCAGCAGAGAAAGAAGTTTATGCATGAGGTAAGGAAATTTTTCTGGGATAAGCCTTATTTATTCAGAATTTGTGCAGATGGGATTATTCATAGATGCATACCTGAGGTGGAGATGATGAGTATACTTAAGGCTTGTCATTCTTCGGTAGTTGGGGGTCATCATGGAGAAACCCACACCGCCCATAAAATTTTGAAATATGGATATTATTTTCCAAAAATCTACAAAGATGCGCATGATTTTACTTTTGCTTGTGATAAATATCAACAACAAGGTAACATCTCTACACGCTATGAACTTCCTATACTTCTATCTTAGAATTGGAATTGCTTGATGTATGGGGTATAGACTTCATGGGTTATTTTGTGAGTTTGTTTGGCATGAAGTATATACTTGTGGCTGTGGATTATGTTTCTAAATGGGTGGAACCAATTGTGCTTCCCAACAATGAAGCACATAGTGTCACTGCATTCTTGAAAAAACACATCTTTTCTTGATTTGGCATCCCACGTGCTATCATTAGTAACAGTGGGTCATAATTTTGTAATCATCTATTCAAAAGTCTGCTTGAGAAGTATGGAGTGAAATACAAGGTGGAGACCCCAATTAGTGCTTCAGCATATTAGTTAGTGTATGGAAAGGTGTGTCACTTTCCTATTGAATTTGAACATAAAACACTTTGGGCTTTGAAGCAGCTAACTTTTAAGTGGCAAGATGCAGCCATGTCAAGGATGATGAGTATGAATGATTTGGATTTCTGACTCTGGGTATATGAAAGTTCTGCACTTTACAAGGACAATATGAAGCTGCATTATAATCACAAATTTGAGAAAAGAATCTTAAAAAAAGGTGACTAGGTATTGCTCTACAACTCAAGGCTTCGATTGTTTCCAGGTAAGTTGAAGTCTAGATGGTGTGGTCCCTTCACTGTACTATGAGTGTTTCTATACGCTTCTTTGGAATTAAAGTGGGATGGTGAAGCCCTATTCAAGGTGAACGGGAAAAGAGCACTATATGGGAACACTAAGGATATAAATGTGACTCTTGAGATGGACCTTGGTGAAGGCTAAGTAACCAAGGTAATTGCATCGTGCCACGATGTTAAATCAAGAGTTGTATAAAAGGAAACCCATGTTTTCATACTTATATAGTGATAGGTTAATATGGTTGTTCAGTGTGAAGGACTAAGGTTTGCAGAAAATATCCATAAAATTTCAAGAAATTTGGTCATACGAACTCTTTACGAGTCGTATCTAGATGGTACGACTCGTGAGTAAGAGTCGAATGGACCTGGAAGAAAAATTAGAATTAGGTAAAAGTTTATGGAATGGATAATATTATAAGAACGAGTCATACACTTGAGGAACGAGTCATCATATTAAGTCGCATCCACTCTAAAATCCAGGTAAGGTTCCAGGTTTATACGAGTTAAAGAAACAACCCGTAAGCCTAGTTATGAGTCATACACATAACTCTTACCTAAGATTACCAGGTCTAGGGTTTCGGTTCAACCCGACCCAACTCTTGAGTTAAAAAAAAATAAGGGTACTCTGGAGTCAAACCAACTCTATTTTTGTCGAAATTTCAAGCTTCCAACTCGCGTAATCACTCAAAAACATTCGAAATCACATACCATTTTTCTCAATTTCCTTACCTCACATGAATTAGATATGAATTTTGGAAGAACAGGTGAATCACTCAAAGAAACTTTTAATTTCACCAAATCAAGTATGTCTTTCAAACTTAAATACATGATATTTGGTGTAAAATGGAAAATGTGAGATTGCATGAACTCGATTTGAGTTAACTTCACTCTGTTGTTGAATTTTGGGATCTTAGTTCTTAGGTTTAGGCTTACAATAGGATTGGCGGTAAATGTGGTTTTGGATATTGATATTATGTGATTTTTTGACTGAAAATGGGTGATAGTGATGCATCAAGTAGTGTGTAATTTTGTAATTTTGATGGGATTCAACTCTATAGTTGAACTTCTATATTATAGTAAATACGACTCTCTATATGACTCGTACCCATAAGTAATAGGACTCGTACATACTGATAACATAGAAGTTTAACAGAGTGAGTATTCTGGTATGGGTACGACTTTCATAAATGAGTAGTATTCAGACCATACGACTTGTATCCAGGAAGTTGTAGTGACCTGGGAGGGTGATATTTCTAAATTATTTTTCTCATTTACTTATGAGTGTTGGTTATGACTCATCTCCTAGTTTATGAATTGTTAGGAGGACTCGTAACCAAGCCATTGAACGCCCAACCATACACTATATATGATACGACTCGGTCATATGAGTCCTGCCTAGTCAAAACGACCAGTACCCTCCCTCGTACCCTAAACAGAACATATACACTGAACTTTATTTTCTTATTTTTGGTTTCTTTCCTTTATTTAACAGCTAATTAATGTATAATTGCAGGTATAATTCCTCCTAAAAGACACCATCTTCAAAGTAAGTGGCTAAAAAGGAAAATAAGAAAGCACCATCTACCAGTTCTAAGGCTACTAGTTCTGAGTTCATTGCGTCCTCCAACAGTAGTGGTGACTTATATGAAGGCCCAACTATGGGCAAGGTTTCCCCAAAAGGAAAAAAAAAGTTGACAAAAGGAATGAGGTTACACCCCCAGAGGAAATGCCTCCAAGTTACCCAAGAAGAAAAAACCCAACTATCTCTCCTCCTCACACACCTCCACCGCCAGATGTTGATGATGATGTTGAGTCCAATTTTGAAGAAGTGAGTTCTAAGAATGCATATGGTACAGAAGAGGTTGATGCAACACCGATAGATAGATAAGACCCCTACTTGCACTTACCACTGCTCTGGTGCCCATAATGGAAAAATCAAATAGGTCTTATATTTGGAAAGGAGACTGACGACTACCGGGATGACGGAGATACCTAGGTTTGAGGCGTACTTCAAGCAATATGGCTTTGAGTGAATGGAGAGAGCACTCAAGAGGTATATAAAGTCCTAGTAAGAGAATTTTACACAACATACATGGGAAAATTAATAAGACAGTATCCACAGGGTCGATTATAGAAAGGTGGTAACCCTATCACTTCATTTATTATTCCAGGAGTGCAGGTAGAAATTTCCCCATGCACTATTGGTAGATTCTAGTATGGACCAAAGTATTAGCCTCTGATGAATACTAGGAAATGGACTACTGGATGGAGGAGATAAGAAAGATCAGTAAAAAATATCTAGGTTTGAAAGGAAAAATGGGTTTCTTTAGATAGGTTATAGAAAATATAACAGCAAATGGTGTAAATACTGCGTGGGTAGTAGGAGTCCTAGGGGTGGTATCTAAGAAGATTGAGAAACATATGCTGACGTCTGAAGCTAAGGATTGGTGGATGTTGGCTTGACACAGGCTATGTCCCACTACCGTGGATAATAAGTTGAGCCCAGTCCAGGCAGCTATGATAGATGGGTTCATAATCGATTATGAGTTTGATATAGGGGAACTTTTATCATGAGAAATGAGGGACTGTGTTGTGGGTAGAGAGATATCTCTGCTGGCATAGCCATGCCTAATTACACAGATCTATTTGGATTTAGGAGTATAAAAACTCCCAGGTATTGATGAAATATTAGAGGCCACAAACACCACTGACCCAGGACTGATCGGAGATGCAACCAACCTTTTGGCTCGACAAGTAGAAAATATAGTGGCTAATATATTCCAGTAGAGTGCTCAAACTACTGAGGCTGCTGATACTGGGGATAGACGGAGACTACACAGATAGATGCAATAGGTACCTTTAGTGTCCTACTTTTGGTATAGTCTATACCACCCAGACTGAAAGGTATGAATTTGGGTTTTATTATGCTTTCACAGTCCGTGTGGATTGAGGTTATGAAGAGATTGGCCATATTAGAGGCCCAAGTCTGAAACATGGAAGGCAACATGAAGACCTGGCTTGATGCTCAATTTGAAAACTAGGACAGACGAATCCAATGATAGCTTGAAGGTTTGAGTCAAGAATTACTCGATAGTTATATAGAGGATAGATCCCGAATATTACAGTGATAAAGTTTGAAGTTGTTAAAATTAAGAATATGGTATCAAAGTTTTATGATAGACCGGTGATTCTAGAGCTTGTGATTGAGATAGTGGTGCCCACAGTTTATTTCCTAACATTTGGGATATTCCAGAACTAGTAGCAGTACCAGTTATGGATACTCAAGAAGAAAACAGAGACAAAAAAATGTGAAGAGAAAAAGGCTAAAAAGAAATCCAAGGTAGAGAACATAAAGGATGAGCTGGATCGAGAGACACAGGTCCGTAAGATGGTTGCTAGAGTCAGTGTTTGAGACCACCAGTTGTAGATACTGAGGGGTACGATGTTATGCCCCCGACTACTATTGTTAATTCAGTCCAGACTCAGAAGAGTAGGACCTAGTCTAAGGGCCCATGTGCTACTGTTGTTGACATGGCACCTTGAGCGCCCAGGTATGATCTTTCAGCCTTGCTTTATATTATTTTTCAGCACTAGGGACAGTGCATATATTTTTATCTGGGGTAGGGGTCTATCTGATTCCAAATATCTGGGAGTAGCTGAAAAAAATTTAAGTAGCCAAAAGTCGGTTATGACTTGTAGGTTAGATGCTAACAAGGTGCTGAAACAGGGAGAAAATCGACACCTATGATAGAAGACTAATATTTTTTTATTTTTGTATTAATTTTGAAAGATTTTTAATTTCGAAAGTGATGTGTGATTCTAGAAACATCAATGATGGATTTGAAATTATTATTCTGAAACCATTTGTGTTTCATAGAATGGTGTTGAAAATTTGAGACCCCTCCTAAATTTATGTTAACTGTGTGAGATGTGTATGTGTGAGACTATTGTAAATCTGATAATGGCATTAGGATTAGGGATAGAACAATTAGGGTAAACAACTTCATAATTGGATAAGTAGTACTTAGTAATGCAACCCTGTACGAGTGTTTTTAAGGTATTACAGAGTTCCCAGTGTGTCAGAATCTAGAACTTTCCCGGTTGCTTTTACCAAGGACTAGATGAGTCAATTAGGAGATGATCATAGGACATTTTTATTGTAAGTCAACCCAAGCCTAAATGCCCAACCAAAATAAGTTATGAATCCCTTTGATCCAGATATTTGCGGCTGCATTGACTAATTTTTTTTGTTTAAAACACTGATTTCACCTTCTTATTTCTATGATAAACCTATTCTGGCCCTGTTCCTCAGACACTATGAATCTCAACTTAGGTAAATCACCTAAGTTGAGGGTTGCTATTTTGGGGTGCATAGGAAGAATGAGAATAAGGAAAGAAGTGTAGAAAGAAATATGAAAGAGGACAGGTGCGATAAGAAAATAAGTAGAAAATAAAATAAAAAAGAAGAAAATTGAACACAAAACCAAAATAAAAGAAAATAAAGCGAGAAAACCGTACCTGGCCTAAGTCAGAATGTGATTTAAAAGTAAAAAGAGAGACTTAAGGGTGGAAATAAAGTTGAAGAGAAAGTGAAAATAAGTGGACCTTGAATAAAGCATAGTGTCAAGGAGGCATAGTCACTAAATAAATCCCAAAAGGATACAATACCAGGCTTTGACCTATGGTACAAGCCGAATAAAGTACTTTAGTGATCCTACTTTGACTATCGAAAAACTTAGGAAGAGATCACATGGGCAAGACTATGGTAAGTTGTATACACTGGTGATACTTCTTTGTGAGTGAGAGCATTGTTTGTTATATCCCTGAGTTAATTGATTATTCTTAGCTGAGTGAATGAGATTTCTTTGATTGTGAGCGTATAGGGGTTGTGTTGTTAGGTTGATTGTCTGTTTGGGTAATGTGGCTTGTGTTGATTCCCAGTTGACTGTAACTAATATAATGGCATCATTGAATTCCCTTGTTTTTCTCCAGGTGCTAAATTGCTATACACAGTTTGAAATTTTTTAAAAGTAAGATTAGGATATGAGAGGTAAATAATGTATGAGAAAATTGAATTCAAAATCACTATCATGGGTAGCTTATGATCTTCTTATTTAAGCATCGTCTTGAGTTATAGAGCTTAATTATTGTTGCTTGAGGACAAGCAAAAGTGTAAGTTGAGGGTGTTGATGTGTCTTGGAAACACGACACTTTTGATGCTTAAAACCATGAATTTCTGTGGGTACTTAGGTTGTTTTAGTAGATATGATGAACTTTTGTGTTTATTATAGGTAAAACATTTCTATAATAGTGTTGGGATGAAAGTAGAAGAAAATACCTGAAAAGACCAAGTCTGATCAAGATACGAATCACCTCACGAGTCGTCAACGCATCATACAACTTTTAGAATGACTCATAAGCACAACAGAACCAAAGACCCAAACAAAATACTAAGTGAAGAAAAGATACGACTCAGTCATGTGAGTAGTAAGAAAGGATACAAGCCATATAAAGAATTCATAAGCTTAACAGAAGATAAAGCTACCATCCAAAGTTGAAGTATCGAAAGTATATGAGTCGAAAGTCTGGTTATGACTCGTATAGGGAAACCATAAGTAGAACAGTGTTCAAAGTTTGGAAAGACAGAAGTCCTAGGTGGATACGAGTGAGGGACACGAGTAGTATAATCATTCTACGACTCATGAGAAGTTATATGAAGAATATAAAGTTGAAGCCATGGGAGACCAGACACTGGAATAGATACAAAATCCATGGTACGACTCGTATGATGGGCATATGAGTGGATGAGCGAGCTGTACCATGCACCGACTTAACTTTACCTTTTTCGTTTTTTATTAGGATTTCTTAGTATTTTTGAGATACTATAAATACCTTAAGGTTTCTCCTTTGTTTGGTTACACACTTTGATATTCTTTTACACACTTTAGCATTATTTTACTCTATTGATACTTTGTTCTTTAGATTTTGGGTTTTTTTCAATTGAAGACTTCAGATTTTATTCATCTCATTATTGTACAATTAATTACATGCTTTCTTTATTGATCATCATGGATTGTTGCATGAAGATGAGTGTCTAACTTTCCTAACTAGGGTTGTGGGAAACCTGGTGGATTGACTCTGCAAGGGAAGTGGGAGATTCATTTATTCTAAAGTATACTGCATGTATCTTAATATTCTTTATCATAACTAACCTCAGAGATATGGCAGAAGCTTGGGGATAACTTGTATTTTTAAAAATCCTCATAAGGGAGTTTACGATTGGGAAAAGAGGATTACGACAGGAATTTAAGATTCACTTCCATTATTATTTTTTTTCCATCTCATCTAATCAACTCGAGACTTAAAAGGTGAGAGTTGAACTGAAGTCACAGACATGGAGCAATAAGGAGACTCCCTGAGACTCTTAAGGTAAAGGGTGAGATTTATTAACACGTTCACAAAACTATTGATAATACATAGTTTGTTGACTTTACATGCAGAGTAGCAAAATCAGTGGGTTGAACACGAGAAAATTATGGAATTAAGAAGCCATGGGGAACACAAACCAAGTGTTCGTCTTCTACTGTTTACAACTCAAAGAACTCAATTTCAGTTACTACTTAATACTTCCAAAATTCCCTATTTACTTTTCTACACTGCTCGTGAATTATATCAAGTTAAACAACTATTCAATATCTTCCCAATAGGTTCGATCCCAACCTAGTTGGGTTACTATATTTTGCATCGACCGCAACATACTTCTTTTGGAGGTTAGTTTTGGGCGACATAAAACACCCACATTACCTTATTATGTAATAAGTACAAAAAACTAGTTGCCCTTCATGCAGAGCTTAATTTAATATCGTGGTATGACATGACTAAGTTGGATACTTAGAATTTGCCAACCAACCCAAGGGTTTCCTCCCATGTAACACATAATTTAACATCATGACACAAGACAATTGACTTAGTTACTCAGATTTCTCTAAGGTCCATATCAACTCATACTTTTACCTCATTAGGTTTCCCATATAGTGTTTCATTCACTGCCCATTGACCTTGAATGAGGCTTCACCATTGCGATCCAACTGAATAGCACCATGTGGGAATACTCGAACCACGATGAATGGTTATTCCACTTATATCTCAAATTTCTGATAAATATGCAATGTCTTGAATTATACAACAAGGCTAAATCATTGGGCTCAAACACTCTTTCTCAATTATCTTGTCATGATACAACTTCATCCTTTCTTTGTATAGAGCAGAACTCTCATAAGCCCGGAGTCAAAATTCATCCAAATCATTAACCTTGCTCAACCTCAATGTAGATGCATCATGCCACTCCAAATTGAGTTTTTTTAATGACTATAGGGCCTTATACTCAAGTTCAACTGGCAACTGACATGCTTTACCTTACACAAGATGATATAGAAAGGCACTTATGGGGGTCTTAAAAGCTGTTTGGTAAGCCCACACCATATCGTCTAACTTTCTTAACTAGAAAATCCTATTGGCATTCACAATCTTTGCCAATATGGAGTTGATCTCTTTATTGGAGACCTTAACCTACCCACTAATCTGAGGATGGTAAGGTATTGCCACCTTATGCTTCACACTATGTTTTTTGAGTAGGGCCTTGAAAATCCAATCATAGAAGTGAGACCTACTATAAATATTTTCTTTTTCAAGAATGTAGTGATGCTTTGACCTCATTATTAGGAAGCATAGCTGCCTCCACCCATTTTGTAATATAGTCGTTTGCCACAAGAATATACTTCATATCATAGGAGCTCACAAATGGACCCATGATATCAATTCCCCATACATCAAAAAACTCTAACTCCAAGATAGGTGTCATTGGGAGTTCATGACTCTGTGAAATAGTACCTTGACACTGACACTGGTCATAAGCTTGGGCATAGTCATGAGCATCCTTGAAGATAGTTGTCCAATAATAACACATTGCAGAATCTTGTGGGTTGTACGGGTTCCACCATAATGACCCTCAAATGGTGAGGAATGACAAGCCTCAAGGATGCTAATCATCTCTACCTCAAGAATACACCTACAAATTACAGCTTTCACACAAATCTAAAAGAGATAAGGCTCATCCAAAAAAAGTTTTTCTCACCTCATACATAAATTGCTTTCTCGATTAGAATGACAAATCTTTCAGAATAAGATAACTTGCCTAAAACTTGGCAAAATCAGCAAACCAGGGGATTCAGTCTTGAGATGCTACCAAGACCCACTCATCAGGAAAAGTATCATCTATGTCCATCTTATCCTCTAATTTCTACTTTGCCTCCTCCTCAAGGAGAGGCAAGTAGCTAGTAACCTAGTTCTCAGTGCCTTATATATCTTTTACCTCAAAGTCAAATTCTTGCAACAAGAGGACCCAATGTATTAACCTCGGTTTAACATCCGTCTTCGATATTAGATATCTCAAATTTGTATGATCTTTGTGAACTATGACTTTGGTCCAAATCAATTAAGACCGAAACTTCTCAAGGAAAAAACCACCACTAACAACTCATGCTCATTGATTGTATAGTTCATTTGTGTAGGGTTTAATTCCTTCTTGGCATAATAGATTGGGTGATGGATTTTCTCACGTCTTTGGCCCAAGATAGCACCCACGGCCACATAGCTAGAATCACACTTAACCTCAAATGATAAAGACCAGTCAGGGGAAACAATAATGGAAGCCGAGATCAATTTCTCCTTCAGGCACTCAAAGGCCTTGAGAGATTCCTCATCAAATACAAATTTGATCTCTTTCTATAGAAGATCGCATAGAGGATTAGCAATTTTAGAGAAGTCCTTGATGAACCTCCTATAAAGCTAGCATGACACAAAAAGCTTTGGATACCTTTAACTAAGACAGGTGGAGGTAATTTTTTAATAACCTTAATATTTTCTCTATCCACTTCAATAGCTTATTTTGAGATTTTGTGAGCAAGAACAATACCTCCTTTACCATAAAATGGCACTTCCCCCAATTCAACAACAGATTGTAGTCCTCACATCTTTGGAGTGCGTTGGTCAAATGGGTCAAACAATCATCAAAAGAGTCCCCAACTACCCTAAAGTTATTCGTAAATACCTCTATAGTGTCTTTTACTATGTTAGAAAATATGGACATCATATCTCCAAAAAGTGGCAGAGCATTGCATAATTCGAACGACATCCTCTTAAATGTAAAAGTCCCATAAAGGCAAGTCAAATTCATATTTTCCTAGTCCCTGGGAGCAATAAAAATATGATTGTAACTAGAGTACCCATTAAAAATATAGTACCAAACCCTACCTGCTAGTCTGTCAAGTATCTGATCCATGAATGGTATAGGGAAATGGTCCTTTTGAGTTTAAGTATTCAGTTTTATATAATCCATGCATACTCTCTATCCATTAACTGGTCTTGTGGGCACCAATTTATTCTTCTCATTAGAGACCACAATGGTCCCACCCTTATTTAGTATGCGTTGAATTGGTCTGACCCACTTGTTATCTACAATAGGGTAAACCACTTTAGCATCTAACCACTTGATAATTTCTTTATTCATTATCTCTTGCATAGGAGGATTCAACCTATGCTTATGCTTAATATTGAGTATACACTCTAGTTCAAGCTGTATCTTATGAGTGCAAATACTGGATAGAATCCCCAAAATTTCTACAATAGTCCATCCTATAGCCCGCTTGACCCTTTGCAATACTAATAACAATGCTTCAACTTGTGAATCCACTAAATCAGCTACAACAATGATCGATAAGGTATTGTCAGCCCCAAAAAATACATAGTACAAGTGAGATAGAAGGTCTTTCAATTCAAAGACCGATGGATCCTCAATAAGTGGTCGAGCTGGAGGAGTGGTTCTACTTTTCAGATCATCAAGATTCTTCAGATCATAATTATAAGAGCCTCTACCATACAATGCGCTCACCATCTCATTGTACCGATCGATGCAATCAGTATCAAAATTCATGATAGCTACTGCTAATGCTTCAACCCCAAGTCTTTCTTAAATGGGCACAATCACTTTATCATCAGCATCAATAGTCTCAATAATGGACACCACTCTCAAATACTTTGGCTATCACATAGATTGATAAATATTAAAAGTGACTTGCTCATTATTGAGTTTGAACTCCATCTTCCCCATCTCCATGTCAACCAGGTCCCTACCCATAGTTAGGAAAGGCCTTCCTAAGATATTAGGACCTAAAAGTCCACTTCACAGTCAAGGATGATGATATTGACTGGAAATATAAAGGATGCACCCTTACCAAAACATCACATAAAATATCAACCAGTTTCTTCACAATCTAGTTAGCCATCAATAACCTTGTAGATGTAGTTTGGGTGCTCCCAACCCCAACTTCTTATATACTACCAATGAAATTATATTGATACTAGATCCCAAATCATATAAAGCTTGAGATAAGTTGAAATGCCTAATGGTACATGGAATAGAAAATGCTCCGGAGACCTCTTTCTTCTTAACCAATAATTGGAAAGTGATGGCACTATAATGGTGAACATCATCATCTAGCTCAAAACTCACCGTCTGCTTTCTATTAACAAAATCCTTCATGAACTTAGTATAACTAGGCCTCTGTTCCAATGCTTCAACAATAGGAATATTAATAGACCATTTTTTTAACATCAATAAAAACTTATGATACTTTCCTTCCTCTTGTTTCTTTCTCATTCTTTGGGGAAATGAATGGGGAGGTAATGTAATGGTCTTCAACACATGATCAACTACTTTTTTTTTTATCTTTTTCAATAATTTTATCAGCATCTATCAATTTCTCTATTCGCTTCAGGTGTCTTCTGACATCTACAATATCATTCCTTGCCTCATGAACTACAGGCATGAGGGGTAAATAGTTGCTTTACCACTTTGAGTAGTGATGGCAAGGAAGTGATTGTTGTTCTCAGGATTGTGCACTGTATTTCTTAGAAGGGTTCTCGGCTATTGCTAATTCAAGGTTGCTGACATTTGGTCAAATTGTTGCTCTAACTAGTTGATTGCAGTAGCATGCAATTCAAATTTCTGGGTCAAACCTGAGATGTCTACCTTAATCTCCTTAAGGAAACTTTCTTGAATTTTCTCACATTTTACCATATTTGACAATATAGCCTTCATCCTTTATTCACTATCATGGTTGCCTAGAGGAACATATGCACCGCCCTTCTCCTTATAATCATCCTTGCGTCTCTAGTCACATCTTCTTTCTCTGCTCCAATCTCTGTACCTATCCCTATAGTAGTTCTGACCTTGGTTACCTTACCTAGAGTTTTAATTATCTTGAGCAGACGATTTTCCCTTAGCTCGGAAACTCGCCAACTTTCTATCTTGATATTTAGCCTCTTCATCCACATCTGAATCATATGATCTGGAGCCCTTACCTTATATGCCCACTACATTTACCTTCTCAAAATTCATCATTACAAACTACTTTGTTACAAATCCAACCTCCATCCTTAGTTAAGTAACCTCTTGTGTCATATGTCATCAATAAATCTATGCTTGCTAGAAGCCCTAATTGCATAAGTGTCAACACCTCTATCTGCCTACCTAGTATGCCATCCTCAGTGGGTGAGAGAGATCTAATCTAATATCTCTAATGTTGCCTCCCAATGCAGGCAGATGAATGCTCCACTAATAATAGTATCTTTCATAGCTTTTGAACTAGTGCTAAGGATTGGTAGAATATTTCAAGAAAGTTGTTTCCCGTAACTCTATGATTCGGTACCATCATCAACTTCTTCTTAAACAAAAACGACGACTCATATATTTATTCAAAGTGAAATTTCTTGAAATTATATATCTCTTCCTTCAACCATACCATTATAGGTAGGTGAAATAAATGTTTTAAAAATTTCCTCTACAATACATTCCAACTAGTAATCAACCCACGATGAAGTTCCCCTAACCATAATGTAGCTTCATCAGTTAAATAGAAAGGGAATAATATGAGTCTTAGAGCTTCATGATTTATCCCAGGTATAGTGTATGAAGTACAAATCCCAATAAAATTAATAAGGTGCATGTTTGCATCATTCGTCAGCAGGCCCGCAAACACACCCTTAAAGTTTAATAACTAGATCATAGCACTAGTAATGTCGAACTTTATACCTGGTGGCAATGTAGGAGGAATGATAGCCCATGTCTTTCTAGGATCAATGTATCCCAAGTACTCCTCTAGATAATCATATGGTATCAAGTACTGATAGGCTAGGAGTACTTGAGCTTTACCCCTTCTACCTCTATATCAATTTATGTTAAGTTTTGCTTGATGATCTGCTTCTTATCTCTACCTCTCCATCTCTGCCCCCTGAGCTATACGACGAGCATCCCCAACCCTTCTTACGTTAATAACATTTGCTTCGATGCTAATTGATTAGTGGTTTGATGAATCATTTCATGAATTGTACCTATAGAGGAGGCAAGTCATCAAGATCATTTCAAAACCCCTTAAGATGAAATTCACATCTGTGTTCCATTATCCAAAATTTGATTGTAGGATTCTTTCTAGCTCAAGATCAAGTGGGAGTAAGGGATTTTCTTGAATCCTAGTGCTAGGCATATTCCCTAAGAGGAAAAAAAATAAAACTCAATAAATTTAACAACTTCAACCAACAAATCTGCAACTGTATTCCTTGGCAATGGTCGCTGTCAAACTATACCCTCCTCAAAGATACAATACAATCGCTGTCAAATTATAGTAGCCCAACTAGGTTAGGGTTGGTTCCATAGGTAATAGGTCAAACTCATCTCTCGAACTTACTGAAGCAACTGGAAGTCCAGGAAAGTAAATAAGGGGTTTGAAGTGATCAGTAAAAGTAACGTGATTTGAATGTATTTGGTTGTAAACAATCTAAAACAAACACTAGGCTACTGTTCTTCCTTGCTTTTAGCTCTGTGGTTTATCATGCTCAATCTAACTATCTCACTTTCGCACATGCAGAATCTGAGAAGCTAAGGATTATGAAATTTCTAGTTAACTCATTGGTAAATTTCACTCTTTACCTTGTGAGTCTCAGGGTGTCTCCTTACTAATCCTTTTCTTTGATCCCAGTTTAACTATCGCCTTGTGGGTCTCAAGTTATTAGACGAGGGTTGATATCCTCAAATCACTATCATAATCTTGTATTCCCAATCTCTATCTCTCTTGTGAAGACAATCTCAACTATAGGCAGGTTCTTAGATTTGGCGACCACTAAGAAATTGATTAAACAGAAAAAGATCGCAATACATGTATAAATGATGATCTAGCAGAACCTCACACTTCCCTACTTTGTTATTCTGCTAGGGTTCCCACAACCCTGGCTAAGGGAACTAGCCGCTCATAGTTGTGAAATAAGCCATCTAATTCAATAAATAATGCATATGATTAATATCACAATAATGGATGAAGAAAACCCAAAGTCTCAAATTACTTAATTAATAAAAACAAAGAACAATAAGATTTCAAGATCAAAAGTTAATCTTGAAATCAATATGTGTTTGTAAGAGTATAAAGTGTGTAACTTGATACAAGAGTACCTCAAGGGTATTTATAGTTCCTCAACATAACAAAGAAAACCTAACAAAAACAAAAATAGTAAAATTAAGTCGGCAGTGGTCACATCTCTGGTAACGAGTCGTCTGGACTAATAACGAATAGTTAGATGTTTTTTTTTGCTCTCTTTTGTGCTTAGTGATAAAGAATCATGGTCTAAACTCAGGAATTGTTAGCTGTAAGTTGTTGTCACTCTAGTGAATTCAGTATTTTAGAATGACTCCTCACTACGAGTTGTTGTCACTCCTTAGTACATCCATTTCCACTAGGGCTTCAAGGCTATCTTCAGGACTTTTGCTAGTACTCTCCGAATGACTAAAACCATAACTCGTTGTCACTCTTAATAAGTCATGGTCAGCCTCAACTTCCATTATTCAATCCCCCTCACTGTTAACATCAGGACTTGGGCTACGATTCGTATGGTGATATAACAACTTGTAGTCCAATCAGTACTTTGATTTTTCAAAGTTTTTTCATCCAATTCTTTTCCATGCCACATACAACCTAATTAACCTGTAGGACACACAAAACACACATCATACCTAACAAAAAGGCCTAAGTATTTGCATATTTTAACCATTTTAAGCATAGAAAGTTCCATGAAACCATGTCACATCAGACTTATCTAGAATATAACGCCTAAGCATGGGAACATGAAAAATAGGATGAACAACTAATAAATTTAGAGGCAAAGCCAACTCATAAGCCACATCACCAACAGCCCAAAGGATCTCAAAAGGTCCAATATACCTAGGGCTAAGCTTACCTCTGTTCCCAAACCTCAACATCCCCTTCATGGGAGACACATGAAGGAAGACAAGATCACCAATGCGAACGTCAGGGCACGAAGCCTACGTTCCACATAGGACTTCTGCCAACTTTGAGCCACTCGAAGTCTATCCTAAATGATCCAAACTCTATCCAAAGACACATGAAGTAAGTCCATACCTCAAGATTTAACCTCAAAAACATTAAACCAACCAACTAGAGAGCGACAACGCCTGCCATACAAAGCCTCAAAAGGAGCCCTCTCAATACTGAATGATACTATTATTATATGAAAAATCCACCAAGGTTGGATGATGCTCCTAATGGCCTCCAAAGTCTATCACACAAGCGCAAAACATATCCTCTAAAACATAGTAGACCATTGGTCTGGGGTGAAACTCCATTCTTAGATGAACCTAAGTACCCAACTCTTCTTGAAAAGTCTTCCAAAAGTAAGATATGGAAACTGAACCTCCATCAAAGATAATAGACACTAGCACCCCATGAAGATGAACTATCTCATGGATATAGATACGGGCCAATCTTTTAGCATTGAAGGAAACCTAAACCAAAATAAAATAAGCAGATTTGGTCAATTAATCCATGATGACCCAAATACTATCAGAACTATGAGAAGTTCAAGACAACCCGATCAAAAAGTCCATGCATGTCAGCCGCATGAACTAGAGAAAAAAATAAAGGAAAGCTAAATCCATCAGGGCAATCCAGTTATCCCAAAAATATATATATCAAGGATGACACATGCACACTGTCATAAAGACCAACCCTTATGCATGAAAACATGAGTTTCCAGTATAAGTCATCCAAGATCCACACCTTCATGACTTATCTACATAACCTCTATTAAGCCTAATTTAAATCAAATTTCACATAACCCATTTGCTAACCAAAGAATCAACCATTAAAGAACACCATGGGTATCATCATACCCTTGTACTTGTAAGATTATATCTATGTCATAACAATCATATTAACCTGGAGAATGCCTCAACCCTTTTTATTCATTAAATCAAAACATAGCCAACAAGGCCTTCAAAATCTATGTTGATCGTTTAACCATTTATGCAATCCAATAATATAAGTGAGTAAGTCAAACCAAGTGACACTTTCACAATTCTAAAGCCATTGATACAAGTGGGTTGAGGAAACACAATTATTCAAAACCAATTCCAAGTTTAAAGTATCAATTTGGAGAAATACCTCAACTTCCACTGTAATTCCCACAACTATGCACCCCATTGGTTCAAAACATTAATTTAAAAGCATGTACAACTCATAAAAATCATGGGAAAAGTTTCAAGGATCAATCATTCTAAAAACCATCAACCACATCAAAACCTACTTTAAATCCATTCAATTAAACTATTTAAAATACATGCTTTTTATGAAATCAGATTTTGGAAAGAGTAATTGTAACACCCCAAATCTGGTACCTAGAATGCTACACGGTGATCATAACCCCAAAGGACCATAAGCTAACCCATGATTGGTATCTGTACCTAAACACTGCATAATATACTATATAAATATGGAAATAAAGGCTAAAAGGCCATAAGGTTCAAAATTATAACATAAATAATAAAACATAACATCTGGATGGGGTATGAAATACCCAAAATAACTAAAATAACTGTCTAATCATGCTAGTCTAAAAAGCCTTTGGCTGACTGAACTTTCTGAATAAGGATTTGATGGGACATGTCCCCAACTAACTATAACTACTAAAATAAATTAATGACATAATAAAGTAATGGTCATGTCCTTGAAGGATGAGAACTCACTACTAACTCTGACTGCTGAGACTAGAATGCTGTTAATGATTTGGAGCTCATGCTTCTGAACCTATGATATAAGACACCATAGCACAAATGCATCAGTACGATTGAATGTATAGGTATGTATATGAGGTAGGATGAATGCAAAGGGTTCATATGCATGAACTATACTAACTGACTGGATCACATGAACGTGAAAATGTATGCATGAATACATAATAACTGTAATTGAGTTCATGATAGCATGATTACTGAGCCTGAGTACTCATAACATGAGATACTTATAACCGTATAACTAAAATAAATGATACTGAGTAATGGTATTTGGTAGTCTAGGTTCTGATGAAACTATCTGAGTTTCTTACCATTCTAAGTTAACTGTATCTGACAGTCCTGAATTCTGAATAATGGTCTGAGTTCTATCATTGAGACTGAATGACTGTATCTGATAGTCTTGATTCTTTAACTGAAACCGTGGAAAGTAGTCATGTAACTGACATGCCCTTAATTCGCAATTATGGTTGAGTTGGGGTCCAATTTGTGACCCCAATTGGGAGTGTGTCAATACTGCACCACTGGTAAGGGTAAGCTATGGGTAACCCTTATCTGATAGTGTCCCTAAAACAGAATGGTGGGCCCCTCATTTGATAGTACTTATCCACCTCATTTGACAAAGTTTATGTCTAAACCTATGTTGGCAACATAGTTCTGGAACACAAGGATTGCTTCTAAGAATCACACCTTCATCTGAAAGTATGCGTTCCCATCCTTACGTTCACTCGATGCTAATTCCTACTCCCACCTGAATAGACACTAAACATGGATTACTGAACTGAGCTGGACTGGACTAAATTAACTGAGTTTTATTGACTGACAGAATAGTACTGAGATTACTGTATTATTGAGCTTTCATGAGTCACATGACTGACTGAGTTCTATAGATCATAGCTTGACTGAGGATATCATGGAAACATGACATTGACTCTAGGCATACAACTATATTTTTTAGGTACAAGTACCCCCAGGACTCGATGGAAAGAAACTGACAAAGCATGACTTTCTTGAGTACATGACCAATATCAAGAATCCATAATATAATAAGTTGGAGAATTCATGAAGTACAAGTTCTAAAGCACCACAATGACCACACATATATCCATAATTCATTGAGTAAGACATTTCATCAAACACTTGACATGGATAAACTTGTATTTGAATGGGAATTTCATATTATTATACTAGTATGAAACTTTTCCTTCACATAGGAATTTAACCAAACACATGGGGAGCATACTTTGGTTATACCATCTTCAATGCATCTAATGGTCATGGTTTCATAAATAAATTTATGAATTTGAAGTGTTTATCATGATTATCATGCAAATCATCATATACTAGGGTCATTCATTAAAATATGAAATTAAAAACATGAATCAAAACAACACAACATCATGAACATGAATTTCAATTCAATTTGAATCATGAACATTCACAAATACCCAAATCTTAGACTTTGAAAGGAGATTCTTGAGCTTCATGGGTGAAAGAGACCTATGAATCAACACATGACATACCTGGGTTGTGAGTCTCTTAAATTTCTTAGTTTCTTGAAGGAGATTTGGATCTTGTTTCTTGGGGATTGATCTTAGAGATAAAACCCTAATTTGATATTGTAGATAGATAATGAACTTATGAGCATTCATCTAATATTATTAGGTGTTGGAAAGAGTGGTAAAAGACCAAAAAGCCCTTTTTAAAATGACTTAAAATAAGTAAATGAACTATACGATGATGGGTGTGATGGTCCATTGCTGGGTCAATTGTCCTTCGGTCCTGACCATCATACCTGGGTAAAATAGGGGTCCACTACCTCTCCTTCGACAACTTGGACGATGGTCCATCGCTAGCTCGATGCTCTGTCTGCCTGAGATATCGCTCTTAAGCAGAAGGTAGCCTCACTGCCCCTGCTGTGATGTTTTGGCCGATGGTCCATTGCTAGCTCAATGGTCCATTGGCCTTTACCATCGCACCTAGGCATTTTTGATTGCTTTCTATATTTTGGCTATAACTTTCTCTTTCAATGTTGAATTTGGAAGAAATGGGTTTCGGTGGATAGCTTATTCAATTTCCCACTCAACAAAAAGTGAAAATCTTTAAAATTCCATATGTATAAAAGTGGATTTATCTTTCAAAGTAAATTTCTAAGATTCTTGGGATGATTTCAAGCTAGGTAGAAGTACGGGGTATTATAATATCTCCCCTTTGGAAATATTCATCCTCGAATGAGACTGATTTAGATGAGAGAAAGAATAAATTAAAGTACATACTGAACATAATCAACTGAAACATGAATTCATGACTGACATGACTAATAACTAAATATGTACATACCGAACATGTATATCTGATGCAAGTGTACTAATTCATGAATATATGACTGAGTGTTCTAATAAATCAAGGTTCTCACAATGAGAATGCATGTCTGATGCATGATTCTATAACTAAATTTATACGTAATACATGATTGAATATGCACTGGTATTTAATACCAAGATTATAATTAAATTCTGAACATAAAATGGATACCAACCTTGTCACTGAAATCTGAACATGAAACTAAAAAGCTTAAGGAGAACTGTTACCTTGAGCTAGATCTGAGTTAGCAGAGAAGAGGTGAGGATACTTGGTATGCATGTCTTCTTTTGATTCCCAAGTAGCTCCCTCGATGGACTGATTTCGCCAAAGAACTTTGACTAAAGGGACTTCTTTGCTTCTCAATGTACGAGTCTGATTGTCTTGGATTTTGACTTAAATCTCTTCATAAGAGAGGTTGTTCTAAACATATTGCTCTGAATAGGGACTAAAACTACTGGGTCACCTATACATTTCTTGAGCAGAGAAACATGGAAGACTGGATGAACTGAGGCTAGATCTGAAGGCAATTTGAGATCCTAAGCTACTTTGTTGAATCGACTGAGAATCTTGAAGGGACCAACATATCAAGGACTGAGCTTTCCATTCTTGCCAAATATCTTTACTCCCTTTATGGTAGAGATATTTAGGTGGACATAATCACCAATGTCGAACTTAAGATCCTTTCTGCATACATCTGCATAAGACTTCTGTCGGCTATGAATAGCCCAAAGTCTTTCTGTGATCAACTGGACTTTCTCTAAGGCATCAACTACTAAGTCAGGCCCTATAACTGAGTCCTCACTAACTTTGAACCAACCGATTGGAGATCTACATCTCTAACCATAAAGAGCTTCGAATTGAGCCATCTTAATACTAGAATGATAGCTATTATTGTATGCAAACTCAATCAAGGGATTGTGGTCATCCCACCTACCCTTGAAATAAATTACATATGCCCTTTGCATATTTTCTAATATCTGAATGGTCCTTTATGCTTGACCATCTATCTGAGGATGAAAGGAAGTACTGAGATAAGCTCGGGTACCAAGAATCTTTCGGAACACTTTCCAGAAATCAGAGGTGAACTGGGTACCTCTTTCTGAGATAATGGATAATGGAACTCCGTGCAATCTGACTAACTATTTGATGTAGAGTTTGGCGTAATCCTCAGCTAAATAAAAGGTATGGAGTGGAAGAAAATGAGATGACTTGACCTTTCTGTCTACAATGACCCAAACTAAATCATGTCGATGACGAGTACGAGGCAAACCCATCGAAAAATCCATGTTCACTTATTCTCACTCCTAAGTAGGAATACTAAACTCTTACATGGACCCACTAGGCTTTTGATGCTCTATCTTAACCTACTGATATGTATACCACTTAGCTACAAACTCTTCAATATCTCTTTTCATCCCACTCCACCAAGAGATCTCTCGCAAATCGTGATACATCATAGTGGCCCCTGGATGAATAGTCTAGCATGCACCATGTGCTACTTTAAGAATTCACTGCCTTAAGTTGTATACACCTGGAACACATAGAAGACCCTGAAAATGCAATACACCGTCTCCCCCTTGGGAGAAAACCTCTAATTTCTGATCCTTGACGAACTCTTTTAACTTGACAAGGCCGGGATCTCTATCTTTCTTTTCTTTCATCTCGAAAACTAGAGATGGTTTTGAACTACTTTGAACCCATATGTCACCCTCCTCTGAATTGACTAAGAAAATGCCTATTATAGCAAGTTGATGGATTTCCTGAGCTCACTTTTTCTTACTGTCCTCAACAAGAGTAATACTAACCATAGATAGTCCACTGAGAGCGTCGGACACTACATTGGCCTTGCCCAGATGATAAAGGACGCTCATGTCATAATATTTCATGAGCTCTAACCATCTTCTCTGGAAAAGATTGAGATCTTTCTGAGAAAAGACATACTGAAGGCTCTTATGATCTGTGAACACATCTATATGAACCTCGTATAGATAATGCCTCGAAATCTTCAAGGAAAATACTACGGCTGCTAACTCAAGGTCATGAGTAGGATAATTCTTTTTATATAGTTTAAGCTGTCTGGAGGCATAGGCTATGACCTTACCATGCTTCTTGAGGACACAACCCAAACCTACTCTGGATACATCACAATACACCGTGAACTCATTTAGACCATCTGGAAGAGCTAAGACTAGAGCTGAGATGAGTTGATTCTTCAACTCCTCAAAACTCTTCTCACAAGTATCTGGCCACTAAAACTTGACTTTTTTCTGAGTCAATCAGTACATAAGGGATGTAATTGAAGAAAATTCCTTTACAAACCATCTGTAATAGCCAACCAAACCCAAGAAACTCCTGATATCTGATGAAGAGGCAGGGCGAGGCCAATTTCTCATTGCTTCAGTTTTTTGAGGATCTACTCTAAAGCCATCACCAAAAATGATATGACCACGAAATGCTACTGACCTTATCCAAAACTTGCACTTACTAAATTTAGCGAATAGCTGATGATCTTTGAGAGTCTTAAATATGATTCTAAGATAGTTTGCATGATCAAGCTCACTGCGGAAATAGACCAGAACATCATCTAAGATGACTATGATGAACATGTCCAAGTACTTCTTGAATACCAGGTTCATCAAGTCTATGAAAGTTGCTAGGGTGTTGGTAAGACCAAAAGACATGACTAGGAATTCAAAGTGACCATACCGAGTATGAAAGGCTATTTTTGGAATGTTAAATTCTCTGACTCTAAGATGATGATAGCTGGATCTAAGGACTATCTTAGAGAAATAACTGGCACCCTAAAGTTGGTCAAACAAATCATCAATTTTGGGAAAGGGATACTTGTTCTGGACTGTAACTTTATTGAGTTATTAATCAATTCACATTCTAAGAGAACTATCTATCTTACGCATGAATAAGATTGGTACACCCTACGGGGAAACACTAGGCCTAATAAATCCCTTATCTAAGATATCCTTCAACTGCTTTTTCAATTCTCTTTGTTCTGCTGGTACCATTCAGTATGGTGGGATAAATATAGGCTGAGTATCTAGGAGAAGATCAATGCAGAAGTCTATTTCTTTTTTGGGAAGAATTCCTAGAAGATCTTCAGGAAAGACATCTGAATATTCCCTCACAATAGGAACTGATTCAAGACTATGAGTTTCCGAAATAGTCCTTAACATGAACAAGATGATAAACGCATCCCATAGATATCATTTTCCTAGATTAAAGGTAGGAAAAAAGTTGACCTCTGAAAGCTAGAGTACTACCCCTCCCCTCTAGGATGGGTTTATTTAGAAATTGGAACTGGACTATTTTGTTTCTGTAGCTGAGTGTGGCATAGCAGGAATGAAGCCAATCCATGCCAAGAATGACATCAAAATTAGTCATCTCTAAATCGACTAAGCCTGCTGAAGTGACTTTCTGAAATATCATAATCGAGTAGTTCTTGTATAACCACAGGGCTATGATAGTTTTACCCACTGGGGTAGAGATCGAAAAAAGTTCTGCTAGAATTTTAGGATTGATTCCAAAATTGCATGCTATGTAAGGAGTAACAAAACACAAAGAAGCTCCTGGATCTAGCAACGCATAAACATGCATATGAAAATCTATAACATACCAATAACTACATCAGGAGAATTTTCTTGATCTTGATGGGACTGGAGAGAATAAAGTCATTTTGGGTGTAGCCCACTAGTAGCACTGGAAATGGAACCCTACTTATTTGGATGACCAGACTGAGCAGAGGAACGGTTCTGCTAACCTTAATAACCCAAATGGGGACAATCTCTAACTTTGTGGCCTAGCTTTCCACATCCAAAATAGACATTGCTGCCAGCTCTACAACACCCTTGTGGTTCTTACCATAAGTCTGAAAAAGAAGATTAGTTTAGGTACTATTAACATTGCTCTGAGACTTAGTGGTTGGCACTCTGTTTTGGTTACCATATCTGAATCTAGAAGATAGAGCACTATCTGAAGAAGGAGCTAGAACTAATGACTTAGGATGGAAATGAGAACGATTCCCTCCTTCAAATTTGTGCTAAGCAAAGTTAAAACTACCTGCCCTTGCTCTCCTATTCTATATCTTCCTCATCTTAATCTCTTGATCTTTTATCTGCTGAGTATAAGTCATAAGCTTGTCTAAAGTCATGTCACTATTCAACATCGCAGATCTGCACTCATTAACCACACTATCATTCACCCTAGAAACAAACTAACTTATCTTGGCCCTGCTATCTACAACCACATGAGGGGCATATCTATCTTATTGAGTAAACTTAAGAGATTACTCTGTCACCGTAATGTTGCCCTGCCTGAAGTTGTTGAATTCTAACACCTTATCTTCTCTCAGCTCTAGGGGAAAGAACGTCTCTAAGAATGCGGTGACAAACTCCTCCCACTCTATAGGTCCTGCATCAACGACCTTTCTGACTTCCACTGCTTGTACCAAGTGTGAGCAAAATCCTACAATCGATATGAAACTAGCTCAACACTCTCACTAGGAGTAACCCTCATAAAGTCGGTAACCTTCTAAACCTGATCGATGAATTCCTGAGGGTCCTCATTGGACTTAGACCAGAGAAAGTATGGAGGATTCATTCGGGTGAAGTCTTGAATCCTGGCTACAGCTGAATTAGCAACTGGGTTGGGCTGAACAATAGCTGGTCATTTATTTTGAGCAGCAACTGATTGAGTAAGAGCAGTGAGTGCATCTCTTAACTCTGCATGAGAAACATGTTCGCGTAAAGGTTCTTCGGGCTGATGAGTTAACTAATTCCCATTTCTTTTTTTAGGAGGCATATTATGTAGAAGAAAGGGAGAGATAGATTAAACTGAGATATTAGCTTGAGATTATGCTCACTGGGACAATATGAATACTGAAAGAAGGGAAACTATTCCTAAACATCTCATAGCCTCCTGCACATAAAAGTGGCGCGCAACACCCCCATGTACAAGACTCTACTAGATGCGGCTTTCAGACTTCCTAGGACTTTATTGAACCTTAGTCTCTGATACCAAGTTTGTAATACCTCGAATCTGGTACCCAAAATACAACAGGGTGCTCATGACCCCGAAGGACCAAAAGCTAACCCATGACTAGTATTTATACCTAAACACTTCATAATATACTATATAAATGCGGAAATAAAGGCTGAAAGGCCATAAGATTCAAAATTGTAACATAACTAATAAAACATAACACTTGGATGAAATTCCCAAAATAACTGAAATAACTGCTAATCATGCTAGTCTTAAAAGCCTCTAACTGACTGAACTGTCTGAATAAGGAGTTGATGGGACATGTCCCCAACTAACTCCAACTACTAAAATAAATTAATTAATAAGATAATAAAGTAATGTTCATGACCGCAAAGGATGAGGACTCACTGCTAACCCTAACTGCTGAGACTAGAGTGCTACTGATGCTCTAGAGCTTGTGCTTTTGAGCCTAAGGTATAAGAGACCATTGTGCAAATGCATCAGTACGATTGCATGTACTGGTATGCATGTGAGGTAGGCCGAATATAAAGGGTTCAAAATCATGAACTATACTAACTAGCTAGATAACATGAATGTGAGAATATATGTTTGAATACACAATAACTGTAATTGAATTCATGATAGCATGATTACTAAGCTTGAGTACCGATAGCATTAGATACTAATAACTGTATAACTGAAATAATTAATACTGAGCAACTGTATCTGATAGTCTAAGTTCTGATGGAACTTGCTGAGTTCCATACTATTCTGAGTTGACTATATTTGAGAGTCCTGAATTTTGTAGAACTCTACGAGTTCTATTACTGAGACTAAATGACTGTATCTGACAGTCTTGATTCTGTAATTAAAACTATGTAAAGTAGTCATCTAACTGACATGCCCCTAATACGCCATTATGGCTGAGTTAGGGTCTAATCTGTAACCTCAATTAGGAGGGTGTCAATATTGTGCCACTGGTAAGAACAAGCTGTGGGTAACCATCATCTGACAGTGTCCCCAAAAGAAAATGGTGGAGCCCTCACTTGACAGTTCTTATCCACCTCATTAACCCTCATCTTACAGTGTTAATTTCTAAACCTATGCTGGCTACGTAGTTCTGGAATGGAAGGATTGCTTCTAAGAATCACACCCTCATCTAACAGTGTGTTCCCATCCTTGGGTTCACTCAGTGCTAATTCCTACTCCCATCTGAATAGACACTGAACATGGATTACTGAACTAAACTGGACTAAATTAACTAAGTTTTGTTAACTAACTGAATAGTATTGAGATTACTGTATTACTGAGATTTCCTGAGTCACATGACTGACTGAGTTCTATAGATCATGGCTTAACTGAGGATATCGTGGAAACATGACATTGACTCTAGGCACAAAACTATATTTTTCAGGTACAAGTATCCCTAGGACTCGATGGAAAGAAACTGTCAAAGCATGACTTTCTTGAATATATGACCAATATCAATAATCCATAATATAATAAGTTAGAGAATTCATGAAGTACAAGTTCTAAAAAACCACAATGACCACACATATATCCATAATTCATTGACTAAGATATTTCATCAAACACTTGACATGTATAAACTTGTATATGAAAGGGAATTTCATATTATTATACTAATATGGAACTTTTCCTTCACATAGGCATTTAATCAAACATATGGGGAGCATACTTTGGTTATACCATCATCAATGCATCTAATTGTCATTGTTGCATAAATAAATTTGAAAATTTGAAGGGTTTATCATGATTATCATGCAAATCATCATATACTAGGGTCAATCATTGCAATATGTAATTTAAAACATGAATCAAAACCACAAAACATCATGAACATGAATTTTAATTTAATTTTAATCATGAACATTCATAAATACCCAAATCTTAGACTTTGAAAAGAGATTCTTGAGATTCATGGGTGAAAGAGACCCATTAATCAACTCATGACATACCTGGGTTGCGAGTCTCTTGAAGTTCTTGGACTTGAAGAACTTGAATTTCTTATTTTCTCGAAGGAGAGTTAGATCTTGTTTCTTAGGGATTGATCTTAGAGAGAAAATCCTAATTTGATGTTGTAGATGGATAATGAACTTATGTGCCTTGATCTAATATTATTAGGTATTTGAAAGAATGATAAAGTACAAAAAGCCCTTTTTAAAAATAACTTAAAATAACTGAACAAACTATGCAATGGTGGGTGCGATGGTCCATCGTTGGGTAGACAGTCCATTAGCCCTGACCGTCGCACTTGGGCAGAATAGGGTTCACTGCCTCTCCTTTGATAGAATGGGTGATGGTCCATCGCTACCTCGATGGTCCGTCATACTGAGCCATCACTCTTGGGCAGAAGGTGGCCTTACTGCCCCTGCTAGGATGGTATGGTCCGTCGCTAGCTCGAGGGTCCGTTGGCCTTCACCATCGCTCCTGGGATCTTTTGACTGCTTTTTGTATTTCAGCCATAGCTTTCTCTTCCAATGTAAGATTTGGATGAAGTCGGTATCGATGAAAAACTTATTTAATTTCCCAATCAGTAAAAAGTGAAAATCTTAAAAATTCCATGTTTATCAAAGTTGATTTATCTTTCAAATTAAGTTTCTGAGATTCTTAGGATGATTTCTAGGTAGGTTGAAGTACGGGGTAATACAATATCTCCCCCTTGGGAATATTCGTCCTTGAATGAGACTGATTGAGATGGGAGAAAGAATAAGATGAAGTACATACTAAACATAAACAGCTGAAACAGGACTTTATGACTGATATGACTGATAATTGAATATGTATATATCAAACAAGCATACCTGATGCATGTGTAACTAATTCATGAATGGGTGACTAAGTTTTCTGATGAACCAAGGTTCTCATAATGAGAATGCATGTCTGATGCATTATTATATAACTGAACTAATACATGAATGCATGACTAAATATGCAATTGTATTTAATACTAATATTATAATAGAATTTTGAATATGAAATGGATACCAAGCTTGTCACTAAAATCTGAACATGAAACTGAAAAGCTTAAGGAGGACTATTACGTTGAGCTAGATCTAAGTTAACGGAGCAGAGGTGAGGATACTTGATATGCATGTATGCTTCTGTTTCCCAAGTAGCTCCCTCGATGGACTGATTTTCCCAAAGAAATTTGACTAGAGAGACTTTTTTGTTTCTCAGTCTACGAGTCTGATAGTTTAGGATATCGATTGGAATCTCTTCATAAAAGAGACTGTTCTAAACATCTATCCTCTGAATAGGGACTACAACTACTAGGTCACCTATGAATTTCTTGAGCAAAGAGACATGGAAGACTGGATGAACTAAGGCTAGATCTGAAGGAAATTCGAGCTTATAAGCTACCTGCTGAATCGACTGAGAATCTTGAAGGGACCGACATATTGGGGACTAAGCTTTCACTTCTTGTCGAATCTTTTCACTCCCTTCATGAGAGAGATCTTTACATAAACATAATTACCAATATTGAACTCGAGATAATTTTTGTGAATATCTGCATAAGAAATTTGTTGGCTCTGAGCAGCCCAATGTCTTTTTCTAATAACTGGACTTTTTCTAAGGCATCGAATACTAAGTTAGGCCCTAAAACTGAGGCCTCACTAACTTCAAATCAACCGATTGGAGATCTGTATCTCCTACCATAAAAGATTCGAATGGAACCATTTTAATACTGGAATGATAGATAATGTTGTATGCAAACTCAATCAGGGAAAAGTGGTCATCTCATCTACACTTGAAATCAATTGCACACGCCCTTAACATATCTTCTAATGTCTGAATGGTCCTTTCTATTGACCATCTGTTCATGGATGAAAGGTGGTACTGAGATGAAATTGGGTACCAAGACCCTTTAGGAATGCTTTCCAGAAATAAGGGAAATAAGAGGTGAACTGGGTACCTTTATCT